>CAUDMG010003396.1:560000-1272637 GCA_958450375.1 Homarus gammarus
TGACCTGAAGGAAGAAGTCATAGGGCAATTTTAAAACATCATCGACCTTGAACCAATCTTAAGTTAACGTCAACATCAAGATGGCGTGAGTTGAGTTATTGACCTTTTACACATTTGTTTGTTTTTTCAATGATACTGCTAAACTTATTTTTTAGAATATATTTCATTAAACGTTAGAGTTCATTTGACGCCACCATGGTACTTATATCCGTTAGGTAGCAAGCAAATGGAGAACCATCATTTATGGCTCTTACGGAGACTCGCTCTCCTTTACCCTTTCTTTTCTCTCCTCCCTCCCACTCGTCTCTCCGACCCCGCATCTAGCAATATTGCGGACAAGAGTCATGTAATTCCTCGTTATTTTATTCATGGTTTTCATTTTCTCTTTTACTGTATTTTTAATCAGACGTTGATGTGTGTCTTAATGAGAATCAGGAGTTTTATCTGAGGTCTGTGGACAAGGGGGCGTTCTGCCTCGTAGAATATTTCAGTGGTCATTACTGAACACGTCCATCAGTTAGTCCCGCTCAAAGGCTCGTATGAACTGGGGCAGACAATTACTAGTTTAGTAACGACAATCTCTTTAGCAGTTAACTTTTTGGCCCACACTCCTCACAGTGTATAAGCCCCGCTGTGAGTGATGGGTGTCACCTGTCAGTTTCTGTGGTAACCCATCAGCTGTCGTTATTTCGTAGCGTCAGGTAGCAGATCACGAACACCACAACTACCACACCCGTAACTTGGGGGTTTGTTAGAGGACAAAATGTGAAAATGCTTTTTAGTCAGAAATTGGAAATGAACGTGTCTAACTAATTTAGTAGTTCCAGTGTAAAAGAAAAACACGAACAAAATCCAAAGCAAGTGATTAATGCGAGGATCAATTTTTCTGAAGGGTCGACAGGACAACTAATTACCGAAATTACAACTTTTTCAACCCACACCCCTAATCAGCATGATAAGGAGGACCTGTATTTGAGATCTGGAACAAATTAAAATTCTGAATAATTTGTCAAAGTGGTACGGGAGTGAGTTATTTTAACATTCTTCTTTTTGGCATTAAAAATATGTTTTAACTGGTTCTATTGTTGTACAGTCTACCAACACTACCAGCACAACCACTACTACCACCACAAACCACCAGTACCACCACTACCAACACTACCACCACAACTAGAACACCCACCACTGCCACTACAACCAGCACAACCACCTATGATACTACTACCACCATAACAACAATACCACTACAACCACCACAATCACCACTACCACCATTATAATCACAATTAACACAACCACCACCACTCCATCACACCACATCACCATAAAACGATACCCTGACCTACACCACAAAGTTGTGACTGAGGACATCGATATTGTGTGTCTGCAGGAGTGTCACACACCTAATGATAAGCCCCCACCCAGTCTGCCCAATTATGTGTATTATGATCCTATTTCTACTCACACATGTTTGATGTATGTTAAGAAGTAACTTTTGTATCCAAAAAGACTAACAACCTTCAGTACCAAGGAATCACTATCCACCTGGGCAACTCCACACTCAACGTGCTAAACGCCTATGCTCCCTCAGATCAGCTTCAGTACACAGATCTCCCAGACTTTTTACACACTGAGCCCACTGTCCTGATGGGTGACCTGAATACTAGACACGAGAAATTAGGTGACCCCACCACTAACACCAATTGTAGGAGACTCATCTCACTTCTCAGCGAATATAAAGATGTTCAAATTATAGGTAATAATGAACCAACGCACATCTATGGCGGGGCTCTAGACAAGTTGTCACCAATCTTATGTCTGACCACAGCCCAGTCCAAGCTAGTATATATGTAGACAATGAGACACCCACTGGTGGTAAACTCAACAGACGTAGAATCACAGTCACGCAAGAACATGAAAGCCAGCTTATAGGCTTCATCCATGACTGGTACAAGGACTACAAGCCTGACAACTACCAAAGTTTCCATGATGATCTGATAGATAGGACTTATACATACTTCACCAACAATGCCTCCACCTAAAAAAAGAGAAAACGTGGTCAGCATCATGGGAATGGGCAACAGCAGTGCTATGATGACCCAAAACTGAAAAAAAAAACTCAGGGTTAGAGTCAGGAGGGTGGGTAAGTGTTACAAACAAATTAGAACACCTCAAATGTTACAATTGTATCAAGCCTCCCTTGCTGCTGTCAGGGAACGTGTAAACGAACTCAGACAAAACGCAAGGGAGACATATGTCAACAGCCTGAACCAACACACATCCCTCAGCAAAGCCTGGAAAGACATAAACACAATCAGAGGTAATAACAGTAGACACGTCTCCCATCCAAACCCTCTGCAAAAGTCGAATGAGCTAATAACAAAGTGGGCTCATGTCTCTAGCTATGACATGTTACCAACTAGGACTCGGGGACTCCTTGATGCGAAGTCTGTAGAGAGAAGTAGTCGTATTAACTTTATGCTGGGCAAACAGCACGATGAGTGTGATGTTCCATATACTGAGTGGGAGCTTGGCGCCGCCCTCGCCAGGGGTAGGTCTACTTCCCCTGGAGAGGACGGAGTCACCTACAACATCGTTTGACTACTAAGGCGTGTGCCGGGCAATCATTATTGGTATTGTACAATATGAGTCATGACGAGGGCCAACTACCCACATCATGGACCAGCAGTATTGTTGTACCAATACCGAAACCAGGACAGCCTGATGTTTTTCGTCCCATATCACTAACCAGCTGCCTGTGTAAAACCTTTGAGAGGATGGTCCTTGGCAGATTCTTATATAGAATCAGAGAACACATGTCTCCTAACATAAATGGTTTCACCCATGGTAAAAGTGCACATAATTGCATCACCACATTCCTAACTGTGCATGGTGATGAAAGGCACAGATACACCACATTTCTTGACATAAAAGCCACATTTGATATTGCCAATAGACCAGCCAAAATGGATATAGGAGGTCGTCTGTTACACTGGATAAGTGGTTACCTAACCAACAGAAGGGCTGCTGCACTGTTTCACGGTTGCAAGGTGGAGTACTTTGCCCCACTTTATTCAATGTTCTTATGAATGCATTATTGAATTTAATACCAGACAACCCCAGCAATATCACAAGCAGCTATGCTGATGATATTCTTATACATACAAAAACTCATAGTGAAATGCAAACCACCCTGAACCATGTATACGCAGCCTGTGAGAACCTTGGTCTTATTATCTCCACTGAGAAAACTAAGGTGTTCAACAAACAAGCTGGTAACCGCAAACGCGGCCCGCCAAATTCAAGATAGGTAACAACACTATTGACTATGTTTCTTCTTTGAAATATCTTGGTGTCTCATTCCCGTGTACCTTACCTGCCATACAACAGCTAACCCGCCATATACTGACAGACTGAGACCTCTTAGAAGTGTAGCAGGGTACAGCCCACAATATGGTGCTAATATTAGAATTGTTAAAACAATGTACCGAGAATATATAAGATCTCTGATAGATTACCACGCACCAGTCCTGGTCCTTCGTGACGGGAAAGGCGTTGACAAGCTCGAGAAAATGCAAAATAAAGCCCTCAGAATTATCATAGGATGTCCCATGAGCACTAAAGTACTAAATATGAGGAAAGAACTAGGTATATCCAGTGTCAAAGATAAAATATTTGAAGTCAACCTCATGATAGCCCTGAAGCTTCTGCGAGGTGATCCTGATAACATTGTTTCCTTAAAATTGCTAGAATGTATGAATCATGGGACTAGTGATCCTAAATGGATCCAAACTACAGCTTCACATATGAAAATGTTTGGACTAGACCATCTGTACAAAGTTGAGATACAACAGCGCTTCCTGCCACCCTGGCGGACAGTTCCCTTCGATATCACAATACCGACATATCCGCCGAAAAAATTTATTGTACAAACTATTTATCTCCAACACACTGCCAAAGTGAGAGCTCTTGAACACATACACACTCTACAGACCATCTACACTGATGGATCTCTTAACACCGCCTGTGAGAGGGCTGGAAGTGCTATTGTTGTGACTCATCCTGACGATAATATAATTGAGAAAGGAGTCAGAATTAACAATAGGGCATCCACTCTTAAAAACTGAATTAGTTGCTATACTCACAGCTATTAAATTCAATGAAACCACTGTCATTGACAGTCTCATCATCACTGACTCTCTATCCCCACTACTTGCCCTTGACACCCTCAACTCAAGTTGTCATGCGCTTGTCTCTAAAGTCAGATTTTTTTTATAGGATTGCCCACGAGGAGGCTAGTTTATTGGGCACCCCCTTACATCCTGTGCAAGGTGAAGCGTAGAAGCGTTTACAGCGTCCATCTGGGAAGCATACTAAGTTCATGCTTGCCTTTATGACTCATGCATTAAGGGCGTAAAAGCCTGAAGGGTCATAGGTTTTGTCAGCAAGTTACATAAAATGACAATGATGATTGTGTGGGGGGAAAGTTCCCGGTACATTTCATCTGTTTATGGCAAAGCGTGGCAGGTCCCAAATAATGTCAAGTGCCAGGCCTGTCACTAGGAGAGATATCTGGTCAGGGAGGGAAGAGGTGTTGGTAACGGCTGGGGACCTGTAGGAGGGCAAGTGAGGATGAAGTGAGAGAGGGTGTGAGAGTCGGGTTGGCCACAAAGTTTACAAACAGTGCGGCTAGGCTCAGGGTTGCCAATGTACTCCCATAGGTACCTGTACCCTAGGCGCAGTCTAATGTGCATAATCTGTTGAGATCGAGTCAGGGATTGATACTCTTTGTAGTGGCGGTTGTCGTCACCGGTTACAGCGTCATAGTGGCATAGTGTGACGCTACCCCGTTGTTTCAGATGTGTCCAATTTTCGTCGAATGCATCTCGTTGAGCGGCGTGTATGCGAGATTTGAGATGATTCAGAGAGAGGGCGAGGGTGGCTTCAATATCTTCTTCTTGTGTCGTTTCTTTGGCAAGCTGATCAACAGTGTCACAGGCAGTTATTCCAATGTGTGACGGGATTCAAATAAACTTGACACGGACGTCATCAGTTCTAGCCCGGCGACGGAGGCTAGGGTGTGTTGGGCGGCAGAGGAGGAGGTGGAGGGTGATTTGAGCCTCGCTCGCGCAGAAGTGCTGTCACTGATTATAAGGAGGTTCCTGCGTTCAGTGCGAGCATAGGTCACCCCCTCATGAATGCCCGAGAGGATGGCTATGCTTTCAGTGTCATTGGAGGAGGCCCAGTCGTGGACTCTGATTTTCCTGCGGGCCTGGCGCTCAGGAACCCACTCAGCTGCGCCAGCGCTGCCCAGCGTGGTAACAGACCATCACAGTAGACGATGATAGGAGGGTGGGAGGTCGTAAGAGAGGAGGCAACATCATTAATCTACTCAAGGCAGTTAAGTTTGAGCATATACCGCAGTTGGGTGGATTTATGACCAGGGAAGGTGTTACGTTTTAAATGCAGGAAAGTGGTTTTCTTACCGTAGAACTCAGATACCATCACACTGGTTACTCACCCAGGAGATTATGGTGTATCACTACGTAGAATTTCACTCTGCTTCCGGCATTCAATGCGTTGTGTACTTGATAAATGATGATTTAATGAATTCCATTAATTTCCAACATCCATCTAAGTTATTGGTTATACTTTGTCATAACCAAATAGTCATTACCTTTGACAATAATAATAATAGAGGGATCACAGATACGGGCAGGTCATTGCACTTACGTTTATTTGGCACAATTCCATACACTGGACTTATAATTTGCATGGATAGGTCAGTCACTCCCATTCACGCCACAGTACCGTAAGTTATACGGGAGAGTTTGTCAACCTGGAGAATATAATCGTTTAAATCTATTAGGCCGGCCTGGAGTGCTCTTGTAGCAAACAGGCCCTCACCATTGATCACTTCCTTTACAGGATATGTTAACTTGTCGCTGGACTTAACAACAATCTCGGGGATTTGCACACACAGACTCGTAGCACTGGTAGGACTGTATGGCCCCTGTTCTAAATCCGCGGAGCAGGATGTCTTCTATAACCCAAGGTCTAAAGCCCACTGGCTAAAATGTGGTTTTGAGGCGTGAGATGACCGGGTACCTTATCTCTACCTAAACAAACATTTGGGATGGGTTGTGCGGGAGGCCCAGCGCAACCCATGACAAAAGGTGTGGACGACAACATCAACACGGGGAAGTCCACAGCGGTAGAGGCGGATGAGTGTACTCGGAAGGGAGAGAGGTCGAAGGGGTGTAGAGGTGATAACGCAGGTTGTCAGCAGCAAAGTGGACGGGCCAGTGTTGAGAGGGGGAGGGAAAGTTAATGGGGACAGGCCGGCACAGGAGGGTGTTAAAATGTGCGTTCAGTGAGCGCGACAGGGGAGTCGGTTGTTCACTGCAAAGAAGTTTAACACCAAGGATGGCATTGAGAGCAGTAATTCGATCGCAGAAGGGGAGCAGGATCAGTTCCCGCTGCATCACTTCTATTCTGGTGGTCATAGGGCAGCCGAGGATGAGTCTCATCGCTCTGTTTTGGATTTTCTCTATACTTTGTTTCTCGCGCTGGGAGGCAACTGCAAGGACAGGAGAGGCATAATTTATGATAGCTCTGACGATGGCAATGTACATGAGACGTATGACCCTGACAGAGGCTCCTTTGAGGCCGTGGGTAAGGGACTGGAGGGGCCTCGTTCGTTGGCGGAAGTGGGAGATGACGTGGGCGGTGACAGCGGAGGTGGTGGTGCTGGTAGTGGCTCGCACGGGTAGACCAAGGTACTTGCAGAATCAACTGTGTCTGACGCTAGAATTGTGAGATGAATTTGGTTTTAGTGTGCGAGATGACTAGCCCGAGTGTTTGACAGGTCCGGGCGAACGTGGAGAGCATAGGTTGTTCATGTTGCACTGTAGTAATTTGGAGGAGAATATCATCAGCGTAGCTTATGATGTGATCGTCTAGGGCGCGCTCAGCAAAGATGTCGTTGAGGCGGCAGATGGAGTTCATTTTTTTTTTTTTTTTGTAGGTTAAGGTGGGGAAAGGATGGAAGGCATGCTGGGGCTCAAGGCACAGCCAGACATGAGGGATGGAGAAGTCACAACATATAGTCGTGGGGGGAAAGGTTGGATAAGAAGTTTAATGAGTTAAACAGAGGGGGACGACACCCCTTGTTTTACATATTACAGAGTTTGTTGGCTAACTAAGCTAACCTAGGATTTAGAATGAGGTTGCACAATGGTTATTTTAGTAGACAATGACTAGATTGATTTTACAATTACAAGTTTATTAACATCTTATACTGTATTACGTTATGGACTCACTTGATTGTGACTTGTTAAATGTGAATTTATATCATCTAAGTTTTAATCTAAGGTGGATCACTGTGGCGGACATAGATGGGTCGCGGGTTGGGTTGTTGTAGTGCGGGCAGACTCCGGGGCCACCAGGCGTGGGGTCCCCCTCGGTTGATGTCTTCCCCGCGTAGGTGGTCTGGGCTGTGAGGGTCGTCCAGGAGCTTGTCCCAAACCTTCTTCCCTAGGCGATGGAACCTGAAGTTAAGGGCCTCTGTTTTATTTCTTAGGTGGATGGTTTCCACTGTCTCCTGGCAGGGTGGCGCTTGGCCACTGGCTGACCTCAAACACTTGTTTTGGAAGCTCTGTAGTTGTTGTAGTCTAGTCTTCCCGAGTGTGACGAGTGGTATAGATGGGTACTCACAACACAGGCCTCACCAGCGCCTTGTACAGGTGAACTTGTATCTTTTCAGGAATCAATTTAAAACGTTTTAATTTGGCTGCAGCGACTTTGGCTTTATTTAGTCTGTCCTTCACGTGGGGAATGATGCCCGTCCTAGAAATGATGAGGCCGAGCAACCTGCCTTGTTTAGAGTACTCAATCTCCTCGTCGTCGATTATCAGTGGGGCCGGCTTGAATTTGGCTATGGGTATGACCTCAAATTTCGTTTTGTTTGTTTATATTTTCCATTTATTTTCATACTCCGAGATCTCCTCTATTGCCCGAGCAGTGAGTCGCGCCATCTTTGCTGTGGACCTTCCTGGGCAGGTGACGATCTGTGTTACATCGTCGGCATACATGACGTACTCGCTGCCGACGATTGGGGGTGGCAAGTCAGCCGTGTAGAGTGTGTAAAGGGTTGGTGAGAGACAAGAGCCCTGAGGCACGCCGCTCGATAGTGAGAATTCTTCTCCAAAATGTTCTTGCATCTTGATTTTGGCTCTGCAGTCCATAATGAAGTTGCACAGCAGGCGCGTCAGATTTTCGGGTAGCCGCAGTTGTATGATCATATACTGCAGCACTGCGTGCCAAACTTTGTCAAACGCCTTGCTGACGTCCCTCAGTACTGTATTGCACTGCAGGCGGCCAGTCATGGCATTGGCGATCTGGTCGTAGGCCTAAGCTATGGCGGTGGATGTTCATGAGAACATTAAAGAGTGTAGGGCTGAGTACACCTCCCTGAGGCGTGCCAAGACCAAAGTCCCTGATCGTAGAGTAGTGGCCCTGAAAACGGACACGGGCCTGTCGATGGAAGAGGTAGTCAGCAATCTGCGTGAGGAGTTTGCCCTTCACATCAATGTGCGTGAGACCCTCAAGGATCACTTCACTATTGGCTTTATCAAAAGCACCCTTGAAGCTGACGAAGAAGGTCTTGGCTGAGGTGTTCGCTATGTAGTAAGCGATGCAGTGAGCAGTACTCTTTCCGGGGTGTAAACCATAGAGGTCTGGGTACAGCTGGGCTTCAATTTTCCAGTGGAGGCGGTGGCATATCATGCGCTCCATCTTTGAGAAGCAAGAGATGAGGGAGATTGGACGATATTCATCTTGTCTGCCTGGTTTATGGACTGGGATGGTGATGGCAGTCTTCCATAAGTGAGGCAGCTGTCCAGTATCAAAAGAGAGATTAATTAGACAGAGGAGGGGGTTACCAGGGGTGGCAATAAGGGCATTTAGCACATCATATGTGACGCCGTCATCGCCAAGGGCGGTGGACCGACCGCACTTAACCGCATTTAGTAGTTCACACTGTGTGAAAGGCACGTCAGTGCCTGCAGATAGGTCTTGGTTCTCAGAGATGCGCTGTCGGCGTTGTGGTTGCAGTGCGAGGGTGAGGTCTCATACAGCGAGTGGTAGCGCATCGATGGAGGCGGCCTCCTGCCATGTCTGGGAGAGCGCCTCGGCTCGGTCAGCTGGTCTGGGGTGGCGTGCGGGTCTGGCGTTGGTGCCCCGGGCACGGTTAATGGTGCGCCATATATCACCTATAGATGTAGACTGGTCAATAGAAGAAGCGAAATCAAACCACTGCTTCTCTCTTGCGAGAGTGAAGGCAGATTGGAGTACTTTATTTGTATGCATCAGGAAGCGGAGAGCGTCAGGGGAGCTGGGAGATTACTTCCACTGGTCGACTGCTAGTCGGTGCCATACTCGGATAGACTTAACATGAGGGTCGCGGTTAACATTCCACTGACTCCTGGGCTGGCGGTTAGGGTGGTGGTGTTTTGGGTCAGGGCGGAGGAAGTTAGTGCATTGTTTGGACAGATCAAGGTAGAGTTGATCTGCGGTGGTGACAGTGTTACCCTGAAACCATTCAGCAATGGTAGTGATGAAGGCAGGTATGTTGGCAGGGGGTAGGCTGAGCCTGGGCCCTTGGGTGGGGCGGGTATTCTCACGTACTGGAGGGTAGTTTGGATAGGGAAATGGTCACTGTGGGGGGAGTGGAGGATGCGAGTGGAGTGTGGGCGGTGAGGGTCAGAGTAGAGAGCGATGTAGTCAAGTTTCCCTCCCCTGATGTGGGTGGGTGATGGAGGGCAGAGGAGACGTACAGGGTCGTCAGTGGTTTGTAGGTAGGAGAGCCAGGAGTTACCCCGGGAGTTTGAGTGGGGCCCCTGGGAGCCGAGACTGGGGTGTCAGGCATTGAGGTCCCCCACAAGAAGGGTTGGGGTGGAGGTGATATGGTGTGGTAGGACAGGGAGGGAGGCACATAGACATTGACAATATTGAGGAACATGCCTCTAGTGTGATTGTGATGGTGTGTGCGTCGGTGTTGTCGTCATCAAGGGGGACGTCGAGAGGTTAGTTGAGGGACATCCTTCTTGACGTAGATTCGCAGTCCACGTGCATGGCCTCGTGGTAGTCCAACGATGCAAAGAACAGGGGTGGATGGGCTCTCAACACATGTGTAGCCACTGAGCACATAGGTACCAGCAGCACACCGCGATTCTCGGAGGCACAGCACGTCGACATCTTCAGTGTAGGCGTAGGTTTTGAGGGCACCAAACTTGTTTTGCAAGCCGTTTATGTTCCAGGTGAGTACCTGCAGTCCTGTAGCGTTGCTATCCATTGTGGTGTATTAGACTGATTACAGTCGGGCTGGTTGGGTACATGTGTACCCCTGACGTGGACGGATGGGCCTTAGGTGCCGGCATATCGGTGGAGTATGGGTAGCCGGGGGTGGTGTCCTAAGGTCCAATTGGTAGCCCTGGTAGAGACAGCACAGACACAGAAGCGGGCGTGGCTTGTGGTGGGTAGACAGGTTGAGGCACCACGTGAGATGAAGATGAGGCAGGGCTTGGTTCGGGGGCAGCAGTACACACAGGCCGTGAGCAGGGGATGGGGGGCTCACAGGGGGACTACCAGAAGGGGGGAGTGACTGGGTGGCAGCAGATGGCAAGAGTTGGCGGTGTAGGTCGGAGATGGCGGTACAGAGTGTAACGAAGAGTTTCTCAACATGACTGGTAAATTCTTGGAAGAGGGACATGATCTGTGTCATGCCACTGGAGGGGGTTTGTGGGGGGGGGGGGCACTGGTGGTAGCATGAGGCTTGACAGCATAAGAGTAGAGACGGGATTGTGGGAAGGCACTGGTGGGAGCATGAGGATTGACAACGTTAGAGTAGAGACGGGAAGGAGGCTTATTAGTGGTTGCGTTAGGGAACGGTAGATGCTGTTGTGGTGCAGCCTGCTGAAGCAAGGCAGGGGCAGGTGTCCCAGTAGACTGGGGGGGGGGGGGGTTGTGGTAGAAACGGCCCTCTGGGAGGCCTCTCCCCTGGGACAGATGGGCGACTGGGGCATTGCCATGAGTCAGCATTGTGCCGGCTGCCACAGTTACAGCACCTGGGATCAACTACATAGGCCACACAACCCCTGTTAAGGTGGTCTTTGATTTTCTGGGCACAGGCGGCGGAGTTGTGGTTACGTGAACAGAGGCGACATCTGGGACTCTCACGTCGGCAGCAGACAGTGAAGGTGTGACCCCCAACAAGAGCAGATAACACAAAATGCAGGCCCAGGATGATAGGGTTCTGCATAAAGTGGTGGAATTCCACAATGGTTGGGCATTCCCTTCCCTTCCACTTGACAATAACAGCATCTTGTGGAGTCTTCCCCTGGTAATGTCGACATATACTGAGTATATTAAAATTAAAGTCACGCGCATCTTCGATGTCAGCATATAGGGGGGAATCGTTTCACTAGGATGTGGCAACATTCATCGGCGTCTACTGGGGGGGGGGGGGGGGGCACCAGGACAGCCCTGTCAAAGCCAACACTACTATGGGTTTCATAGACTTCAGGAGTCTGACACCTGATAAAGTTCCGGTTCTTACCTTGTCGGAATTGAATGTTGGGACCGTGTTGTCTGCAGTACTTCGTCATCCAATTAAACCGTTCCTCGATGGATTTCAATGAGTCCTTGGGAAAGTGTAGATTCAGCTTACTTGTTTGTTTGGCAGAGGGCAGGGTGATAGGGTCCGTGGCATTGGTGCTTCCACTCCGGCTAGTGTTTCCCGTAGAAACATTACCGTCACTGTCATAATCACTGGGGTCTGACTCTTGAAGGGTGTTGGATTCAGTATGACCAGGCGAGTTGGCGATGGAATTAACGAAAGAGGGGACACCTCTTCTGGGGCGCTTAGGTCGACTCCCCATGCTGGCAAAAACTTGCCGGCTGAGGGGAGGGTACCTTCGTGGGACGATCGGGAAGTCAAGAGCACCTATGGGCACGTCTGTCCCCTTATGTGATCACACCACGACTGTCTCTGAAGCCAGACACAAATATGCGTACCTTGTTGACTGGGGTGTCAAGGTCAAACTGTTGTGGATCCCCTCTCACATAGGCCTCATAAAACACGACAGAGTTGATGCCCTCGCATAACTCGCGTCTAACAAAGACACCGTTGAATACAACTTGGGTCTGTCAAGAAGAACCCTTAAAACTGTAATTAGGAAAGAACTTATTGATGAATTTCACGCAAGTAGACAAGTGCAAAGAGGCACTAATCGATCCATAGTTTACCATGATGAGATGTATCAAGTGAAACATGTATATGGAGCAGATGTAAACAATACTAAATGTAAAGTGTGTGGCCAGACATACAGCCACACACTTGAACAGTATGTCCTCGACTGTGTGAAGATAGAACCTTTTAGGGACAGGTCCAAGCACACTGTGTGTGTAATGGCACAACACTTCATCTTTAATGGCAAGATAGCCGACATATTAAGATTGTATCCACTTTTTTGCACTTAGTAACTATATCAGTTCTCATGTATAGAAACAAATACACAATGTGCTCGAATACTTCTCACGCAAATGTGAATAAAAAAGTGTGCGGCCAGACATACTGCCTCACACGAATGTACTCAAGCATTTGTGAATAAGTTACCCTTTATGTATAGAACTAAGCAAATAATGTAATTGAAACACTGTGTAACATTCAGTGCCATAATATCCTGACAACGGTGGTTAATTATTATGACCCTTTGTAAACTCTACTCTGCAATCCTTTTGCGCTACCGCTCACAGGATGAGTGTGGGGTGCACAATAAAGTAGCCGCTGTAAGCGGCAAAATAAAAAATCAACCATTACATTACTAGTTAGTCCTAACACCACCACCACAACATTATCCTCGCCACCCCCCCCCCCCCCCACAGTATCATCACCACATCAACACCATCCTGACCACCACGAAACTATCCACACCATCACAACACTATCCTCACCACCACAACAGTAACCTCACCACCCCCACATCAACACCATTTTCACCACCACCACCACAACACTATCCTCACCACAATAACACTATCCTCATCACCCCAACTTTGTCCTCACCACCATCACCATTCCACCGCAACATCATCCTCACCACCACAGCACCATCCTCTTCAGGTTGTGGTAAGCGCGTCCCCTGGTTTACACAGTGCCCAGCCTAGCATCAACCCGACCCTCTCAGGCGGAAATGTCATGAATTGTGTGAATCAGACGGCCTCTCCCACGACCCCTCATGTCCTGGACGTGACACCATCCTCACAAACGTTTTATTCCGCCTGACGAACACACAAGAACGTTTATGCCACCTGACGCATACGCAATAAAGTCAATTCCACATGACGAACATAAAAGTACGCCAAATCCACCTGACAATCGCCTAAAGCAAACCCAGAACGTTTATCCCACCTGATATTTAATCCACCCGACGAACACATAAGAATGTTTTATCCACCTGACGAACACATAAGAATGTTTAATCCACCTGGCGAACACATAAGAATGTTTAATCCACCTAGCGAACACATACGAATGTTTAATCCATCTTACGAACAAAAATAAAAATATTTAATCCACCTGACGAGGACTTGACGCACACACGGGAAAGTTTGATTTGATCAGACGAAAACACACGACCGTTTATTCCCTCTTGGTTCACTCATGACGTGAGAAACGTTTTCTCTGACGAATAATGGAAGAAAGTTAAATCCACATCACGTACACACTGGAAAATTTAATTCACCTCACGCATAAATGACGCAAACAAAACACACATGACGCGAAGAAAGGAAACACTTATTCAAGTTGACGTACAGTACATTGCATATAACGCACACGGTGGAAATGAAGGAATGTCTATTCGTGTTGACGTCCACAAATCGCAATAAGAATGTTTGTTCCACTTGACGCACATGACGCAAATCTTTTATTTAATCAACATGGCGCATACTAAAAGGACGTCCTTTACTCACTTCACCACACACACAAAAAAAGTTTCTTTATAAACACAACACACAAGCGGAAGGGAAGGGAAGGGTAATCCGCGAGGCACACGTCAGATGACACCGCTGACACACTTCAGCCACCCTTCAGCTATCCCTTAGCCACCCCTTAGCCACCCCTCAGCCAGACCTAATCCACCCCTCAGCCACCCCTCAACCACCCTCAGCCACACCTCAACCACCCCTCAGCCACCCTCAGCCAACTTTCAGCCACCCCTCAGTTACCCCTCAGCCACACCTCAGACACACCTCTGCCACCCCTCAGCCGCCTCTCAACTTCACTTCAGCCACCCCTCAGCTACACCAGAGTCACCTGAACCACCTCATCCCGCCATTACTGAAGGCCCATGAAGGGTCAAACTTGTCGTATGATAAACTAACAACTCTTATTTTAAAATTTTCGGTAAACTAGAGAGAAATAAAATAATATTTCTAAAAGTGAGGTTGGCTTGTGGGTGTGATATTATGACACGTTCCACTCTGCTTGAAATTTTTTTAAATGTATTGCAATTGAAACTGAGTGGAGACTTAGAGTTATTATAAATGTCCATTTATTCTAAAAATGATTAGAGAGTGTATTTAGTGTAACAGAATTAAACATAAAAGTAATTTAATTAAAATATTCCTGGAATGAAGTTGACGGTAATAAATGTGATAAATGGGTCAACAATTAAAGTCTCGGATTGCCGTATGTTCTTACGCACGCACGCACACACACACACACACACACACACATATACACACTACTACTAATAATAATAATATTACTTTGCTCTCACTCAGAATCGAGTAGAAACGATCATCCATCTATGATACAATGATATCAGTTATTAAGGATGATAACTTCATTGGTGAGTTCTGAGGTGACTAAAGAGGCTGATACGGGACCGGCAGGGTCGTTCACAGCTGTTGCACGTGTGTAGGGCTACATTTAGTGTGGGAGGGGCGGCGGCAGCGTCTTTCCGGCGTTGGCGCTTGTCTGCCTCGGTATGCAGTCGGGCTAACTCGAAAGTATTGACAAATTGTATGGTGCTCCTCTAAACGTTATGGCGTGGAATAATCGTCTCCTATGTGAGGGGTCGTTTTGGCACTTTTTTCAGGTTTGTCTTCAGACTATATTTATACTTTTTCAGTTGCCTGCCAGTGTTACATTTACTATTCGTTAAGTGATAGGAAGTAGCTGCTTTGGCAGTCTACTGTCGTCCATGCTGATAACATGGCCAGTCCAGCAATTATCCATGGATAATTGTAGTCTCAATACTCCAACAGTTGGTGTCAGCGAAAATACTGATATTTGTTCTCTTGTCTTCCCAGCGAACTCGGAGGATGGAACGTAGGCTACGTTGGTGAAAGTTTTCAAGTACCTTGAGGTACCTCCTGTATGTGACCTATGTCTCACTGCCATATAGCAGGGTGGGGAGGACAACTGCTCGATATACGTGCAAATTTTTAGATAATTTCAATTCCCTATAGCTGAAGACTAGGGTACAGATTCTACCATGCAAATATGATCCGATGTTGAATTTCTTCATCGATGTCTGCAGTGGTGGACAGGTGGGAGCCGAGATACCGAAAGTGGGTAACATTAAAGAGGGTAGTACCGTGGAGATGTGGCTGAACCAGGGGCAAACCGAAGGAGAATTCGAGTCTTATATACATTCACCTCAAGGCCGAAGTGTGCAAACGCATCTGCGTAGGTGTTCAGGATCTCTGGTAGGTCGCGTTCATTGTGAGCAACAAAGGTGAGGTCGTTCAGTAATTGAAGCTGCCGACACCCTTACTCCTGCCTGGAGTCGTCCTATGTTGAAAAGACCATTCATCCAATACTCATGTGCACCCTGCTGCTTAAATTGGCACTTGCACGAGTAAGGAAGGCAGCAAAGAAAATAAAAAGATATTTGGCGCCAGTGCACACACACCCATATATATATATATATATATATATATGTATATATATATGTATATATATATATATATATATATATATATATATGTAACCGGTCGGAATATACGGGACTTTACTTTCTCACTTGACTTGGGGTTTATTAAAGATTATAAGATGGTAATGGCAGTGGAAGCGCCCCTTTGAGAAAAATTCCGAACCAGCACAAGAACACTTAATCTACTAAACAAAATGAATTGTCCGTGACCCGTGGAAGGATAGCGTCTGTGACTGGGATGAATGAGACACACTGTAAAATTTAGACACTTATATTCCCTCCAACACTACAAACACAATCAATAATGGTACACCAATATGAGCACCTCTTAACTTGAACTTAAAACACTACTCTGGGGAATAAAAGTTATACATGATATAGAAATTATTGGAAACTCAGGCAACAATAAATTTGAAGTATTAAGAAATGTTGCTTGCACACATGAAACAGGCCTTAAGGGCTTTCACAAAATAATATCAGTCACTGAGGAAATGGTAATAAGAAATAAGAAATTAAACACTCTACAATAAATAGGCCTTAAGGGCACTCAACAAAATTATATCACCCCAACAGATGCACACTTCCTAACCTAACTTGACCACTACTCTGGGGAACAAAGGTTATACCTGAGATCAGAATTATGAAGAAAATTTAGATGCATTAAAAGAATCAAATCACAGTATCACTCTGGTTCCACTTAATGACACAAACATTCAAAACCAATACTATCAAAATTATTTAGGAACTATTAAACTACACACGTCAAGATAATATCAGTCTGAGAAATGGTATTAACTACACCCGTAATAAGGGAGATAAAATGTTCCTCTAGGTATCTCCTAGAGTCCTAGACTCACGGTCTCAGTGTGTGACCATTAATTTACTCAGATAGCCTCAGTGTACTCCCAGTGCGTCCATGGGCAGGAAGAGAGAACGCCAGCAAGTGTCTATGGCCAGTAGGTAACACTTCTAGCTGACCGAGGACACGTGGTGTTGTGCACCCGCGTGGTAAGAACTGATCACCCACTGCTGATGCTGGTCCCGTCTCGTTTTAGTTGTCGGGAGCACTCGTTCACTCAAGAGATCCTTTGCTACCCCGCTAAACAGTGACAGGCCTACACTGATCGGTCCAATGGCGACAATCGCCACCCTCAATCATCAACGGCAGTCTCAAACGGCAGTCAATCTCTCGCAGTCAACTCCGGTCAACTCGGGTCAACTCCGGTCAAGTGGGTTCTGACGGAAACCCTGAAATGAACTCACTGTTAGCTCTAGTTTACTTTACCACTGCCCTATCTAACCCTGTCTGAGATCGAATGAGACTTACTTGTTATACTGCAATAGTGCAACACAGGTGACTAGGCCACGTGACTATTTCTGTGACGGACGCGCAGGGACGTCTTGTATGTCTGACTGCTCCCCGTGACTGACAGAGAGCCAGCGTCGCGTCTCCTCTCAAGGCGTGACATATTTTCCGCCTAACTAATAACTCCTTGGGACACCCGTAACATTATTCAGACTGATAAACGATCTATAATAATTTCAAATTCATTAATAGTCCCTTAACTTCATGAATCGCATCATTATTAATTCGGTAAATTACATTTAATATCATATAGGCCTAGTTCCGCAATCTCTCGCTATGAGCAGGGAGCGCTCTCTTCCCTCCCGCGACCTTGAACGCTCAGTGTTGCCAATGGCGGGGCATTCGAAATTACTCTGAAATTTCTGAATATTACAATCGACCCCCCTAAAAAAAGACAGCACTGTCCTCATGTGCTGAGAAAACATACATATGACCCCCCTAAAAATTTGTTCTAAGAAACTGCATCTTACCCCTTTTGCTAAACGCAGCATTCCCGTCATCATTATGACCTGACCTCGTGTTTGTAAGGTCACCTTGAATATTTAAGCCTCTCTCTGTCCATGTAATCCAGTTGCCTCTGAAGATGTCTTGAATAAAGACGAAAGCTAAGGTACTCCGTTGTTTCCATTCTCCAGTGTGATTTTATCAATATATATATATATATATTACATGAAAATCCACAATGAAAACGTGGATAAGATAAATCTTGATAAAATCACACGGGAAAATGGAAACAACGGAGTACCTTAGCTTTCGTCTTTATTCAAGACATCTTCAGAGGCAACTGGATTACATGGACAGAGAGAGGCTTAAATATACAGGGTGACCTAAAAACATGAGGTCAGGTCAAAATGATGACATCCACTAATCCCCACACCAACACACACGTAGAGGAGCTTAAGAGAAGGGTGGTGACGTGACTAGTCAAGTCAGGTCAGAAAAAAGGGGACCCACAAAATAACAATCATACATCTAGATCAAAGGTTTTTAAAAGCATTTTTAACCTTGGGCCACTGACAAATAAATTTATGTAACATATTATCAGCTTTGAACTGACCATCACTAAGGTTTATTGATTTTAATTCCTTAATCAAACTAGCTTCAACAAGAAGTCTTTCTGTGACACAAGATGATTTGAAAACTTCTAAGCTTTTTTCCCAAGCAATGGGGTGATTATTATTCCTAACATGAACGAACAAGGCACTGCTTTCAGATGCAGTTCTAATATTATACTGATGTTGTTTGATTCTAAGCTGCAGTGTTTTTCCTGTCTGACCTACATAATTACAATTACATTTGCTACATGGAATACAATAAACACTACCATTTACATTCAAACTTGGGCTATTCCTTATTAACATATTAGTAATGGTTGAGTCATACTTGAAAACAACATTAATATTTAGAAGCTTGAGGGACCGAACTAACGGGACAAATTCATTACGATAGGGCAGAGTCAAAATATTCTTAAGTGTAGGAACTTGTCTGGTTTCAGAGGAATGAAAGAATTTTTTAGCCCTATAAAAACAACGATCAACAAACACAGAAGGGTACCCAAGTTTATGTGCAATAGAACGAATGTAATCCAGTTGCCTCTGAAGATGTCTTGAATAAAGACGAAAGCTAAGGTACTCCGTTGTTTCCATTTTCCCGTGTGATTTTATCAAGATATATATATATATATATATATATATATATATATATATATATATATATATATATATATATATATATATATATATATGTATATATATATATGGGTGTGTTTGCGTGCACTGGCGCCAAATATCTTTTTATTTTCTTGGCTGCCTTCCTTACTCGTAAATCGAATTGGTCGTAAGTCGAAAATGCGAAGATAATACATAGAAAAACTAAAATGGGTGTCTTTTTCTTCTCTGCACCACAAAACTCTCACTTTTAAGCATGCCAGCCATTTTAAAGGGAATTACATTCGAAAATTTTTTCAGTATACAGCACAATCACAAACGTCGGGACTCGAAAATTCGTAATTTGAAAAAAATTTCGTGGGAGAGAGAGAGAGATAAAGTACTATAGAAATTTTGAAAAAGCGGAGAACGGTAATCGAACAATGAAACACATTAGCAATAAAATCAGACTTGTATACTGTTAGGTTCTGAATAATAAGTTCTATATACAGGAGAGAACACAAACACCTGTATAGTTTTGTAGGTTCGGTTTACTGGATAAGAGTATGTACACAGAGGAGAGCAGCGGTCTCCCTGGCTAGGCTCCTTGTCAACTGCTATAGGCGACGTATGGCAAGTGATACATTAGCAGCTTCCATACGTCGCCAGGCACATTAATTAAGCATGTGGGATATGGTAATAACATTGCCACACGCTGCTAGCTAGGCTGAATAAATAATACATAAATGGAGCACATACATAATATTCATACATGATATATAATCCAGCATACATAATATACATACACCTCCCTCCCCCCTATACGCTCATAGCAAAGTCTTGAGCGGACCTTTTCTTTTGGATCCGTTCTGAGCGTCGAGGGACTTCATCACTGGGAAGGGTATGGGACTCAACACTGGTGGCGGGGCCAGCAGAAGGCATTGCTACGGGGCGGAGAAAACGGCGGTTCCTCCACCACACACGACCACTGGGTAACCGCACCTGGTAGTCCCGTGACCTGCCGAGACCCATGACTACGCCTACTTTGTCCCAACGTAGGGAGGTCGGGTCCTGAACACGGACTTGGGTGCCGACACTCAACCTGGGGAGAGAACGGGCGTGGTCATTGTAGCGGGCGACGACGTCCTGAACACGTTCGGCGGCTCGGCGATCACAATCCTCTGTCTTGGCCTGCCACTCCTTGGAGAAGGATTGAGGGTGAGCAGGGACACAAGAACGAAGCAGGGCAGGGGAGCGTCCGGTGTAGTTAGGTGTGTTGCGGAGTTCAAGAAGACCCCTGTCGAAGGCCTCGCAGTCAATGTTCCCAGAAGGGGCCACCTTAAGGATGAGGTGCTTCAGGGATTTGACAGCAGCCTCAGCGTGGCCGTTGGACTGCGGGTAATGGGGCGATGACAACACATGCCGGACTCCCCATCGGTCAAGGAACACAGCAAAGTCCCGGCTTGTGAACTGAGGCCCTCCGTCGGTTCGCAGGCGTACAGGAACGCCCACGTCACGGAAGTAGTGGCGGAACTTGCTGATGGTGGCGGCAGACGTCGTGTCATTACCGCACTTGATGACAACCGGCCAACCAGAGAGACGGTCGACGATAACGAGGAAGGACTTTCCTGACACACAGAGAAAGTCGGCCGACACAGACTCAAAGGGGCGGGTGGGGTTGTCGTCACTCATGAAGGGTTCCTGCTGCTGGCTGGGTTGTAATACTTGGCAGGGCTCACACGCACGGACAACATTGGAGATGTCGGAGTTGATGCCGGGCCAGAACACAGTCTGTCGTGCACGTCGTTTGGTGGCCTCAGCTCCACGGTGACTGTCGTGGAGGCGAGCCAAGGCGTGGGGACGTGATGCAGCAGGGACAACTACACGTGCTCCGTACAGAACAAGGTCTCCGTCGCAGTAGAGTTCATCGCGGAGTTTCCAATACGGGAGCAGGGTGTTGTGAAGATCGTAGCGGTTGCTAGGAAATCCATTCCTCACACACTCGACAAGTCGGACATAGGAAGGGTCATCTCGGGCCGCTGTTCGAAGGTCCTCCATTGCCTTGTCGTCATCTGGTGACAGGTCCGAACGAAGGGATTGGACGGCATGGAGAGTGACCACAGTCCTGACGGAAAGAGCGAGGTTGGCGTCGAGTACATGGTCTTCTGGAGTAGGGCGGCTGACAGGAGAGCGGGATAAGGCATCAGGGATGCAGAGCTCCTTACCAGCACGCCACACTGCAGTGAAGATGTACGCCGAGAGCTTCTCTTTCAGACGCTGGAGGCGAGGGTTCTCAACGGCGTCTAGCGTGTAGTGGTTGAGGATCGGGACAAGCGGGCGATGGTCGGTCACTAGGTGAAAGTGTTGCAGGCCTATGAGGTAAAACCTGCACTTGGACATCGCCCAAACCACAGCCAACAGCTCCAACTCAATGGTGGCGTAGCGCGTCTCAGTGTCAGAGAGGAAACGCGAGCCACACTGGACGAGCCGGAACTGCCCTCCACCATGATCCTGCAGTAGGGCGTATCCCACGCCATACAAGCGTGAGGCATCTGTCTGCAGAACTGTCGGCAAGGCTGGGTCAAACGTGGCGAGGACAGGTGGACGAGACAGGGCCTGTTTCACTTGCTGGAAGGCCTTGTCGTGGTCGGGGGTCCACAGGAATGTCCTCTTGGGGCTCATCAGGGGGCGAAGTGGTTGAGCAGCTGCGGAGATGTCCGACGAAAACTCTGCTAACTGGTTGACGAGACCGATGAAGGACCTCAAGTCGGTCAGGTTAGCAGGGGTGGGAAAATCCGTAATGGCGCGGACCTTTTCCGGGTCAGCTGCGATACCATTCCCTGAGAGGGTGTACCCACAAAAGTCAACTGAAGAGCTGGCCAGAACAAACTTGTCGGCATTTAGGGTAATGCCGTGCTTCCGGCACCTATTGAGTACCTCGTAGATACGGCAGAGGTGATCCATATAATCCTCGTCGTACACGAGTATGTCGTCGACCACTTTCACGCAGTTTGCCAGACCTTGTAGAGCCATATCACCTCGAAGACAGAAAGCGTCTCCTGTAGCGGCGAATCCCATGGGGCCACGGCAATAACTGTAACGTCCATGCGGGGTGATGAAAGTTGTGAGTGGTCGGTCTTCTTCGGCAAGCTCTATCTGCCAGTATCCACACAGGGCGTCCATCGTCGTGAAGAAGCGCGCCTTCGGGTTCACGCTGCGTATGGCTGCAAAGGGCGTGGGAGAAGGGTGCGCAGGACGAGACACCTGGTTGTTGAGCTTGGAAAGGTCAGTGGTGATCCGAACACCACCTTTAGGTTTTGCGACGACAACCATCGGGTGACACCATGGAGACGGGTCATCGCCGGTTGGTACAATAATTTCTTGGGCGACCATGGAGTCCAGCTCGTTTTTGACCGCCTCGCGGAAGGCCAGGGGAACCAGTCGAGGGGTGTAAATAGCGAATGGCTTCGCGTCGTCCCTCAGGTGGATCCTCATGGGGGGACCTGCCATCTTCTTGAGAGGCTTGGATTCCCGAGCGGACTTGGTCACCAGAACGTCGCTGAATTCCTTCAGGAAGTACTTCCGAGCATCCGAAGGAGAGGTGTCACTGGCAAGAGGCAGGGGTAGGGCGGCAGCAGGGTCGTTGCTGCTCCCTTTTTGCACCCTGTTGGCGTGTTTTACCTCAAGAATAGGTTTGGGGAAGTCCTGGGAGATGATGGCCAACTCCTGACAATGTCTGTAGGACAGCAAAGGAGTCTGGACACCGTTATGCACATCAATCCAGGCTTGACACGACCTGTTGCCAAAGGGGACTTGTGCTTGGAGTGAACCCAGGGCCGGGGTCATCTGTGAACCATCTGCCATAAAGCGGAGATCCTTGGGGGGCGGTCCTAGATCACTTGGAGAGAGCCCCAAGCATTGCAAATGCTGGGGACCGATGACTGTAGCATCAGCGCCGGTGTCGGGCAACATCTGAAGACGGGATGAAGCACTGCGGTAGGTCACAATGACACTGATGTACTGGGGGACTTTGGTCCTGGGACGCTGGGGGGAGCACACATTCCTAATGTGGCTCGAGCGTTGTCAAGAGTCGTCGTACCTCTGATTGGAAGACTGTGGGCGGCCCTCTCTGGTGGAAGGGGGCTGAAGCTTCCGCCGACGCGGTCCCTTGGGTATGTTGGAAGGGCAACACTTGTCATAGTGGCCCAGACGACCGCACACTTTGCACTGGACGCGTTTGGCTGGGCACCGTACTGTGAGTGACCAGTGGCCCTTACGGTCACAACTGTTGCAGGTAGACTGAGCAGCTGGACACACCTGTGTTCCGTGCTGCTTACCACAGTTGTTGCAAAATAAACCGGGCGTGGACGTGGTGGGCGAAGGCGTAGGAACAGACTTCTTGTCCTTCTTGTACCGGGACACAGCGCGTACAGCTGTAGGGGGAGCACGGATGGCAGAGGTGGCACACCTGGCAGCCTCATAGGACCGACATATCGTCGACACATCCTTAAGAGAAGAGGAAGAGTCGAGGGAGGTGAGGCGTTGGACAAGTTCCTCGTCCTTAACACCCATCAGGATCACCTGCCTCAACTGGGTCTCCTCGCACTGCTGGTGGTGGCCTGGACATATATCTACCTCTTCCGAGGCTCTCTTAAGACGCACGTAAAAGGCATCAAAAGACTCACCCTCCATCTGTCTGCAGCTAAACAATTCCCTCCTGCGCAGAGCTTCATTCTGCTGTCCTTTGATGTGCCGTTGTAGAACGTCCAGTACCTCCTCTACAGACAGCGAAGAGGTTGGGGGTACCTGCAACGTATGTTCCAAGACACGCTGAATTTCCAAGGACAAGCACATACGCAGCTGGATGAGTTGTTTAGGCTGTGACAAACTCTGGAGATCCACCATTGTAGAGTAATCAGTCCACCGTCGCCGCCATTCACGAAAAGTCTGGAAGTTCACATCAGGCTTCAAGATGGGCGGTGTTTGAGCTGCTGCTTTAGGTGGGGCTGGGGGGTGTGAAGGAAGCATGGATGAGGTATCTGAACCAGTCAGTACCGAGGCAGTGTTAGAGCCAGGGGCTTGGTTAACAGTGAGGCGAGATATCAAGGCTTCAAACCGTTCACTGTCTTCCAATCTCCATTGGTTGTCTCGTTCGGCCTCTGCTTGCCTTCTGTGCTCATCCGCCAAACGTCTGTGGGCTTCATCCTCGCGTTTCTCATCTCTCATAAACTTCAGTAAAGCAATTATCTCTGGAGACAACGCTGAATATTGAGGTGAGGGACTGCGCGGTGTAGGGGCTGGAGCGTCGTGGCCGGCCTGGTCATCCATCTCTGCGGGGCTATCACCCGCCTGACTCATCCAGACGCTGGGTCCACGGCTACGTAAGGCATGAGACATAACTACTTCATCTGTGTACTGTGTCTTAAATCAGTGTTGACCGGTCAGCCCGTCGTATCAACAAGATTTCAGACAAAAAATTAATTAAATACACAGATAAGTAGGTTATATATATAAAATATATATAAAAAAGCCGCGCGGTCAGCGAGTGTTAGTACATGTATGTGCGTGTCCCGGGTGGGTAAAGCGTCTCGCCCCAGCTGTGAGGGGGGGGTGGAGGCGGCGCTGTTAGGGGGGGAAAAGGGAGAAGCGCGGCGACTCCCAGTCAGTCCAGTTACCCTCAGAACGCGGTCAGAGACGGGTGCACTGAACTCTACTCCCCACAAATGCCCAGAACATGCCGTATACCTTGGGAATCCTTTAGAACAAGGTCACACATGAATGGCACGAAACACACAATGCACTAAACACTTCACAGAAAATCACTGTCACTGACACTGCTCAAAGTTGCCGAGATTCTTCGAGGAGAGATGACACGCGGGAGTTGACCCAAGGCGGGGAGTGTCCATAGCCGGCTTTCCACAGACTTTGCACTTTCACTCGTAATTATCCAGTAAGATCGGATCACTGCGCCATGTTAGGTTCTGAATAATAAGTTCTATATACAGGAGAGAACACAAACACCTGTATAGTTTTGTAGGTTCGGTTTACTGGATAAGAGTATGTACACAGAGGAGAGCAGCGGTCTCCCTGGCTAGGCTCCTTGTCAACTGCTATAGGCGACGTATGGCAAGTGATACATTAGCAGCTTCCATACGTCGCCAGGCACATTAATTAAGCATGTGGGATATGGTAATAACATTGCCACACGCTGCTAGCTAGGCTGAATAAATAATACATAAATGGAGCACATACATAATATTCATACATGATATATAATCCAGCATACATAATATACATACATATACAAATTTGTGAAATAATTCAGTTCATCCGTCACTATACCTGAACTATCACACTGACAATACTCTATTCAGAGATAGGCAACCCCTAACACGCGAGAGGGTTGACCATGGCACACCAAGTGATTTTAAAACATACTACAAAATCGAAAACTAATAGCGCCATTTCAAATAAACAAACTGGGACATGATCTCCAGCTAGAATTCACGCGTTTAGCATCCCGTCCGCTCAGCTGTAGCCTGTGTCCCGTCAGAACCAGTATTGCCACATTAGCTACACAAAATAGGTAGTTCGCCTTGTGTTCGTTTTCTCGGATATTTTCTACATCTAAGAAATTGGAGTATAATTTTAATTTGCATTATTTTGAATGTGTATTTGCATCACTTTTATTGAAATTACACAATCATCTTTCTATTAGTATTCAATCTACCGGATTTTTTTATTTGCGGGAGTTTCTATTTCTAGGTGGTAACACAGATTACTCAGCCAGTCAGGCACGGTCAGTGTACTTTCAGCTGCGGTGACAGACGCTACTCTTAATTAAGTAGCCACACTGGCAGCTGCCAAGAAAGCCAAATTGGATGTTCGATCGTTTCAACCCACTTGGACAAAAGACTTTGGATTTATTCTAAAGAATAGTCAAGCTGTGTGTGCTCTGTTTTGCGAGAATG
This sequence comes from Homarus gammarus, assembly GCA_958450375.1. NCBI lineage: Eukaryota > Metazoa > Arthropoda > Malacostraca > Decapoda > Nephropidae > Homarus > Homarus gammarus. The sequence continues at coordinate 585,988 of CAUDMG010003396.1, forward strand.
TTGTTTGCCGGATATCAAGTGTAAAGAGACATTTTGAAACGAAGCATGAGAAGAAATTTAATGACAATGCAGAAAAGGCTGAAGCAATTAAGAAGGCAGTATCCAGCTTTGAAAAACAAAGCAGAGTTATGAAGAATCTGAGTGTAAACAAAGATAATGCAACGGAGGCCAGCTACAAAGTTTCGCTGTGTATTGCTAAACATGGAAAACCATCTATTGATGGGGATTTTATAAAGGAGGCCTCTCTCAACAGCTCTCAAGTTTTATTTAGTGATTTACAAATTAAACACTCAATTTTTTCAAGGATACAAGACATGCCTGTTGCAGCCAGGACTGTAGAGAGACACATATCAGACATGGCTGCAGATATTAGAGAACAGCAAACTGTTGCATTAACAAGTGCAACTGAGTTCAGTATCGCTGTTGATGAGAGTGTTGATATAAATGACATACCAAGTTTGGCTATTGTCGCCAGGTAGAGTGACACGGAGGTACACGAAGAATTGTGTGCCTAAGACCTATGTATGGTAATACCAAAGGAGATGACATGGTTAAAACGTTCATTGATCATTTTGAGGAGAGAGAGGTTGATGTTAAAAAAATATTTGCAGTTACAACGGATGTGGGTCCAGCTATGGGAGGAAAAGACAGGGGATTTGCCAAGCTAATTGAGGGTAAAATCGGGCACCTCATCCTGAAGTTACATTGCATTATTCATCAAGAAAATCTGTGCGCCAGAATTTCAAACCCTGATCTCAATAAAGTAATGGCCACTGTGACAAAAAATCTGAATATTTTGGTTGCACGATCTGCTCTTACACACAGACAATTCCAGCCATTTCTTCATGAGATGAATAGTGCATATGGAGACATACCCCTTTACTCCAGTGTTAGGTGGTTAAGTTGCAGGAAGGCTTTTAGAACGGTTCGTGGAATACTTTGATGACATCAGGATCTTTCTGAAAGAAAAGGGCCAAAAATACCCCGAACTGGAAGATGACCAATGGGTAGTGAAACTTATGTTTTTCTCAGACATCATCAAACACCTCAGTGACCTTAATCTTCGCATGTAGGGTGCAGGACAAACAGTTGGGGATCTGTATGACACTTGGAAGGCTTTTGTTGCAAACTGGCAGTTTACTTGGTTTACTTTGAAACTACAACTTCCGGCTACCTCAAGCACCTGAAGGGGTGGCCAGCACATCATCCTGTGAACGTTACAGAGATTGCAGTGTACATGTAAGAAATGAAGTCAGAGTTCTCTGTCAGATTTCAAGATTCCCACCATATTGGCCCAATGTTTTCCTTTTTATTTAAAACTGAAAACTTTGAGGAGAGTGACTTGGACTTATCTTTATTTGAGTGGATGGAAATTGGGGACCTGGAGATGCAGCTGATCGATTTTAAGTCGTCTTCATTATGATAGTAAAGTTCACGGAACTACGTAAATCACTTGAAACGACTGAGTGATCACGAGGTCTCCATCCTAAGCTACATGAAAAAAGTTGCCTTCGCACTGCTTTTAACCTTTGGATCGACATATCTGTGTGAGCAGATATTTTCACGCATGAAGAATATCTTCAATCCTCATCGCAGCCAACTTACACCTGATCACTCCGATGGGTGTGTGCAACTTAAGGTGTCCAGATATACTCCCGACATAGCAACGCTGAGCAAGGGGAAGCAGGTACAGGGATCACACTAAAATGGTGAGAGCATTTTATAGTATTTGATTATATATCTTACCATTCATTTGTAATTGTGTGTATTTCAAATATGTATGAAAGCATTATTTATCAATATACACATGAAAATAATTCGTACATTGAAAATTATAGTTGGCACACAGGGCAGCAGAAATGTTAAAAACTGGCAGTGTGTTCAAAAGGTTGCCGACCCCTGCTCTATATCGTCAAGTGTACATGTGAGAATGCACAGCCTGCTGCGTGGTAAGTAACAGTGTACATCTGATGTTGGTGGCAAGTGAGAGTGTATACAGGTAGCTGGTGGTGGTGGTAGTAAGTAACAGTGTGCAGCTTGTTGTGGTGGTAAGCAACAGTGAACAGCTGGTGGTGGTGATAAGTAACAGTAAACAGTTGGTTCACTTGAAAATTAGGCAACTCAGCTTACCTTATCTAACCTAGCTTAAGGATCACGTGAATATAGTCATACCAGCTTTTTCACCATAAGATTCACCATCCGAACCGTCCCCTAACCTAACCTAAACCAGAGGTAGAGTTTGGGTGTTTAATAATCAAAGTGAAATAAGCTGGGGACGCCTAATCTTTACGTAACCCCAACATAAAACTCCAAATTTAAACTTAAGCATCTAGTTATTCGCTTCAGGACACCCCCAGACCTTCCCTCGAGATCACTGCATTAGATCTCGGGCCTTTGATTTGACTTTTATCTCCAGATGATTGTAATATTGTCTTTAATTCAGATTTTATTTTTGTCGTGTGGTATATCACTGTAATTCATATCAAAGTGATGAACAGCGTAGTATCAGTAATGAATCTGCTAAATTGGAATTTTTTCCGTACATATTTTGTTATTTTCTGTCATGTATCGTAACTCAGAGTATTTGGATAGATAGATAGATAGATAGATAGATAGAAGGATGAACAGTTACATGCCCTGACCAAGTTACGTTTGAAAATTACTTGCACAATATTTTCGTTACTTGCCCTGACAGATTTTGGAAGAAGTGTGTTTGCCCGGAAATTTTAAGGGAAAGTTAAATTAACGTTTTTAAAAATCTAATTAAATTTATACCAACTTTTAAATCACTTGTGTCCATCTAAAATATCCTCACCGGGTCAATTTGCCTAGCTACTTATTCATGTTAATGTTTTCACTTCATTTGTATGTTACGAGTTGGGGATTTAGAATATAGTTAAAAGTCTACCCAGATCCCAACAGGCAACAACAAAAAAAACAACAAGACAATCGGACTATAAAAGGGTCGACAAAGGATGCGAGTTTTTGTTGTGTACAATAAAGTACCATAAATTCCTTAACAAAATATTCAGCTTTCTACAATTTACCCTTAACCATACTTAACCTAAACATTGACAGTATATACATATTTATACAACATACAATAATTTGAAGCAAGGTGGAGGCGGGGAGGCAATATAAGATTACAAATACTTAAGTGCGGAGCTGAGATGGCTGACGAGTAAGGCTGAGTATTGTAGAAGACGGTAGGTAGTCACTGTGCCGTAGGTTTCCAGGATAGGTGATCCTGTGGTCACTTCCCAGAGTGAACTGAACTCTCATCGAACTGGAGCTTATGAAGAAGACTTGTAGGAGGTGACGCAACAACCAGGATATGGAGGAGGGAAACCCCGGAGTGGTAACTAAGAGTAGTCATACTCGGGTTTCGTCCCTAGATGGCGTTGCTCGTGGTGCTGGGTAGGTATAGATCATGACAATTGGTGGCGGGGTTCGTAACATGTAGCACAACTCTGCATGTCAGGTCATTGTGGGAACAGAAGACTTAAGGATCAATTCAGATGTAACATCACTTGTACGGGGAGGTGAGGCCTCGCAACACTTGACACGTCTGGGTATTTTCCTTTCAAAGTATTAACTTCTCGCTGGGCAAGTGCCGGGCTACCGGGCACTGGTAACCCGCACAACCTGATAGATAAACAGTACATAGCTTCAGTGTACGTACATACACAGTGCAAGTAACAAACAAGGCCAATCTACCAAGAATACCACAACAAATGCTGTGTAGATAAAACAATGAGCAATACCAATAAATCGAACACTTTTATGAATATGTTTGCTCGCTCTCCAGACCTCTTTCGAATATTACGAATATTTTAGATCTGCATATTGAAAATCACATTCAATCCCGGTCAGACGAAAGTGAATTTCCGAGGGAAAAACGCGATTACAGTCAGCTTCCAGGTTGTCAATAATCGACATGAACTCGTGGGGAAATTCATCATTCGAAATATCACACGAATCATGAATTATTCGCACACATTAGCTTATACATGAGTAATGTGAGGTGTAAACACATCCCAGACATTGTATGGGGATAATAGAGAGAAAAACAAAAACAAAGCAAGAATGAAATGATGAAAACGTTGTTGAATATCAGGTATATCAGGTATAAAAATGACTGCACTTAGTCCTTACCTTGAGAAGCCCATCTCTGCCCTCAGCATCTACACATCCTTCGGGATCAAGGGTGGGAGCAGTCGCGCCACTGAGGTCCTCTGATACAACATTTCAAGAGGAAACTCTCTCACTTGATCCTTTCAGTCAGGTTGACTTTGATGTCCAGCTTCCGAGGGCATTACAGGGAGGAGACCCAGAGAAAAGGTAAAATGAATTCTCAGGCGCCTGTGTAATAAAGAAGCTCTTGGCTCATCACTGGACCCTGGGTAGATCTCACGTGGATTTTTGCAGGGGAGTTTGAGGAGACTGCTAGTGAGGCCACCCCAATTACCTCCATCCTTCACCCGCAGGGATTATCTGCCAGGAAGTTGAGGTGATGCCGAACATAATCTTGCCTTCTTTCCTCCTGCTTCTAAGTTCTCTTCTGCAAGAATTGAATTAGACTATTGGTAATACGTGATACACACCATCACAAAGAGACACACAGTTGCAACACATACAGATTGGTCAAGAACGACATGTATTTATACGCTAACATGTATACCTTTAATATGATAATTAATTATCAACACTAATTAGATTCACCCCAAAAAGAAATCAGTGAAATGGCAAAGTGGCACACACACGGAGATAATTCCAGGAAAGAAGTCACCAGAAAAAATAGTCACAGGAAAAGTCACAGAACCTAACCTAACCCAAACTAACTGTCACGTGCTGTCATTAAATGACTCATTTTAACGCTTTTTTTACCTGGCTTAACATATTGAATATTTGTTTTTCTTCACACACAGTATGTTTATTAATAACCGACATAAATATGTTTTGTTTTATTACTTTCATTGCTTATGATATTTATATAAATGTAGGTTTTCCCGTGATATTTTTCCTAGTCATAATTGTTACTTTCTTTAGTGACTTTATTTCCTGGAATTTTAATTCCTTTCACCACATAACACACACACACACACACAGGTCTCATTAATACAGCCTCTTAGAGTGAAAATATGCAATAACAAAGTTGAGCCATTTCCTTAATCACAGACGCATTTCCTTTGAAAAATGACTCCAATTTCGTCGCTCAAAAGGAGGACAGCCAAGAGGGAACTTTATGAGAGCAAAATATTTACCTAACTTTTTTCCTCGGCAGATTCTGATTAATATTTCCCTTCTCTATCAAGATACAGGAGTTCGTGTCTCACCTTCGTGTTTGGTTACGTTTTAGTCATCTCAGGTTTGTTCTTACTGACCTGACTAATGGATGGTTTTCTTCTTAAGTACGTAATGGATACTTGGTCATATAATGTTTTGCTTAGTTTGATCTCTATTACAGGTAAATGTTGCAGCAGTTGTTAGTTATGATCATTGTGTGAATGGAGATCAGTGATGACTGTTAGGTTATCTTTCCGTCACACACCATCCTTCTGCCTCACTCTCCGCTCCTCTTATATCCCTCTCTCCCTTTATCCTCGGTGACAGCCTTTGATACTATTACCTGATCATAATTTAATTAATTCCTGAAAGGTTAAGAAATGAAAGGGATCGCAGGTGTCTGGAGGGACCGCTTTAAAAGAGTAATAATGAGAAAGCACCTCAGTCCACCTGGCGGAGATACCTGCTTGTCATATATTAAACGTGAATATATAAATATATAAATATATATATATATATATATATATATATATATATATATATATATATATATATATATATATATATATCATGTAGATCCACAATGAAAACGTGGATAAGATAAATCTTGATAAAATCACATGGGAAATGGGAAACAACGGTGCTCCGTTGTTTCCCTTTTCCCGTGTGATTTTATCAAGATATATATATATATATATATATATATATATATATATATATATATATATATATATATATATATATATATTATATATATATATATATATATATATATATATATATATATATATATATATATATATATATATATATATGTATATATGCAAGTAAATCACTGTAGTTGCGCGTGATCCAGGTATATGCTGATAACCACAAGGAAAATGAAAACACGAAGTTCCCAAGCGCTTTCGTGTAATTCACATCTTCAGGGGTGAGTACAGACTAAAGAGAAGTACAAAACAAGGTATATATATACAAAGGAGGGTGAGATCAGGTCCACAATAGCCAGGTATTAGGTAATGACCCTACTAATCTTTAAAAAGCACCGCAACGGTCGGTAGTCAGGTCAGAGGGTAAGGTGACCCAACCTTCTCACCTGGTTACAAATCTTCTTAATTACAAAACTGTCCAGTTTGTACATGCCATTACTCAAATTCATAAGACTAGATTCTATAATGTTCCTACTGTCAATTGAATTACAAGGTAATACTGAGGAGGCATTATCCCAGTCAGTGCAATACTTATTATCCCTCAGATGAACAAACAGAGCATTGGATTCCTGGCCTGTCCTAACACTACATTTATGTTGTTTAAGTCTAGTTACAAGATCTTTACCTGTCTGGCCTAAGTAAAACATATTACATTCCTTGCAAGGAACTTTATAAATGCAACCAATTGTGTTGTTGGGGAGTTCTTGATTAACATTTGTTTAAGAGTGCTTGAGTTTTTAAATACCACATTGACGTTCCAGGTTTTTCGTTGTAAAGGAATTTGAGAGAAATTTTTGTGAAATGGTAATACTAAGAGATTCTTATGGTCATGGGTGGGCTTGGGATCAGTTCTATAAAAATATTTCTTAGTAATGTTCAGGCATTTGTCTATGAAAGATCTAGGGTATTTAAGGTTTGAGCCAATATCATAGATATATTTATATTCCTCATCAATGAATTCGGGGCTGCAAATTCTCGAAGCACGTAAAAACATTGTTGAAAATACAGACTGTTTGACTATTATGGTGGGCAGAATAATAATGAATGTATGAACACACATTAGTAGGTTTTCTATAAATACTGAACTTAAAGGTGCTACCTATTCTGTGTATCAGACAGTCTAGGAATGGCAATTTACAGTCATGCTCTAATTCCACAGTGAAGGGGGCTAAGTTATTAAGTTGTGGCAGGAAAGCTTTTAGGTCCTCAGTACTTGGCCAGAGACATAATACATCATCTACATATCTAAACCAGACTGCTGAAGGTGGTAAAATATTACTTAATAGTTTCTTTTCAAAGAATTCCATATATAGGTTGCTTAATACAGGTGAGAGTGGATTACCCATTGCCATACCAAATTTTTTAGCATAATATTCTCCATTGAATTAAAATTTACAATTCTTAATACATAGTTTGATGAGTTCGATGAAGTCGTCTTTCGAGACGGGCAATGAAATATTATCTAGGGAATCTATGAGGAACTCTAGCAAATCATCAACTGGGACCTTTGTAAAGAGTGATGTTACATCAAAACTGACCAGTTTAAAATCATAATTAATATGTAAGTTATTGAGTTTATCAACCAAATCCATATTATTCTTGATATTAGAGTTAGAAATGTTGCCAACTAGGGGATTTAGTAAAGAAATTAACCATTTAGATAATTTATAAGAGATTGACCCAACTGAGCTAATGATGAGTCTTGCTGGGTTATCAGGCTTGTGGGTCTTGATTACACCGTACATGCATGGCAGTGGAGGGGACGTTGAAGTAAGATGTTTAATGAGAGTAGCTTTGCCTCTCAATAGAGACTTCAGTTTTTTGTTGAACTGGGTGTTAACTGTGTTGAGATGATTATTTATGAGTTTAGAATATGTTGCAGTAACACATAAAAGGTCATTCATTTTAGAAATATAATCATCTTTGTTTAAAATCACTACTGTGTTGGCTTTATCTGCTTTAGTGACATGTAGATCCTTATTTTTCTTAAGGGCTTGGATTGCTTTGGTGAATCTTTATGGACAGTTTGGAACACAAGGCTTAGACATAGATGCATACACAACACCTTTACACATGTTCACTTCTTCACTTGTCAAATTACTGAATTTCTCCAAATTGCAAAATGCTCTGGCTATGTCAACACTGTCGACTCCCTTGTTAGAACCATCAAAACTTAAACCATAGCCGAGGGCACACAAGGTATCATTGTCTAGTTGTTTAGAGGAGAGATTCACTACACAGTTGTGATTGGCATCCTTAGTCCAATCACTTTTTCTAATAAGGAGTGCCAATTTGTGGTCTATCGTAGCTTGAAGATCAGAACGCCCACGTCTCAGGCTATCAAAACAGTAATCCAACATGAACTTTTTACAATAACTCGGTATGGTCATATTAAAAACACGCTTTTTTTGTCTTACAATACGGAAAGCTTCATCCACTTCAATTTTCTTTATTTCAAAATGTTTCGTAAGGATTATTTCTTGGAACTCATCAAAGAGGCGGTCAGACATCTTCAGGACACGTTGTGGGAGGATTGATCTAGGCATAACTTTTTCACTAAGGCATGTCTAGAGAAATTTCAAACTTATTTTCAATTTGTGGGCCTTGATCATCGAAGAGGAGTATTCAGTAGCGAAAGGAGACAGCTTGTAGAGAAGTAGTAGAAGTGGCGCATGGAATCCATTATTCAAGTAAATCACTGTAGTTGCGCGTGATATATACACCTAGTTTTGTACTTCTCCTTAGTCTGTACTCACCCCAGAAGATGTGAATTACACGAAAGCGCTTGGGAACTTCGTGTTTTCTTCTTTCCTTGTGGTTATCAGCATATATATATATATATATATATATATATATATATATATATATATATATATATATATATATATATATATATATTGTATATACCAGACCTAGCTTGGAGAAGGACGTACCCCTAAGTCCTTGTGACCAGAGGAAATGGCCGCCGTGGAGCGTTTTGTTGTGGGGGAAGAGGGGCGGAGTGTGAGGAAAGACGACCCCCTGGCCACTCTGTTAAGTCAGCTGGAGCAGTTGAGGAGAGAAATAGACGTGTTAGAAAGGGAGAACGAAGCCCTCAGGACTGAACTCCTTCAAGTAGGTGTCCTGCCTAGCAGGACACCTACTTGAAGGAGGAGCAGGCGAGGAGAGTGGTTGCTTCCAAGGGGACTAGGGTCAGACTCAGGAAAGCTGACCAGGGTGAGGAATGCAGTAACCCCTACAAAGTGTTGGAGGAACCTGGCGAGGAAGAGAAGAGGCAGGACGATGTGGTGCCAGGAGAGTAAAGGACAGTTGTTCAAACCCTGCCTAGTGGTAAGGTCATGGTAGTTGGGGACAGCCAGGAGAGGTTATTAGATAGGACTTTTTGTGCAAGGATAGGAAACGTAAAACTAGGGTGTGTTTTCCTGGGGCTGGGACAGGGCATGTAGCTGAGAGGATAGATAGGGTTTTGTCAGGGAAGGATACCAAGCCAGTAGTGTGTCTTAGTGTGGGAGGTAACGACATAGGAAAGGTTAGGAGTGAGGAACTTTCAAGAGGTATAGGGAGGCGCTGGGGAAGGTTAGAGACAGGGGAGGGATCCGGATAGTATATAGTGTCTTGCCTAGAAGAGGAGTTGGTCGTGAATGGCTGTCCAGGGTAATTGCTATATATTGCCGACTGGAAAAACATTGTGCAAACAATGGATGAGCATTCATTGATAACAGGCAACCATTCTATGGCAATGACTATCTGTACAGTCGTGACAGAGTACACTTGTCTCGCGCGGGGGTAAAGACGTTGTCTGCATCCCTGAAGAGTGAAATTGTCACTCCATACAGGGGTTTTCGCCAGTAGAGAGAGGTCGGGTTAAGTGAGAGTCAAAAAACAAGCAGGTCCTGGGGAGTAAAATTGGTTACTCAGGACAAGGGGTAAAACAGGACCAGGGAAGGGTAGGTTAAAATGTATACTATACAAACAGTAGGAGCGTTAGAAATAAAATAGATTTGCTGGGAGCGGTTGTATGCACCGAGAATGTAGACGTCATAGCAATCACCGAAACGTGGATGAACTGGAGAGCAAGAACTTTTTATCAGAGTACCACATATGAGGGTACAACCTTTTTCACAAGGACAGGGAAGGTAGGAAGGGGGGAGGGGTCGCACTCTCCGTCAGGGACTCGGTTCGTATTTCACCCTTTATTGAATCATTAATACAACATTTTAATGTGTCCCTGACGAGGAGTGCGATTCCTCCCTTATCTCTGACCTTCCCCAGCGCCTCCCTATGCCTCTTAAAAAGTTCCTCACTCCTAACCTTTCCTATGTCGTTACCTGTAGGAACGGGTGAGGTCACAGGTGACACAACAATTGATCATGACTATAATATATTCACTCGTATACAAGGTAAAGCACAAGAACAAAATATACCATACAGAAAAATTAGGTCAAATAAGAATGAGTCTAGGTGGATGACCAGAAAACTTAAACATGACATAGGAATAAAGAAAGGATTTTATAAAAAAAATAAAGGGAGGGGAGGAGCAGCTCAGAAATAGGTATAATGAACTATCTAGGAATGTTAAGAAAAATGTAAGGAAAGCACACAGGGACTACAAAATCAGGATAGCAAAAGAATCCAAGGCGAATCCCAAGGGATTTTTCCAGGTATATAGGACAAAGGTCAAGGACAAAGTGGGGCCTTTAAAGTTAGGGAGGGGGGGAAGTGATCGATAAGAGTGAGAAAATAAGCAAAGCATTAAACAGCTTCTTCTTATCAGTTTTCACAGAAGAAATTCACGAAGAAATTCCGGAGGTGGAACTGATATTTAGGGGAAGAAGATAAATTATAGAATATCTCTATCAAAAAGGACTATGTTCTTAAGAATATAAATAACTTAAAGAAGACAAAATCCACAGGGCACGATGAAATTTTCCCTTGAGTTTTGAAAGAGTTTAAGGAAAAGAGTAGCGGATCCCTCGTAAATTTATTAACAAAATCATTTGACACGGGAGTTGTGCCAGACTTGTGGAAACAGGCAAATGTAGTACCCCATTAGTTTGACATCAGTAGTGGGGAAATTTCTTGAATTAATTATAGCAAATAGCATCCGAACACATTTAGAGAAAAGATTAATTTGCTTTTCTCTAAATGCGATCGGATGCTATCTGCTATAATTGATTCAAGAAATTTCCCCAAAACTGACGTCAAACTGATCAGCCGGTAATTTGACGCTGATGCTCTGTCTCCCTTTTTGAATATGGGTACGTCATTTGCCTGTTTCCACAAGTCTGGCACAACTCCGGTGTCTAATGATTTTGTAAATAAATTTACAAGGGCTCCGCTATTCTGTTCCCTACACTCTTTCAAGACTCGAGGGAAAATTTCATCCGGCCCTGGGGATTTTGTCTTCTGTAGTTTATTTATCCTCTTAAGAACGTCCTCTTTTCGGATAATGATATTCTTTAATTTCTCTTCTTCCTTTCCCCTAAATATCAGTTCCACCTCTGGAGTTTCCTCGCGAATTTCTTCTGTGAAAACTGATAAGAAGTAGTTGTTCAATGCTTTGCTTATTTCCTCACTGCCATTTATCACTTCTCCCCTCCCTGACTTTAAAGGCCCAACTTTGTCCTTGACTTTTGTTCTATATACCTGGAAAAACCATTTGGGATTCGCCTTGGATTCTCTTGCTATTTTGACTTCATAGTCTCTCTTTGCTTTCCTTACAATTTTCTTAACAATCCTAGATAGTTCATTATACCTATTTCATTACAAGGAATGTAATAGGTTTTACTTAGGCCAGACAGATGAAGATCTTGGAACTAAACTTAAACAACATAAATATAGTGTTAGGACAGGCCAGGAATCCAATGCCTCTGACCCTCTGACCTGACTACCGACCGTTGCGGTGCTTTTTAAAGATTAGTAGGGTCATTACCTAATACCTGACCATTGTGGACCTGGTCTCACCCTCCTCTGTATATATACACCTTGTTTTGTACTTCTCCTTAGTCTGTACTCACCCCTGAAGATGTGAATTACACGAAAGCTCTTGGGAACTTCGTGTTTTCTTCTTTCCTTGTGGTTATCAGCATATACCTGGATTACGCGCAACTACAGTGATTTACTTGCATATATATATATATATATATATATATATATATATATATATATATATATATATATATATATATATATATATATATATATATATATATATATATACTTCATTTTTGGTCCATTTAACACGCGGACTTTGAACATACAATCAACGACCTCACCAGCAAGGAATCGAACCCTCGACCTACTGGGTGTGACTAGGGAGCGCTTACCGGCTAGGCCACAAGGACACTAAAAGCAGTTCTAGACTCTGTTATATTTCACACAAAGCCTGTTCATCGAGCTGATGGCGCCGTGAACCTCAATGGGAAACTGCCCGTGCCTCGTATGTGGTGTCAGTAGCATTTTACCGAATCCAGCTGGTATGAAACGCGAGGTACATATAAATACTTCATTTTTAGTCCATTTAACACGCGGACTTTGAACATACAATCAACGACCTCACCAGCAAGGAATCGAACCCTCGACCTACTGGGTGTGACTAGGGAGCGCTTACCGGCTAGGCCACAAGGACACTAAAAGCAGTTCTAGACTGTTATATTTCACACAAAGCCTGTTCATCGAGCTGATGGCGCCGTGAACCTCAATGGGAAACTGCCCGTGCCTCGTATGTGGTGTCAGTATGTGGCCTAGCCGGTAAGCGCTCCCTAGTCACACCCAGTAGGTCGAGGGTTCGATTCCTTGCTGGTGAGGTCGTTGATTATATATATTTATATATATATATATATATATATATATATATATATATATATATATATATATATAAATATATATATATATATATATATATATATAACTTGATAAAATCACACGGGAAAATGGAAACAACGGAGTATCTTCAGAGGCAACTGGATTACATGGACAGAGAGAGGCTTAAATATACAGGGTGACCTTAAAAACATTAGGTCAGGTCATAATGATGTCATCCAATAATCCCCACACCAACACACATGTAGAGGAGCTTAAGAGAAGGGGGTGACGTGACTAGTCAGGTCAGGTCAAAAATAAGGGACCCACAAAATAACTATCATACATCTAGATCAAAGGTTTTCAAAGCATTTTTAACCTTGGGCCACTGACAAATAAATTTATGTAACATATTATCAGTTTTGAACTGACCATCACTAAGGTTTATTGATTTTAATTCCTTAATCAAACTAGCTTCAACCAGAAGTCTTTCTGTGACACAAGATGATTTAAATACTTCTAAGCTTTTTTCCCAAGCAATGGGGTGATTATTATTCCTAACATGAACGAACAAGGCACTGCTTTCAGATGCGGTTCTGATATTATACTTATGTTGTTTGATTCTGAGCTGCAGTGTTTTTCCTGTCTGTCCTACATAATTACAACTACATTTGCTACATGGAATACAATAAACACTTCCATTTACATTCAAACTTGGGCTATTCCTTATTAACATATTGGTAATGGTTGAGTCATACTTGAAAACGACATTAATATTTAGAAGCTTGAGGGACCGAACTAACGGGACAAATTCATTACCATAGGGCAGAGTCAAAATATTCTTAAGTGTAGGAACTTGTCTGGTTTGAGAGAAATGAAAGGATTTTTTAGCCCTTTTAAAACAACGATCAACAAACACAGAAGGGTACCCGAGTTTCTGTGCAATGGAACGAATGCGTTTCAATTCATCGTCAATAAATTCAGAGTCACAAATACGCAGACATCTTAAGAACATAGCAGAAAAAACTGACATTTTGGTAGACTCAAGGTGATTCGATAAAAAGTGAATGAAACTGTCTACCTGTGTGGGCTTTCTATATACTTTAAATTTATAGTTTTGGCCATTTCTCATGATAAGCATATCAAGGAATGGAAGGGATCCATTTATTTATTTATCAAGATTTATCTTATCCACGTTTCCATTGTGGATTTACATGAAATATATATATATATATATATATATATATATATATATATATATTAATATCTAGAAGTGTAAGTAACAAGAGTGGAGAGGTCTTATTGCAACTATATCTTGCGCTAGTTAGGCCGCACCTCGATTATGCGGTTCAGTTCTGGTGCCCCTATTATAGAATGGATATAAATTCACTAGAGTCGGTGCAGCGAAGAATGATAAAAATGATTCAGGGACTTAGAAACCTTCCATATCAGGATAGGTTAAAGAAACTTAACTTGCATTCCCTAGAAAGACGAAGAGTGCGGGGAGATATGATAGAAGTATTTAAGTGGGTGAAAGGAATCAATAAAGGGGATATAGATAAAGTTCTTATAATATTAGGGTGTGTCATACGGAGGCGAATTTTTTTTTTTTGAGTTTGAAAAATCGGCCCATGGTGTTAATGATGTAGTTCTATGTGCAGAATCATGTGATATCTTCAGATTTGAAAAGTTTTCATTTTTTGCTAGGTAAATTTTAACTTGAAATCTTATGAAAATTCAGTTTTCCCACCCTTTTACCAACACCACTAAATAGCTTATTTAAAGTAAAGTAAATGTACCAGGTAAATTTATTAGGATGAAAATGATCCAGAATAGTGAAACGAATGATCTTGACACATTTATTAAATTTAATATTCCCTTAGAAAACAAAATCATCAAATACAAAAACCGGTTTTACTACTACGACCCGGTGTTGCTGCACACCATAGAGAACATGTCTTTCTTGCTTCTGTTTCTACTCATCACCTCCCTGCTGACCACCTGAGCTCGGATGTAGCCTTCTCTCCTCTCCTGGCTGTACACGTGACTGCTGGCCTCGCTCACTTGCTGTACACAACGCTCTATACTCTGGGTGTGCGAGGGCCAGGCAGGGACATGCATGGGGTTGTCAAGGAAAGCTCTGACTTGAACATTGGTGAGGCTGCAGGTAAGAGGGGGCTCACTGCCAGCCTGGATGTTATCCAGATCTATGAGATCAGTGAGGGTCTTGGCACCTAGATTGACTTCAGGAGTCTTCCTGACCCTGAAGGAATCGTCACCAACTGATTCGTCATGCCCAGATCCTCTCATAAGTCTCATATCCAAGATCTTTTTGACTGCCACTCTTCTCTCCTCCTCATCCTTACTGCAGAGCATTGTCTGCAGAACTGCCTCGGGATGAGCATACCAGGAAGATCTCCTCACAGTCTGCTCCACAATCTGAACAACCTTCCTTGGCTGACTCCTCAGGAGCTCAAGCTGGAAGAGAACATGCCTCGGACCTTCGTAGAAAGATTACTTGACCTTGGTGTTGAACCAATTTGGCAAGTAGACACTCACGATGAATTGGACAATAAGTCTCAGGTTGTGAAGCTGGTTCCCTTTCAGTTTATGATGAGCGACCCAAATTCTGCAGAACCTGAGAGCCGTTGTGAGCCACCTAGAATGTGAGACTGGACCTATCTGCAGGTAAGCAAGTCTATCAGGCATGACCCCAGTTTTGATGGCACTGCAAATCATGTAACCATAGTACTGGTCAGTACTCAGGTCGTCAATGCCAGTATGTGCAAGCTCAACTAGTGGAGGGCTAACTGTGATTTTTTCAAAGCTCGGATTTATTTCTAACTCAGTGGCAGAGTCCAGCATCTTGCCAAGAGGACCAGACCATCTGTTGTTTGAAAGAGTCTTGCCATCCAGCTCCTGGATCAGATGTCTGAGTGGCAACTCGTTGGTGTGGTGGTCACAAACAATCCAGACCAGCTTCCTCTCAATCTTCCGCTCTATCCACTGTATGACCCCCCCTTGCCACCCTGTGTTCGTGTTGGTGCTGTCCCCTCCAATGGCCTGCAGGGTCTGGTCTACGTTCCTCTCTCTGAGCCAGTTCACAATGTTATCTGCCACTATCTCAGCTGGTTTCCTGATGTCATCTTTCTCTGGAGTGAAATGCCACAAATACTTCCCTCCTGGTTCACTGCAGCAGGAGTAGTGTTCCTCCTTCACCATGGCAGGGAACAACTTGTCAGAATCTCCAACTTTCATGAACACTTTAGTGTCATCCCTTCTCCCATCAAAGAACAAACAATTGATTCCATTTTCTCTTATCCCCTTATCAAACTCCTCTTCTAGGTTACTGACAAGTTTCTCCTGAGCTCTCCTTACTTTGTTATGATCTATCACCAGGTGAACATCATCAGGTGTTATCAAACCACCGTCAATCCAGGCAGCTGTTGCTATCTCTGCAGTTTCTCTGTGACCAGTGTGGTGTCGCATGCTGGCCAGAGCTATGCTCAGGATATCTTTCTTATTTCGAATGTTATGCCTGGAAGGTTTGGGATCATTATTTTCTGGGTTAGGGACAAAGTCACCATTCTCCTGGTCAGCACTCGGATCAGCCATGGGGAAGTCATTAAACTCTGAATCAGCTTGACTCCAATCATCGGCCTTTTTTACCTCACCCTGGGCCTTCTCAAGTCTCTTTTCCTCGGCAACTCTTCTCCTCTTCTGTCTCTCTGTGGCAGCCTCCTGTCTCTTGGACTCCGGAATATCTTGGCTAGAAATCATGAGAGCCCCTATACTGCCAGTCTTCTCTCTCTGTGCTTTGACAAATGCCAGTTCGATCACAGGAATCAGGAATCTTCAGTTCACGCTTGCAAATACAGGAGATGTGGGCCTCGGATTTACAGTCACGATCGCATCCAAACTCAGGACAGAGAACAATTGGGCACTTGCAAGTAATTAGTCAAATAACTGGTCCAGTTGCTTGGCAAAGCTGTCCTTAACTGCAAGTTTTCCTCTCCCAAAAGAGATATCTCTTACCTTTTCCCAACTGGCTAGCAGTCTCTCACTAATCTTCTTCTGACTTGTTATGACTGGAGGCTTGAACTGAGCGTTAGCCAGAGTGTACTGTGCCAAGACAGCTTTGGTCATATCACTGGCAATGTCTTTGTTTGTGTAAGTTCTTTGGTTCTTTTCACTGATTTGCCTGATTAAGACACCGTATCTCAAAGCATCTCTCAATGTAGGCAACTCCGACTTCAGGAGCTCTCTCCCAGACCCAAGATAGTAACTGAGATGGCTGGATTTTTGGTTCCTCGTCCTGACACAAGCAGCCATCGCAAATATTATCAACTTATAAATGCATCAGAATCTGAAACAGAAAAAAATATTGTTAGTTGGGTTGTTAAAGAATGAAGTCAGAGAGCAATGTTCACTATTTAATTGTAATGCACTAATGTAGCTGTACGTTAGATTTTCGATAAATTTCACGCTAAAATTTACCTAGCAAAAGGTTGCAAAATATTGAAACTGAAATTATTTTCTGTTTATATTCACTAAAATCTACCAAAAAAGTGATGGGCCATTAGTTTTAGCTGATCTTCCCTCCTATGACACACCCTATTTTGATATCCGAGCAGGATAGGACTCGGAGCAACGGATTCAAGTTGGATAAGTTTAGGTTTAGGAGGGAGATAGGAAGAAACTGGTTCACAAATAGGGTGGTGGACGAGTGGAACAAGCTTAGCAACTTTGTAGTAACTGCGGGAACTCTGGAAAGTTTCAAAAGGAGGCTAGATAGATTCATGGATGATAGAGAGTGGAAGTAACTCTCGACAGGAGCTGCCATGCACAGGCCAACCGGCCTATTGCAGACTCCTTATTTTCTTATGTTCTTATGTTCTTATATGCTGATACTCCTATATCCGTAGAAAACAGACAAAAATAAAAGAAAAAAAATTACAGGTAGTATAAAAGAAAAACGGTACATTATACTAGACCTAACCTTACGCAAAACTTTTCAAAGTAACATAGCATTACAATTTACATCTAGGCTCTGATGATGGTAAATGATTTTCTGAAACGTTGGTGAATAAAGAAACCCAGCATAATCAAGTTGTTTGTGTTTTTCATTTCTCCTTTTGCATATTATTTCAATAAATAAAAAATAAATGAATAAAAAATAAAAAATAAACAAATAAATTAATGCGATCATTACTAATCTAACCTCAACAAACCTAATCTAGACTTACCTAACGTGTTCTTATGTTCTTATGACCACGTGAGGTCCCTCATATCAACACCCGTGGACGAGTTACCACACCACGTGAACACCATACCACCCGATGTCTCCATGACCACATGCATTCCCTCATAATAACACCCGAGGACGAGTTACTACGCCATGTGAACACCACACCACCCGATGTCGCTATGACCACGTGAGGACCTTCATATCAACACCCGAGGACGAGTTACTACACCACTTGAACATCACACCACCAGATGTCTCCATCACCACGTGAGGTCCCTCATATCAACACCCGAGGACGAGTTACCACACCACGTGAACATCACACCACCCGATGTCTCCATCACCACGTGAGGTCGCTCATATCAACACCCGAGGACGAGTTATTACACCACGTGAACACCACACCACCTGGTGTCTCCATGACCAGCCCAGGCGTCTCCATGACCAGCCCAGGCCCGTTCCATCAACTGTAAACTATAATAATTTACATGTTCAATCATTGTTCCTTCTTCTTTTAGTAATGAAAACTTTTGTTAAGCGACCCACCCACCCCATGTCTTTGTATGTAATAAGTCATTTTTGACCAATATATATTTTCAGCCTTTGGGCTGACGACTTTTTCAATAAACCGTTAATTATTTTTCTTCTTCTTCTTCTTCTTCTTCTTATTATTATTATTATTATTATGTATATTACGTTTAAAATGGATGGTCGAATTTTTTGCCAAATAAAAGAATGATTACTGCTTTTATTGTTATAACTTGATGGACATTTGATCATACAAGGTACAACTTTCTCTTGCTTCATATAAGATGTCGTTGACTATCTTAGCATAAGAACATAAGAACGTAAGAATGGAGGAAACTGCAGCGGACCTATTGGCCCATACTGGGCAGTCCCATTTACAGCCAACCCCTATTGCTCATATATCCATCCAACCTATGCATGAAGCTATCCAGCATATTCTAGTTAATAATGATATTTGGTAACTTGTTCCAGTCGTCCACTACTCTATTTCCAAACCAATGTTGACCTATTTCGCGCCTAAATCTAAATTGGTCTAATTTATAACCATTGTTATGAGTTCGCTCCTGGTTGCATAATTTGAGTACCTTTGTAATGTCCCCTTTGTTCAGCCCTGTCTTCCATTTATACACCTCGATCATATCGCCCCTCACTCTACGTATCTCAAGGGAGTGCAAATAAAGAAGCTTTAACATGTCTCTGTACGCAAGGTTCCTTATGCCAGGGATTAGTCTTGTCATTCTCCTCTGAATTCTTTCCAAGGATTCTATATCCATTCTGTAATACGGTGACCAGAATTGAATTGCGTAATCCTAGTGGGGTCTCACAAGCTCAAGATATAGTTTTAAGATGACCTCGGTAGTCTTGTAACTAACACTCCTTTGTATGAACCCAAGTACTCTATTAGCCTTGTTTCGAGCAAATACACATTGTTTACTTGGCTTAAGATTCCTAGTTATCATTACTCCTAAATCTTTCTCGCAGTCAGATTTCTCAATAACATCGTTGTTCATCTGGTATCCGGTTTCCCTGTTTACATCTCCTATACTGAGTACTTTACATTTGTCCACATGTGGCGTCATAGAGGGAAAAATATTGCTCAAGGTGACTTCAGAGAGAGGGGGGCAATATGGCTCACTGTGACGTCAGAGAGAGATGAAACATCATAGCTGGCACTGACGTTATCAAACAAAAGTTCATAATCTCCAAAACCTAGAAATATGATCAATATTGCTCCCTGGAAAGATAGAGAAAGAAATATTTCCAAATATGACGTCACTATAAGCCAGTGCACCGCACCTTGACGTGTGAATTGAAACACTCCTACACCAACGTGTTTTCTATAGGGCGTCGCAGAAAGCAGTATTGTGACGTTATGAAGAGTATTAGTGCCTTATGTGACGCCATAAACTACAATATTACCCTCTCAGCGGCGCCATAGATAGCAATATTTCCCGGTATGGTGTTACAAATAGTAGTATTACCCACTATGACATCATATAGAGTAATATTAACTATTGTGACGAATAAAGCATTTTTACCCAGACTGCCGTCATAAATAGCACCATGAATAGCAAGTCATGAATTCGATATTGCCCTCTATGACGACGTAAAAAAGCAATATTGACCACAATGGCGTCATAGACAGCAATATTAACCACTGTGACGTCATGAAGGAGAGGATTGTAATAGTCAGTAAAGCATGTTATGGCCACCGACCTACGTATATATAATTCCTCTCTTTATTGACTTCCCTTGTGTAAGGCTAAGTGGCATAACACCTGCTGGAGACAGACAGACAGACAGAAACACGTAACCTCTCATTTTCATTATATTATCAGAATTAATATTTATTTTTAAGAGTTTTTATGCTCGAAAAATTTTACTAATTATATTCCAGTTGATTTACTTGTTCTCCTAATCATTATCTATACACATCTGTTGTAACAATTTCCTAACCGATGTTTAGCAATATGTGTGTGTATTAGCAAACAAGGTTAGCCAAGAAATAATAAAGGAGGTAGGGAAGGAGAAAAAAGATGTAGAGTAAGAAAGAGAAAGTGAAAAAGCGATAGAGATAAAGAAGCAAAGATAGAAAGCAATGGGGGAGATAAAGGGAGTGAGAGAAGGATAAAGGGAGAGATAATGAAAGATAAAGAACGATAGAGAGAGGGAGACAGTTAAAGAGAGAAAGAGAGGGAGGCAGATAAAGAGAGGGAGACAGTTAAAGAGAGAAAGAGAGGGAGGCAGATAAAGAGAGGGAGACAGATAAAGAGAGAGAGGGAGACAGATAAAGAGAGAGAAAGAGGAGACAAATAAAGAGAAAAAGAAAGGGAGACAGATGAACAGAAAAAGAAAGGGATATAGATAGAGAAAGTAATCGAGATCAAGAAAGATAAAAAAAACAAAAACAAC
This sequence comes from Homarus gammarus, assembly GCA_958450375.1. Lineage (NCBI taxonomy): Eukaryota > Metazoa > Arthropoda > Malacostraca > Decapoda > Nephropidae > Homarus > Homarus gammarus. Next base: position 606,973 of record CAUDMG010003396.1, read on the forward strand.
ATTAATTTACACTTCAGAAAAATATCCTTCATACGAGAACAACAACCCATAAGAGAGGTTAGAAGAGGCAGGTAGTCGGCTGACTAAACACAACTAACGAGATAGCATTTTAAAAACTGAATCACAATCGAACATTTCCTTGTATTGTTCTAGATCTGTCTTTGGCAGTGAGCTAACATTCATCTGCGTTTCGTAATATTAGGAAAGAAATATTACCGTACATCCCTGGTTAATTTAAGTGAGGTTAGGTTAAGGTTAGATTAAGTTAGGCTAGGTTGAATTAGGTTAGGTTGTTATGCAAGGGTAGGCTAAGTTAGAATAGATTAGACTAGGTCAGGTTGTGTTGGGTTGGGTTACGTTAGAAAAGAAATAGTAACTTCTGATTAGGTTAGGTTCAGAAGGTGGTTAGGTCAGATTAGGATAGGGTTAGGTTCGATTAAATTAGGCTCGGTTAAATTAGGTTAGGTTAGGTTGTTATGCTAGGTTATACTAAGTTAGAATAGGTTAGAAGCTATATTACCTTTTGGTTAGGTTAGGTTAAATTTTAGGATAGGTTAGACCAAAAAAATATTTATATCTGGTTAGGTTAAGTTAGATTAGATTAGTTTAGGTTTGATTATATTTGATTAGGTTACAGTTAAGTTAGGTTAGGTTAGACAAGAAATATTGCCTCCGAGTTGTGTGTAACATCACCCCAACCCTTCCTTCCTGACCTGACTAATGTATGTTTATTTCTTACGTAGATAAGGATTTTTCTTAAAAAAGTCTGGCAGGCCAATAGTAACTGACCATTCCTTCTTATCATTAACTATATTCATGACAATACGGAGAGTTCATGGAAGCCATGTCATGAACTAAAGATATATTTTTCAGGTATTAATTCCAGTCTCAATTTTCACTCAAACAACTACTGTCATTAAACATAATATTCGAGATCTTCAAGATCTTCAAGATCTTTTACCTATGGTGTCATAAGTGATCACAAGTATCGTGTATGGGAGACAGCCAGTGTTAATTTGTGTAATATATTAGGACTTAGGGTCATGGCGAGTAGCGTATGAGGAGTTAGTGTCATATTGTGTCATGTGCCAAAAATATATTATATATCTTCACACACACACACACTCACTGAGTGAGGACGTGTCCCCTGGCGCTCTGCAGCACCCAAGATCACCATGTTGACCTATAGCTAATTTAAGGCAGTTCAGTACTTTTACGGAAAGACAGTGCTTATTTTCAAGGTGTTAGTGACTGTGAGTGCTAGACTTGTGAATATGTGCGTTCCTGTGTCACGATACCGTCGCACAGACCTGTTCCGGCTGAAGTCTGATGCTGGCTATCCTCCACCCAACACCATTTCTCAACTAAAGACGCTGAGAATCTTTCACAGCCGCTGTTGCAAACGGGGTCGCCGCATTCCCAGACGAATTCCTATCATCACGCCGAGCAAGCATAAGAAAGTCAAGCCAATGCCACAACTAGTACAGCCTACCATCCTTATTGCTGTCCAATGTAACATCGTTATGCAACAAGGTGGAGGAGGTCAGTGTTACAGTGAAGTTAGTTCTTGCAGGTATTGTGGCGATAACCGAGGCGTGGCAAATTGTTCCTGAGATCTGTGCCATAGAAAACTATGAGTTATTTCACCACTTTAGAAAGGACAGGAATGATGGTGTAGTGCTGTACTGTCGCAGGGACCTGAAAGGGTCCATGACAAAAACCCCACCGGACAAAAAACCCTAGGACAAAAACTCCACCTCCACCGGACAAAAACCCCATTTCTACTGGACAAAATCCACAATGGATAAAACCCCCTCACAGTAAAAGATAAAACAAAATCTATTTACAGTTTTTAACAGCTAACATTATGAAATACAATTTACCTGATAAAGAATAAACTAAAACTATATAGCATCAACATTTACCTCAGGTTAAAAAAATAAGACAAAATCTATTTGGAGTTTTTATTAATTTCTTAAAAAAACCACTTTGAAAATATCTCTTATTGCAACCTAACCTAACCTAATGGGTCCCCTGAGGTCTCAAAAAGTGAGGGCAGTAATGGTAAGATCTAATGTCAAAGTGGGGTTTTTGTCCGGTAGGGGTAGGGATTTTGTCCTAGGGGATTTTGTCCTAAGGGATTTCGTCCGGTGGGGTTTTTGTCCGTACCCCGACCTGAAACCATCACACCTAGATGTTAATGGACCTGAAGATGTAGAAGCTTTGTGGGTTAAGGTCACTCCCACTTCCCATCCCCGCCAGCTTCCCTCCCTCATTGTTTGTGTGGCTTATCACCCCCATGCTCACCTACCGCCAATGTACTGGTTACTCATATAATAATAATAATAACGGAAGTCCCTGGAAATCGAGGATGGCCGGCCCTAGGGCCACCTAGGCGTGAATTTGTTTAAGGTGTAGAAGCTGTCGCCAACACAACAACCACACCCTAAGTTAACGAGCGGCATGACCCAGTGTCAAGGATTAGTCCGAGAAAACCGGACAACTCGCCAACTGCATTGGCTAACCAATTACTGCTGGGTAGACAGAGGCAAATGGCATAAAGAAACATGCCCAAAGTTTCACCCTGCCCGAGGTAATAGACACTGCTGACTCCCTGAGATCCAGATTTTCATGTGCTAAGCTAGTGATATGAGGTGACTTTAATGAGGTAGACATCAGCAACATCACCCAACACCTCCACCTTGCACAGATAGTTGACTTTCCTGTACATGGGAATGCCACCCTGGACCTCATCATGACTGATCTCGGCAACCACTACCTCCCTCCACAGCCGCTGCCGCCGCTGCCCCCCATGGGGCGGAGCACCCACCTGTCTCTGCTGTGGTCACCTTCACCTACGATCTCACGACCACCAGTTGTCACCAGGACTTACCGACCTACCCCTGACTCTGCTATGCGGCGTTTCGGACAGTGGGCGGCCCGGTATCCCTGGACTGAAGTGATCACAGTAGACGATGTGCAGAACAAGCGGGATAATTACCTGGACACTATCACCAAAGCCTATCACCACTTCTTTCCAGCCAAGAAACTGAGGGTCCACCCAGATGATGTCCCGTGGATTACACCCCGTATCAAATGACTAATTGAGCAGCGCAACAAGGCATACTACTGTACACCAACAATTGCCTGTACAAAAGTCTACATTACCAAGTCATCGAGGAAATCAAGTCAGCCAAGAAGTCTTATTCTCCTAGGAAAGTGCACAGCCTCAAGGAGGTCGGCAACGGTCAGTGGTACCCTAAGGTAAGAGATCTCTGTGGTATTAACCGTTAGTCTTCCACATATCTTTTTATCTCTCATTAACCTAGTGAGGAGGCAGCTGAGATAATTAATAACCACTTTGCTACCATATGTCATACCCTACTCAGTCTTACCTCACTCTCCTCCCGGCCTTCTTACCTTCCCCCTCCCCCCCCCCCCCCTCCCAGTGTTCAACCATTTGAAATTGCCAACAAACTCCTGTAATTTAAATCCAAATGCTCTACAATCAAAATTTACAAGGAATTTGCAGTCGAACTTGCCACCCCCTCTGTTCCATTATTAATACATCCCTCAGACAAATCAAATGCCCTAATGAATGGAAAACCGCATATGTCACACATATCCCCAAGGTCCCCACCTCACAGTCCCCTATTGACCTCAGGCCAGTTGCCATTACCCCCATACCCAGTCTACTCTGTGAAGACTTTGTTTTTGAATGGGCATTTGCTAGTATTTATCAGTCAATTGATCCACAGCAATTTGGCAATATGAGGACCTCTCTACATCACACTGCTTAGTTAGTTTCCTGGATTTTCTGCACAAAAACCTGGAGAAACGTAAGACATCAATGGCCATTGCCCTTGTTGACTTCAGAAAGGCTTTTGACCTTGTTGATCACTGCACTGTTATCAACAAGGCCATTGCACTAGGGCTGCCCACCAGCCTGGTCTCATGGCTCACTGATTTCTTGAGTGAGTGTCGTCAGGCAGTGAGGTACCAGGGTTCTGTCTCCACTTTTCAACACCTCACCTGCGGTGTTCCCCAGGGGACCAAGATGGGACCACTGTGCTTCATAATCTTGATTAACGAAGCTCTATCGGACACTCCTCACAGGTGGAAGTACGTGGATGACTGCACTGTGGAGGTTACAGTGGACAACACCTCACCGGACTACTCATCTCTACAGGGCACCCTGGACAGGCTACAGGCATGGACTACGGAGAACAAGGTCACCATCAATCACACCAAAATCGTAGTCATGCACATCAACACCGCCACCACTCCAGTGCAAGCTCCAGCAGCTACAGTTGGTGCCCATCCTCTCCAGTTAGTGCAGTCTGCCAAACTCCTGGGTGTAACTAAAGACCACAAACTGGACTGGAAGGCCCATGTAAACAACACTATCAAGGCAGCCTCGTACCGACTCCACATCCAATGACGACTCAGGTCACTTGGGGCACCCACGCCAGAGCTGAAGACTATCTACAACGCATTTATACTCCCAAAATTAACTTATGCATCACCAGCCTGGTCGTGTCATGTCAACTGTACCCAGAAGAGGGCATGCAGAATCAGACTACTCCGGTTGCAACAACGCTCTCCCCACCGTGGAAATGCCATCCCTCAGTGAACTCCACCACCACGCACTAGCAAGGTTTGGTAGTGGACTACTCGTCATCGCCACCTACTACCACCTTGTGCAGTCCGCCACTGCAACAAAATTCAGCCCATAAGAGCCCACACTGATAGATATAAGAATAGCACCGTCCCATCTATTGTTAAAAAAATAAATAGCTCCTGATTTATGTACTGTACAGTCCTGTAAATGTATTGAACGTAAATTATTGTGTCTAAATCACATGTAAGTTTGTATATTTTCAGTCACCGGCTGCACCTCTATTAATAAACCGTTTATTATTATTATTATTATTGTTACACTGTCAAGGTATTCGTTAAAGGTTGTTAGATCTCCACAGCAATTATGATTAACTGCATTTATCTCTCAACTATGAATGATTGTACCAAGGGAAAAATTTATTAACAATAATAAATTAAGAATATTGGCAGCATAATAAGACCATACAAAATATGAATCATGGCTGGTAGAGGTAGGGCCTGGTGTCACTTGGCGACTCGAGCCAACTGGACTTCATGTACGCAGGGTTACACTGGAGGACGCTCCCATCATCGAGGGTGTGAGCACTATGTTGAAGTTTCTGTAGTGGGCTAGTGGCAAACGCAAATGCTAGCGAGGTAAACACGCTATACCAGCTAGCTAGGTCGCCAGCGGCAGGCCACACAGGTCATCACACCACCACACTACAGCAGCTCCGTCACTCCATATATAAAAAGCTGAAGGATTGAACACGTCCTTAGTTTCGTACTAACTCAACTATTTACTTGTAACACCAGTTAAGTATGCCACTCCTTTGCTAAACACATTATATACATATATATTAATAAAATATTAATCGTACTCACAGAGTGGAAGAGTGTCAGCGGCAAGGCAGGTCCCGGCTAAGTGATGCGACCTGCCTTGCCGGCCTCTCACAGCAGCTCGTGTAAAATGAATCTTTAGTTTCGAAACATGCGAGTTTCGAACTCAAGCAAGTTGTGAAATAAGACAGGGTAATTCACACACACACACACACACACACCTCTCAGCATCTCCCGTCATACACACTCTACTTTATACTTACTTCCTATAAGTCAAGTCAGGCCCATGTTGGCAAGCTGTATGGGCTGTGTCGTGAACACTGAAATCATTAAACCTAAACATATGAGTGTCCTTTTAGTAGCTGCACTACTTAAGCTTTGCAACGAGTGAAGTAAAGGAAAAAAAATATTTCCTTAGTTTATGGTTCTTTTAGATTCACTTTATCCATGGGATCGAAAGTTAACACTAAAACAAATCAACCGTAAGTCTTAAAATAAGTAAACATCTAAATGATATATATATATATACGATATAAATGTAAAAGAAATACGACAAATGAAAGATTAACAGAGTAACAATAAAAATACTCTCGTGTTTTCACCACATTATTGTGTAATATCTATTGTCTTGTAAAGAGACGAACTCCGTACAGATATTAAACCCGCAAACATCATTGAACGACACAACTTGCGAACTTAGCAATGAACGCCTCCAGTCGACCTTAAGGCGATTTTTATAGTCTTGAGTACGATGATGAGTTTTCAGCACGACAATATGGAAGGAATACTTATGCCAAACAATCAATGTTCCTTCAGTGAACAATGAAGTTGGGGGCAAAAGATTATAGTGGTATGTAACGTCGCTAGAAACACTCACACAGACACCCGACCACTGCAGCTCACATCACCAGAGAGATAAAGAAAAAACACCCACCTACTGCAACGGCCGGAGCCACACTGAGCAGCTGAGCCAGTGAGCCTGCCTGGCGAGCGCCGTGCCTGCGTGGCTGGCTCGGTGCCTTTAGCTTACAGGGAGTCAATGAGTCACCCACCACTTTCTCTTCCTCCTCCTACTCCTCCTTCTCCTCATTTTCATCTATTTTCTCCTCCTCCTTTTCCTCCTAATCTTCCTTTTCTTCCTCACCGTCTTCCTCCTTCCTCTTATATCCTGCATTGATGAACCTCCTTGTTTACGTCTGTTTCTTTGTTCCAATTTCCTGTCTAGTTCACCTCTCGGTCAAACAAAATCAAAATATCGATGTTTTTCTTCATATTTCTTCATTGACTGCCTACATTTACCCAAACAATCAATATATATATATATATATATATATATATATATATATATATATATATATATATATATATATATATATATATATATATATGTATATATACAGTATATGTAACCGGTCGGAATTTACTGGACATTAATTTCTCACTTGACTTGGGGTTTATTAATTATTAGATGGAAATTGCAGTGGAAGCGCCCCTTTGAGAAAAATCCAGAATCAGCACAAGAACACTTAAATTTACAACAAAATGAATTCTCCGTGACCCGTGGAAGGATAGCATCTGCCACAATCAAATAATGGTGCACCAACATATGCCCACCTCTTAACCTGAACTTAAAACACTACTCTGGGGAATAAAAGTTATACATGATATTGAAATCATTAGAAACTCAGACAATGCCTCATTAGACAACAATAAATTCAAAGTATTAAGAATTGTTGCTTGCTCACATGAAACAGGCCTTAAGGGCTTTCAACAAAATAATATCAACCACTGAGAAAATGGTATTGAAAAATAAGAAATTAATAACTCTACAATGAATAGGCCTAAAGGGCACTCAACAAAATTATATCCAGCACTCAGAAAATGGTATAAAAAAATAAGAACTTATTAACTCTACCCTGAATAGGCCTTCAGGGCACTCAACAAAATTATATTACCCCAACAGATGCACACTTCCTAACCTAACTTGAACACTACTCTGGGGAACAAAGGTTATACCTGAGATCGGAATTATAAAGAAAAATTGAATGCATTAAAGGAACTAAATTACAGTATCACTCTGGTTTCAATTAGTGACACAAACATTAAAAAACAATACTATCAAAGTCATTTAAGAAATATTTAACTACACCCGTCAAGATAATATCAGTAACTGAAAAAATGGTATTAACTATACACAAAAATATTGTCACTATTATTGAGATGTTACTGGGTCCACCAATACCCGTGAACCATGCTTCACCCAACTCAACTCAAAATATTTCTCTAGGTATCCCTAGACTCCTGGTCTCTGTGTGTGACCATAAATTTACTCAGATAGCCTCAGTGTACTCTCAGTGCATCCATGGGTGGGAAGAGAGAACGCCAGCAGGTGACCATGGCCAGTAAGTCACGTAGAGATTTAGAAAGTGAACAAATTGTTTGTCAGGTATTAATAGTGCTGTGATTTTGTTTTGGAATGCAGTGACTAAAAGCGACATGCTACATGAGTATTTTCCCAGCAGCCGGAGATTCACTACATTCAGGTGACAAGTGATATCAGTCAGAAAAGCCAGTTTCATTATCCACTCCTTATTTTGTGAATCTGGCTCATTTCTTCCTCTGCTTTCACGAAACTCACGAATTTGAGGGAAGAGACTAAAAAAATCACTCAAGTATTCTTCCACGAGATAACCATCGTACTTCTCTGTGCATCACCAAGTCACCATACTCTGCCTCATACTTCATCAGAAGTTTACGAAACTGGCTGTGATTCAATGCCCGTGATACAATGAAATTGACCACCGGCACAACCAGCTGCATCACATTTTGCAACCAAGTTTTGTTTATTCGTTTTGCTACTAGTGCTTCCTGGTGTGTAATACTATGAAAAGTGGCAAAACCGGGAATCTCAGCTTTACTCATCTTAAAAAAAAAAATAATTGCAGCTAAAATATCATCTCCTCTCATTTGGCCTTGTAATGGTAATAAACAGCAATTCTTCTCGAAATAAGTCATGTTACATTCACTCTTCCTTCAGTTGGGTTCTCGTCTAATACAACTGTTTACCATGGAACGCTGTCAAAGACTGTTTGATCTCAAATATCGCTGAAGCAAAACCAACAAGTAAAATAAGTTAATTTATATAAACTATTTACAATGCATACAAGAAACAATAATGACAAAATAACTAGATGGGAAGTTTGCTCAGTTCAATAATTTATCCATTGCCAAACCAACATTATTAAACCTGCAACTAAATAAATTACATTATACAGTACTTAATCTAACAGGAGTAGGAACATTTATAATATAAGTGAAAACAGTTTACACAATAAAAATGACAATGGACTTATCACTATGGAGGAGAAGGAGGTGTGACCCACAGCTGACAACCATACTGTCCACAGTCTGACTGACTGTTCTTAGGTGGTTAACCCAACACCAAACCTCGAATGAACGAGTCGAAGCAATAAGACAGTCCAATCTGGTGACTCTTGGCAGCTCTCACCGCACCTTTATACTTAACCTATTGATGGCGAGTGTCATAACACCTCCCCCCTAAAGAACGCATATGAGGGAAACGAAAATGCCTTCATTGAAACCAGAAATATCTCAGGTGTCTACTCAGGATCTGCAAACAAATTGTCTTTCCCTTTAATATGCTTAATTTTTAAACTGTATGGCTGAAGTGTTAAGCTCATCTCATTAATCTTCGATTTTTGCTCTTCCTTTATTCACAAACTGAAGTGGGATGTAGTTACTAAATTCCGTCACTGGTTGAACCGAGCAAGTTTTACAGACACTGATTTTTTAAGTGCCAGGATTAATGCAAGTGCTTCTTTTTCTATGGTGCTATATTTTTGTTGGTGCTGCTTGAACTTTGTAGACACGTAGCACAGTGAGTGTGATACCTTGTCATTTCCCAATAGTAGAAAAAGAGCCCTGCTCCTACATCACGAGTGTCCACTTGGATGTTGAAAGGTATACTGAAGTCAGGAGCCTGTAGTACTGTAGTAGAGGACAGGACCCTGTGGATGCAGTTGAAGGCAGCCTGACGCCCAGGTAACTAGTGGAAGGGCTTCTTAGGACTAACCAGGTCTGTCAGGGTAGCGGCAAGAAACCTCATGGCTGCCTTCCGATTAGTTGGGACAGGAAACTTTGGATTGCTTCCACCTTCGCAGCTACAGGGGAAACCTGTCCTTGTCCAAACACATGTCCCAAGTAGATGATCTCCACATGGCCAAACTCACCTTTCACCAGATTTACTGTCAGACTTGCCTTGACCACCCTACAGAAAAGTGCTTGCAGTCTAGAAAGGTATTGGTCCCAAGTGTCACTTTATACTACCAAATCATCCCGATAAGCATCAAATCCTTCCATCCCTGTAGTGACTTTGTTTATGAGGTGCTGAAATGTGGCAGGGGCATTTTTCATACCAAATGGTGTAACATTATATTGATATAACCCATTAGGAGTTACGAAGGCCAAAATTTCTTTAGCTCTCTCAGTGAGGGGAATGTTATAGCAACCTTTTAATAAATCCAACTTGGTGGCATACTTTACAATTCCAAAATTGTCTATTATATTATATATCGAATTTTTACTCTCGAACGGCGTGCCTCAGGGCTCTTGTCTCTCACCAACCCTTTACATGCTTTACACGGCTGACCAGCCACCCCCAATCGTTGGCAACGAGTACGTCATGTATGCAAACGATGTGACACAGATCGTCACCTGCCCAGGAAGGCCCATGGCAGGGAGTATGAAAATAAATGAAAGATTAAAACAAACAAAACGAAATTCGAGGTCATACCTGTATGTATATTATGTATGCTGGATTATATATTATGTATGTATATTATGTATGTGCTCCATTTATGTAGCTAGCAGCGTGTGGCAATGTTATTACCATATCCCACATGCCTAATTAATGTGCCTGGCGACGTATGGAAGCTGCTAATGTATCACTTGCCATACGTCGCCTATAGCAGTTGACTAAGGAGCTTAGCCGGGGAGAGTGCTGCTCCCCTTTGTGTACATACTCTTATCCAGTAAACCGAACCTACAAAACTATACAGGTGTTTGTGTTCTCTCCTGTATATAGAACTTATTATTCAGAACCTAACATGGCGCAGTGCGTAGTCTTACTGGATAATTACGAGTGATAGTGCAAGTTTGTAAAGCCGGCTATGGACCCCTCGCCTTGGGTCAACTCCCGCGCGTCATCCCTCCTCGAAGAATTTCGCAACTTTGAGCAGTGTCAGTGACAGTGATTTTCTGTGAAGTGTTTAGCGCATTGTGTGTTTCGTGCCATTCATGTGTGACCTTGTTCTAAAGGATTCCCAAGGTATACGGCACGTTCTGGGCATTTGTAAGGAGTAGAGTTCAGTGCACACGTCTCTGACCGCGTCCTAAGGGTAACTGGACTGACTGGGAGTCGCCGCGCCTCTCCCTCCACCCCCTCACAGCGTCGTCTCCACATCCCTTCACAGCTGGGGCGAGACGCTCTACCCGCCCGGGACACGCACACATACACATACTAACACTCGCTGACCGCGCGGCTTCTTTATATCTATTTTATATATATAACCTACTTATCTGTGTATTTAATTTTTATTGTCTGAAATCTTGTTGATACGACGGGCTGACCGGTCAACACTGATTTAAGACATAGTACACAGATGAAGTAGTTATGTCTCATGCCTTACGTAGCCGTGGACCCAGCGCCTGGATGAGTCAGGCGGATGATAGCCCCGCAGAGATGGATGACCAGGCTGGCCACGACGCTCCAGCCCCCACAACATCGCGCAGTCCCTCACCTCAATATTCAGCGTTGTCTCCAGAGATAATTGCTTTACTGAAGTTTATGAGAGATGAGAAACGCGAGGATGAAGCTCACAGACGTTTGGCGGATGAGCACAGAAGGCAAGCTGAGGCAGAACGAGACCACCAACGGAGATTGGAAGACAGTGAACGGTTTGAAGCCTTGATATCTCGCCTCACTGTTAACCAAGCCCCTGGCTCTAACACTGCCTCGGTACCGACTGGTTCAGATACCTCATCCATGCTTCCTTCACACCCCCCAGCCCCACCTAAAGCAGCAGCTCAAACACCGCCCATCTTGAAGCCTGATGTGAATTTCCAGACTTTTCGTGAATGGCGGCGACGGTGGACTGATTATTCTACAATGGTGGATCTCCAGAGTTTGTCACAGCCTAAACAACTCATCCAGCTGCGTATGTGCCTGTCCTTGGAAATTCAGCGTGTCTTGGAACATACGTTGCAGGTACCCCCAACCTCTTCGCTGTCTGTAGAGGAGGTACTGGACGTTCTACAACGGCACATCAAAGGACAGCAGAATGAAGCTCTGCGCAGGAGGGAATTGTTTAGCTGCAGACAGATGGAGGGTGAGTCTTTTGATGCCTTTTACGTGCGTCTTAAGAGAGCCTCGGAAGAGGTAGATATATGTCCAGGCCACCACCAGCAGTGCGAGGAGACCCAGTTGAGGCAGGTGATCCTGATGGGTGTTAAGGACGAGGAACTTGTCCAACGCCTCACCTCCCTCGACTCTTCCTCTTCTCTTAAGGATGTGTTGACGATATGTCGCTCCTATGAGGCTGCCAGGTGTGCCACCCTCTGCCATCCGTGCTCCCCCTACAGCTGTACGCGCTGTGTCCCGGTACAAGAAGGACAAGAAGTCTGTTCCTACGCCTTCGCCCACCACGTCCACGCCCGGTTTATTTTGCAACAACTGTGGTAAGCAGCACGGAACACAGGTGTGTCCAGCTGCTCAGTCTACCTGCAACAGTTGTGACCGTAAGGGTCACTGGTCACTCACAGTACGGTGCCCAGCCAAACGCGTCCAGTGCAATGTGTGCGGTCGTCTGGGCCACTATGACAAGTGTTGCCCTTCCAACAAACCCAAGGGACCGCGTCGGCGGAAGCTTCAGCCCCCTTCCACCAGAGAGGGCCGCCCACAGTCTTCCAATCAGAGGCACAATCCGACTCTTGACAACGCTCGAGCCACATTAGGAATGTGTGCTCCCCCCAGCGTCCCAGGACCAAAGTCCCCCAGTACATCAGTGTCATTGTGACCTACGGCGGTGTGTCATCCCGTCTTCAGATGTTGCCCGACACCGGCGCTGATGCTACAGTCATCGGTCCCCAGCATTTGCAATGCTTGGGGCTCTCTCCAAGTGATCTAGGACCGCCCCCCAAGGATCTCCGCTTTACGGCAGACGGTTCACAGATGACCACGGCCCTAGGTTCACTCTATGCACACGTCACCTTTGGCAACAGGTCGTGTCAAGCCTGGATTGATGTGCATAATGGCGTCCCGACTCCTTTGCTGTCCTACAGACATTGCCAAGAGTTGGCCATCATCTCCCAGGACTTCCCAACACCGATTCTCGAGGTAAAACACGCCAACAGGGTGCACGAAGGGAGCAGCAACTACCCTGCTGCCGCCCTACCCCTACCTCTGGCCAGTGACACCTCTCCTTCGGTAGTTGTCCCTGCTGCTTCAAGTCTCCACGCCTTGGCTCGCCTCCACGACAGTCACTGTGGAGCCGAGGCCACCAAACGGCGTGCAAGACAGACTGTGTTCCGGCCTGGCATCGACCCCGACATCTCCAACGCTGTCCAGGTGTGTAAGCCCCGCCACGTATTACAACCCAGCCAGCAGCAGGAACCCTTTATGAGTGACGACAACCCCACCCGCCCCTTTGAGTCTGTGTCGGCCGACTTTTTCTGTGTGTCAGGAAAGTCCTACCTCTTTATCGTCGACCGTCTCTCTGGTTGGCCGGTTGTCATCAAGTGCGGTAATGACACGACGTCTGCCGCCACCATCAGCAAGTTCCGCCACTACTTCCGTGACGTGGGCGTTCCTGTACGCCTGCGAACCGACGGAGGGCCTCAGTTCACAAGCCGGGACTTTGCTGTGTTCCTTGACCGATGGGGAGTCCGGCATGTGTTGTCATCGCCCCATTACCCGCAGTCCAACGGCCACGCTGAGGCTGCTGTCAAATCCCTGAAGCACCTCATCCTTAAGGTGGCCCCTTCTGGGAACATTGACTGCGAGGCCTTCGACAGGGGTCTTCTTGAACTCCGCAACACACCTAACTACACCGGACGCTCCCCTGCCCTGCTTCGTTCTTGTGTCCCTGCTCACCCTCAATCCTTCTCCAAGGAGTGGCAGGCCAAGACAGAGGATTGTGATCGCCGAGCCGCCGAACGTGTTCAGGACGTCGTCGCCCGCTACAATGACCACGCCCGTTCTCTCCCCAGGTTGAGTGTCGGCACCCAAGTCCGTGTTCAGGACCCGACCTCCCTACGTTGGGACAAAGTAGGCGTAGTCATGGGTCTCGGCAGGTCACGGGACTACCAGGTGCGGTTACCCAGTGGTCGTGTGTGGTGGAGGAACCGCCGTTTTCTCCGCCCCGTAGCAATGCCTTCTGCTGGCCCCGCCACCAGTGTTGAGTCCCATACCCTTCCCAGTGATGAAGTCCCTCGACGCTCAGAACGGATCCAAAAGAAAAGGTCCGCTCAAGACTTTGCTATGAGCGTATAGGGGGGAGGGAGGTGTATGTATATTATGTATGCTGGATTATATATTATGTATGTATATTATGTATGTGCTCCATTTATGTAGCTAGCAGCGTGTGGCAATGTTATTACCATATCCCACATGCCTAATTAATGTGCCTGGCGACGTATGGAAGCTGCTAATGTATCACTTGCCATACGTCGCCTATAGCAGTTGACTAAGGAGCTTAGCCGGGGAGAGTGCTGCTCCCCTTTGTGTACATACTCTTATCCAGTAAACCGAACCTACAAAACTATACAGGTGTTTGTGTTCTCTCCTGTATATAGAACTTATTATTCAGAACCTAACAATACCCATAACCAAATTCAAGCCGGCTCCATTAATAATCGACGGCGAAGAGATTGAGTACTCTAAACAAAGCAGGCTGCTCGGTCTCACCCTCTCTCGGATGGGCATTACGTCCCACGTGAAGGACAGACTAGAGAATGCCAAAGTCGTTGCTGCCGAATTAAAACGTTTTAAACTGATGCCTGCGAAGATACAAGTCCATCTTCACAAGGCGCTGGTGATACCTGTTTTGGTATCCACTCGTCACGCTCAGGAAGACCAGACTACAACAACTATAGAGCTTCCAAAACAAGTGTCAGAGGTCAACCAGTGGCCAAGCGCCACCCTATCAGGAGACAGTGGAAACCATCTACCTGAGAAATAAATCGGAGGCATTCAACGTATGGTTCCATTTCCTTGGGGAGACGGTTTGGGACAAGCTGTTGGACGACCTTCACAGCCCAGACTACCTACGTGGAGAAGATATCAACAACGGAAGGTGACTCTCGCCTGGTGGCCCCGGAGTCTGCCAGCACTACAATAACCCAACCCGTGACCCATCTATGTCAGCTACAACGATCCACCGTTGATTAAAATTAGATGATATAAGATCATAATTAACAGGTCACAATCTAGTGAGTCCATAAAGTAATACAGTAATAAGATTTTAACAAACATGTAATTGTAAAATCTCACTAGTCATTCCCAGTCAAATTAGCCATTGTGTAACCTCATCCTAAATGCTAGGTTAGCTTAGTTAGCCAACAAACTCCGTAATTTGTAAAACAAGATGTGTCGTCCCCCTCTGTTTAACTCATTATTTTTTTCCAACCTTTCCCCTTACAACTATCTGTCGTGACTTCTCTGTCCTTCTTGTCTGGCTGTGTCTTGAGCCCCAGCATGCCTTCCAGCCTTTCCCCACCTTAACTTTAAAAAAAAATCTATCCAGTGGTTCTCAACCTGGGGGCCGCAACAAGATTTTAGGGGGGCCACGGTGGGTTGTTATAAGCTGTAATGTTTCAAGAAAATATGAGAAATTTCTTTAAGCACTGTGAATGACGTTTAAGCAAACAGAAACTGGATGAGAGTGGTGCTTTCCAACAACAGTCCTTCAGTGTAGTTGAGGCATCATACGAGGTTTCCCTCGAAAAAATAAAACAGAAGGCGGCACACATAATTGGTTAAACTTTAATTAAGCCGTGTACTTTAAAGATGGTCAGATGGGTTTTTGGAGAGGCAAGTGTACGTAAGATACAGCAGATTCCCTTGGCAAACGACACTGTGAAACTACGAATTAGTTAAATGTCGGATGACATAAAGGAACAAGTGATACAGGTGAGCATATCGTCTCCATCTGGTATGATCGCAATACAGCTGCTCGAGTTTGTTAGGTACGTTTTCTCGCGCGACATCAAGGATGAATATGTTTTGTACACAGCTTGAGACCCCCACAAAAGTTGTAGATGTGATGGAAAAGCTGTCTTCTCTCCTCACAGTTAGCGAGATCACATGGGAAAATTGGAGCTCCGGCGATGATGGGATCGAAATTGGGTTTCCAGAAGCGTGTCAAGAAAGTAGTTCTGAATGCCAAGGGGGTTCATTGTATGATCCAGCGTTTTGCACTGGTGTCGAAAACCCTCCCTGGTGCACTTTGTAAGATCCTGGAGGCAGTGGTCAAATGTGTCAACTTTGTGAATGCAGGAGATCTGAACTCTTGCCTTTTCCAGAACCTTTGTAGAGACATGAAGCTCTCCTCTTTTACTCCAAAGTGCGCTGGCTTTCCAAGGGTAATTTTGTGAATCGAGTATTTGAATTTCGGGTAGAGCTTAAGTTATTCCTGAAGTACAAGAGAAGTATGATCTCTGAAGACTTAATTCACTTCAATGAGCTGTTGTGGGAGCCACGTCTTGCATACCTCGAAGAATATTTGAGCAGCTAAACAGGCTGAATCTCAAGCTACAAGGCAAGGAATGAAATATGTTTCACCTCATGGATTGTCTTCGTGCATTTCTTGCCAAGCTCCAGAGTTAGCAAAGGAAAGTCAATGCAGGAAATGTTGCCATACTTGAGAATCGTTCAACTGTTGCTGTTGAGATTGAAGAAGATCATCTACTTGACCCATCACTCAAAACTGAAATCATTCAGCATCTGAAATCCTTGGAAAGCGAGCTCAAAAGATACTTCCCATAATTCGAGGAGGAAGAAAGGAAATTAGTGAGGAATCCTTTTTCTGGCACTCTTGATATTGCTATCATTCCCAATGAAGTCCAAGACGAATTCCTTGATCTCAGTCGTATCCAAAAGTTCGCGAGATAGCATTTCGAGTCCTCTTGCCATTTTTTACTACCCACTGCATTTATGCAAGTCTGGTTTCTCCACCCTTCTACTTATAAAGAGCAAAAGCAGAAACCGAGTGGATGTGAACCCGGACATGAGATGTGCTTTGTCAGTGATGCAACCTCGAATCATTAGCCCGACTGAAAGGAAACAATGTTAAGCTTCCCACTGCGGTTTGTCAAAATATGCATAGATTTATAGGAACTTTTTCTTAACCAAATTCAAGTTTGTTGTGCGACTATTCTAGTCACTCTAGTCTAGTGAAAAGTCAGTTATGTAAATTATGTAAGTTTGTCCAAATATATGATAATGATGATTGTCAACAATAAAAATATGGTCTGCTCGTCTTCATCATTATTTGTGGGGGTTTGGGAGAAAATTGAAGTGGGCCAAGAGGATTTCGAAAGTTCCTCAAAGTGGGAATGGAGTGAAAAAAGGTTGATAACTACTGATCTATCCTTAATAAAGGCAAACAATCACCTTTAGTAATGTCATTTACTTTGCGATAGTTAGTACACAACCGTAGACTACCAACAGGTTTCGGTACCAGGTTCCACTAAGCCACTCTGCAACAGGATCCCCATCTCCTTTTGAAATCTCAGAGGGGTCGATCGTTGTTTGTCAGCACTACGTCATGTTCCACCGATGTACAGGGATGCAGTACGTCATCGAGGAGCTGCAAGAATTCCTCCAATAAACGATACCCAATAAACAAATAGATCCTTCATCTGCTGCTGTGGGAGGTGGGATTGTTTAGTGGTTAAGAGTTCTACTTCTGCTAAGCTATTAGGCAAGACTAAGGTACATATGGCTTCAAAAGGTTAACATGTATTAATCTTTCTTTCTTTCTCCTTCTTAGAGTCCAATCGCATAATTCACGTCACTTGATTTTTTCTTCACATGGTACGGACCCCAAAACTTAGCCTTAAGGGGACTCTGACACATAGGTAGAAAAACTAATACACTGTCACCAGGCTAAAATTCTCTAGTTACGGTATTGATATCATACAACTTTTTCATTTTTGTTTGAGACTGATCAAGAGGTTCTTTAGCAACTTCCTTTGCTTTACTTAATCGTTCGTTAAATGTATTCACATATCGAGAAGTTAGTCGATGGTCTGCAGTGCTTATCCAAGATTCCTTTAAAACTACAAGAGGTCCTGTAGCCTCATAACCAAAAATCTCTTGAAAAGGGGAAAATCCTAATGACTCTTGATAACTACTTCAAACTGCAAACAACATAATTATAAGGAATACCTTCACCCAAATCAGCACCCTGCTCAGTTCAATACTTTGTTGTTAACATACATTTCAGAGTTGGGTGAAAACGTTCTAGTGCTCCCTGAGATTCCGGGTGATATGCCATAGCCAAGTACTGTTTGATCCCTAATTGTTGCATTACATGCTGGAACAATCCTAATGTAAAATTACTACCTTGATCCAATTGCACATTTTTAGGAATTCCATATTGAGCAAAAAATTTAACCAACTTTCGAAGTTGATATGCTAGGCCTCACCATTTCCTTTAATATGACATGGAAGCCATACATCCACAACATTGCTAAAGCTGCCTCCCGAAAGCTGGGAATGCTGTAAAGATGACGTAGCTACTGCACTCCTGAGCAGTTGCTTCAAGTATATATATTCCTAACTTGGAATACTGCTCTCATTTCTGGGGTGGCTCTTCTTCTGTCCAACTGTTAGATAGGGTAGAACCAAAGGCATTTCGTCTTATTAACTCTCCTCCTTTAGTTGATAATCTCTCTTCCCTTTCTTTTCGCCGCAATGTTGCTTCACTCTTTCTCTTTTACAGATACTTTAACGGGCAATGTTCCGTGGATTTGGCATCTTGTGTACCGCCGGCAAGGCCGTGGGTTCGTAACATTCGTCTTGCCCGCGATGCCCACCGTTTCTCTGTGGATGTCGGTCACACTAGAATAACCCGTTATCGTACATCCTTCTTTCCTCACATAGCCAAACTGTAGAATGCTCTGCCTTCTTCTGTGTTTCCATGTTCATACAATCTGTCTCACTTCACGAAGCTGGTTTTCCGGTATTTTCGTGGTGTGGATTAATGTAGTCTTTTTCTTTTCAATTCTTAATTTCTTTTTACTCTTATTCTCCCCCCTCCCCCCCCCTCTAGGCCCCGTTGAGGGTCGATGACCTGTGCCCGGTTTGGCTATTCCCCGTAGAAAAAAAAAACAGTTATCCGTCTCTTCGAGGTATGGCCTCGGGATAACGGGTAGTTGCACACATGATAGTTAGCAAGTACTGATTTCCACTTCTGGTCCTAGGCAAGAATCCAACACAGTCAATAATCACTTTGTGAAATGGTTCATCTACAACGGGAATAGGTTGCAATGGTGCCGATTTAATGATCTTATTCGACTTACCAACCATTTGACAAGTGTGACATGTTCTGCAACATCTTTATGTAAACCTGGTCAGAAAACATTCCTTATTATTTCATGGTAGGTCTTCACTCCCAAATGACCACCTAAATAATCATACTCCAGACTTAAGGTATTGTGTCTGGAGAAAGCTGGTACCACTATCTAATGGTTCTCGTGCCACTCTTCGTCAGCAGGGGCACCAGCCGGTCTCAACTTACGCGTAAGTTCCCCGGATTTTAGATAATAACAAACAGGACTTTTATAAACTTCTGAGTCATCAACTGCTCTAGAGAACATAGTGCCCAAATTTGGGTTATTCTTTTCGGACAGTAACTTGACCAGCCTCATAGGTCTCTAAATTCTTTTTGGCTTCATTATAGCTATCACGACCTCATACTACTTGGACACCAGAATTCTCACCTAGACAAAAATTATCTACATTATCATCAGTCTGGTATGAGCTCAAAGGGTTATCACTCTGAACTGTGGCAGACATGCTACGAGTTATAGCACATGAAGGAAATAGCCCTGGGAGCTCTTTCTCTAACTGCAGTATTATTTTTACCAGAAGGAGTCTTTGTTGCATTTGGGTCTGGTACAATACTACGGCCAGCAATGTCGTTCCCCATCAAAAAAGTTACTCCTTCCACAGGCAGAGAATCTTTAACGATAACAGTTACATATTTTTAAACTATTTTTGTTCTCATATGTATTCTACAAAGCAGAATGGTAACATTGCCACAAAACCCTTGAAAGATCACAGTCTTGCCAGTGTACTGTAGGTCTCCTCTAGAAACGGAACGGACCCCTTAACAATAACACTATGAGAGGCATCAGTCAGTATACCATAGAACATTAACAGGGCAAGTTACACTCGAACTGTCACTAACTGACACAAACCCATCAAATAAAAATGGTTCAAATGAAACTACACATTCAGATGGTACCAACTTGTCACTTGAAACAACACTATCTAGATTCTTGAGTCTTTGGTTAACATGTTTACTTAGTTCCTTTTTCGCAAGATTTGGACAATTTACGATCACATGGCCAGATTCTTTACATTAAAAGCATGTCATGTTACCCTTACCTAGGGAAAATACAGACTTACTAGAAGTAGATACTAAGTTCTGTTTCGATGTAGAACATTACTTAGCAAGCGGCTGGGGTTCTCTCACTTCACCACCTGGCTTGTCTTCTTAAACTGCTCTAAAAATACTAGCTCCTTCAATTCATCTAAAGTCTGTACATTGCTAGCTTTTGTCCATCTATCTCCCAACCTTTTGACAAGATAAGACATAAGAACATAAGAACATAAGAATGGAGGAAACTGCAGCGGGCCTATTGGCCCATACTGGGCAGTCCCGTTTACACCCAACCCCTATTGCTCATATAAGCATCCAACCTATGTTTGAAGCTATTCAGCGTATTCGAGTTAATGATGATATTTGGTAACTTGTTCTATTCATCCACTACTCTGTTTCCAAACCAGTGTTTACCTATTTCCCGCCTAAATCTAAATTTGTCTAATTTAAAACCATTGTTACGAGTTCGCTCCTGGTTGGATAGTTTAAGTACCTTTGTAATGTCCCCTTTGTTTAGCCCTGCCTTCCACTTATACACCTCTATCAGGTCGCCCCTCGCTCTAAGTCTCTCGAGGGAGTGCAAATTAAGATGCTTTAACCTGTCTCTATACTCATGGTTCCTAATGCCCGGGATTAGTCTTGTCATTCACTCTGAATTCTTTCCAATGATTCTATATCCATTCTGTAATACGGTGACCAGAACTGAACTGCATAATCCAGGTGTGGTCTCACAAGAGCAAGATACAGTTTTAGGATGACCTCGCTAGTCTTGTAACTAACACTCCTTTGTATGAACCCAAGTACTTTATTAGCCTTGTTACGAGCAAAAACACATTGTTTACTTGGCTTAAGGTTCTTACTTATCATTACTCCTAAATCTCTCTCGCAGTCGGATTTCTCTATGGCATCGTTGTTCATCTGGTATCTGGTTTCCCTGTTTACATCTCCTATACTGAGTACTTTACATTTGTCCACGTTGAATTTCATCTGCCATTTTTCAGACCATTCGAAAAATTTGTTTAGATCTTAAAGTAGTTTTGCCGAGTCCTCGTCAGATTTAATAACACGTCCTATTTTAGTGTCATCAGCAAATTTACTTATGTTGCTGTCTATGCCGATATCTATGTCGTTTATGTATATAATAAATAATAATGGTCCAAGTACTGAGCCTTGGGGAACTCCACTTGTGACGTTGCTCCAATGGGACTCAGTGCCGTTAATGCTCACTCTCTGTTTCCTGTCCTGTAACCACGCCCTAATCCATTTAAGGATGTTACCTTTGATGCCATGAGCTTCTACCTTTCTAATTAGTCTTTCGTGGGGGACTCTGTCGAAGGCTTTGCTAAAATCGAGATATACCACATCATAATTGTGCCCCTCGTCCACCGATTCTATAAAAAATCAAAACTTCTGTCTATAGTATTCAGGAGTGAGTTGATATGCTTGAAGAATAATATCCTTCACCGTTTGATAACTTACTTTGTTCTATAGTTACTGCAATGTACACTGATCTTGCCTTTCCAATCAAAACTAGTTGAATCAAAATAGACCACTGATCTAAGGGTCAGTTTAGAGATGGGGCAGTTTTCTCAGACTGTTGGAAAATTTCTAAGGGATCATTTTCGTCAAACTTTGGGATCATCTGAGCATAACGGGTGACACCAAATACATTTTCTTTAGTGTCTAGTCGCTGACTTGGAACAATAGCTTGTTTGTCTAAAAGAGCAAGCTGAAACTGCCTTTCCTTTTCCCTTTCTTCTCTCTCCTTTTCATTTCTTCTCTCTGTCTCTCAAACAAAAGTAACTCTAACTGCCTCTGTTCTTTTTCTAGGCTAAGTCTGTTTAAGTTAGGTGACCATTGGTTGTGAAATTGTATTATATATGTGTATTGAGAGCGTAAGAATTAGATTACTGTGACTGTAGCTTTGTGTTATGAAGAGCTGAACCAGAGACTTTGAATTATCAAGGTCCAGCTTATGATATATCATACACTAGTTTATTTTATTTTTAATTTATTATCTATTAAGTAAAGTGCCACTGACATTGTTATACACAGTAAATTAATTTTATCTATTGTAAGTGTAATTGTGAATCCTAACTCTCCCTCTGAAGCAGTTAAGGAACCTGCCCATTTGTTGTTGTTACCTCTACTCCCAGGATCTTACAAGTACTGATATATTAGGTTAACCAATCCTATGTCTATATTCCATATGGTAATATACATTTTAGCCATTAAACTATTAAAATGTGATATGATTTCACAAAACCCTAAACCAAAGGTACACTTAATTAACGAGGGCTTTATCGAATTTCAACCGAACCCATAAGCATTTTAGTAACTCTGTATGCTATTTGGCCCTCCTGTGCAACATTGCAATAAATGGCATATCAGTTCACACACTAGAAAACAACTATTAAAAACTAATTATTTCATCAGTCCGAGAAACACAAGATGCCGTTGAACCATTTATTGCACATACTGTAAGTTTCAACCTGAAAAAGCCGTATATTTCACAGAATCCCTAATCGTGACACAAACTTTTACTAATTACATCCTTTATTAATCAAAGCTAATTCTCTTTTTTCTTAAGGCTGTTAGTTTTTAGTACCGATCGGGCACTTGCCACATTTACAATTACCACACTTGGGTGTACAATGCGTCCCTTGACTTTCTAATGCAAAGAAGTCGTCCAAGTGGTTCGTCAGTTCGGTCATAGGTCTCATTATTATGTCATTGACAATAGATACACATGCCAGATGATGAATATGTACTTCGATATACTGCCCATTTTTTCAGTCAAATTATTCAACAATGGGTGAGAATCACGAAAACAATATCCGAATGGATTCTTTATCAACTGTAAATTTCTCACAGTTTTAATTACCTTAGGCAGTAACCCGCAGTAGTCCGGCTGGTGACCGCCAATATATAGGCCCTGCAGCTCCCTCCTCGAGGGTCTTTTAGCATTCTGAGTATCATTGTAACAGGGAGGGAGCCGACAGCTCCTCCCCAGAGGGAGACTTTCCTCCCCAGTACCGGGTCTCCAGCTAGCGGAGTCTCCCACAAGAGACATAGTCAGCACTCCCTTCAACAGCACCTGCTGGCCTCTCTCAGGTCACACGTGAGTCCTTGTCAAAGCGATCCAAGGGTGAGTTACTTATGGTGGGAAGTGTATCCATTTTATGTTTGTGTCCGAGAGACAGTGTCTAGCAACATAAATATAATGTTCTGTTAATATCTCTGTGTCATTGAGTGAATAATAAATAGTTGTATTGAAAGCAGTGTTTAGAGAAAGATTTACCCCGTACGAATATAATATCCAGTTAAATAACTAACCGGCCACACTACCAAACTTCCTCCTTTTACGTTCCTACAACTAAATATTCTACCTCTATGTACTGTATGTAGTGATGATGGGTCGTGTTACATGAAGCGATGATTAGACAATAAAATATTAACAGTTTAATGCTAAAAAAATATACTTTGCTGTACTGTTATAGTGGAAGTTACATACACCGTTAATGAACTATTGATGGAAGAAGAAATTTTGGGGACTGAACAGTGAGACAATGTGGAGCCGCCCGGATCAAACGTGGCATGGATAGCAAGTGTCCTCATGAGGTGACACAGTTTCAGCAAGGCCATTATATATGCAGCAGTGAAGCCCTATGGAGAATTTTTAATTTTCCCATACACGATCGATGTCCAACAGTAGTTCATCTGGCTGTTCACCTGGAAAATAGACAAAGAGTATACTTCACAGAAGAGTCCCTCCAAAATCAAATGGCAAATCCTGCTGATACGACCCTCACTGCATTCGTCAAGCTTTCACAGGAAGATGAGTTTGCTCAAATACTCCTGGATGTTGACGTACCCAAGTTCTACATATGGCAGGCTTCAGTGAAAAAGTTCCGGAGAAGAGCTCAAGGATCCGATGTTGAAGGATATCAAGGGATAAAGTCAGGCAATGCTTTGGGACGTGTCTACACTGTTCACCCCAACAACTTTGAATGCTATTGTTTGAGACTACTTTTGCACCACATTCGTGGCCCAACATCATATGCAGCACTTAAGACAGTGAATGGAAAAGTCTGCAGAACCTATCAGAAAGCGTGCAATCGCCTTGGCCTACTGAAAGATGATGGTCACTGGAATGACTCATTAGAAGAGGCAGCAGCTACTCAATCGCCAATGAGAATGAGGAACCTGTTTGCCATCATGATTGCTACATGTGGATTTTCCAACCAAAGCCAGCTCTGGAAAAACCACCAAGAAAGTCTTTCAGATGATCTGCTTCATCAAGTAAGAAGAAAACATCCTGGTCAAGAGATTGAGTTCATGGATGACATGTTCGACAGGGCTCTGATCATGCTTGAAGACAAAGTGATGAAGCTATGTTGAAAAAACCTGACTGATTTTGGATTGCCTTCCCCAAATCGAGAAGAACCAGTAGTTGCAAACAATTGCTCAGAGAGACAGACTACTCAGTTGAAATTCTGGTGAATTTTCTTGAAAAAAATGAGCCTCACCTGGTGCCTGAGCAAGCAAATGCTTATGAACAGATCTTGCAAGCGATACAAGCGGAGCAGGGAGGTATGATCTTTCTCGATGCACCTGGCGGAACAGGAAATCATTCCTGATCAACCTTCTGTTGGGCAAAGTACGTCATCAGGGGAAAATTGCTCTTGCTGTGGCATCCTCAGGCATTGCTGCAACACTACTAGAAGGAGGACGTCCTGCACACTCAACTATTAAACTGCCTCTCAACCTCGCTGACAATGAGAATCCAGTGTGCAACATCAAAAAAGGATCGGCAAAGGCAAAACTCTAAGAAAAATGCAGCCTCATAGTCTGGGATGCCTGCACTATGTCTCACAAGTTAGCGTTTGAAGCATTGGACAGGACCTTGCAGGACATACGAGAAAATGACCAGCCCATGGGTGGCATTACAATGGTCATTGCTGGACACTTTCGCCAGACCCTACCTGTCATTCCTCGAAGCACTCCAGCTGATGAACTGAATGCATGCCTCAAGGCATCATACCTTTGAAGAAGTGTTTAGACACTCACCCTATCCAAAACATGAGAGTACATTTACAAGGATATTAGGATGCTGGACAATTTGCAAACCTTCTACTACAAATTGGGAATGGAATTTTCCCTAATGATTCAGAAGGACAAATAATGATTCCTCAAGTATGTGGAAATGTTGTAAAGTCCTCAACTGAGCTCACTCACATGGTCTACCCAAACATTATCCACCACTACAAGGATCACAAGTGGCTGCGGGAACACGCAATTCTGGCACCAAAGAATGAAACAGTGGCTGAAATCAACATGACTCTACTCAAACAGCTTCCAGGCAGTGAGACCTGTTACGACCTTGTCATATTTTTCTATTATTTTTTATAACATGCTTCCATGTTGTTTCATATTATTCCAGTAATGATTTGTTATATTTACTATTATATATTCTAGTCACCTTATCATTTAGTATTGTAGCAAGCATTCTTTGTTTCTCTAACGACCATATGTATCGTTAAACGACCCATGTTTCACCGGCGTGCCCCACTGGCGGGATATTCAGTTCACGTTCTTTTGAGTGACACCCGTCACTTGTTACTTATAATTTATTTTATTTCTGTGTTGTTCCTGTCGCCACCAATATGGTATATCAATTAGGGTGTGTCATACTGAGGCGATTTTTTTTTTTGAGTTTGAAAAATCGGCCCATAGTATTAATGATGTAGTTCTATGTGCAGAATCATGTGATATCTTCAGATTTGAAAAGTTTTTATTTTTTGCTAGGTAAATTTTAACTTGAAATCTTATGAAAATTCAGTATTCCCACCCTTTTACCAACACCACTAAATAGCTTATTTAAAGTAAAGTAAATGTATCAGGTTAATTTATTAGGATGAAAATGATCCAGAATAGTGAAACGAATGATCTTGACACATTTATTAAATTTAATATTCCTTTAGAAAACAAAATCATCAAATACAAAAACCGGTTTTACTACTACGACCCGGTGTTGCTGCACACCATAGAGAACATGTCTTTCTTGCTTCTGTTTCTACTCATCACCTCCCTGCTGACCACCTGAGCTCGGATGTAGCCTTCCCTCCTCTCCTGGCTGTACACGTGACTGCTGGCCTCGCTCACTTGCTGTACACAACGCTCTATACTTTGGGTGTGCGAGGGCCAGGCAGGGACATGCATGGGGTTGTCCAGGAAAGCTCTGACTTGAACATTGGTGAGGCTGCAGGTAAGAGGGGGATCACTGCCAGCCTGGATGTTATCCAGATCTATGAGATCAGTGAGGGTCTTGGCATATAGATTGACTTCAGGAGTCTTCCTGACCCTGAAGGAATCGTCACCAACTGATTCGTCATGCCCAGATCCTCTCGGATCAAAAGACTTATGCAACAGAGAGACAGAGCCTTTCATCTCAATGACCACATCCGCTACAGGTCACTTCGCAACCGAGTCATCCGCGAAATACGCACTGCAAAGAAGTCCCACTACCCAACCAAATTACAACACCTGAAGCAGACCAACATCAGTCAATGGTATGGTAAGCTTAAAGAACTCTGTGGACTAAACAATAAGACACACCCCCTCCCCTTCCTTAGCCATCTCACTAGTGTTGACGCAGCTGAGCAAACAAATAACCATTTCGCTACTATATGCCAGACGCTCCCCCGGCTTGACACAACCACTCTCCCTGCTTACCTACCAGCTCCCCTTCCCACTGACTTAGTAGAAGAATTTGACGTAGCAAAACGCCTGGACAAACTAAAATTAAAACGCTCTACCACCCCCATTGACTTACCAATGAAACTCTTCAAGGAGTTCGCCCCGGAGCTTGCTAAACCCCTCTGTTCCATTATCAATGCTTCTCTCAGTCAAGCCAGATGCCCAGCTGACTGGAAGACCTCTTATGTATCACCAGTGCCCAAGTCAACCAGCCCACAATCCTTAAATCAGCTACGACCTATTGCAATCACCCCAATACCCAGCCTAATCTGTGAAAGTTTTGTGTTCGACTGGGCTTATGCTGATATTGCAGGAGTCGTAGACCCTCAGCAATTTGGCAACATGAAAACTTTCTCCACCACTCACTGTCTTGTCAGCTTTCTCGATTACATATACCGCCATCTCGAGAAACGAAAAACGTCTGTAGCTGTCGCCTTCATTGATTTCACTAAAGCGTTCGACCTAGTCGACCACAATATAATCATCAACAAAGCTATTGACCTCGGGCTTCGAAGAAGCCTCATACCATGGCTTACAGACTTCCTCAGTGACCGACGCCAAGCTGTACGCTTCCGAGGGGCTGTCTCCACCTTTCAGTCACTCACCTGTGGCGTCCCCCAAGGCACCAAGATGGGACCACTCTGCTTCCTTATGCTCATCAATGATGCCCTAAGAGAAACCCCTGCTCGCTGGAAATATGTCGACGACTCCACCATTGGGATCAGCGTCAACAATTCTGCTCCCAACTATACCGCCCTTCAGGATTTATTGAACAGTCTCCAAAACTGGGCTACCAACAACCATGTCACCATCAACCATACCAAGACCATGGTTATGCACATCAACCTCTCCTCCGACATTGTCCCACCTCCTTCCATTACTCTAGGTCCGAACACACTCCAGGTTGTAGATTCCACGAAGCTCCTCGGCGTCACCATAGACAACAAACTAAATTGGAAACCACACGTCAATGAAGTTGTCAAATCCTCCAGTTTCCGTCTCCACCTCCTCCGCCGACTCAAGTCCCTCGGAGTTCCTGCACACGAGCTCCTCAGTGTTTACACAACATTCATACTTCCCAAGCTCACCTATGCCTCCCCCACCTGGTCTTCCTCCCTAAATGCCACACAACGTAAACACCTAGAAAAAGTGCAAAAGAGGGCATGCAAGATTATTCTCTCCCCCTCCTACTCCACATATCAAGAAGCGCTCAACACACTGACCCTTTCGACTCTCACTGACCATCACCACGACCTCATCTGCAAATTTGGTAAGAAGCTTCTACACCATCCCCGACACCGGCTCCTACTACCACCCGAGGTCCCTTGTCCGAGAATTGCTGTTCGACACCACAACCGCATCCAGCCCATACGTGCACGAACTGATCGCTATAAGAACAGCCCAGTCCCAACCATTGTAAAAATTATCAATAACTTGTAATACTGTAACACTGTCACTATGTTGAAATGAACTGTAGTTTGAGCTTTTCCCCATCTAAGTTATTATATGTCTTATTTGTGTCACTTATGTTACTTGTATATTATTTGTAATTCGTAACCCATTCCCCAAATATGTAACTGTATATTTTCAGCCTTCTGGCTGCCAAGCTCTTTCAATAAACCGTTAATTATTATTATTATTATTATATCCAAGATCTTTTTGACTGCCACTCTTCTCTCCAACTCATCCTTACTGCAGAGCATTGTCTGCAGAACTGCCTCGGGATGAGCATACCAGGAAGATCTCCTCACAGTCTGCTCCACAATCTGAACAACCTTCCTTGGCTGACTCCTCAGGAGCTCAAGCTGGAAGAGAACATGCCTCGGACCTTCGTAGAAAGATTACTTGACCTTGGTGTTGAACCAATTTGGCAAGTAGACACTCACGATGAATTGGACAATAAGTCTCAGGTTGTGAAGCTGGTTCCCTTTCAGTTTATGATGAGCGACCCAAATTCTGCAGAACCTGAGAGCCGTTGTGAGCCACCTAGAATGTGAGACTGGACCTATCTGCAGGTAAGCAAGTCCATCAGGCATGACCCCAGCTTTGATGGCACTGCAAATCATGTAACCATAGTACTGGTCAGTACTCAGGTCGTCAATGACAGTATGTGCAAGCTCAACGAGTGGAGGGCCAACTGTGATTTTTTCAAAGCTCGGATTTATTTCTAACTCAGTGGCAGAGTCCAGCATCTTGCCAAGAGGACCAGACCATCTGTTGTTTGAAAGAGTCTTGCCATCCAGCTCCTGGATCAGATGTCTGAGTGGCAACTCGTTGGTGTGGAGGTCACAAACAATCCAGACCAGCTTCCTCCCAATCTTCCGCTCTATCCACTGTATGACCCCCCCTTGCCACCCTGTGTTCGTGTTGGTGCTGTCCCCTCCAATGGCCTGCAGGGTCTGGTCTACGTTCCTCTCTCTGAGCCAGTTCACAATGTTATCTGCCACTATCTCAGCTGGTTTCCTGATGTCATCTTTCTCTGGAGTGAAATGCCACAAATACTTCCCTCCTGGTTCACTGCAGCAGGAGTAGTGTTCCTCCTTCACCATGGCAGGGAAAAACTTGTCAGAATCTCCAACTTTCATGAACACTTTAGTGTCATCCCTTCTCCCATCAAAGAACAAACAATTGATTCCATTTTCTCTTATCCCCTTATCAAACTCCTCTTCTAGGTTACTGACAAGTTTCTCCTGAGCTCTCCTTACTTTGTTATGATCTATCACCAGGTGAGCATCATCAGGTGTTATCAAACCACCGTCAATCCAGGCAGCTGTTGCTATCTCTGCAGTTTCTCTGAGACCAGTGTAGTGTCGCATGCTGGCCAGAGCTATGCTCGGGATATCTTTCCTATTTCGAATCTTATGCCTAAAAGGTTTGGGATCATTATTTTCTGGGTTAGGGACAAAGTCACCATTCTCCTGGTCAGCACTCGGATCAGCCATGGGGAAGTCATTAAACTCTGAATCAGCTTGACTCCAATCATCGGCCTTTTTTACCTCACCCTGGGCCTTCTCAAGTCTCTTTTCCTCGGCAACTCTTCTCCTCTTCTGTCTCTCTGTGGCAGCCTCCTGTCTCTTGGACTCCGGAATATCTTGGCTAGAAATCATGAGAGCCCCTATACTGCCAGTCTTCTCTCTCTGTGCTTTGACAAATGCCAGTTCGATCACAGGAATCTTCAGTTCACGCTTGCAATTACAGGAGATGTGGGCCTCGGATTTACAGTCATGATCGCATCCAAACTCAGGACAGAGAATAATTGGGCACTTGCAAGTAATTATGTCAAATAACTGGTCCAGTTGCTTGGCAAAGCTGTCCTTAACTGCAAGTTTTCCTCTCCCAAGAGAGATATCTCTTGCCTTTTCCCAACTGGCTAGCAGTCTCTCACTAATCTTCTTTTGACTTGTTATGACTGGAGGCTTGAACTGAGCGTTAGCCAGAGTGTACTGTGCCAAGACAGCTTTGGTCATATCACTGGCAATGTCTTTGTTTGTGTAAGTTCTTTGGTTCTTTTCACTGATTTGCCTGATTAAAACACCGTATCTCAAAGCATCTCTCAATGTAGGCAACTCCGACTTAAGGAGCTCTCTCCCAGACCCAAGATAGTGACTGAGATGGCTGGATTTTTGGTTCCTCGTCCTGACACAAGCAGCCATCGCAAATATTACCAACTTATAAATGCATCAGAATCTGAAACAGAAAAAAAATATTGTTAGTAGGGTTGTTAAAGAATGAAGTCAGAAAGCAATGTTCACTATTTAATTGTAATGCACTAATGCAGCTGTATGTTAGATTTTCGATAAATTTCACGCTAAAATTTACCTAGCAAAAGGTTGCAAAATATTGAAACTGAAATTATTTTCTGTTTATATACACTAAAATCTACCAAAAAAGTGATGGGCCATTAGTTTTAGCTGATCTTCCCTCCTATGACACACCCTAATATTAGAGGAAATGGTGAGGCCTAGCATATCTGTTTTGGAATTTCGAAGAATATTTGCGTCCTGAAATGTGATTGGTGGGAGATCATGTAATTTGGAAAGTGTAATTGGTAAACAACGATTTTTATTACTATTGAATTTAACCAAGTTTCTACCTCCCCATTCGGAGATGCTGCACAGATCCGCATTGATAGATGTAATGATATCAGCTCTAGAAACAGATCTAGTTTGAGAATTAGAGGGAAGATTCAGATTCAGATTTGCCCCCGAGGGGGCTAGTTTATTGGGCACCCCCTTACATCCTGTGCAAGGTGAAGCGCAGAAGCGTTTAGAGCGCCCAACAGGGAAGTATGAAAAGTTCATACTTGCCTTTATGACTCGTACATTAAGGGCGTAAAAGCCTGAAGGGTCATAGGTTCTGTCAAGTTACATAAAGTGAGAGAATGATGAGTGTGTGGGGGGAAAGTTCCCGGTACATTTTATCTGTTTATGGCAAAGAGTGGCAGGTCCCTAATAATGTCAAATACCAGGCCTGTGACCAGGAGGAGGGATATCTGGTCTGGGAGGGATTAGAGGGAAGGGGAAAATGTGAAGAAGAGTGAAGAGTAGAATCATCAGCGTAACAATGGATAGAATTCTTCGTAGTGTTCAGTAAATCATTGATAAAAAGAAGGAAGAGAGTAGGTAAAAGAACAGAACCCTTTGGGACACCACTATTGGTAGAGAAAGATCGAGAGATCGACCCCTCGACAACAACTGCCATGGATCGATTCTCAAGAAAGCTAGAAATTAGAGAACAACGTGGGGGAAAGAAACCATAAGAGGGAAGTTTAAAAAGGAAAGACTTGTGCCATACCCTGTCAAATGCTTTGGAGATGTCGAGGGTCACGACGAAAGTTTCCCCATAATCGCGAAGAGAGGATGTCCAAAGATGGGTGCAGTAGGAGAGCAGATCACCAGTAGATAAGTATTGTAAAAGTACTTAATATTATGTGATTACAAAATATTAAAAATTACATTGAACCAATATAATTTACATTAAATACACAAAATAAACTAATTTTAAAGGATATACATATTTCATACATATTTCATAAAACACACGCTCTTACAACGGTGACTGATATAAAAGAACATACGGCACACATCTTAATATATTAACGGTATGTAAATACATAACCATATGTAACACTCCCCCTTCCCAAAAGAGGCATGAGCCATTCTCATGAGTAGCTGGACTCCAAGACAAGATGTCTACCACAATAATAAATTTATCCTTGACATGCTGAATAACTAAATTTTAAACTTGCAACAAAAAACTCCAGCTGGTAAGACATTGATTCGCACTCCTCATCTCACTCAAAACTACCAAAGGATTATGGTCTGTAAACACTATAACCGAGGTTCCAGAATCCCGCAAATAAACATCAAAATGGTTCAAACTCAAATTCAAAGCGGTACCATAGTTCTTCTGGTATGACAGAAATGTTTTTGAAAAATAACATGATATATGATCAATACCCTGCTTCTCTTGCATCAAGACACCCCCACTCCAACACCTCTTACATCAATTTACAACTTAAATGGTTTATCATAATTTGGATTGACAAAATTGGGGCATTAATTAACATTTTCTTAATCTTGGTAAAAGCATCTTCACAGTGAACATCCCATACAAATGTTTTTTTTTTCAACAGTCTTGTCAAAGGCCATACCACAGTGGAAAGGTTCTTACAAAATCTTCTATAATCCCTACTCATCCCGAGAAATCTTAAACAACGCCTTCTTACTCGAGGGAGCAGGGAATTTTACAATGCTCTCAACATTTGCGGCAGTCGGTCTCACCTTCCCCTGGCCTATGACAAAAGCTAAATATTCAGCTTGACCTTTTACAAAATCACTCTTCATCAAATTTACAGTCAGGTTTGATTTATTCAATCTGTCAAACACTCTTTTGGCAAGTGACAAATGATCCTTCCACTCCTTAGAATACAATATGATATCATCTATATATACAGAACAGCCTTCAATGCCATGCTGTACTTCATTTACTAATCTCTGAAAACATGCACCAGAGTTTTTCATGCCAAATGGTAACACTTTATTCTGATACAGTCCGTCCATTGTTACAAATGCTGAGATAGCCTTTGCTCTCTCAGTAAAACCTACTCGCCAATAACCTTTCAATTAATCTAATTTAGTCACAAACTTAGCATCCCCTACCTGGTCAATAAAATCACCAACTCTGAGAATGGGACAATTTGGACATGAATCTGATTTGGCTATGTTATTTTTTTTTCTGTAATTTGAGCTACCCCTCAAAAGATGATTATGGGATGCACAATCAACTAGCCGCTATAAGTGGCAAAATTAAATAAAAATTAATCCTTTTATATTATCTTCCTTCCTTTTTTTCTTTTCCTTTCGCCCTTCCAATTCGTCTTTCCACTCATCTCTTTCTATTCTAACTCCACTCTTGTTTTCATATACATCTCGTCTTCTTCTATCTCTCCTCTCTCTTCCTCTACCTCCCATTCTCGTCTATCTTCCCCTTGTTTTTTCCTGCCCTTTCTCCCTCTTCCTCCACTACCTCTTGTCTTTTTCAATCTTCTCTCTTTCTGTGCTTCCTCCTCTCCTATTTCTCCCTCTTCTTCCTGTGCCTCTCATCCTCTTCTGTCTCCTCTCTTCTTCATCCCTTCCTCTGTCTCCATCTTCCTGCTCTCCTCTCATCCTCTTATATTTCCTCTCTTTCTCTTCTTCCTCCCCTCCTCTTTCTCCCCATTCCTCCACTACCTCTCATCCTCTACAATTTCCTCTTTATCTTCTTCCTCCCCTCCTCTTTCTCCCCCTTCCTTCACTACCACTCATCCTCTTCTCTCTATTCCCTTTCTCTTCTTCCTCCTCTCCTCTTTCCCCCTCTTCCTCCTCTAGCTCTCATTCTCTTCTATCTCCCCACTTTCTCTTCTTCCTGCCCTCCTCTTTCTCCCTCTTTCTCCTTTATCTGCCATACTCTTCTTTCTCCCCTTCTCTTCTTCCAGACACATTTGTTTTCCATCATCTATTTCCAGAGATTGTTGTCTCCTGTTTCCTCTTCCCATTTTTGTTTTCCTGGGTTCTTCTCTTTTCCTTGTATGCCCTAAATTCAATTTCTGTCTCATGCTGTTTATATTCCTTATTTTCATTATCTTTGGTTGTTTCTTCTTTCTTTTTTTGATTCTTAGTTTTCTCCCGTTCTCATTTGCTTTGTATAAATTATGTTATCTTCTTTCTTTTTTCTACCGTCTTTTGTTCTAATCTAATTCTTATTCCTTTACCTCGACTGTCATTCTCATTGTTATCATCTTTCTACCATCATTTAGTTTCCTTATTCTTATTCTTCTATCCTCGTCATGTATTTACCATCTTTCAGTCTCCTTATTCTTATTCTTTCTTCCTCGTCATCTGTCTTCCAACTTTTGACAACACTCTTTGTTGCTTCAATTCATAGACGTTTTTCTTCATTTTTCCATTTTTTTTCTTAAATTTACACCCATTTTGATATTTTCTTTTATCTTGATTCTAGACACTCCACTTTTCTCCTACTTTAATCTTATTTATCCTTCTGACTCATAATTATTATCTTTTCTTCCCTACTTCCTCAGTCTATTTTTTCTATAGAGAGGGGAAAAGAGAGAGAGAGAGAGAGAGAGAGAGAGAGAGAGAGAGAGAGAGAGAGAGATTCTAATTCTCGTCTCTCTACTCATCATTTGCTGCTTATTCTTACTTTATATATATATATATATATATATATATATATATATATATATATATATATATATATATTATATATATATATATATATATATATATATATATATATATATAAAATTAGCAAATCCTCAATTTCGCTGAATTTTAATATTTTTTTAAAACCACGACAACAAATGGTGAATCTTCAAATTCACTCAGTTAGGACAATGTTCCTTGATAACTACGACAACTTAAAGTAATGGGCCATTTTCTCTTATGGTTGATTTTATTGACTAACTCCAGGGGCTGAATTGATGCTAAAACAGGCTACAAATTCATCTATATTTTTTTTAATTAGTAGCCAAACTGTTTCCTCACTGGAGTCACATTAATTGCATTTGAATACATAATTTGTTTAGTTTGAGTCCGCGACACAACTCTGAATCCGAATTCTTAAACGTTTTCGTAAATCTAAATATTTACCTTAAATTTGGGTTGTCTTAGAGTTGCATTCGGAGGTTTTTGGAATATTACAAGACAAACATGGCAGCTTAAATGGTGTATGATGTAAGAAATTGTACAGAGACAACACAATAATCTGTTATTCTTACCTTCGCTGGAATTATT
Organism: Homarus gammarus; assembly: GCA_958450375.1. Lineage (NCBI taxonomy): Eukaryota > Metazoa > Arthropoda > Malacostraca > Decapoda > Nephropidae > Homarus > Homarus gammarus. The sequence continues at coordinate 642,152 of CAUDMG010003396.1, forward strand.
TGAGAATTTGGGTTTTCGCCCTAGCACAAGTCTAGATCTTAACGAGAATTTTTCTTCATATATTTTCCTCACAACTGGAGATGAGAGAATGTGTCTAGTTGCGGTAGTCTCTTTATACTTCGACGCTTTATTTAGCCTCCGGTTTTGGTGTAACTGAAATGGCCAATTTGCATCCATTCTGCCACCTCCAATTAGGTAATATTGACTTGTTCATTCGAATGTCACTGACTGTAGATTATCCAAATATATAAGTCAACAACAATGTAAAATTCTCGTAAATGTCATAAAAAATATCCCAACACTAAAAACTTCATACTTTATACTTATTTTCCATGTGCATCAACTTTTTCTTACTTCTTGTTGCCGCCCACCGCATGGTTTCCTCTCCCTATTATAGCATTTTTATTTTTATTTTATTTTTATTATTTTAAATAAAAAAAAAACAGGAAAAATAATTTCAAGTCAAGGAAAATACAGGTAAGCCCGAGGGCAATATATTTACAATAGACATATACTGTATACAATCAACATGTAATCCGTAACGTAATTTTACCGCCATGTCATCGATAAAATCAATATTAAGGCAAAATAATTTTACGTAAGGCTTTATGAGAATATAATATATTCTCATCAGGCCTTACGTTAATTATCTAGGTGTGGTAGATTAAGTGAACCAGTTAACGGTGGCCTCACATCTCGACCTCTGGGGAAAGAAAGTTCTAAGGTGGAGCATCGGAGAGATTGGTGATCCAGTAGGTAACTTGGCCTGTGGTGGTGGTCTTGGTGACGCCTCCCACCTACACCATCAGCACCACCACCAACAACCACCACCGCCAACAACCACCAATACCACCACCAACCACCACTGCCAATAACCACCATCACCACCACCGTCCTCCACCAACCACCACAGTCAACAACCACCACCACTACCACCACCAACCACCACGCACAGTCGTTTTCCTCTCAGAGTGTGTGGGCAGGGCTGTGTGCGTGGACCACCTGTGATCTTTTTAAGATTACGGTTGTACACTTTGGGATTCGAGGAGCAGGATTCTCACAGGGTATTACTGAATATTAGGTGTTCTTCCTAACACAATCACTTTGAGGATTACCTTAAACGATAGGTCAACAACTGCAAATCTGTTGCCTGTATAACAAGTGAACTAACGTGTTGGTTGAGCACTGTGGCGTGTGTAGGTGACCGCGAGGCAGGCCTACTACCCTTGTGGTCACGCTCAGCCATGTGGTGAGGGTTTGTGTAAACAGACCCCTGTCCTCATATGGTGCCAGGCTAGATAGTTCTTTTGAAACTGAAATTGACATTGATACCGTATCTAGCGAGACAAACATAGATACCATTAACAAGTGTAGTGTAATAAAAGTGTTTATAAACTGAGAATACTTCTGCTACCGTGGTCCCTCTGACACCACACTACCTTCCTTTAAATCATCTCTTAAAAAATATGTATTGTCTAAGAATTAATATCTCTTGTAATACCTACTCTAATTACAGTACCTGCTTTTATAGTACCAACAAAACCATTTTATCGGAAATTATCATGCAAATAAATAAGAAATTTACATTTCAATAAACATAATTGCCAACTAGACATAATCCTGACAGCTCTCTCCTCTTGTTCAACTTTAATACTGTACAACCCATGTTGTACTGCTCCCCCATTATACTTATTTCTTTTTTTTCAATTTCACTGAAATTTATGTATATACTTATAACATAAATACAAAATATTGATAAATAAATAAAATAAATAAATATTGAAGTGATAACCGTGGTAACATTATGAGATGTTCTTATTACCACCATGCTATTGTACTATTCCAGAAGTTGCTAAATGTTACATAATACTTCCTTGAGATAAATGTATAGTATATAGCAGGTGCCTAAAAGAGGGCTCAGGTTCTCAACTGTTTCAGCCATGTTAATATTGTTATTATTATCCACCCTGGCTAAATAAACTGTGTCAATTTCCGGGAGGCCCGTTACACGGCCTCCCCTCACACCGTTGACGCTGTAGACACCAGTTTCCCTTGTCCTGTAAGAGGGTTATGCCTCCCAACCACTGCTGACTTCCCAGGAGTGCCAAGCAGTCCTCGGCCCTCTGACGTAGGCATATAGGTCGAGTCCTGTAACTCCACCATGTCTGAGTTGACTGGAGACCCAGCTACTCGCTCTAACTCTCCTGATGCACTGAGTGAACCAGGTGACTATGGTGTTGACCTTGACACCAATGGATAGGATGGCTTTCAACTAGTTCAACCCAGGAACAAGCGGAAGGCCGATAAGGCAGAAAAACTTAGAGACCATCAACTACTACCTCAACCCCCCATGAGAGTAAGATTAAACTTCCCTGTAGATACACCATTTGAAGTCAAGTATCGATGGCTGGACGATGCGGAAGATAAACACCCAGACGCTGAGTTTCAGTTCAGAGTCAGTATACAAGATCATGTTCTGATTAGAAGCGACCCAGCAGTCATACAGGATCTCCTAACCAATAGCATAGGGGGAATAACCATGGAACAATTATCCTAACCATCGAGCAAGAAAACTATCTTAATCATAGGGCTCGACCAGTACCAGACCCCTACACTACTAGAAGCTCCTCCCACCATCAGAAGGACGAAGCGCCTCAGGGGCAAGAACGCAGTCATTGCAGACGGGGTTGGCTCGGGGGACCTACCCAACACCATTCGAGTCCATAGTGCCTATCGGACTCTGAAGGTAACTCTCTATCAGCCCCCTACCCGGAGGTATTACAGTTGTCAACACTGGGGCCATGTGGCCCGATTATGCCCCTCTACTAAGCCGTGGTGTGGTCTCTGCTCAAGACAACATGCAACACAGGCTTGGAGAGATACAGTTGCTCAAGGGGGTGCCATTCAACAGAAGTCTATTAACTGCAAAGCACTTGGAGTTCCTGTATGGCACCCTGACTGTCCTAGAGCTCCTACGCCCTTTCAGCGCCCAGACCCGCCACCCAGGCAGGTCTTAAGAAACACTACTGCTGCTAGGGTACTCCCGGACGGCGAACCCCTGGCCCACCCTCCCCACCAAAGCTCCAGGATCATCACCAGCAGTCAACGAAAGATCAGCATGGGGCAACACAGACTTACTGACACAACCCGTGAACACGCACAAAGTGAAGAGATGAATGGTTTTAAAAATGAAATTAAAGAACTCAAAGCTCAATTTACAGCTCAATCTGATATGTTAAAGAGCCTCTGTGATGCAATACAGAAAAAGAACACAACCAACACACTGCAGCAGCTATGGAAGGATTACAGTCAAACTGAAGACTATCAGATGTCAGTACCAGATGTGGAAGCTCAAGACCCACCAGGAACTAGTGTCCACGCAGAAGAAAATAGTGATAATGGTAACAGTTCTACTGATGTCTCTGTGGACATGGTCAGTGAAGATGAACAAACACAAACAGAAAATGCTGGTGATGTCGAATGTAACATAAGTGTATTGTTGTCTACCACTGAAATGCAACAACTGTTGAGCAGTACATGCTCCATAAATGTTTCAAAAAGGTTGAATGGCCTACTGCCTGCCGAAGGGACAGGCAGCATAGAAAAAAAAAAGTATCATACAGTGCCTTTTGCTTCTTTCCAAAGATAATTCATAATGACCGGTGTTAATACCAGACAAAGATAAAGAGTGGTGAAGGTGATGATTTGGAACATCTCATCCCATAGAAAACGATACCATGACCGACACCTCAAAGATGTGACTGAGGACATCGATATTGTGTGTCTGCAGGAGTGTCTCACACCTAATGGTAAGCCCCCACCCAGTCTGCCCAATTATGTGTATTATGATCCTAGTTCTACTCACACATGTTTGATGTATGTTAAGAAATCACTCCCGCATGTACCTCTTGTATCCAAAACGACTACCAACCTTCACTACCATGTAATCACTATCCACCTGGGCAACTCCACACTCAACGTGCTAAACGCTTATGCTCCCTCAGATCAGCTTCAGTGCACAGATCTCCCAGACACACTGAAGTCACTGTCCTGATGGGTGACCTGAATACTAGACACAAGAAATTAGGTGACCCCACCACTAACACCAATGCTCCTGTGAGCAGCGGCCCCCCGTGGCCAATGTTCGGCTCGTTCCCCAAGTCCCTCTCCCCGACCCATCCTCATCACATAAGAACATAAGAACAAAGAATGGAGAACACTTCAGCGGGCCTATTGGCCCATACTGGGTAGTCCCATTTGCATCCAACCCCTATTGCTCATATATCCACCCAACCTATGTTTGAAGCTATCCAGCGTATTCGAGTTAATGATGATATTTGGTAACTTGTTCCAGTCGTCCACTACTCTATTTCCAAACCAATGTTTACCTAACTCGCGCCTAAATCTAAATTTGTTTAATTTAAAACCATTGTTACGAGTTCGCTCCTTGTTGGATAGTTTGAGTACCTTTGTAATGTCCCCTTTGTTTAGCCCTCACTTCCATTAATACACCTCGATCATATCGCCCCTCACTCTACGTCTCTCGAGGGAGTGCAAATTAAGAACCTTTATCCTATCTCTGTACTCAAGGTTCCTAATGCCCGGGCTTAGTCTTGTCATTCTCCTCTGAATTCTTTCCAAGGATTTTATATCCATTCTGTAATACGGTGACCAGCATTGAACTGCGTAATCCAAGTGGGGTCTCACAAGCCCAAGATATAGTTTTAAGATAACCTCTCTAATCTTGTAACTAACACTCCTCTGTATGAACCCAAGCACCCTATTAGCCTTGTTTCGAGCAAATACTCATTGTTTACTTGGCTTAAGATTCCTAGTTATCATTACTCCTAAATCTTTCTCGCAGTCGGATTTCTCAATAACATCGTTGTTCATCTGGTATCTGGTTTGCCTGTTTACATCTCCTATACTGAGTACTTTACTTTTGTTCACATTGAATCTCATCTGCCATTTTTCAGACAATTCGAAAATATGTTTTGATCTTCCTGTAGTTTTGCAGAGTCATCGTCAGATTTAATTACACGCCCTATTTTAGTTTCATCAGCAAATTTACTTATGTTGCTGTCTATGCCGATATCTATGTCGTTTATATATATAATAAATAATATTGGGCCGAGTACTGAGCCTTGGGGAACTCCACTAGTGACGTTGCTCCACTGGGATTTAGTGCTGTTAATGCTCACTCGATGTTTTCTGTCCTGTAACCACGCCCTAATCCATTTTAGACTATCTCCTTTAACGCCATGAGCCTCCACTTTTCTTATAAGTCTTTCGTGGGGGACTCTGTTCGAAGGCTTTGCTAAAGTCGAGATATACCACATCATAAATGTGCCCCTCGTCCACTGATTCGAAAACAGATGAAAAGAATGTTAATAGATTAGATAGACATGAACTCCCTCTTGTGAAGCCATGTTGGGAATCATTGATCAACATGTGCTTCTCCAGGTGATTTCGAATAGAGTTTGAAATGATTGCTGCCAGTAATTTGCCTAAAATTGATGTTAGACTGATTGGGCGGTAGTTAGAGGATAGTGATCTATCTCCCTTCTTGAAAATCGGTATTACATTCGCTATCCATCAGGATTCTGGAACTACACCCGTTTTTAAGGACATGTTAAACAACTTTGCTAAGGGCATACGAACATCTTCCTTACATTCCTTTAATACTCTGGCAAATATAGCATCAGAACCTGGTGACTTATTAGGCTTTAGTTTGTCTATTTGCTTACTAACATCATTACTAGTCACTACTATCTCACTTCATATATTTTCTTCGCTATCTCTGTATACAGTCGGAGGTTCGGGTATCATGTTTAAATTTTCGGAGGTGAAAACTGTTGAAAAATATTTATTCAGATTATTGCTCATTTCTCCGTCGTTATCAGTTAGCTCGCTGGTATTTGACTGTATTGGTCCAATCTTTTCTCGTGTTTTAGTTTGATACATTTGATAGAATCCCTAGGGGTTTGCCTTTGCCTCCCTTGCTATCTTCAGTTCATTATTCCTCTTTGCTTTTCTTATCTCGGCTTAACCCTACCGGGCAATACCTTATGATAATCTCGGAGGTAGACTTCACCACGATTTATTCTCCTACCTACAGTGTTCCTTTGTCCAATAATATTCTTTAAATAATTATTTCTCCATTTAGGGTCATTGTTGTTTGATCTGAGTTTACTGTATTGTATGTTCTGCCCTTGTGCATTAAGTAACTCTTTATTTAAATTGCTGTGGAACTCGGCAACCTCAGATCTTGTTATCAGGTCTCCCAGTATGGTGAGGTCACCTTCTGTGGGTACATTGTGAGAGGTCACCTCATGTGAGGTCAAGTAGTTCACCCCCAAGAGTGATACCCCCTTCTCTCAGCTGCCTCTTCAAACTATCAAAGTTTGCCCATCTGAGATCTGGGACTTAAGTGGAATTTTCCTTGCGACTGCCCTGAAATTCTAACTGGAATCTAACTTCTTTGTGATCGCTGTTAGCAAGTTAGTTCCCTACCTCGACGTTATTAATGAGCTTTTCTCCGTTTGACAGAACTAAATCGAGTATATTATTACCCTGGGTGGGTTCAGTTATATGTTGGCTTAGGAAACAGTCCTGGATTGTTTCAGGAAAATCTTCTGATTCTGAGTTACCTGTAAGGTCAATCCAATCTATTTGGCTAAAGTTAAAGTCGCCTACTATACAGACTTTGCTATGTATGGAAGCCTTGCGCATTTCATCCCAAATAAGTCGCTCATTACCTCTATCAAGATTAGGAGGTCTATATATTACTCCTGTGATCAATTTTTCCCTACCATCGATTAATTCTATCCAAATTGTTTCAGTATTCCGTTCTGTTTTTATTACCTTATTTATTTCACACTTCAGATTATCCCTTACATAGATTGTTATTCCGCCTCCTTTCCTAATCTGCCTATCGGTATGGAATAATTTGTAACCTGCAATTTGGTATTCGACTTGAGTCTAGGTTTATCCATGTTTCGGTGAATGCTATTATATCGATTTTTTCGGAACCTACCAAGGCCCTAATAGCATCCATTTTGTTTCTCATACTTCTACTGCTTGCGTAGTAGACATTTAAGTTAGTCGTGTTCTGAGTCCTCTTTTTGTCACGTTTATCTTTTAACTCCCTGCCTAATTTAGTTTTCCCATAATTCCTAGCACTATTTCCCTGTAACCTTTCACTTTGTTTACCCGTTACCACTGCAGTCTCCTCCACCCCCATGCTCCAGAGAACCAGCCAGGGTTGCCACCCCATCCCTAGACAGATGCACCCCATCCTTAGCATAAAGGTCCATTCTGCCGTAAAAGTTGTTCCAGTTGTCAATGAATGGGACTGATATTGACTTACAATATCCGTTAAGACGGCCGTTGACACCAACTGCCGTTGACAGCCATTCATTGCCAACTCTCCTTCTAGGCAGGACACCACATATAATAGGGATCCCTCCCTTAGACCTAATAAAATCTATAGCTGTCTTGAACTTATCAAGAAGCTCCTTACTCCTACACAGGCCAATATCATTGCTTCCTGCACTAAGGAAGATAATGGGTTTGTTCCCATTACCAGACAAGATATTGTCCATCCTGTCAACTATATCCCCAATCCCAGCTCCTGGCAAACACACCCTCATCCTATTTTTATTTTTACCACAAAAAGCTCTGTCCAGGTACCGTACCTGGGAATCGCCAATAATTAAGGTTTTTGTACCTTCCTTGTTAGCCTTGTCCCTGACTATACAAACATCCAATTCGTCTATCAAAGGACTGAAAGGGTTGGTACAATTAGCTGTTGTTGTCTTATCCTTGGTGTGTTTTTTCACCACCTTGGTGAGTTTTTTCACCACCAGTTTGGTCGCCCCTCTCCTCACAACCTTCCATTCGCGTGAGTTTTCGTCAGACACGGGCTTTCCTTGTCTCGTTTCCTCCTTCATCCTCGCTATCTCTTCCTTTAGTTTCAAGTTTTCTTCCTTGGTCCTCTCTAACTCCGCCCTCAGAAGGGCACAGCCCTGTTCAGAAGTAGCACTAGCCATTGCTGACAATTAATTCCCGGGAGCTAACCTTGCTGTGACCTTTCCTCCAGTGAGTATACCAACATATCAAAAGTGACAATTTCGTTTTGGAAAGAAGTAGGACCAGTGTTGAACAGTGATGAACAGTGTTTAAGCCAGTGAAGTCAACACTAGGCAGTACCAGTGATAACCGTGACCCACCAGTGAGTTAAGCACCCTTGGGAACTGAGCGCCATCTTCTGACAAGGAGGTGCTAATCAGTCCACCCCGGGAACAAAAGTGGGGTACTGTGACACCACCCCACACCACCCGGTGTCCCCATGACCACGTGAGGTCCTTCATATCAACACCCAAGGACGAGTTACTGCACCACGTGAACAACACACCACCCGGTTTCCCCATGACCACGTGGAGTCCTACATATCGGTGACCGGTAATAAAGTCACAGGAAAATGTCACATAAAAAAGTCACAATTTTGGCTAGGAAAAAAAGTCACAGGAAAAAAGTCACATTTCCTTTAAACACCATAGATACTAATTAAAGTAATTAAACAAATAGTATTTTAAGTCGCTTATTAACTGACAATACAAGGCAGTGAAACAAAAACATTTATGTAAGTAGTTTATTGGCAATATCTAACATGTACACATTGAAAACAACATACATAATGTCATAGCATTATAAATACTCGAAAAAAATCAGAGTTTATTAAAAAACTTTAAAACAGTCATTTATTGAAGTACTTACATGACATGTACACGTTGAAAACAACTTACATAATAGCATGGCATTACATGTATATTTAGTGTTGATGATTAAGACGAATATTCCAACCGACGCCACGAAGAAAATCTTTTACAGTCTTGTGATCCTCCCGTCGAGCAACACACAAGTTGCGAAGGCGTTCTTGTAGCTGCACATAGCGTTGACGAACTCTTCTTTGAGGTGGGTTGCCAACAGCATCCTGCTTGATAATGGTGCTCACTGTCGCTTCTTCAAGCTGAAACCATTCAATGACGCACCAGATTGAGGGATGGTAGTGACCGATGAGGTTGAACAACTTATTATTCCACCCTTCACAAATGTTGTTGGTACGAGCATTGTTGTTCATGGTGGCGTCATGCACATTCCATAGGTGTGGGGCGAACATAGGTGAGGTGTGACGCATTCTCAGAGGCATAAGGGCATCACTGGGCATGGCTTTTTTTCTGTGACTTTTTTTCTGTGACTTTTTTCCTGTGACTTTTTTCTGTGATGTTTTCTGTGACTTTTTTCCTGTGACTTTTTTACCTGGATTCTACATATCAACACCCGAGGACGATTTACTGCACCACGTGAACACCACACCACCCGGTGTCACCATGACCACGTGTGGTCCTTCATATCAACACCCGAGGACGAGTTACTGCACCACATGAGCACCACACCACCCGGTGTCACCATGACCACGTGAGGTCCTTCATATCAACACCCGAGGACGAGTTACTGCACCACGTGAACACCACACCACCCGGTGTCCCCATGACCAATGAGGTCCTTCATATCAACACCCGAGGACGAGTTACTACACCACGTGAACACCACACGACTTGGTGTCTCCATGACCAGTCCAGGCCGAGGCCATAAACTGTAAACTATAATAATTTGTATGTTCAATTCATGTTCCTTCTTCCAGTAATGAAAGCTTTTGTTAAACGACCCACCCACCCCATGTCTTTGTATGTAATAAGTAATTTTTGTCCAATGTATATTTTCAGCCTTCGGGCTGCCGACTTTTTCAATAAACCGTTAATTATTATTATTATTATTATTATTATTATTATTATTATTATTATTATTATTATTATTATTATTATTAATAATAAATTATAGGTAATAATGAACCAACACACATCTATGGCGGGGCTCTAGACAAGTGTATTGGTTTTAATCTATCATACACAACTCATAGCTCTGATGTTGTCACTTATCTTATGTCTGACCACAGCCCAATACAAGATAGTATACATGTAGCCAATGACACCCCCACTGGTGGTAAACTCAACAGACGTAGAATCACAGTCAAGCAAGAACATGAAAGCCACTTCATAGACTTCATCCATGACTGGTACAAGGACTACAAGCCTGACAACTACAAAAGTTTCCATGATGATCTGATAGATAGGGCTTATACATACTTCACCAACAATACCTCCAACAAAAAAAAAGGAGAAAACGTGGTCAGCATCATAGGAATAGGCAACTTCAGTGCTATGATGACCCTAAACTAAAAAAACTCAGAGCTAGAGTGAGGAGGGTGGGAAAGGGATACAAACAAATTGGAACACCTCAAATGTTACAATTTTATCAAGCCTCCATTGCTGCTGCTAGGGAACGTGTAAACGAACTCAGAAAAAATGCATGGGGGACATATGTCAACAGCCTGAACCAACACACATCCCTCAGAAAAGCCTGGAGAGAGATAAACACAATCAGAGGTAAAAACAGTAGACACGTCTCCAATCCAAACCCTCTGAAAAAGTCGAATGAGCTAATAACAAAGTGGTCTCATGTCTCTAGCTATGACATGTTACCGACTTGGACTCGGGGACTCCTTGATGCGAAGTCTGTAGAGAGAAGTAATCTTTTTAACTTTATGCTGGGCAAACAGCACGATGAGTGTGATGTTCCTTATAATGAGTGGGAGCTTGACACCGCCCTCGCCGGGGGTAGGTCTACTTCTCCTAGAGAGGACGGAGTCACCAACAACATCGTTAGACTATTAAGGCGTGTGCCGGGCAATCCATTATTGATAGTGTACAATATGAGTCATGCCGAGGGCTAACTTGATATACTCGACCAGAGGACTTTGTTATACTCGATCAGGGGACTTTGTTATTCTCGATTAGGGGACTTTGGTATACTCGATCAGGGGCCATTGCTATACACGATCAGGGGACTTTCTTATACTCGATGAGGGAGCTTTGTTATACTGTATCAGGGGCTTTTTTATAGTCCACCAGGGGCCTTTGTTATACTCCTCCAGGGGATTTTGTTATACTCGATCTGGGGGCATTGTTATACTGGATTAGGGAATTTTGTTATACTCGATCATGGGCCTCTGTTATACTCGTCCAGGGGACTTTCTTATACTCGACCAGGGGCCTTTGTTATGCTCGATCAGGGGACATTGGTATACTCGATCAGGGGATTTTGTTAAACTCGATCAGGGGACTTTGATATGCTCGATCAAGGGACTTTGTTATACTCGATCAAAAAACTTTGTTATACTCGATGAGGGGCCTTTGTAATACTCGATGAGGGGACTTTGTTATACTCAACCAGGGGATTTTGTTATACTCGACCAGGGGACTTTGTTATCCTCGATCAGGGGACTTTGTTATACCCGATCAGGATACTTTGTTATACTCGATCAGGGGACTTTGTTATACTCGATCAGGGGACTTTGTTATACTCGATCATTGACCATTGTTATACTCGATGATTGGACTTTGTTATACTCGATTAGGGGACTTTTTTATACTCGATCAGGGGACTTTGTTATACTCGATCAGGGGACTTTGTTATACTCGATGAGGGGACTTTGTTATACTCGATCAGGGGACTTTGTTATACTCGATGAGGGGACTTTGTTATACTCGATGAGGGGGCTTTGTTTTACTCGATCAGGTGACTTTTTTATACTCGATCAGAGGACTTAATAATACTCGATCAAGGGACTTTGTTATACTCGATCAAGGACTTTGTCATACTGGACCTGGGGACTTTGTTATTCTCGATCAGGGGACTTTGTTTTACTCGATGAGGGGACTCTGTAATACTCGACCAGGGGACTTTGTTTTACTCGACCAGGGGACTTTGTTATACTCGAAGAGGGGACTTTGTTATACTCGATTAGGGGACTTTGTTATACTCGATCAGGGGCCTTTGTAATACTCTATCAAGGGCCTCTGTTATACTCGATCAGGGGTCTTTGTTATACTCGATCAGGGGACTTTGTTATGCTCGATCTAGGGCCTTTGTTATACTCGATCAGGGGACTTTGTTATAATCGATCACGGGCCTTTGTTAGACTCGATCAGGGGCCTTAGTTATACTCGATCAGTGGTCTTTGTTATACTCGCTCAGGAGATGTTATTTAATCTCGATTAGGGGGCTTTGTTATACTCGATCAGGGGACTTAATAATACTCAATCAATGGACTTTGTTATACTCGATCAGGGACTTTGTCATACTGGACCAGGGCACTTTGTTATTCTCGATCAGGGGACTTTGTTTTACTCGATCAGGTGACTCTGTAATACTCGACCAGGGGACTTTGTTTTACTCGACCAGGGGACTTTGTTATACTCGAAGAGGGGCCTTTGTTGTGCTCGATTAGGAGACTTTGGTGTACTCAATCAGGGACCGTTGTTATACTCGATCAGGGGACTCTGTCATACTCGAAGACGGAGCTTTGTTATACTTGATTAGGGGACTATGTTATACTCGATGAGAGGGCTTTGTTATACTCGATTAGGCGCCTTTGTTATGCTCGTTAAGGGGTTTTGTTATTCTCGATGAGGGGCCTTTGTTATACTCGATCAGGGGACTTTGTTATCCTCGACCAGGGGACTTTGTTATACTCGATTTGGGGACTTTGGTATACTCGATCAGGGGCCCTTGTTATACTAGATCAGGGGACTTTGTTATACTCGATGAGGGGGCTTTGTTATACTCGATCAGGGGACTTTATTATACTCGATCAGGGGGCTTTGTTATACTCAACTAGGCGCTTTTGTTATGCTCGATTAGGGGGCTTTGTTATACTCGATCAGGGTTTTTGTTATACTCGATCAAGGGACTTTCTTATACTCGATCTGGGGACTTTGTTATACTCGACCAGGGGACTTTCTTATACTCGACCAGGGGGCTTTCTTATACTCGACCAGGGGCCTTTGTTATGCTCGATCAGGGTGCTTTGGTATACTCGATCAGGGGATTTTGTTAAACTCGATCAGGGGACTTTGTTATGCTCGATCAAGGGACTTTGTTATACACGATCAGGTAACTTTGTTATACTCGATGAGGGGCCTTTGTAGTACTCGATGAGGGGACTTTGTTATACTCAACTAGGGGATTTTGTTATACTCGACCAGGGGACTTTGTTATCCTCGACCAGGGGACTTTGTTATACACGATCAGGGTACTTTGTAATACTCGATCAGGGGACTTTGTTATACTCGATCAGGGGACTTTGTTATACTCGATCATTGACCTTTGTTATACTCGATGATTGGACTTTGTTGTACTCGATTAGGGGACTTTTTTATACTGGATCAGGGGACTTTGTTATACTCGATCAGGGGACTTTGTTATACTCGATGAGGGGACTTTGTTATACTCGATCAGGGGATTCTGTTATACTCGATGAGGGGACTTTGTTACACTCGATGAGGGGGCTTTGTTTTACTCGATCAGGGGACTTTTTTATACTCGATAAGAGGACTTAATAATACCCGATCAAGGGACTTTGTTATACTCGATAAAGGACTTTGTCATACTGGATCAGGGGACTTTGTTTTACTCGATCAGGGGACTCTGTAATACTCGACCAGGGGACTTTGTTTTACTCGACCAGGGGACTTTGTTATACTCGAAGAGGGGACTTTGTTATACTCGATTAGGGGACTTTGTTATACTCAATCAGGGGCCTTTGTTATACTCTATCAAGGGCTTCTGTTATACTCGATCAGGGGTCTTTGTTATACTCGATCAGGGGACTTTGTTATACTCGTTCTAGGGCCTTTGTTATACTCGATCAGGGGACTTTGTTATAATCGATCTCGGGCCTTTGTTAGACTCGATCAGGGGCCTTAGTTATACTCGATCAGTGGTCTTAGTTATACTCGATCAGGAGATGTTATTTAATCTCGATTAGGGGGCTTTGTTATACTCGATCAGGGGACTTTGCTAAACTCGATCAGGGGACTTTGTTAAACTCGATCAGGGGACTTTGTTATGCTCAATGAGGGGGCTTTGTTTTACTCGATCAGGGGACTTTGTAATATTCGACCAGGGGACTTTGTTTTACTCGACCTGGGGACTTTGTTATACTCGAAGATGGAGCTTTGTTATACTTGATTAGGGGACGATGTTATACTCGAGGAGGGGGCTTTGTTATGCTCGATTAGGCGCCTTTGTTACGCTCGTTAAGGGGCTTTGTTATTCTAGATGAGGTGCCTTTGTTATACTCGATCAGGGGACTTTGTTATCCTCGACTAGGGGACTTTGTTATACTCGATCAGGGGACTTTGTTATACTCGATTAGGGGGCTTTATTATACTCGATCAGGGACCTTTGTTATACTCGATGAGGGGACTATGTTATACTCGATCATGGGACTTTATTATACTCGACCAGGTGACTTTGTTATACTCGATCAGGGACCTTTGTTATACTCGATGAGGGAGCATTGTTATACTCGATCAAGGGACTTTTTTATACTCGATCAGGAGACTTAGTAATACTCGATCAGGGGACTTTGATATACTCGATCATGGTCTTTCTGTCATATTGGACCAGGGGACTTTGTTATACTCTACCAGGGGACTTTGTTTTACTCGACCAGGGGACTTTGTTATACTCAACCAGGGGCCTTTGTTATGCTCGATCATGGGACTTTGTTATCCTCGATCAGGGGCCGTTGTTATACTCGATCGGGGGACTTTGTTATACTCGATGTGGGGGCTTTGTTATACTCGATCAGGGGACTTTGTTATACTCGTTCAGGGGGCTTTGTTATACTCGACTCGGCGCTTATGTTATGCTCGATAAGGGGGCTTTGTTATTCTCGATCAGGGGCCTTTGGTATACTCGATCAGGGGACTTTGTTATAATTGACCAGGGGACTTTGTTATACTCGATCAGCGGACTTTGTTATACTCGATCACGGGATTTTGTTATACTCGATCAGAGAAGTTTGTTTTACTCGATCAGGGGACATTATTATACTCCACCAGGGATTTTGTTATACTCGAGCAGGGGACTTTGTTATACTCGATCAGGGGATTTTGTTATGCACGATCAGGGGCTTATTTTAATCTCGAACAGAGGACTTTGTTACACTCGATCAGAGGACTTTGACCAGGGAACTATATTATACTCGACCAGGGGACTTTGTTATACTCGATCAGGGGACTTTGTTATAGTCGATCTGGGAGCTTTGTTATACACGATCAGGGGCCTATGTTATGCTCGATCTGGGGTCTTTGTTATATTCGATCAGGGTTTTGTTATACTCGATCAAGGGATTTTCTTATACTCGATCAGGGGACTTTGTTATGCTCGACAAGGTAACATTATTATAGTCGACCAGGGGACTTTGTTAAATTCGAGCAGTGGACTTTGTTATCCTCGACAAGGGGATTTTGTTATACTCGATCAGGGGGCTTTGTTATACACGATCAGGGGATTTTGTTATACTCAATCAGGGGATTTTGTTATGCTCGACCAGGGAACTCTGTTATACTTGATCAGGGGCCTTTGTTATACTCGATCAAGGGCCTCTGTTATACTCGATCAGTTTCCTTTGTTATACTCGATCAAGGTCCTTTGTTTTACTCGATCAGGGGACTTTGTTATGCTCGATCAGGGAACTTTGTTATACTCGATCAGGGGCCTTTTGTTAGACTCGATCATGGGACTTTGTTATACTCGACCAGAGGACTTTGTTATACTCGATGAGGGGATTTTGTTATACCCGATCACGGGACTTTGTTATACTCGATCAGAAGCCTTTGTTATGCTGGATCAAGGGATTTTTTTATACTCGATCAGAGGACTTTGTTATACTCGACCAGGGAACTCTGCTTTTCTCGATAAGGGGACTTTGTTATACTCGATCATGGGACTTTGTTATACTCGATCAGGAAACTTTGTTATGCTCGATCAGGGGACTTTGGTATACTCGATCAGGGGCCCTTGTTATACTCGATCAGGGGACTTTGTTATACTCGATGAGGGGGCTTTGTTATACTCGATCAGGGGACTTTGTTATATTCGATGAGGGGGCTTTGTTATACTCAACTAGGCGCTTTTGTTATGCTCGATTAGGGGGCTTTGTTATACTCGATCAGGGTTTTTGTTATACTCGATCAAGGGACTTTCTTATACTCGATCTGGGGACTTTGTTATACTCGACCAGGGGACTTTCTTATACTCGACCAGGGGACTTTGTTATACTCGACCAGGGGCCTTTGTTATGCTCGATCAGGGGACTTTGTTATACTCGATCATGGGACTTTGTTATGCTCGATCTGGAAACTTTGGTATACTCGATCAGGGGCCGTTGTTATACTCGATCAGGGGACTTTGTTATACTCGATGAGGGGGCTTTGTTATACTCGATCAGGGAACTTTGTTATACTCGATCAGGGGGCTTAGTTATACTCGACTAGGCGCTTTTGCTATGCTCGATAAGGGTGCTTTGTTATTCTCGATCAGGGGCCTTTGTTATACTCGATCAGGGGGCTTTGTTATACTCGACCTGGGGACTTTGTTATATTCGATTAGGGACCTTTGTTATACTCGCTGAGGGGATTTTGTTTAACACGATCAGGGGACTTTGTTATCTTCGATCAAGGGACTTTGTTATACTCGATCAGGGAACTTTGTTATACTCGATGAGGGGCCTTTGTTATACTCGATCAGGGGACTTTGTCATACTCGACCACGGGACTTTGTTTTTCTCGACCAGGGGACTTTGTTATCCTCGACCAGGGGACTTTTTTATCCTCGATCAGGGCACTTAATAATACTCAATCAAGGGACTTTGTTATACTCGATCAGGGACTTTGTCATACTGGACCAGGGGACTTTGTTATTCTCGATCAGGGGACTTTGCTTTACTCGATCAGGTGACTCTGTAATACTCGACCAGGGGACTTTGTTTTACTCGACCAGGGGACTTTGTTATAATCGAAGAGGGGCCTTTGTTGTGCTCGATGAGGGGACTTTGGTGTACTCGATCAGGGCCGTTGTTATACTCGATCAGGGGACTTTGTTATACTCGAAGACGGAGCTTTGTTATACTTGATTAGGAGACCATGTTATACTCGAAGAGGGGGCTTTGTTATACTCGATTAGGCGCCTTTGTTATGCTCGTTAAGGGGGATTGTTATTCTCGATGAGGGGCCTTTGTTATACTCGATCAGGGGACTTTGTTATCCTCGACCAGGGGACTTTGTTATACTCGATGAGGGGACTTTGTTATACTCGATCAGGGGACTTTATTATACTCGATCAGGGACCTTTGTTATTCTCGATGAGGGGACTATATTATACTCGATGAGGGAGCATTGTTATACTTGATCAAGGGACTTTTTTATACTCGATCAGGGGACTTAATAATACTCGATCAGGGGACTTTGATATACTCGATCATGGTCTTTCTGTCATATTGGACCAGGGGACTTTTTTATCGTCGATCAGGGGACTTAATAATACTGAATCAAGGGACTTTGTTATACTCGATCAGGGACTTTGTCATACTGGACCAGGGGACTTTGTTATTCTCGATCAGGGGACTTTGTTTTTCTTGATCAGGTGACTCTGTAATACTCGACCAGGAGACTTTATTTTACTCGACAAGGGGACTTTGTTATACACGAAGAGGGGCCTTTGTTGTGCTCGATGAGGGGACTTTGGTGTACTCGATCAGGGGCCGTTGTTATACTCGATCAGGGGACTTTGTTATACTCGAAGACGGAGCTTTGTTATACTTGATTAGGGGACTATGTTATACTCGATGAGGGGGCTTTGTTATACTCGATTAGGCGACTTTGTTATGCTCGCTAAGGGGGCTTTGTTATTCTCGATGAGGGTCCTTTGTTATACTCGATCAGGGGACTTTGTTATCCTCGACCAGGGGACTTTGTTATACTCGATGAGGGGACTATGTTATATTCGATCATGGGTCTTTATTATACTCGAAAAGGTGACTTTGTTATACTCGATCAGGGACCTTTGTTATACTCGATGAGGGAGCATTGTTATACTTGATCAAGGGACTTTTTTATACTCGATCAGGGGACTTAATAATACTCGATGAGGGGACTTTGATATACTCGATCATGGTCTTTCTGTCATATTGGACCAGGGGACTTTGTTATACTCTACCAGGGGACTTTGTTTTACTCGACCAGGGGACTTTGTTATACTCAACCAGGGGCCTTTGTTATGCTCGATCATGGGACTTTGTTATCCTCGATCAGGGGCCGTTGTTATACTCGATCGGGGGACTTTGTTATACTCGATGTGGGGGCTTTGTTATACTCGATCAGGGGACTTTGTTGTACTCGTTCAGGGGGCTTTGTTATACTCGACTCGGTGCTTATGTTATGCTCGATAACGGGGCTTTGTTATTCTCGATCAGGGGCCTTTGGTATACTCGATCAGGGGACTTTGTTATACTCGACCAGGGGACTTTGTTATACTCGATCAGCGGACTTTGTTATACTCGATCACTGGATTTTGTTATACTCGATCAGGGAACTTTGTTATACTCGATCAGGGTTTTTGTTATACTCGATCAAGGGACTTTCTTATACTCGATCAGGGGACTTTGTTATACTCGACCAGGTAACTTTGTTATAATCGACCAGGGGACTTTGTTATATTCGAGCAGTGGACTTTGTTATCCTCGACCAGGGGATTTTGTTATACTCGATCAGGGGGGCTTTCTTTTACACGTTCAGGGGATTTTGTTATACTCAATGAGGGGACTTTGTTATACTCGACCAGGGAACTCTGTTATACTTGATCAGGGGCCTTTGTTATACTCGATCAAGGGCCTCTGCTATACTCGATCAGTTTCCCTTGTTATACTCGATCAAGGTCCTCTGTTTTACTCGATCAGGGGACTTTGTTATGCTCGATAAGGGAACTTTGTTATACTCGATCAGGGGCCTTTGGTAGACTCGATCATGGGACTTTGTTATACTCGACCAGAGGACTTTGTTATACTCGATCAGGGGACTTTGTTATACTCGATCACGGGATTTTGTTATACTCGATCAGGAAACTTTGTAATGCTGGATCAAGGGACCTTTTTACACTCGATCAGAGGTCTTTGTTATACTCGACCAGGGAACTCTGTTATTCTCGACCAGGGGACTTTGTTATACTCGATCAGGTGACTCTGTTATACTCGATCAGGGTGCTTTGTTATACACGATCAGGGGCCTATGTTATGCTCGACCAGGGAACTTTGTTAGACTCCACGAGGTGACTCTGCTTTTCTCGATAAGGGGACTTTGTTATACTCGATGATGGAACTTTGTTATATTCGATCAGGGGACTTTGTTTTACTCGATCAGGGGGCTTTGTTATACTCAACTAGGCGCTTTTGTTATGCTCGATTAGGGGGCTTTGTTATACTCGATAAGGGTTTTTGTTATACTCGATCAAGGGACTTTCTTATACTCGATCTGGGGACTTTGTTATACTCGACCAGGGGACTTTCTTATACTCGACCAGGGGACTTTGTTATACTCGACCAGGGGCCTTTGTTATGCTCGATCAAGGGACTTTGGTATACTCGATCTGGGGATTTCGTTAAACTCGATCAGGGGACTTTGTTATGCTCGATCAAGGGAGTTTGTTATACACGATCAGGTAACTTTGTTATACTCGATGAGGGGCCTTTGTAATACTCGATGAGGGGACTTTGTTTTACTCAACCAGGGGATTTTGTTATACGCGACCAGGGGACTTTGTTATCCTCGACCAGGGGACTTTGTTATACACGATCAGGGTACTTTGTTATACTCGATAAGGGGACTTTGTTATACTCGATCAGGGGACTTTGTTATACTCGATCATTGACCTTTGTTATACTCGATGATTGGACTTTGTTGTACTCGATTAGGGGACTTTTTTATACTCGATAAGGGGACTTTGTTATACTCGATCAGGGGACTTTGTTATACTCGATGAGGGGACTTTGTTATACTCGATGAGGGGGCTTTGTTTTACTCGATCAGGGGACTTTTTTAATACTCGATCA
Organism: Homarus gammarus; assembly: GCA_958450375.1. Taxonomy (NCBI): domain Eukaryota; kingdom Metazoa; phylum Arthropoda; class Malacostraca; order Decapoda; family Nephropidae; genus Homarus; species Homarus gammarus. The sequence goes on from CAUDMG010003396.1 coordinate 662,229, forward strand.
GAGGACTGAATAATACTCGATCAAGGGACTTTGTTATACTCGATCAAGGACTTTGTCATACTGGACCAGGGGACTTTGTTATTCTCGATCAGGGGACTTTGTTTTACTCGATCAGGGGACTCTGTAATACTCGACCAGGGGACTTTGTTTTACTCGACCAGGGGACTTTGTTATACTCGAAGAGGGGAATTTGCTATACTCGATTAGGGGACTTTGTTATACTCGATCAGGGGCCTTTGTTATACTCTATCAAGGGCCTCTGTTATACTCGATCAGGGGTCATTGTTATACTCGATCAGGGGACTTTGTTTTACTCAATCTAGGGCCTTTGTTATACTCGATCAGGGGACTTTGTTTTAATCGATCACGGGCCTTTGTTAGACTCGATCAGGGGCCTTAGTTATACTCGATTAGTGGTCTTTGTTATACTCGATCAGGAGGTGTTATTTAATCTCGACTAGGGGGCTTTGTTATACTCGATCAGGGGACTTTGCTAAAATCGATCAGGGGACTTTTTTAAACTCGATCAGGGGACTTTGTTATGCTCAATGAGGGGGCTTTGTTTTACTCGATCAGGGGACTTTTTTATCCTCGATCAGGGGACTTAGTAATACTCAATCAAGGGACTTTGTTATACTCGATCAGGGACTTTGTCATACTGGACCAGGGGACTTTGTTATTCTCGATCAGGGGACTTAGTTTTACTCGATCAGGTGACTCTGTAATATTCGACCAGGGGACTTTGTTTTTCTCGACCAGGGGACTTTGTTATACTCGAAGATGGAGCTTTGTTATACTTGATTAGGGGACTATGTTATACTCGATGAGGGGGCTTTGTTATACTCGATTAGGCGCCTTTGTTATGCTCGTTAAGGGGCTTTGTTATTTTCGATGAGGTGCCTTTGTTATACTCGATCAGGGGACTTTGTTATCCTCGACCAGGAGACTTTGTTATACTCGATCAGGGGTCTTTGTTATACTGGATTAGGGGACTTTATTATACTCGATCAGGGACCTTTGTTATACTCGATGAGGGGACTATGTTATACTCGATCATGGGACTTTATTATACTCCTCCAGGTGACTTTTTATACTCGATCAGGGACCTTTGTTATTCTCGATGAGGGCGCATTGTTATACTCGATCAAGGGACTTTTTTATACTCGATCAGGGGACTTAATAAAACTCGATCAGGGGACTTTGATATACTCGATCATGGTCTTTCTGTGATATTGGACCAGGGGACTTTGTTATACTCTACCAGGGGACTTTGTTTTACTCGACCAGGGGACTTTGTTATCCTCGACCAGGGGACTTTTTTATCCTCGATCAGGGCACTTAATAATACTCAATCAAGGGACTTTGTTATACTCGATCAGGGACTTTGTCATACTGGACCAGGGGACTTTGTTATTCTCGATCAGGGGACTTTGCTTTACTCGATCAGGTGACTCTGTAATACTCGACCAGGGGACTTTGTTTTACTCGACCAGGGGACTTTGTTATAATCGAAGAGGGGCCTTTGTTGTGCTCGATGAGGGGACTTTGGTGTACTCGATCAGGGCCGTTGTTATACTCGATCAGGGGACTTTGTTATACTCGAAGACGGAGCTTTGTTATACTTGATTAGGAGACCATGTTATACTCGAAGAGGGGGCTTTGTTATACTCGATTAGGCGCCTTTGTTATGCTCGTTAAGGGGGATTGTTATTCTCGATGAGGGGCCTTTGTTATACTCGATCAGGGGACTTTGTTATCCTCGACCAGGGGACTTTGTTATACTCGATGAGGGGACTTTGTTATACTCGATCAGGGGACTTTATTATACTCGATCAGGGACCTTTGTTATTCTCGATGAGGGGACTATATTATACTCGATGAGGGAGCATTGTTATACTTGATCAAGGGACTTTTTTATACTCGATCAGGGGACTTAATAATACTCGATCAGGGGACTTTGATATACTCGATCATGGTCTTTCTGTCATATTGGACCAGGGGACTTTTTTATCGTCGATCAGGGGACTTAATAATACTGAATCAAGGGACTTTGTTATACTCGATCAGGGACTTTGTCATACTGGACCAGGGGACTTTGTTATTCTCGATCAGGGGACTTTGTTTTTCTTGATCAGGTGACTCTGTAATACTCGACCAGGAGACTTTATTTTACTCGACAAGGGGACTTTGTTATACACGAAGAGGGGCCTTTGTTGTGCTCGATGAGGGGACTTTGGTGTACTCGATCAGGGGCCGTTGTTATACTCGATCAGGGGACTTTGTTATACTCGAAGACGGAGCTTTGTTATACTTGATTAGGGGACTATGTTATACTCGATGAGGGGGCTTTGTTATACTCGATTAGGCGACTTTGTTATGCTCGCTAAGGGGGCTTTGTTATTCTCGATGAGGGTCCTTTGTTATACTCGATCAGGGGACTTTGTTATCCTCGACCAGGGGACTTTGTTATACTCGATGAGGGGACTATGTTATATTCGATCATGGGTCTTTATTATACTCGAAAAGGTGACTTTGTTATACTCGATCAGGGACCTTTGTTATACTCGATGAGGGAGCATTGTTATACTTGATCAAGGGACTTTTTTATACTCGATCAGGGGACTTAATAATACTCGATGAGGGGACTTTGATATACTCGATCATGGTCTTTCTGTCATATTGGACCAGGGGACTTTGTTATACTCTACCAGGGGACTTTGTTTTACTCGACCAGGGGACTTTGTTATACTCAACCAGGGGCCTTTGTTATGCTCGATCATGGGACTTTGTTATCCTCGATCAGGGGCCGTTGTTATACTCGATCGGGGGACTTTGTTATACTCGATGTGGGGGCTTTGTTATACTCGATCAGGGGACTTTGTTGTACTCGTTCAGGGGGCTTTGTTATACTCGACTCGGTGCTTATGTTATGCTCGATAACGGGGCTTTGTTATTCTCGATCAGGGGCCTTTGGTATACTCGATCAGGGGACTTTGTTATACTCGACCAGGGGACTTTGTTATACTCGATCAGCGGACTTTGTTATACTCGATCACTGGATTTTGTTATACTCGATCAGGGAACTTTGTTATACTCGATCAGGGTTTTTGTTATACTCGATCAAGGGACTTTCTTATACTCGATCAGGGGACTTTGTTATACTCGACCAGGTAACTTTGTTATAATCGACCAGGGGACTTTGTTATATTCGAGCAGTGGACTTTGTTATCCTCGACCAGGGGATTTTGTTATACTCGATCAGGGGGCTTTCTTTTACACGTTCAGGGGATTTTGTTATACTCAATGAGGGGACTTTGTTATACTCGACCAGGGAACTCTGTTATACTTGATCAGGGGCCTTTGTTATACTCGATCAAGGGCCTCTGCTATACTCGATCAGTTTCCCTTGTTATACTCGATCAAGGTCCTCTGTTTTACTCGATCAGGGGACTTTGTTATGCTCGATAAGGGAACTTTGTTATACTCGATCAGGGGCCTTTGGTAGACTCGATCATGGGACTTTGTTATACTCGACCAGAGGACTTTGTTATACTCGATCAGGGGACTTTGTTATACTCGATCACGGGATTTTGTTATACTCGATCAGGAAACTTTGTAATGCTGGATCAAGGGACCTTTTTACACTCGATCAGAGGTCTTTGTTATACTCGACCAGGGAACTCTGTTATTCTCGACCAGGGGACTTTGTTATACTCGATCAGGTGACTCTGTTATACTCGATCAGGGTGCTTTGTTATACACGATCAGGGGCCTATGTTATGCTCGACCAGGGAACTTTGTTAGACTCCACGAGGTGACTCTGCTTTTCTCGATAAGGGGACTTTGTTATACTCGATGATGGAACTTTGTTATATTCGATCAGGGGACTTTGTTTTACTCGATCAGGGGCTTTGTTATACTCAACTAGGCGCTTTTGTTATGCTCGATTAGGGGGCTTTGTTATACTCGATAAGGGTTTTTGTTATACTCGATCAAGGGACTTTCTTATACTCGATCTGGGGACTTTGTTATACTCGACCAGGGGACTTTCTTATACTCGACCAGGGGACTTTGTTATACTCGACCAGGGGCCTTTGTTATGCTCGATCAAGGGACTTTGTTATACTCGATCTGGGGATTTCGTTAAACTCGATCAGGGGACTTTGTTATGCTCGATCAAGGGAGTTTGTTATACACGATCAGGTAACTTTGTTATACTCGATGAGGGGCCTTTGTAATACTCGATAGGGACTTGTTTACTCGACAGGGACTTTGTTATACTCGACCAGGGGACTTTGTTATCTCGACCAGGGGACTTTGTTATACACGATCAGGGTACTTTGTTATACTCGATAAGGGGACTTTGTTATACTCGATCAGGGGACTTTGTTATACTCGATCATTGACCTTTGTTATACTCGATGATTGGACTTTGTTGTACTCGATTAGGGGACTTTGTTATACTCGATAAGGGGACTTTGTTATACTCGATCAGGGGACTTTGTTATACTCGATGAGGGGACTTTGTTATACTCGACAAGGGGATTTTGGTATACTCGATCAGGTGGGGCTTTGTTATACTCGATCAGGGGACTTTGTTTTACTCGATCAGGGGACTTTGTTATACTCGACCAGGGGACTTTGTTATACTCGATCAGGGACTTTGTTATACTCGATGAGGGGATTTGTTTATACTCGATCAGGGGACTTTGTTATACTCGATCAGGGGACTTTGTTATACTCGATCAGGGACTTTGTTATACTCGATCAGGGGCCTTTGTTATACTCGATCAGGGGACTTTGTTATACTCGATCAGGGACTTTGTTTTTACTCGATCCAGGGGACTTTGTTATCCTCGACCAGGGGACTTTTTTATCCTCGATCAGGGCACTTAATAATACTCAATCAAGGGACTTTGTTATACTCGATCAGGGACTTTGTCATACTGGACCAGGGGACTTTGTTATTCTCGATCAGGGGACTTTGCTTTACTCGATCAGGTGACTCTGTAATACTCGACCAGGGGACTTTGTTTTACTCGACCAGGGGACTTTGTTATAATCGAAGAGGGGCCTTTGTTGTGCTCGATGAGGGGACTTTGGTGTACTCGATCAGGGCCGTTGTTATACTCGATCAGGGGACTTTGTTATACTCGAAGACGGGGCTTTGTTATACTTGATTAGGGACCATGTTATACTCGAAGAGGGGGCTTTGTTATACTCGATTAGGCGCCTTTGTTATGCTCGTTAAGGGGATTGTTATTCTCGATGAGGGGCCTTTGTTATACTCGATCAGGGGACTTTGTTATCCTCGACCAGGGGACTTTGTTATACTCGATGAGGGGACTTTGTTATACTCGATCAGGGGACTTTATTATACTCGATCAGGGACCTTTGTTATTCTCGATGAGGGGACTATATTATACTCGATGAGGGAGCATTGTTATACTTGATCAAGGGACTTTTTTATACTCGATCAGGGGACTTAATAATACTCGATCAGGGGACTTTGATATACTCGATCATGGTCTTTCTGTCATATTGGACCAGGGGACTTTTTTATCGTCGATCAGGGGACTTAATAATACTGAATCAAGGGACTTTGTTATACTCGATCAGGGACTTTGTCATACTGGACCAGGGGACTTTGTTATTCTCGATCAGGGGACTTTGTTTTTCTTGATCAGGTGACTCTGTAATACTCGACCAGGAGACTTTATTTTACTCGACAAGGGGACTTTGTTATACACGAAGAGGGCCTTTGTTGTGCTCGATGAGGGGACTTTGGTGTACTCGATCAGGGGCCGTTGTTATACTCGATCAGGGGACTTTGTTATACTCGAAGACGGAGCTTTGTTATACTTGATTAGGGGACTATGTTATACTCGATGAGGGGGCTTTGTTATACTCGATTAGGCGACTTTGTTATGCTCGCTAAGGGGGCTTTGTTATTCTCGATGAGGGTCCTTTGTTATACTCGATCAGGGGACTTTGTTATCCTCGACCAGGGGACTTTGTTATACTCGATGAGGGGACTATGTTATATTCGATCATGGGTCTTTATTATACTCGAAAAGGTGACTTTGTTATACTCGATCAGGGACCTTTGTTATACTCGATGAGGGAGCATTGTTATACTTGATCAAGGGACTTTTTTATACTCGATCAGGGGACTTAATAATACTCGATGAGGGGACTTTGATATACTCGATCATGGTCTTTCTGTCATATTGGACCAGGGGACTTTGTTATACTCTACCAGGGGACTTTGTTTTACTCGACCAGGGGACTTTGTTATACTCAACCAGGGGCCTTTGTTATGCTCGATCATGGGACTTTGTTATCCTCGATCAGGGGCCGTTGTTATACTCGATCGGGGGACTTTGTTATACTCGATGTGGGGGCTTTGTTATACTCGATCAGGGGACTTTGTTGTACTCGTTCAGGGGGCTTTGTTATACTCGACTCGGTGCTTATGTTATGCTCGATAACGGGGCTTTGTTATTCTCGATCAGGGGCCTTTGGTATACTCGATCAGGGGACTTTGTTATACTCGACCAGGGGACTTTGTTATACTCGATCAGCGGACTTTGTTATACTCGATCACTGGATTTTGTTATACTCGATCAGGGAACTTTGTTATACTCGATCAGGGTTTTTGTTATACTCGATCAAGGGACTTTCTTATACTCGATCAGGGGACTTTGTTATACTCGACCAGGTAACTTTGTTATAATCGACCAGGGGACTTTGTTATATTCGAGCAGTGGACTTTGTTATCCTCGACCAGGGGATTTTGTTATACTCGATCAGGGGGCTTTCTTTTACACGTTCAGGGGATTTTGTTATACTCAATGAGGGGACTTTGTTATACTCGACCAGGGAACTCTGTTATACTTGATCAGGGGCCTTTGTTATACTCGATCAAGGGCCTCTGCTATACTCGATCAGTTTCCCTTGTTATACTCGATCAAGGTCCTCTGTTTTACTCGATCAGGGGACTTTGTTATGCTCGATAAGGGAACTTTGTTATACTCGATCAGGGGCCTTTGGTAGACTCGATCATGGGACTTTGTTATACTCGACCAGAGGACTTTGTTATACTCGATCAGGGGACTTTGTTATACTCGATCACGGGATTTTGTTATACTCGATCAGGAAACTTTGTAATGCTGGATCAAGGGACCTTTTTACACTCGATCAGAGGTCTTTGTTATACTCGACCAGGGAACTCTGTTATTCTCGACCAGGGGACTTTGTTATACTCGATCAGGTGACTCTGTTATACTCGATCAGGGTGCTTTGTTATACACGATCAGGGGCCTATGTTATGCTCGACCAGGGAACTTTGTTAGACTCCACGAGGTGACTCTGCTTTTCTCGATAAGGGGACTTTGTTATACTCGATGATGGAACTTTGTTATATTCGATCAGGGGACTTTGTTTTACTCGATCAGGGGGCTTTGTTATACTCAACTAGGCGCTTTTGTTATGCTCGATTAGGGGGCTTTGTTATACTCGATAAGGGTTTTTGTTATACTCGATCAAGGGACTTTCTTATACTCGATCTGGGGACTTTGTTATACTCGACCAGGGGACTTTCTTATACTCGACCAGTGGACTTTGTTATGCTCGATCAAGGGAGTTTGTTATACACGATCAGGTAACTTTGTTATACTCGATGAGGGGCCTTTGTAATACTCGATGAGGGGACTTTGTTTTACTCAACCAGGGGATTTTGTTATACGCGACCAGGGGACTTTGTTATCCTCGACCAGGGGACTTTGTTATACACGATCAGGGTACTTTGTTATACTCGATAAGGGGACTTTGTTATACTCGATCAGGGGACTTTGTTATACTCGATCATTGACCTTTGTTATACTCGATGATTGGACTTTGTTGTACTCGATTAGGGGACTTTTTTATACTCGATAAGGGGACTTTGTTATACTCGATCAGGGGACTTTGTTATACTCGATGAGGGGACTTTGTTATACTCGATGAGGGGGCTTTGTTTTACTCGATCAGGGGACTTTTTTAATACTCGATCAGAGGACTGAATAATACTCGATCAAGGGACTTTGTTATACTCGATCAAGGACTTTGTCATACTGGACCAGGGGACTTTGTTATTCTCGATCAGGGGACTTTGTTTTACTCGATCAGGGGACTCTGTAATACTCGACCAGGGGACTTTGTTTTACTCGACCAGGGGACTTTGTTATACTCGAAGAGGGGAATTTGCTATACTCGATTAGGGGACTTTGTTATACTCGATCAGGGGCCTTTGTTATACTCTATCAAGGGCCTCTGTTATACTCGATCAGGGGTCATTGTTATACTCGATCAGGGGACTTTGTTTTACTCAATCTAGGGCCTTTGTTATACTCGATCAGGGGACTTTGTTTTAATCGATCACGGGCCTTTGTTAGACTCGATCAGGGGCCTTAGTTATACTCGATTAGTGGTCTTTGTTATACTCGATCAGGAGGTGTTATTTAATCTCGGCTAGGGGGCTTTGTTATACTCGATCAGGGGACTTTGCTAAAATCGATCAGGGGACTTTTTTAAACTCGATCAGGGGACTTTGTTATGCTCAATGAGGGGGCTTTGTTTTACTCGATCAGGGGACTTTTTTATCCTCGATCAGGGGACTTAGTAATACTCAATCAAGGGACTTTGTTATACTCGATCAGGGACTTTGTCATACTGGACCAGGGGACTTTGTTATTCTCGATCAGGGGACTTAGTTTTACTCGATCAGGTGACTCTGTAATATTCGACCAGGGGACTTTGTTTTTCTCGACCAGGGGACTTTGTTATACTCGAAGATGGAGCTTTGTTATACTTGATTAGGGGACTATGTTATACTCGATGAGGGGGCTTTGTTATACTCGATTAGGCGCCTTTGTTATGCTCGTTAAGGGGCTTTGTTATTTTCGATGAGGTGCCTTTGTTATACTCGATCAGGGGACTTTGTTATCCTCGACCAGGAGACTTTGTTATACTCGATCAGGGGTCTTTGTTATACTGGATTAGGGGACTTTATTATACTCGATCAGGGACCTTTGTTATACTCGATGAGGGGACTATGTTATACTCGATCATGGGACTTTATTATACTCCTCCAGGTGACTTTTTATACTCGATCAGGGACCTTTGTTATTCTCGATGAGGGCGCATTGTTATACTCGATCAAGGGACTTTTTTATACTCGATCAGGGGACTTAATAAAACTCGATCAGGGGACTTTGATATACTCGATCATGGTCTTTCTGTGATATTGGACCAGGGGACTTTGTTATACTCTACCAGGGGACTTTGTTTTACTCGACCAGGGGACTTTGTTATACTCAACCAGGGGCCTTTGTTATGCTCGATCATGGGACTTTGTTATCCTCGATCAGGGGCCGTTGTTATACTCGATCGGGGGACTTTGTTATACTCGATGTGGGGGCTTTGTTACACTCGATCAGGGGACTTTGTTATATTCGTTCAGGGGGCTTTGTTATACTCGACTCGGCGCTTATGTTATGCTCGATAAGGGGGCTTTGTTATTCTCGATCAGGGGCCTTTGGTATACTCGATCAGGGGACTTTGTTATACTTGACCAGGGGACTTTGTTATACTCGATCAGCGGACTTTGTTATACTCGATCACGGGATTTTGTTATACTCGATCAGGGAAGTTTGTTATACTCGATCAGGGGATTTTGTTATACACGATCAGGGGCTTATTTTATGCTCGAACAGAGGACTTTGTTACACTCGATCAGAGGACTTTGACCACGGAACTATATTATACTCGACCAGGGGACTTTGTTATACTCGATCAGGGGCCTATGTTATGCTCGATCTGGGGACTTTGTTATATTCGATCAGGGCTTTTGTTATACTCGATCAAGGGACTTTCTTATACTCGATCAGGGGACTTTGTTATACTCGACAAGGTAACTTTGTTATAGTCGACCAGGGGACTTTGTGATATTCGAGCAGTGGACTTTGTTATCCTCGACCAGGGGATTTTGTTATACTCGATCAGGGGGCTTTGTTATGCACGATCAGGGGATTTTGTTATACTCGACCAGGGAACTCTGTTATACTTGATCAGGGGCCTTTGTTATACTCGATCAAGGGCCTCTGTTATACTCGATCAGTTTCCTTTGTTATACTCGATCAAGGTCCTCTGTTTTACTCGATCAGGGGACTTAATAATACTCAATCAAGAGACTTTGTTATACTCGATCAGGGACTTTGTCATACTGGACCAGGGGACTTTGTTATTCTCGATCAGGGGACTTTGTTTTACTCGATCAGGTGACTCTGTATTACTCGACCAGGGGACTTTGTTTTCCTCGACCAGGGGACTTTGTTATACTCGAAGAGGGGCCTTTGTTGTGCTCGATGAGGGGACTTTGGTGTACTCGATCAGGGGCCGTTGTTATACTCTATCAGGGGACTTTGTTATACTCGAAGACGGAGCTTTGTTATACTTGAATAGGGGACCATGTTATACTCGATGAGGGGGGCTTTGTTATACTCGATTAGGCGCCTTTGTTATGCTCGTTAAGGGGCTTTGTTATTCTCGATGAGGTGCCTTTGTTATACTCGATCAGGGGACTTTCTTATCCTCGACCAGGGGACTTTGTTATACTCGATCAGGGGATTTTGTTATACACGATCAGGGGCTTATTTTAAGCTCGAACAGAGGACTTTGTTACACTCGATGAGAGGACTTTGACCAGGGAACTATATTATACTCGACCAGGGGACTTTGTTATACTCGATCAGGGGACTTTGTTATAATCGATCTGGGAGCTTTGTTATACACGATCAGAGGCCTATGTTATGCTCGATCTGGGGACTTTGTTATATTCGATCAGGGCTTTTGTTATACTCGATCAAGGGACTTTCTTATACTCGATCAGGGGACTTTGTTATACTCGACAAGGTAACTTTGTTATAGTCGACCAGGGGACTTTGTTAGATTCGAGGAGTGGACTTTGTTATCCTCGACCAAGGGATTTTGTTATACTCGATCAGGGGGCTTTGTTATACGCGATCAGGGGATTTTGTTATACTCAATCAGGGGATTTTGTTTTCCTCGACCAGGGAACTCTGTTATACTTGATCAGGGGCCTTTGTTATACTCGATCAAGGGCCTCTGTTATACTCGATCAGTTTCCTTTGTTATACTCGATCAAGGTCCTTTGTTTTACTCGATCAGGGGACTTTGTTATGCTCGATCAGGGAACTTTGTTATACTCGATCAGGGGCCTTTTGTTAGACTCGATCATGGGACTTTGTTATACGCGACCAGAGGACTTTGTTATACTCGATGAGGGGACTTTGTTATACCCGATCACGGGACTTTGTTATACTCGATCAGAAGCCTTTGTTATGCTGGATCAAGGGACTTTTTTATACTCGATCAGAGGACTTTGTTATCCTCGACCAGGGAACTCTGCTATACTCGACCAGGGGACTTTGTTATACACGATCAGGTGACTCTGTTATACTCGATCAGGGTGCTTTGTTATACACGATCTGGGGCCTATGTTATGCTCGACCAGGGAACTTTGTTAGACTCCACGAGGGGACTCTGCTTTTCTCGATAAGGGGACTTTGTTATACTCGATCATGGGACTTTGTTATACTCGATCAGGAAACTTTGTTATGCTCGATCAGGGGACTTTGGTATACTCGATCAGGGGCCCTTGTTATACTCGATCAGGGGACTTTGTTATACTCGATGAGGGGGCTTTGTTATACTCGATCAGGGGACTTTGTTATACTCGATCAGGGGGCTTTGTTATACTCAACTAGGCGCTTTTGTTATGCTCGATTAGGGGGCTTTGTTATACTCGATCAGGGTTTTTGTTATACTCGATCAAGGGACTTTCTTATACTCGATCTGGGGACTTTGTTATACTGGACCAGGAAACTTTGTTATACTCGACCAGGGGACTTTGCTCTTTTCGATCAAGGGACTTTGTTATACTCGATGAGGGGACTATGTTATACTCGATCATGGGACTTTATTATTCTCGACCAGGTGACTTTGTTATACTCGATCAGGGACCTTTGTTATACTCGATGAGGGAGCATTGTTATACTGGATCAAGGGACATTTTTATACTCGATCAGGGGACTTAATAAAACTCGATCAGGGGACTTTGATATACTCGATCATGGTCTTTCTGTCATATTGGACCAGGGGCTTTGTTATACTCGATCAGGGGACTTTGTTATATTCGTTCAGGGGGCTTTGTTATACTCGACTCGGCGCTTATGTTATGCTCGATCAGCAGTCTTTGTTATACTCGATCACTGGATTTTGTTATACTCGATCAGGGAAGTTTGTTTTACTCGATCAGGGGACATTATTATACTCCACCAGAGATTTTGTTATACCCGAGCAAGGGACTTTGTTATACTCGATCAGGGGATTTTGTTATACACGATCAGGGGCTTATTTTAAGCTCGAGCAGAGGACTTTGTTACACTCGATCAGAGGACTTTGACCAGGGAACTATATTATACTTGACCAGGGGACTTTGTTATGCTCAATCAGGGGACTCTGTTATAGTCGATCTGGGAGCTTTGTTATACGCGATCAGGGGCCTATGTTATGCTCGATCTAGGGACTTTGTTATATTCGATCAGGGTTTTTGTTATGCTCGATCAAGGGACTTTCTTATACTCGATCAGGGGACTTTGTTATACTCGACAAGGTAACTTCGTTATAGTCGACCAGGGGACTTTGTTATATTCGAGCAGTGGACTTTGTTATCCTCGACCAGGGGATTTTGTTATACTCGATCAGGGGGCTCTGTTATACACGATCAGGGGATTTTGTTATACTCAATCAGGGGATTTTATTATACTCGACCAGGGAACTCTGTTATACTTGATCAGGGGCCTTTGTTATACACGATCAAGAGCCTCTGTTATACTCGATCAGTTTCCTTTGTTATACTCGATCAAGGTCCTCTGTTTTACTCGATCAGGGGACTTTGTTATGCTCGATCAGGGAACTTTGTTATACTCGATCAGGGGCCTTTTGTTAGACTCGATCATGGGACTTTGTTATACTCGACCAGAGGACTTTGTTATACTCGATGAGGGGACTTTGTTTTACCCGATCACGGGACTTTGTTATACTCGATCAGAAGCCTTTGTTATGCTGGATCAAGGGACTTTTTTATACTCGATCAGAGGACTTTGTTATACTCGACCAGGGAACTCTGTTATACTCGACCAGGGGACTTTGTTATACTCGATCAGGTGACTCTGTTATACTCGATCAGGGTGCTTTGTTATACACGATCAGGGGCCTATGTTATGCTCGACCAGGGAACTTTGTTAGACTCCACGAGGGGACTCTGCTTTTCTCCATAAGGGGACTTTGTTATACTCGATCATGGGACTTTGTTATACTCGATCAGGAAACTTTGTTATGCTCGATCAGGGGACTTTGGTATACTCGATCAGGGGCCTTTGTTATACTCGATCAGGGGACTTTGTTATACTCGATGAGGGGGCTTTGTTATACTCGATCAGGGGACTTTGTTATACTCGATCAGGGGGATTTGTTATACTCAACTAGGCGCCTTTGTTATGCTCGATTAGGGGGCTTTGTTATACTCGATCAAGGTTTTTGTTATACTCGATCAAGGGACTTTCTTATACTCGATCTGGGGACTTTGTTATACTCGACCAGGGGAATTTCCTCTTTTCGATCAAGGGACTTTGTTATACTCGATGAGGGGACTTTTTATACTCGATTATGGGACTTTGTTATGCTCGATCAGGAAACTTTGGTATACTCGATCAGGGGCCGTTGTTATACTTGATCAGGGGACTTTGTTATACTCGATGAGGGGGCTTTGTTATACTCGATCAGGGAACTTTGTTATACTCGATCAGGGGGCTTAGTTATACTCGACTAGGCGCTTTTGCTATGCTCGATAAGGGTGCTTTGTTATTCTCGAATAGGGGCCTTTGTTATACTCGATCAGGGGGCTTTGTTATACTCGACCTGGGGACTTTGTTATACTCGACTAGTGGACTTGTTATACTCGATCAGGGGACTTTGTTATATTCGATCAGGGAACTTTGTTATATTCGATTAGGGACCTTTGTTATACTCGCTGAGGAGATTTTGTTAAACACGATCAGGGGACTTTGTTATACTCGATGAGGGGCCTTTGTTATACTCGATCAGGGGACTTTGTTATACTCGACCACGGGACTTTGTTATTCTCGGCCAGGGGACTTTGTTATCCCCGACTAGGGGACTTTTTTATCCTCGATCAGGGGACTTAATAATACTCAATCAAGGGACTTTGTTATATTCGATCAGGGACTTTGTCATACTGGACCAGGGGACTTTGTTATTCTCGATCAGGGGACTTTGTTTTACTCGATCAGGTGACTCTGTAATACTGGACCAGGGGACTTTGTTTTACTCGACCAGGGGACTTTGTTATACTCGAAGAGGGGCCTTTGTTGTGCTCGATGAGGGGACTTTGGTGTACTCGATCAGGGGCCGTTGTTATACTCGATCTGGGGACTTTGTTATACTCGAAGACGGAGCTTTGTTATACTTGATTAGGGGACCATGTTATACTCGATGAGGGGGCTTTGTTATACTCGATTAGGCGCCTGTGTTATGCTCGTTAAGGGGGCTTTGTTTTTGTCGATGAGGGGCCTTTGTTATACTCGATCAGGGGACTTTGTTATCCTCGACCAGGGGACTTTGTTATACTCGATCAGGGGACTTTGTTATACTCGATCAGGGACATTTGTTATACTCGATGAGGGGACTATGTTATACTCGATCATGGGACTTTATTATACTCGACCAGGTGACTTTGTTATACTCGATCAGGGCCTTTGTTATACTCGATGAGGGGCCTTTGTTATACTCGATCAGGGGACTTTGATATACTCGATTATGGTGTTTCTGTCATATTGGACCAGGGGACTTTCTTATACTCTACCAGGGGACTTTGTTATACTCAACCAGGGCCCTTTGTTATGCTCGATCATGGGACTTTGTTATCCTCGATCAGGGGCTGTTGTTATACCCGATCGGGGGACTTTCTTATACTCGATGTGGGGGCTTTGTTATACTCGATCAGGGGACTTTGTTATACTCGTTCAGGGGGCTTTGTTATACTCGACTCGGCGATTATGTTAGGCTCGATAAGGGGGCTTTGTTATTCTCGATCAGGGGCCTTTGGTATACTCGATCAGGGGACTTTGTTATACTCGACCAGGGGACTTTGTTATACTCGATCAGCGGACTTTGTTATACTCGATCACGGGATTTTGTTATACTTGATCAGGGAACTTTGTTTTACTCGATCAGGGGACATTATTATACTCCACCAGCGGATTTTGTTATACTCGATCAGGGGACTTTGTTATACTCGATCAAGGGACTTTTTTTCAATCGATCAGGGGACTTTGTTATACTGGATCAGGGTCATTATTATAGTCCACAAGGGGCCTTTGTTATACTCCACCAGGAGACTTTGTTATACTCGATCAGGGGATTTGTTATAGTTGATCAGGGGACTTTGTCAAACTCGATCAGGGGACTTTGTTATACTGGATCAAAGGACTTTGTTATACTTCACCAGGGGCGTTTTTTATGCTCGATCAGGGGGCTTTGATATTCTCTATGAAGGGCCTTTGCTTTATTCGATCAGGGGACTTTGTTATACTCGACAAGGGGACTTTGTTATACTCAATTAGGGGACTTTGTTATACTCGATCAGGGGCCTTTGTTATACTTGATCACGGGCCTCTGTTATACTCGATGAGGGGCCTTTGTTATACTCGATCAGGAGACTTTGTTATACTCGATCAAGGGCCTTTGTTATACTCGATCAGGGGACTTTGTTATACTCGATCACGGGCCTTTGTTAGGCTCGATGAGAGGCCGTAGTTATACTGGATCAGGGGCCTTTGTTATACTTGATCACGGGCCTCTGTTATACTCGATCAGGGGACTTTGTTATACTCGATCAGGAGACTTTGTTATCCTCGACCAGGGGACTTTTGTATACTCGATCAGGGGACTTTGTTATACTCGATCAGGGGATGTTTTTTTAATCTCGATTAGGGGGCTTTGTTATACTCGATCATGGGCCTTTGTTATACTCGATCAAAGGACTTTGTTATCCTCGACCAGGGGACTTTGTTTTACTCGATCAGGGGACTTTGTTATACTCGATCAGGGGACTTATTTATACACGATCATGGGACTTTGCTATACTCGATCAGGGGACTATGTTATACTCGATCAGGGGACTATGTTATACTGGATCAGGGAACTTTGTTATACTCGAACCGGGGCCTTTGTTATACTCGATCAGGGGGCTTTGAAATTCTCGATGAAGGGCCTTTGCTATACTCGATCAGGGGACTTTGTTACACGCGACACGGGGACTTTGTTATACTCGATCAGGGGACTTTGTTATACTCGATGAGGGGGCTTTGTAATACTCTATTAGACGCCTTTGTTATGCTCGGTAAGGGGGCTTTGTTATTCTCGATGAGGGGCCTTTGCTATACTCGATCAGGGGACTTTGTTTTGCTCGATCAGGGGACTTTGTTATACTCGATCAGGGGACTTAATTATACTCGATCAAGGGACTTTCCTATACTCGATCAGGGGACTATGTTATACTCGATCAGGGGATTTTGTTATACTCGACCAGGTAACTTTGTTAAACTCGATTAGGGGACTTTGTTATACTCGATGAGGGGGCTTTGTAATTCTCGATTAGGCACCTTTGTTATGCACGTTAAGGGGGCTTTGTTATTCTCGATGAGGGGCCTTTGTTATACTCGATCAGGGGACTTTCTTATCCTCGATGAGGGGACTTAATTATACTCGATCAAGGGACTTTGCTATACTCGATCAGGGGACTATGTTATACTCGATCAGAGGACTTTCTTATACTCGATCAGGGGACTTTGTTATACTCGAAGACGGAGCTTTGTTATACTTGATTAGGGGACTATGTTATACTCGATGAGGGGGCTTTGTAATACTCGATTAGGCGCCTTTGCTATGCTCGTTAAGGGGGCTTTGTTATTCTCGATGAGGGGCCTTTGTTATACTCGATCAGGGGACTTTGTTATCCTCGATGAGGGGACTTAATAATACTCGATCAAGGGACTTTAATATACTCGATCACTGGCCTTTGTTAGACTCGATCAGGGGCCTTTTTTATACTCGATCAGGGGACTTTGTTATACTCGATGAGGGGACTTAATTATACTCGATCAAGGGACTTTGCAATACTCGATCAGGGGACTATGTTATACTCGATCAGGGGACTTTCTTATACTTGATGAGGGGGCATTGTTATACTCGATCAGTCGACTTTTTTATATCCGATGAGGGGACTTAATAATACTCGATCAAGGGACTTTGTTATACTCGATCAGGGGATTTTGTCATACTGGACCAGGGGACTTTGTTATACTCGATCACGGGACTTTGTTTTACTCGATCAGGGAACTCTGTAATATTCGACCAGAAGACTTTGTTAAACTCGATTAGGGGACTTTGTTATAGTCGATCAGGAGACTTTGCTATACTGGATCAGGGGACTTTATAATACTCGATCAGGTGACTTTGTTATACTCGATCACGGGCCTTTGTTAGACTCGATCAGGGGCCATAGTTATACTCGATCAGGGATCTTTTTTATATTCGACCAGGGGATGTTTTTTAATCTCGATTTGGGGGCTTTGTTATACTCGATAAGGGGACTTTGTTATACTCGATCAGGGGACTTTGTTATACTCGATCAGGGGACTTTGTTATACTCGATGAGTGGGCTCTGGCTTATTCGATCAGGGGACTTTTTTATACTAGATCAGGGGACTTAATGATACTCGATCAAGGTACTTTGTTATACTCGATCAGGGGACTTTGTCATACTGAACCAGGGGACGTTGTTATTCTCAATCAGGGGACTTTGTTTTACTCGATGGTGGGACTCTGTAATACTCAACCAGGGGACTTTGTTTTACTTGACCAGGGGACTTTGTTATACTCGACCAGGATTCTTTGTTATGCTCGATCATGGGACTTTGTTATACTTGATCAGGGGCCGTTGTTATACTCGATCAGGGGACTTTGTTATACTCGAAGACGGAGCTTTGTTATACTTGATTAGGGGACTATGATATACTCGATGAAGTGACTTTGTAATACTCGATTAGGCACCTTTGTTATGCTCGTAAAGGGGGCTTTGTTATTCTCGATGAGGGGCCTTTGTTATACTCGATCAGGGGACATTGTTATCCTCGATGAGGGGACTTAATTTTAATCGATCAAGGGACTTTTCTATACTCGATCAGGGGACTATGTTATACTCGATCAAGGGACTTTCTCATACTCGATCAGGGGACCTTGTTATACTCGAAGACGGAGCTTTGTTATACTTGATTAGGGGACTATGTCATACTCGATGAGGGGGCTTTGTTATACTCGATCAGGGGACTTTCTTTTACTTGAACAGGGGACTTTGTTATGCTCGATTAGGGGACTTTGGTATACTCGATCAGGGGCCGTTGTTTTACTCGATCAAGGGACTTTCTTGTACTCGATCAGGGGATTTTGTTATACTCGACCAGGGGACATTCTTCTACTCGGTCAGGGGACTTTGTTATGCACGATCAGGAAACTTTGGGATACTCGTTGAGGGGCCGTTGTTATACTCGATCAGGGGACTTTGTTATACTCGATGAGGGGACTTAATTATACTTGATCAAGGGACTTTGCTATACTCGATCAGGGAACTATGTTATACTCGATCAGGGGACTTTCTTATACTCGACGAGGTGACTTTGTTATACTCGATCAGGGACCTTTGTTATACTCGATGAGGGGGCATTGTTATACTCGATCAGTCGACTTTTTTATTCTCGATAAGGGGACTTAATAATACTCGTTCAGGGGACTTTGTTATACTCGACCAGGGGACTTTGTTTAACTCGATCAGAGGAGTCTGTAATACTCGACCAGGGAACTTTGTTATACTCGACCAGGGGACTTTGTTATCCTCAACCAGTGGCCTTTGTTATGCTCGATCATTGGACTTTGTTATACTTGATCAGGGGCAGTTGTTATACTCGATCAGGGGACTTTCTTATACTCGTTTAGGGGACTTTGTTATACTTGATCAGGGGAGTTTGTTATTGTCGATCAGTGGGCTTTGTTATACACGATCAGGGGCCTATGTTATGCTCGATCAGGAGACTTTGTTATACTCGATCAGGGTTTTTGTTATACTCGATCAGGGGAATTTGTTATACTCGATCAGGGGACTTTGTTATACTCGATCAGGGGACTTTGTTATACTCGATCAGGGGAATTTGTTATGCTCGATCAGGGAACTTTGTTAAACTCGATTAGGGGCCTTTTTTTATACTCGATCAGTGGACATTGTTATACTCGACGAGGGGACTTTGATATATTCGAGCAGTGGCCTTTGTTATCCTCGACCAGGGGATTTTGTTATACTCGCTCAGGGGGCTTTGTTATACTCTATCAGTTTTCTTTCTTATACTCGATCAAGGGCCTCTGTTATACTCTATCCGTTTCCTTTTTTATACTCGATCAGGGGCGTCTGTTTTACTCGATCAGGGGACTTTGTTATACTCAATCAGGGGGCTTTGTTATACACGATCAGGGGCCTATGTTATGCTCTAACAGAGGACTTTTTTATACTCGATCAGGTGACTCTGTTATAGTCGTTCAGGGTGCTTTGTTACACAAGATCAGGGGCCTATGATATGCTCGACCAGGGAACTTTGTTATACTCCACGAGGGGACTTTGCCCTTCTCGATCAGGGGACTTTGTTATACTCGATCACGGGACTTATTTATACTCGATCATGGGACTTTGCTATACTCGATCAGGGGACTATGTTATACTCGATCAGGGGACTATGTTATACGTGACCAGGTGACATTGTTATACTCGATCAGGGACCTTTGTTATACTCGATGAGGGGGCATTGTTATACTCGAGCAGGGGACTTTGTTATACTCGACCAGGGGACTTTGTTTTACTGGACCAGGGGACTTTTTT
The DNA here is from genome assembly GCA_958450375.1 of Homarus gammarus. Classification (NCBI taxonomy): domain Eukaryota; kingdom Metazoa; phylum Arthropoda; class Malacostraca; order Decapoda; family Nephropidae; genus Homarus; species Homarus gammarus. The sequence continues at coordinate 682,357 of CAUDMG010003396.1, forward strand.
ATACTCGATCAGAGGACTTTGTTATACTCGATCAGGGGACTTTGATATACTCGATCAGGCGGACAAAGTTATACTCGATAAGGGGACTTTGTTATACTCGGTCAAGGGACTTTGTTATATTCGATCAGGCTAATTTGTTATACTCGATCAAAGGACTTTGTTATACTCGATGAAGGGGCTCTGTAATACTCGATCATGGGCCTTTGTTATACTCGATCAGGCGACTTTGTTATACTCTATCACGGGCCTTTGTTAGACTCGATCAGGGGTCTTTGTTATACTTGATCAGGGGACTGTTTTATACTCGAACAGGGGACTTAAAAATACTCGATCAGGGGACTTTGTTATACTCGATCATGGTCTTTCTGTCATACTGGACCAGGGGACTTTGTTATACTCGACCAATTGGACATTGTTTTACTCGATCAGGGGAGTCTGTAATACTCGACCAGGGGACTTTGTTATACTCGAGCAGGGAACTTTGTTATACTCAACCAGGGGCCTTTGTTTTGCTCGATCATGGGACTTTGTTTTACTCGATCAGGGGCAGTTGTTATACTCGATCAGGGGAATTTGTTATACTCGATGTGGGGCTTTGTTATACTCGATCAGGGGACTTTGTTATACTCGTTAAGCGGTCTTTGTTATACTCGACTAGGCGCTTTTGTTATGCTCGATAAGGGGGCTTTGTTATTCTCGATCAGGGGCCTTTGTTATACTCGATTAGGGGATTTTGATATACTCGACCAGGGTACTTTGTTATAGTCGAGCAGGGGACTTTGTTATCGTCGACCAGGGTACTTTGTTATACTCGATCAGAGGACTTTGTTATGCTCGATCAGGGGACTTTGTTATGCTGGGTCAAGGAACTTTGTTTTACTCTATCAGGGGACTTTGTTATACTCGATTAGGGGCCTTTGTTATACTCGATCAGGGGACATTATTATACTTTACCAGGGGCCTTTGTTATAATCGAGCAGGGGACTTTTTTATACTCGATCAGGGGATTTTGTTATACACGATCAGGGTCTTATGTTATGCTCGATCAGAGGACTTAGTTATACTCGATCAGAGGACTTTGTTATACTCGACAAGGGAACTCTATTATACTCGATCAGGGGACTTTGTTATAATCGATAAGGGGACTTTGTTATAGTCGATCAGGGGGCTTTGTTATACACGATCAGGGCCTATTTTATGCTCGATCATGGGACTTTGTTATACTCAATCAGGGTTTTTGTTATACTCGATCAAGGGACTTTCTTATACTCGATCAGGGGACTTTGTTATAGTCGACTAGGGGACTTTGTTCTTGTCGATCAGGGGACTTTGTTATACTCGATCAGGGGACTTTGTTATACTCGATCAGGGGACTTTGTTATGCTCGATCAGGGGACATTATTATTCTCGACCAGGGGCCTTTTTTATACTCGATCAGGGGACTTTGTTATACTCAATCAGGGGGCTTTGTTATGCACGATCAGGGGTCTATATTATGCTCGAACAGAAGACTTTTTTATACTCGATCAGGTGACTCTGTCAAAGTCGATCAGGGTGCTTTGTTATACAAGATCAGGGGCCTATGTTATGCTCGACCAGGGAACTTTGTTATTCTCCACGAGGGGACTTTGCCCTTCTCGATCAGGTGACTTTGTTATACTCGATCATTGGACTTTGTTATACTTGATCAGGGGACTTTGTTATGCTCGATCAGGAAACTTTGGTATACTCGTTGTGGGGCCGTTGTTATACTCGATCAGGGGACTTTGTTATACTCGATCAGGGGACTTTTTTATACGCGATCAGGGGACTTTGTTATTCTCAACTAGGGAACTTTGTTATACTCGACCAGGGGACTTTGCTCTTTTCGATTAGGGGACTTTGTTATACTCGATCAGGGGACTTTTTTATACTCGATCAGGGGACTTTGTTATGTTCGATCAGGTAACTTTGGTATACTCGTTGAGGGGCCGTTGTTATACTCGATCAGGGGACTTTGTTATACTCGATCAGGGGACTTTTTTATACTCGATCAGGGGACTTTGTTATGCTCGATCAGGAAACTTTGGTATACTCGTTGAGGGGCCGTTGTTATACTCGATCAGGGGACCTTGTTATACTCGATCAGAGGACTTCGTTATCCTCAACCAGGGGATTTTGTTATACTCGATCACGAGGCTTTGTTATACTCTATCAGTTGCCTTTGTTATACTGGATCAAGGGCCTCTGTTATACTCTATCAGTTTCCTTTCTTATACTCGAGCAAGGGCGTCTGCTTTACTCGATCAGGGGACTTTTTTATACTCGATCAGAGAACTTTGTTATACTCGACAAGGGAACTCTGTTATACTCGAACAAGGAATTTTGTTATACTCGATCAGGTGACTCTGTTATTCTCGATCAGGGTGCTTTGTTATACACGATCAGGGGACTTTGTTATACTCAATCAGGGGGCTTTGTTATACTCAACTAGGCGCTTTGGTTATGCTCAATAAGGGGGGTTTGTTATTCCCGATGAGGGGCCTTTGTTATGCTCGATCAAGGGACTTTTTTTTAATCGATCAGGGGACTTTGTTACACAGGATCAGGGGGCATTATTATAGTCCACCAGGGGCCTTTGTTATACTCCACCAGGAGACTTGGTTATACTCGATCAGGGGACTTTGTTATTTTTGATCAGAGGACTTTGTCAAACTCGATCAGGGGACTTTGTTATACTGGATCAAAAGACTTTGTTATACTCCACCAGGGGCTTTTTTTATTCTCGATCAGGGGGCTTAGATATTCTCGATGAAGGGCCTTTGCTATACTCGATCAGGGGGATTTGTTATACTAGACAAGGGGACTTTGTTATAGTCGATCAGGGGCCTTTGTTATACTTGATCAAAGGCCTCTGTTATACTCGATCAGGGGACTTGGTTATACTCGATCAGGGGACTTTGTTATACTCGATCAAGGGCCTTTGTTAGACTCGATCAGGGGACTTTGTTATACTCGATCACGGGCCTTTGTTAGACTCGATCAGGGGCCGTAGTTATACTCGATCAGTGGTCTTTGTTATACTCGATCAGGGGATGTTTTTTAATCTCGATTAGGGGGCTTTGTTATACTCGATCAGGGGCCTTTGTTATACTCGATCAGGGGACTTTGTTATCCTCGACCAGGGGACTTTGTTATCCTCGACCAGGGGACTTTGTTATACTCGATCAGGGTCTTATTTATACTCGATCAAGGGACTTTGCTATACTCGATCAGGGGACTATGTTATACTCGATCAGGGGACTTTGTTATACTCGAACAGGTGACTTTGTTATACTCGATGAGGGGGCATTGTTATACTCGATGAGGGGATTTTTTTATACTCGATGAGGGGACTTTGTTATACCCGACCAGGGGACTTTGTTATACTCAACCAGGGGCCTTTGTTATGCTCGATTATGGGACTTTGTTATACTCGATCAGGGGCCGTTGTTATACTCGTTCAGGGGACTTTGTTATACTCGTTTAGGGGACTTTGTTATACTTGATCAGGGGAGTTTATTATTGTCGATCAGTGGGCTTTGTTATACACGATCAGGGGCCTATGTTATGCTCGATCAGGAGACTTTGTTATACTCGATCAGGGTTTTTGTTATACTCGATCAGGGGAATTTGTTATACTCGATCAGTGGACTTTGTTATACTCGATCAGGGGACTTTGTTATACTCGATCAGGGGAATTTGTTATGCTCGATCAGGGAACTTTGTTAAACTCGATTAGGGGCCTTTTTTTATACTCGATCAGTGGACATTGTTATACTCGACGAGGGGACTTTGATATATTCGAGCAGTGGCCTTTGTTATCCTCGACCAGGGGATTTTGTTATACTCGCTCAGGGGGCTTTGTTATACTCTATCAGTTTTCTTTCTTATACTCGATCAAGGGCCTCTGTTATACTCTATCCGTTTCCTTTTTTATACTCGATCAGGGGCGTCTGTTTTACTCGATCAGGGGACTTTGTTATACTCAATCAGGGGGCTTTGTTATACACGATCAGGGGCCTATGTTATGCTCTAACAGAGGACTTTTTTATACTCGATCAGGTGACTCTGTTATAGTCGTTCAGGGTGCTTTGTTACACAAGATCAGGGGCCTATGATATGCTCGACCAGGGAACTTTGTTATACTCCACGAGGGGACTTTGCCCTTCTCGATCAGGGGACTTTGGTATACTCGATTAGGGGACTTTGTTATGCTCGATTAGGGACTTTGGTATACTCGATCAGGGGCCGATGTTATACTCGATCAGGGGACTTTGTTATACTCGATGAGGGGGCTTTGTTATACTCGATCAGGGGACTTTCTTTTACTTGAACAGGGGACTTTGTTATGCTCGATTAGGGGACTTTGGTATACTCGATCAGGGGCCGTTGTTATACTCGATCAAGGGACTTTCTTGTACTCGCTCAGGGGATTTTGTTATACTCGACCAGGGGACATTCTTCTACTCGGTCAGGGGACTTTGTTATGCTCGATCAGGAAACTTTGGGATACTCGTTGAGGGGCCGTTGTTATACTCGATCAGGTTACTTTGTTATACATGATCAGGGCCCTATGTTATGCTCGAACAGAGGACTTTCTTATACTCGATCAGAGAACTTTATTATACTCGACCAGGGAACTCTGTTATACTCGACAAGGGAACTTTGTTATACTCGATCAGGTGACTCTGATATACTCGATCAGGGTGCTTTCTTATACACGATGAGGGGCCTATGTTATGCTCGACCAGGAAACTTTGTTATACTCCACGAGCGGACTTTGCTCTTCTCGATCAGGGGACTTTGCTATACTCGATCATGGAACTTTGTTATACTCGATCAGGGGACTTTGTTATACACGATCAGGGCCCAATGTTATGCTCGAACAGAGGACTTTCTTATACTCGATCAGAGAACTTTCTTATACTCGACCAGGGAACTCTGTTATACTCGACCAGGGAACTTTGTTATACTCCACGAGCGGACTTTGCTCTTCTCGAACAGGGGACTTTGCTATACTCGATCATGGAACTTTTTTATACTAGATCAGGGGACTTTGTTATGCTCGATCAGGGGACATTCTTCTACTCGGTCAGGGGACTTTGTTATGCTCGATCAGGAAACTTTGGGATACTCGTTGAGGGGCCGTTGTTATACTCGATCAGGGGACTTTGTTATACACGATCAGCGCCCTATGTTATGCTCGAACAGAGGACTTTCTTATACTCGATCAGAGAACTTTGTTATACTCGACCAGGGAACTCTGTTATACTCGACCAGGGAACTTTGTTATACTCCACGAGCGGACTTTGCTCTTCTCGATCAGAGGACTTTGCTATACTCGATCATGGAACTTTTTTATACTCGATCAGGGGACTTTGTTATGCTCGATCAGGGGACTTTGGTATACTCGATCAGGGGCCGTTGTTAAACTCGATAAGGTGATTTTGTTATACTCGATGAGCGGGCTTTGTTTTACTCGATCAGGGGACTTTGTTATACTCGATCAGGGGGCTTTGTTATACTCAACTAGGCGCTTTTGTTATGCTCGATAAGGGGGTTTTGTTATTCCCGATGAGGGGCCTTTGTTATACGCGATCAAGGGACTTTTTTTCAATCGATCAGGGGACTTTGTTATACTGAATCAGGGGGCATTATTATAGTCCACCAGGGGCCTTTGTTATACTCCACCAGGAGACTTTGTTATACTCGATCAGGGGACTTTGTTATAGTTGATCAGGGGACTTTGTCAAACTCGATCAGGGGACTTTGTTTTACTGGATCAAAGGACTTTGTTATACTCCACCAGGGGCTTTTTTATGCTCGATCAGGGGGCTTTGATATTCTCTATGAAGGGCCTTTGCTATATTCGATCAGGGGACTTTGTTATACTCGACAAGGGGACTTTGTTATACTCGATTAGGGGACTTGTTATACTCGATCAGGGGCCTTTGTTATACTTGATCAAGGGCCTCTCTTATACTCGATCAGGGGACTTTGTTATACTCGATCAAGAGACTTTGTTATACTCTATCAAGGGCCTTTGTTATACTCGATCAGGGGACTTTGTTATACTCGATCACGGGCCTTTGTTAGACTCGATGAGAGACCGTAGTTATACTCGATCAGGGGACTTTGTTATCCTCGACCAGGGGACTTTGTTATACTTGATCAGGGGACTTTGTTATAGTCGATCAGGGGATGTTTTTTAATCTCGATTAGGGGGCTTTGTTATACTCGATCAGGGGCCTTTGTTATACTCGATCAGGGGACTTTGTTATCCTCGACCAGGGAACTTTGTTATACTCGATCAGGGGACTTTGTTATACTCGATCACGGGACTTATTTATACTCGATCATGGGACTTTGCTATACTCGATCAGGGGACTATGTTATACTCGATCAGGGGACTATGTTATACGTGACCAGGTGACATTGTTATACTCGATCAGGGACCTTTGTTATACTCGATGAGGGGGCATTGTTATACTCGAACAGGGGACTTTGTTATACTCGACCAGGGGACTTTGTTTTACTGGACCAGGGGACTTTTTTATACTCGATCAGAGGACTTTGTTATACTCGATCAGGGGACTTTGATATACTCGATCAGGCGGACAAAGTTATACTCGATAAGGGGACTTTGTTATACTCGGTCAAGGGACTTTGTTATATTCGATCAGGCTAATTTGTTATACTCGATCAAAGGACTTTGTTATACTCGATGAAGGGGCTCTGTAATATTCGATCATGGGCCTTTGTTATACTCGATCAGGCGACTTTGTTATACTCGATCACGGGCCTTTGTTAGACTCGATCAGGGGTCTTTGTTATACTCGATTAGGGGACTTTGCTATACTCGATGAGGGGGCTTTGTCTTACTCGATCAGGGGACTTTTTTATACTCGATCACGGGACTTAATAATACTCGATCAAGGGACTTTGCTATACTCGATCATGGGATTTTGTCATTCTGGACCAGGGGGCTTTGTTATTCTCGAAAGGGGGACTTTGCTATACTCGATGAGGGGAATTTGTTTTCCCGATTAGGGGAGTTTGTTATGCTCGATCAGGGGACTTTGGCATACTCGATCAGGGTCCGTTTTTAGACTCGATCATTGGACTTTGTTATACTCGACCAGGGACTTTGTTATACTCGATCTGGGACCTTTGTTATACTCGATCAGGGGGCTTTCTTATACTCGATAAGGGGACTTTTTTATACTCGATGAGGGGACTTAATAATACTCGATCAAGGGACTTTGTTATACTCGATCAGGGGATTTTGTCATACTGGACCATGGGACTTTGTTATACTAAATCAGGGGACTTTGTTTTACTCGATCAGTGAACTCTATAATACTCGAGCAGAAGACTTTGTTAAACTCGATGAGGGGACTTTGTTATAGTCGATCAGTGGACTTTGTTATACTGGATCAAGGAACTTTGTTATACTCGATCCGGGGCCTTTGTTATACTCGATGAGGGGGCTTTGATATTCTCGATGAAGGGCCTTTGCTATACTCGATCAGGGGACTTTGTTACACTCGACAAGGGGACTTTGTTATACTCGATCAGGGGACTTTGTTATACTCGATGAGGGGGCTTTGTAATACTCGATTATGCGCCTTTGTTATGCTCGGCAAGGGGGCTTTGTTATTCTCGAAGAGGGGCCTTTGTTATACTCGATCAGGGGACTGTGTTATCCTCGACCAGGGGACTTTGTTATACTCGATCAGGGGACTTTGTTATACTCTATCAGGGGACTTAATTATACTCGATCAAGGGACTTTACTTTACTCGATCAGGGGACTATGTTATACTCGATCAGGGGACTTTGTTATACTCGACCAGGTGACTTTGTTATACTCGATGAGGGACCTTTGTTATACTCGATGAGGGGGCATTGTTATACTTGATCAGGGGACTGTTTTATACTCGAACAGGGGACTTAAAAATACTCGATCAGGGGACTTTGTTATACTCGATCATGGTCTTTCTGTCATACTGGACCAGGGGACTTTGTTATACTCGACCAATTGGACATTGTTTTACTCGATCAGGGGAGTCTGTAAAACTCGACCAGGGGACTTTGTTATACTCGAGCAGGGAACTTTGTTATACTCAACCAGGGGCCTTTGTTTTGCTCGATCATGGGACTTTGTTATACTCGATCAGGGGCAGTTGTTATACTCGATCAGGGGAATTTGTTATACTCGATGTGGGGCTTTGTTATACTCGATCAGGGGACTTTGTTATACTCGTTAAGCGGTCTTTGTTATACTCGACTAGGCGCTTTTGTTATGCTCGATAAGGGGGCTTTGATATACTCGATCAGGCGGACAAAGTTATACTCGATAAGGGGACTTTGTTATACTCGGTCAAGGGACTTTGTTATATTCGATCAGGCTAATTTGTTATACTCGATCAGGGGCCTTTGTTATACTCGATTAGGGGATTTTGATATACTCGACCAGGGTACTTTGTTATAGTCGAGCAGGGGACTTTGTTATCGTCGACCAGGGTACTTTGTTATACTCGATCAGAGGACTTTGTTATACTCGATCAGGGGACTTTGTTATGCTGGGTCAAGGAACTTTGTTTTACTCTATCAGGGGACTTTGTTTTACTCGATTAGGGGCCTTTGTTATACTCGATCAGGGGACATTATTATACTTTACCAGGGGCCTTTGTTATAATCGAGCAGGGGACTTTTTTATACTCGATCAGGGGATTTTGTTATACACGATCAGGGTCTTATGTTATGCTCGATCAGAGGACTTAGTTATACTCGATCAGAGGACTTTGTTATACTCGACAAGGGAACTCTATTATACTCGATCAGGGGACTTTGTTATAATCGATAAGGGGACTTTGTTATAGTCGATCAGGGGGCTTTGTTATACACGATCAGGGCCTATTTTATGCTCGATCATGGGACTTTGTTATACTCAATCAGGGTTTTTGTTATACTCGATCAAGGGACTTTCTTATACTCGATCAGGGGACTTTGTTATAGTCGATAGGGGACTTTGTTCTTGTCGATCAGGGGACTTTGTTATACTCGATCAGGGGACTTTGTTATACTCGATCAGGGGACTTTGTTATGCTCGATCAGGGGACATTATTATACTCGACCAGGGGCCTTTTTTATACTCGATCAGGGGACTTTGTTATACTCAATCAGGGGGCTTTGTTATGCACGATCAGGAGTCTATATTATGCTCGAACAGAAGACTTTTTTATACTCGATCAGGTGACTCTGTCAAAGTCGATCAGGGTGCTTTGTTATACAAGATCAGGGGCCTATGTTATGCTCGACCAGGGAACTTTGTTATTCTCCACGAGGGGACTTTGCCCTTCTCGATCAGGTGACTTTGTTATACTCGATCATTGGACTTTGTTATACTTGATCAGGGGACTTTGTTATGCTCGATCAGGAAACTTTGGTATACTCGTTGTGGAGCCGTTGTTATACTCGATCAGGGGACTTTGTTATACTCGATCAGGGGACTTTTTTATACGCGATCAGGGGACTTTGTTATTCTCAACTAGGGAACTTTGTTATACTCGACCAGGGGACTTTGCTCTTTTCGATTAGGGGACTTTGTTATACTCGATCAGGGGACTTTTTTATTCTCGATCAGGGGACTTTGTTATGTTCGATCAGGTAACTTTGGTATACTCGTTGAGGGGCCGTTGTTATACTCGATCAGGGGACTTTGTTATACTCGATCAGGGGACTTTTTTATACTCGATCAGGGGACTTTGTTATGCTCGATCAGGAAACTTTGGTATACTCGTTGAGGGGCCGTTGTTATACTCGATCAGGGGACCTTGTTATACTCGATCAGAGGACTTCGTTATCCTCAACCAGGGGATTTTGTTATACTCGATCACGAGGCTTTGTTATACTCTATCAGTTGCCTTTGTTATACTGGATCAAGGGCCTCTGTTATACTCTATCAGTTTCCTTTCTTATACTCGAGCAAGGGCGTCTGCTTTACTCGATCAGGGGACTTTTTTATACTCGATCAGAGAACTTTGTTATACTCGACAAGGGAACTCTGTTATACTCGAACAAGGAATTTTGTTATACTCGATCAGGTGACTCTGTTATTCTCGATCAGGGTGCTTTGTTATACACGATCAGGGGACTTTGTTATACTCGATGAGGGGGCTTTGTTTTACTCAATCAGGGGACTTTGTTATACTCAATCAGGGGGCTTTGTTATACTCAACTAGGCGCTTTGGTTATGCTCAATAAGGGGGGTTTGTTATTCCCGATGAGGGGCCTTTGTTATGCTCGATCAAGGGACTTTTTTTTAATCGATCAGGGGACTTTGTTACACAGGATCAGGGGGCATTATTATAGTCCACCAGGGGCCTTTGTTATACTCCACCAGGAGACTTTGTTATACTCGATCAGGGGACTTTGTTATTTTTGATCAGAGGACTTTGTCAAACTCGATCAGGGGACTTTGTTATACTGGATCAAAAGACTTTGGTATACTCCACCAGGGGCTTTTTTTATTCTCGATCAGGGGGCTTAGATATTCTCGATGAAGGGCCTTTGCTATACTCGATCAGGGGGATTTGTTATACTGGACAAGGGGACTTTGTTATAGTCGATCAGGGGCCTTTGTTATACTTGATCAAAGGCCTCTGTTATACTCGATCAGGGGACTTGGTTATACTCGATCAGGGGACTTTGTTATACTCGATCAAGGGCCTTTGTTAGACTCGATCAGGGGACTTTGTTATACTCGATCACGGGCCTTTGTTAGACTCGATCAGGGGCCGTAGTTATACTCGATCAGGGGACTTTGTTATACTCGATCAGGGGACTTTGTTATCGTCGACCAGGGGACTTTGTTATACTCGATCAGGGGACTTGTTATACTCGTTCAGGGTCTTATTTATACTCGATCAAGGGACTTTGCTATACTCGATCAGGGGACTATGTTATACTCGATCAGGGGACTTTGTTATACTCGAACAGGTGACTTTGTTATACTCGATGAGGGGGCATTGTTATACTCGATGAGGGGATTTTTTTATACTCGATGAGGGGACTTTGTTATACCCGACCAGGGGACTTTGTTATACTCAACCAGGGGCCTTTGTTATGCTCGATTATGGGACTTTGTTATACTCGATCAGGGGCCGTTGTTATACTCGTTCAGGGGACTTTGTTACACTCGATGTGGGGGGCTTTGTTATATTCGATCAGGGGACTTTGTTATACTCGTTGAGGGGGCTTTGTTATACTCGACTAGGCGCTTTTGTTATGCTCGATAAGGGGGCTTTGTTATTCTCGATCAGGGGACTTTGTTATTCTCGATCAGGGGACTTTGTTATACTCGATCAGGGGATTTTGTTATACTCGATCAGGGGACTTTGTTATACTCGATCAGGGGACTTTTTATACTCGATCAGGGGACTTTGTTATGCTCGATCAGGAAACTTTGTTATACTCGTTGAGGGGCCGTTGTTATACTCGATCAGGGGAATTAGTTATACTCGATCAGAGGACTTCGTTATCCTCAACCAGGGGATTTTGTTATACTCGATCACGGGGCTTTGTTATACTCTATGAGTTGCCTTTGTTATTCTGGATCAAGGGCCTCTGTTATACTTTATCAGTTTCCTTTCTTATTCTCGATCAAGGGCGTCTTTTTTACTCGATCAGGGGACTTTTTTATACTCGATCAGAGTTCTTTGTTATACTCGACCAGGGAACTCTGTTATACTCGAAAAAGGAGTTTTGTTATACTCGATCAGGTGACTCTGTTATTCTTGATCAGGGTGCTTTGTTATACACGATCAGGGGACTTTGTTATACTCGATGAGAGGGCTTTGTTTTACTCAATCAGGGGATTTTGTTATACTCAATCAGGGGGGTTTGTTATACTCAACTAGGCGCTTTTGTTATGCTCGATAAGGGGGGTTTGTTATTCCCGATGAGGGGCCTTTGTTATGCTCGATCAAGGGACTTTTTTTTAATCGATCAGGGGACTTTGTTACACTGGATCAGGGGGCATTATTATAGTCCACCAGGGGCCTTTGTTATACTCCACCAGGAGACTTTGTTATACTCGATCAGGGGACTTTGTTATAGTTGATCAGAGGACTTTGTCAAACTCGATCAGGGATCTTTGTTATACTTGATCAAAGGACTTTGTTATACTCCACCAGGGGCTTTTTTTATTCTCGATCAGGGAGCTTTGATATTCTCGATGAAGGGCCTTTGCTATACTCGATCAGGGGGATTTGTTATACTCGACAAGGGGACTTTGTTATACTCGATCAGGGGCCTTTGTTATACTTGATCAAAGGCCTCTGTTATACTCGATCAGGGGACTTGGTTATACTCGATCAGGGGACTTTGTTATACTCGATCAAGGGCCTTTGTTAGACTCGATCAGGGGACTTTTTATACTCGATCACGGGCCTTTGTTAGACTCGATCAGGGGCCGTAGTTATACTCGATCAGTGGTCTTTGTTATACTCGATCAGGGGATGTTTTTTAATCTCGTTTAGGGGGCTTTGTTATACTCGATCAGGGGCCTTTGTTATACTCGATCAGGGGACTTTGTTATCCTCGACCAGGGGACTTTGTTATACTCGATCAGGGGAATTTGTTATACTCGATCATGGGACTTTGTTATACTCGATCAAGGGCCTCTGTTATACGCGATAAGGGGACTTTGTTATACTCGATCAGGGGACTTTGTTATACTCGATCAAGGGCCTTTGTTGTACTCGATCAGGGGACATTATTATAATCGACCAGGGGACTTTGTTATACTCGAGCAGGGGACTTTGTTATACTCGATGAGGGGCCGTTGTTATACTCGTTCAGGGGTCTTTGTTATACTCGATGTGGGGGGCTTTGTTATACTCGATCAGGGGACTTTGTTATACTAGTTCAGGGGGCTTTGTTATACTCGACTAGGCGCTTTTGTTATGCTCGATAAGGGGCTTTGTTATTCTCGATCAGGGGCCTTTGTTATACCCGATCAGGGGATTTTGTTATACTCGACCAGGGGACTTTGTTATACTCGAGCAGGGGACTTTGTTATACTCGATCAGGGGACTTGTTATACTCGATCATGGGGGTTTGTTATACTCGATCAGGGGACTTTGTTATACTCGATCAGGGGACTTTGTTATACTAGATCCTAGGGGACTTTGTTATACTCGATCAGGGGACTTTGTTATACTCGATCAGGGGATTTTGTTATACTCGATCAGGGGACTTTGTTATGCTGGATAAAGGGACTTTGTTATACTCGATCAGGGAACTTTGTTATACTCGATTAGGGGCCTTTGTTGTACTCGATCAGGGGACATTTTTATAATCGACCAGGGGACTTTGTTATACTCGAGCAGGGGACTTTGTTATACTCGATCAGGGGATTTTGTTATACACGATCAGGGGCTTATGTTATGCTCGATCAGAGGACTTTGTTATACTCGATCAGAGGACTTTGTTATACTCGACCATTGAACTCTATTATGCTCGACCAGGGGACTTTGTTATACTCGATCAGGGGACTTTGTTATAGTCGATCAAGGGGCTTTGTTATACAAGATCACGGGCCTATGTTATGCTAGATCAGGGGACTTTGTTATACTCGATCAGGGTTTTTGTTATACCCGATCAAGGCGACTTTCTTATACTCGATCAGGGGACTTTGTCATACTCGACGAGGGAACTTTGTTATAGTCGACCAGGGGACTTTGTTCTTCTCGATCAGGGGACTTTGTTATACTCGATCAGGGGACTTTGTTATGCGCGATCAGGGAACTTTTTTATACTCGATTAGGGGCCTTTGTTATACTCGATCAGGGGACATTGTTATACTCGACCAGGGGACTTTGATATATTCGAGCAGTGGACTTTGTTATCCTCGACCAGGGGATTTTGTCATACTCGATCAGGGGGCTTTGTTATACACGATCAGGGGCCTATGTTATGCTCGATCAGAGGACTTTGTTATACTCGATCAGAGGACTTTGTTATACTCGACCAGGGAACTCTGTTATACTCGACCAGGGAACTTTGTTATAATCGATCAGGTGACTCTGTTATAGTCGATCATGGTGCTGTGTTATACACGATCAGGGGCCTATGTTATGCTCGACCAGGGAACTTTGTTATACTCCACGAGGGGACTTTGCCCTTCTCGATTAAGGGGCTTTGTTATACTCAATCAGGGAACTTTGTTATTCTCGATTAGGGGCCTTTGTTGTACTCGATCAGGGGACATTATTATAATCGACCAAGGGACTTTGTTATCCTCGAGCAGGGGACTTTGTTATACTCGATCAAGGGATTTTGTTATACACGATCAGGGTCTTATGTTATGCTCGATCAGAGGACTTTGTTATACTCGATCAGAGGACTTTGTTATACTCGATCAGAGGACTTTGTTATACTCGACCAGGGAACTCTATTATACTCGACGAGGGGACTTTCTTATACTCGATGAGGGGACTTTGTTATAGTCGATCAGAGGGCTTTGTTATACACGATCAGGGACCAATGTTATGCTAGATTAGGGGACTTTGTTATACTCTATCAGGGTTTTTGTTATACTCGATCAAGGGACTTTGTTATACTCGATTAGGGGACTTTGTTATACTCGATCAGGGGACTTTGTTATGCTCGATCAGGGAACTTTGTTATACTCGTTTAGGGGCCATTGTTATACTCGATCAGGGCACATTGTTATACTCGACCAGGGGACTTTGATATATTCGAGCAGTGGACTTTGTTATCCTCGACCAGGGGATTTTGTTATACTCGATGAGGGGGGCTTTGTTATACACGATCAGGGGCATATGCTATGCTCGATCAGAGGACTTTGTTATACTCGATCAGAGGACTTTGCTATACTTCACAAGGGGACTTTGCCCTTGTCGATCAGGGGACTTTGTTACACTCGATCATGGGACTTTGTTATACTTGATCAGGTGACTTTGTTATGCTCGATTAGGGGACATTGGTATAGTCGATCAGGGGCCGTTGTTATACTCGATCAGTGGACTTTGTTATAGTTCATCAGGGGACTTTGTTAAACTCGATCAGGGGACTTTGTTATACTGGATCAAAGGACTTTGTTATACTCCACCAGGGTCATTTTTTATACTCGATCAGGGGGCTTTGATATTATCGATGAAGGTCCTTTGCTATGCTCGATCAGGGGACTTTGTTATACTCGACAATGGGACTTTGTTATATTCGATCAGGGGACTTTGTTATACTCGATCAGGGGGCTTTGTTATACACGATGAGGGGCCTATGTTATGCTCGAACAGAGGACTTTTATATACTCGATCAGAGGACTTTGTTATACTCGACCAGGAAACTTTGTTATGCTCGATCAGTTGACTCTGTTATAGTCGAAGAGGGTGCTTTGTTATACACGATTAGGGGCCTATGTTATGCTCGACCAGGGAACTTTATTATACTCCACGAGTGGACTTTGCCCTTCTCGATCAGGGGACCTTGTTATACTCGATCAAGGGACTTTGTTATACTTGATCAGGGGGCTTTCTTATGCTCGATCAGGGGTCTTTGGTATACTCGATAAGGGACCGTTGTTATACTCGATCAGGGGACTTTGTTATACTCGATCAGGGGGCTTTGTTATACTCGATCACGGGACTTTTTTATTCTGGATCAGGAGGCTTTGTTATACTCAACTAGGCGCTTTTGTTATGTTCGATAAGGGGGCTTTGTTATTCCCGATGATGGGCCTTTGTTATACTCGATCAGTGTTTTTGCTATACTTGATCAAGGTACTTTCTTATACTCGATCAGGGGACTTTGTTATACTCGACCAGGGAACTTTGTTATACTCCACGAGGGGACATTGCTCTTCTCGATCAGGGGACTTTGTTATACTCGATCATGGGACTTTGTTATACTCGATCAGGGGACTTTGTTATACTCGATGAGAGGGCTTTGTTATACTCGATCAGGGGACTTTGTTATACTCAATCAGGGGGCTTTGTTATACTCAACTAGGCGCTCTTGTTATGCTCAATAAGGGGGTTTGTTTTTCCCGATGAGGGATCTTTGTTAAACTCGATCAGGGTTTTTGTTATACTCGATCATGGGACTTTGTTATACTCGATCAGGGGACTTTGTTATACTCGATGAGAGGGCTTTGTTATACTCGATCAGGGGACTTTGTTATACTCAATCAGGGGGCTTTGTTATTCTCAACTAGGCGCTTTTGTTATGCTCGATAAGGGGGCTTTGTTATTCCCGATGAGGAGCCTTTGTTATACTCGATCAAGGGACTTTTTTTTAATCGATTAGGGGACTTTGTTATACTGGATCAGGGGGCATTATTATAGTCCACCAGGGGCCTTTGTTATACTCCACCAGGAGACTTTGTTATACTCGATCAGGGGACTTTGTTATACTCGACAAGGGGACTTTGTTATACTCGATGAGGGGACTTTGTTATACTCGATGAGGGGGCTTTGTTATACTCGATCAAGGGCCTTTGTTATACTCGATCAGGGGACTTTGTTATACTTGATCACGGGCCTTTGTTAGACTAGATCAGGGGCCGTATTTATACTCGATCAGGGGATGTTTTTTAATCTCGATTAGTGGTCTTTGTTATACTCGATGAGGGGACATTGTTGCACTCGATCAGGGGACTTTGGTATACTCGATCAGGGGCTTTGTTATACTCGATCAGGGGACTTTGTTATACTCTATGAGGGGGCTTTGTTTTACTCGATTAGGGGAGTCTGAAATACTCGACCAGGGGACTTTGTTTACTCGACCAGGGGACTTTGGTATTCTCGAAGAGGGGACTTTGTTATACTCGATTAGGGGACTTTGCTATACTCGATCAGGGGCCTTTGATATACTCGATCAGGGGACTTTGTTATACTCGATTAGGGGACTTTGCTATACTCGATCATGGGACTTTGTTATACTCGATCAAGGGCCTCTGTTATACGCGATAAGGGGACTTTGTTATACTCGATCAGGGGACTTTGTTATACTCGATCAAGGGCCTTTGTTATACTCGATCAGGGGACTTTGTTATACTCGATTAGGGGACTTTGTTATACTCGATCAGGGGACTTTTTAATACTCGATCAGCGGATGTTTATTAATCTCGATTAGGAGTTTTGTTATATTCGATCAGGGGACTTTGCTCTACTCGATCAGGGGACTTTGTTATACTCGATCAGGGGAATGTTATAATCTATTAGGGTACTTTGTTATACTCGATCAGGGGACTTTTATATACTCGATCAGGGGCCTTAATAATTCTCGATCAAGGGACTTTGTTATACTCGATCAAGGACCTTTGTTATACTCGATGAGGGGGCATTGTTATACTCGATCAGGGGAAGGTTTTATACTCGATCAGGGGACTTAATAATACTCGCTGAGGGGACTTTGTTATACTCGATCATGGTCTTTCTGTAATACTCGACCAGGGGACTTTGTTATACTCGAGCAGGGGACTTTGTTATACTCAACCAGGGGCCTTTGTTATGCACGATCATGGGACTTTATTATACTCGATCAGGGGCAGTTGTTATACTCGACTAGGGGACGTTGTTATTCTCGATGTGGGGGCTTTGCTATATTCGATCAGGGGACTTTGTTATCCTCGTTCAGGGGTCTTTGTTATACTCGACTAGGCGCTTTTGTTATGCTCGATAAGGGGGCTTTGTTATTCTCGATTAGGGTCACTTTGTTATACTCGATCAGGGGATTTTGTTATACTCGACCAGGGTACTGTGTTATACTCGATCAGGGGACTTTGTTATACACGACCAGGGAACTTTGTTATAATCGACCAGGGGACTTTGTTCTTCTCGATTAGGGGACTTTTTTATACTCGATCAGGGGCCTTTGTTATACTCGATCAAGGGCCTGTGTTATACTCGATCAGGGGACTTTGTTATACTCGATCAAGGGACTTTGTTATAAGTGATCAGGGGGCTTTTTTATACACGATCAGGTGCCTATGTTATGCTCGATCAGTTGACTTTGTTATACTCGATCAGAGGACTTTGTTATACTCGACCAGGGAACTCTGTTATACTCGATCAGGGGCCTTTGTTATACTCGATCAAGGGCCTCTGTTTTACTCGATCAGGGGACTTTTTTATACTCGATCAGGGGACTTAATAATACTCGATCAGGGGACTTTGTTATACCCGACCAGGGGACTTTGTTTTAATCGATCAGGGGAGTCTGTAATACTCGACCAGGGAACTTTGTTACACTCGACCAGGGAACTCTATTATACTCGACCAGGGGACTTTGTTATACTCAATCAGGGGACTTTGTTATAGTCGATCAGGGGGCTTTGTTATACACGATCAGGGGCCTATTTTATGCTCGATCAGGGAACTTTGTTTTACTTGATCAGGTTTTTGTTATACTCGATCAAGGGACTTTCTTATACTCGATCAGGGGACTTTGTTATACACGACCAGGGAACTTTGTTATAGTCGACCAGGGGACTTTGTTCTTCTCGATCAGGGGACTTTGTTATACTCGATCAGGGGACTTTGTTATACTCGATCAGGGGACTATGTTATGCTCGATCAGGGAACTTTGTTATACTCGATTAGGGGCCTTTGTTATACTCGATTAGGGGACATTGTAATACTCGACCAGGGGATTTTGATATATTCGAGCAGTGGACTTTGTTATCCTCAACCAGGGGATTTTGTTATACTCGATCAGGGGGCTTTGTTATACTCTATCAGTTTCCTTTGTTATACTTGATCAAGGGCGTCTGTTTATACTCGATCAGGGGACTTTGTTATACTCAATCAGGGGGCATTGTTATACACGATCAGGGGCCTATGTTATGCACGAACAGAGGACTTTTTATACTCGATCAGGTGACTCTGTTATAGTCGATCAGGGTGCTTTGTTATACACGATGAGGGGCCTATGTTATGCTCGACCAGGGAACTTTGTTATACTCCACGAGGGGACTTTGCCCTTCTCGATCAGGGGACTTTGTTATACTCGATCATGGGACTTTGTTATACTTGATCAGGGGACTTTGTTATGCTCGATCAGGGGACTTTGTTATACTCGATCAGGGGCCTTTGTTATACTCGATCAGGGACTTTGTTATACTCGATCAGGGGACTTTGTTATACTCGATCAGGGACTTTGTTATACTCGATCAGGGGACTTTGTTATACTCGATCAGGGGACTTTGTTATACTCGATCAGGGGACTTTGTTATGCTCGATCAAGGGACTTTGTTATACTCGATCAGGGAACTTTGTTATACTCGATTAGGGGCCTTTGTTATACTCGATCAGGGGACTTTGTTATACTCGACCAGGGGACTTTGTTATACTCGATCAGGGGACTTTGTTATATTTGATCAGGGGATTTTGTTATAAACGATCAGTGGCTTATGTTATGCTCAATCAGAGGACTTTGTTATACTCGATCAGAGGACTTTGTTATACTCGACCAGGGGACTTTGTTATACTCGATCAGGTGACTTTGTTATACTCGATCAGGGGACTTTGTTATACTCGATCAGGGGACTTTGTTATACTCGATCAGTGGACTTTGTTATACTCGATCAGGGACTTTGTTATACTCGATCAGGGGACTTTGTTATACTCGATCAGGGGACTTTGTTATACTCGACCAGGGGACTTTGTTATACTCGATCAGGGACTTTGTTATACTCGATCAGGGGACTTTGTATACTCGATCAGGGACTTTGTTATACTCGATCAGGGACTTTGTTATACTCGATCAGGGGACTTTGTTATACTCGATCAAGGGACTTTGTTATACTCGATCAGGGGACTTTGTTATACTCGATCACGGGCCTTTGTTATACTCGATCAGGGGCTTTGTTATACTCGATCAGGACTTTTTTATTCTCGATAGGGGGCTTTGTTATACTCGATCAGGGGACTTTGTTATACTCGATCATGGGGCTTTGTTATACTCGATCAGGGGACTTTTTTATACTCGATTAGGGGACTTAATTATACTCGATCAAGGGACTTTGTTATACTCGATCAGGGACTTTGTTATACTCGACCAGGGGACTTTGTTATACTCGATCAGGGGACTTTGCTATACTCGATGAGGGGACTTTGTTATACTCGATCAGGGGACTTTGTTATACTCGATGAGGGGACTTTGTTATACTCGATCAGGGTCCTTTGTTATACTCGATCAGGGACTTTGTTATACACGATGAGGAGCCTTTGTTATACTCGATCAGGGGACTTTGTTATACTCGATCAGAGGGCTTTGTTATACTCGATCAGTGAATGTGTTATACTCGATCAGGGGACTTTATATACCGATCAGGGACTTTGTTATACTCGATCAGGGGACTTTGTTATACTCGATCAGGGTACTTTGTTATACTCGATCAGGGGACTTTGTTTTACTCGATCAGGGACTTTGTTATACTCGATCAGTGACTATGTTATACTCGATCAGGGGACTTTGTTATACTCGATTAGGGGACTTTGTTATACTCGATCAGGGGACTTTGTTATACTCGATCAGGGGCCTTTGTTATACTCGATCAGGGGCTTTGTTTGTCTCGATCAGGGCCTTTGCTATACTCGATCAGGGGACTTTGTTATACTCGATCAGGGGACTTTGTTATACTCGATCAGGGGACTTTGTTATACTCGATCAGGGGACTTTGTTATACTCGATCAGGGGACTTTGTTATACTCGATCAGGGGACTTTGTTATACTCGATCAAGGGACTTTGTTATACTCGATCAAGGGACTTTGTTATACTCGATCAGGGGACTTTGTTATACTCGATCAGGGGACTTTGTTATACTCGATCAGGGACCTTTGTTATACTCGATGAGGGGCATTGTTATACTCGATCAGGGGACTTTGTTATACTCGATCAGGGGACTTTGTTATACTCGATCAGGGGCCTTTGTTATACTCGATCAGGGGACTTTGTTATACTCGATGAGGGGGCTTTGTTATACTCGATCAGGGGACTTTGTTATACTCGTTCAGGGGCTTTGTTATACTCGACTAGGCGATTTGTTATACTCGATCAGGGGCTTTGTTATTCTCGATGAAGGCCTTTGTTATACTCGATCAGGGGATTTTGTTATACTCGACCAGGGACTTTGTTATACTCGATCAGGGACTTTGTTATACTCGATCAGGGGACTTTGTTATACTCGATCAGGGAACTTTGTTATACTCGATCAGGGACTTTGTTATACTCGATCAGGGGCCTTTGTTATACTCGATCAGGGGACTTTGTTATACTCGATCAGTGGACTTTGTTATACTCGATCAAGGGACTTTGTTATACTCGATCAAGGGACTTTGTTATACTCGATCAGGTGACTTTGTTATACTCGATCAGGGACTTTGTTATACTCGATCAGGGGCACTTTGTTATACTCGATCAGGGGACTTTGTTATACTCGATCAGGGGACTTTGTTATACTCGATCAGGGGCCTTTGTTATACTCGATCAGGGGACTTTGTTATACTCGATCAGGGACTTTGTTATACTCGACCAGGGGACTTTGTTATACTCACCAGGGGCCTTTGTTATCTCGATCAGGGACTTTGTATACTCGATCAGGGGCCTTTGTTATACTCGATCAGGGGACTTTGTTATACTCGATCAGGGGGCTTTGTTATACTCGATCAGGGGACTTTGTTATACTCGATCAGGGGCTTTGTTATACTCGATCAGGGGCTTTGTTATACTCGATCAGGGGACTTTGTTATACTCGATCAGGGACCTTTGTTATACTCGATCAGGGGACTTTGTTATACTCGATCAGGGACTTTGTTATACTCGATCAGGGGACTTTGTTATACTCGATCAGGGGACTTTGTTATACTCGATCAGGGGACTTTGTTATGCTCGATCAGGGGACTTTGTTATACTCGATAGGGGCCTTGTTGTACTCGATCAGGGGACTTTGTTATACTCGACCAGGGGACTTTGTTATACTCGAGCAGGGGACTTTGTTATACTCGATCAGGGGACTTTGTTATACTCGATCAGGGGTCTTTGTTATGCTCGATCAGGGACTTTGATATCCTCGACCAAGGGACTTTGTTATACTCGATCAGGGACTTTGTTATACTCGATCAGGGGACTTTGTTATACTCGATCAGGGGACTTTGTTATACTCGATCAGGGGCCTTTGTTATACTCGATTAGGGGGCTTTGTTATGCTCGATCAGGGGACTTTGTTATTCTCGATCAGGGGACTTTGTTATACTCGATCAGGGGACTTTGTTATACTCGATCAGGGGACTTTGTTATACTCGATCAGGGACTTTGTTATACTCGATCAGGGGCTTTGTTATACTCGATCAGGGGCCTTTGTTTTACTCGATCAGGGACTTTTTTATACTTGATCAGGGGACTTTGTTATACTCGATCAGTGACTTTGTTATACTCGATCAGGGGCCTTTGTTATACTCGACCAGGGGACTTTGTTATACTCGATCAGGGGGCTTTGTTATACTCGATCAGGGGCCTATGTTATGCTCGATCAGAGGACTTTGTTATACTCGATCAGAGGACTTTGTTATACTCGACCAGGGAACTTTGTTATACTCGATCAGGGGCCTTTGTTATACTCGATCAGGGGACTTGTTATACTCGATCAGGGGACTTTGTTATACTCGATCAGGGGACTTTGTTATACTCGATCAGGGGACTTTGTTATACTCGATCAGGGGACTTTGTTATACTCGATCAGGGGACTTTGTTATACTCGATCAGGGGACTTTGTTATACTCGACCAGGGACTCTGTTATACTCGACCAGGGGACTTTGTTATACTCGATCAGGGGACTTTGTTATACTCGATCAGGGACTTTGTTATACTCGATCAGGGCCTTTTTATGCTCGATCAGGGGACTTTGTTATACTCGATCAGGGTCTTTGTTATACTCGATCAAGGGACTTTGTTATACTCGATCAGGGGACTTTGTTATACTCGATCAGGGAACTTTGTTATAGTCGACCAGGGGACTTTGTTATTCTCGATCAGGGGACTTTGTTATACTCGATCAGGGGACTTTGTTATGCGCGATCAGGGAACTTTTTTATACTCGATTAGGGGCCTTTGTTATACTCGATCAGGGGACATTGTTATACTCGACCAGGGGACTTTGATATATTCGAGCAGTGGACTTTGTTATCCTCGACCAGGGGATTTTGATATACTCGATGAGGGGGGCTTTGTTATACACGATCAGGGGCATATGCTATGCTCGATCAGAGGACTTTGTTATACTCGATCAGAGGACTTTGCTATACTTCACGAGGGGACTTTGCCCTTGCCGATCAGGGGACTTTGTTATACTCGATCATGGGACTTTGTTATACTTGATCAGGGGACTTTGTTATGCTCGATTAGGGGACTTTGGTATAGTCGATCAGGGGCCGTTGTTATACTCGATCAGTGGACTTTGTTATAGTTCATCAGGGGACTTTGTTAAACTAGATCAGGGAACTTTGTTATACTGGATCAAAGGACTTTGTTATACTCCACCAGGGTCATTTTATATACTCGATCAGGGGGCTTTGATATTCTCGATGAAGGTCCTTTGCTATACTCGATCAGGGGACTTTGTTATACTCGACAATGGGACTTTGTTATATTCGATCAGGGGACTTTGTTATACTCGATCAGGGGGCTTTGTTATACTCGATCAGGGGACTTTGTTATACTCGATCAGGGGAATGTTATAATCTATTAGGGTACTTTGTTATACTCGATCAGGGGACTTTTATATACTCGATCAGGGGCCTTTTTATACTCGATCAAGGGACTTTGTTATACTCGATCAAGGACCTTTGTTTTACTCGATGAGGGGGCATTGTTATACTCGATCAGGGGACGGTTTTATACTCGATCATGGTCTTTCTGTCATACTGGACCAGGGGACTTTGTTATACTCGACCAGGGGACTTTGTTTTACTCGATCAGGGGAGTCTGTAATACTCGACCAGGGGACTTTGTTATACTCGAGCAGGGGACTTTGTTATACTGGATCAGGGGGCATTATTATAGTCCACCAGGGGCCTTTGTTATACTCCACCAGTAGACTTTGTTATACTCGATCAGGGGACTTTGTTATAGTTGATCAGGGGACTTTGTTTAACTCGATTAGGGGACTTTGTTATACTGGATCAAAGGATTTTATTATACTCCACCAGGGGCTTTTTTTATACTCAATCAGGAGGCTTTGATATTCTCGATGAATGACCTTTGCTATACTCGATCAGGGACTTTCTTATACTCGACAAGGGGACTTTGTTATACAAGATCAGGGGACTTTGTTATACTCGATCAGGGGGCTTTGTTATACTCGATCAAGGGCCTTTGTTATACTCGATCAGGGGACTTTGTTATACTTGATCACGGGCCTTTGTTAGACAAGATCAGGGGCCGTATTAATACTCGATCAGGGGATTTTTTTCATCTCGATTAGGGGTCTTTGTTATACTCGATAAGGGGACAGTGTTATACTCGATCAGGGGACTTTGGTATACTCGTTCAGGGAGCTTTGTTATACTCGATCAGGGGACTTTGTTATACTCTATGAGGGGGCTTTGTTTTACTCGATTAGGGGACTCTGTAATACTCGACCAGGGGACTTTGTTTTACTCGACCAGGGGACTTTGGAATTCTCGAAGAGGGGACTTTGTTATACTCGATTAGGGGACTTTCCTATACTCGATCAAGGGACTTTGTTATGCTCGATCAAGGGCCTCTGTTATACGCGATCAGGGGACTTTGTTATACTCGATCAGGGGACTTTGTTATACTCGATCAAGGGCCTTTGTTATACTCGATCAGGGGACTTTGTTATACTCGATTAGGGGACTTTGTTATACTCGATCAGGGGACTTTGTTATACTCGATCAGGGGATGTTTTTTAATCTCGATTAGGGGGCTTTGTTATATTCGATCAGGGACTTTGCTATACTCGATCAGGGGACTTTGTTATACTCGATCAGGGGACTTTTATATACTCGATCAGGGGCCTTAATAATACTCGATCAAGGGATTTGTTATACTCGATCAAGGACCTTTGTTATACTCGATGAGGGGGCATTGTTATACTCGATCAGGGGACGGTTTTATACTCGATCATGGTCTTTCTGTCATACTGGACCAGGGGACTTTGTTATACTCGACCAGGGGACTTTGTTTTACTCGATCAGGGGAGTCTGTAATACTCGACCAGGGGACTTTGTTATACTCGAGCAGGGGACTTTGTTATACTCAACCAGGGGCCTTTGTTATGCACGATCATGGGACTTTATTATACTCGATCAGGGGCAGTTGTTATACTTGATTAGGGGACTTTGTTATACTCGATGTGGGGGCTTTGCTATATTCGATCAGGGGACTTTGTTATACTCGTTCAGGGGGCTTTGTTATACTCGACTAGGCGCTTTTGTTATGATCGATAAGGGGGCTTTGTTATTCTCGATCAGGGGCACTTTGTTATACTCGATCATGGGATTTTGTTATACTCGACCAGGGGACTTTGTTATACTCGATCAGGGGACTTTGTTATACACAACCAGGGAACTTTGTTATAGTCGACCAGGGGACTTTGTTCTTCTCGATTAGGGGACTTTGTTATACTCGATCAGGGGCGTTTGTTATACTCGATAAAAGGGCCTCTGTTATACTCGATCAGGGGACTTTGTTATACTCGATCAAGGGACTTTGTTATAAACGATCAGGGGGCTTTTTTATACACGATCAGGTGCCTATGTTATGCTCGATCAGTTGACTTTGTTATACTCGATCAGAGGACTTTGTTATACTCGACCAGGGAACTCTGTTATACTCGATCAGGGGCCTTTGTTATACCCGATCACGGGCCTCTGTTTTACTCGATCAGGGGACTTTTTTATACTCGATCAGGGGACTTAATAATACTCGATCAGGGGACTTTGTTATACTCGACCAGGGGACTTTGTTTTACTCGATCAAGGGAGTCTGTAATACTCGACCAGGGGACTTTGTTATGCGCGATCAGGGGCCAATTTTATGCTCGATCAGGGAACTTTGTTATACTTGATCAGGGTTTTTGTTATACTCGATCAAGGGACTTTCTTATAATCGATCAGGGGACTTTGTTATACACGACCAGGGAACTTTGTTATAGTCGACCAGGGGACTTTGTAATTCTCGATCAGGGGACTTTGTTATACTCGATCAGGGGACTCTGTTATACTCGATCAGGGGACTTTGTTATGCTCGATCAGGGAACTTTGTTATACTCGATTAGGGGCCTTTGTTATACTCGATTAGGGGACATTGTTATACTCGACCAGGGGACTTTGATATATTCGAGCGGTGGACTTTGTTATCCTCAACCAGGGGATTTTGTTATACTCGATCAGGGGGCTTTGTTATACTCTATCTGTTTCCTTTGTTATACTTGATCAAGGGCGTCTGTTTAACTCGATCAGGGGACTTTGTTATTCTCAACTAGGCGCTTTTGTTATGCTCGATAAGGGGGTTTTGATATTCCCGATGAGGGGCCTTTGTTATACTCGATCAAGGGACTTTTCTTAATCGATCAGGGGACTTTGTTATACTGGATCAGGGGGCATTATTATAGTCCACCAGGGGCCTTTGTTATACTCCACCAGTAGACTTTGTTATACTCGATCAGGGGACTTTGTTATAGTTGATCAGGGGACTTTGTTTAACTCGATTAGGGGACTTTGTTATACTGGATCAAAGGATTTTATTATACTCCACCAGGGGCTTTTTTTATACTCAATCAGGAGGCTTTGATATTCTCGATGAATGACCTTTGCTATACTCGATCAGGGACTTTCTTATACTCGACAAGGGGACTTTGTTATACTCGATCAGGGGACTTTGTTATACTCGATCAGGGGGCTTTGTTATACTCGATCAAGGGCCTTTGTTATACTCGATCAGGGGACTTTGTTATACTTGATCACGGGCCTTTGTTAGACAAGATCAGGGGCCGTATTTATACTCGATCAGGGGATGTTTTTTCATCTCGATTAGGGGTCTTTGTTATACTCGATAAGGGGACATTGTTATACTCGATCAGGGGACTTTGGTATACTCGTTCAGGGAGCTTTGTTATACTCGATCAGGGGACTTTGTTATACTCTATGAGGGGGCTTTGTTTTACTCGATTAGGGGACTCTGTAATACTCGACCAGGGGACTTTGTTTTACTCGACCAGGGGACTTTGGAATTCTCGAAGAGGGGACTTTGTTATACTCGATTAGGGGACTTTCCTATACTCGATCAAGGGACTTTGTTATGCTCGATCAAGGGCCTCTGTTATACGCGATCAGGGGACTTTGTTATACTCGATCAGGGGACTTTGTTATACTCGATCAAGGGCCTTTGTTATACTCGATCAGGGGACTTTGTTATACTCGATTAGGGGACTTTGTTATACTCGATCAGGGGACTTTTTTATACTCGATCAGGGGATGTTTTTTAATCTCGATTAGGGGGCTTTGTTATATTCGATCAGGGACTTTGCTATACTCGATCAGGGGACTTTGTTAAACTCGATCAGGGGAATGTTGTAATCGATAAGGGGACTTTGTTATACTCGATCAGGGGACTTTTATATACTCGATCAGGGGACTTAATAATACTCGATGAAGGGACTTTGTTATACTCGATCAGGGACCTTTGTTATACTCGATGAGGGGGCATTGTTATACTCGATCAGGGGAATGGTTTTATACTCGATCAGGGGACTAAATAATACTCACTCAAGGGACTTTGTTGTACTCGATCATGGTCTTTCTGTCATACTGGACCAGTGGACTTTGTTATACTCGACCAGGGGACTTTGTTTTACTCGATCAGGGGAGTCTGTAATACTCGACCAGGGGACTTTGTTATACTCGAGCAGGGGACTTTGTTATACTCAACCAGGGGCCTTTGTTATGTACGATCATGGGACTTTATTATACTCGATCAGGGGCAGTTGTTATACTCGATTAGGGGACTTTGTTATACTCGATGTGGGGGCTTTGCTATATTCGATCAGGGGACTTTGGTATACTCGTTCAGGGGTCTTTGTTATACTCGACTAGGCGCTTTTGTTATGCTCGATAAGGGGGCTTTGTTATTCTCGATCAGGGGCACTTTGTTATACTCGATCAGGGGATTTTGTTATACTCGACCAGGGTACTTTGTTATACTCGATCAGGGGACTTTGTTATACACGACCATGGAACTTTGTTATAATCGACCAGGGGACTTTGTTCTTCTCGATTAGGGGACTTTTTTATACTCGATCAGGGGCCTTTGTTATACTCGATCAAGGGCCTCTGTTATACTCGATCAGGGGACTTTGTTATACTCGATCAAGGGACTTTGTTATAAGTGATCAGGGGGCTTTTTTATACACGATCAGGTGCCTATGTTATGCTCGATCAGTTGACTTTGTTATACTCGATCAGAGGACTTTGTTATACTCGACCAGGGAACTCTGTTATACTCGATCAGGGGCCTTTGTTATACTCGATCAAGGGCCTCTGTTTTACTAGATCAGGGAACTTTTTTATACTCGATCAGGGGACTTAATAATACTCGATCAGGGGACTTTGTTATACCCGACCAGGGGACTTTGTTTTAATCGATCAGGGGAATCTGTAATACTCGACCAGGGAACTTTGTTATACTCGACCAGGGAACTCTATTATACTCGACCAGGGGACTTTGCTATACTCAATCAGGGGACTTTGTTATAGTCGATCAGGGGGCTTTGTTATACACGATCAGGGGCCTATTTTATGCTCGATCAGGGAACTTTGTTTTACTTGATCAGGTTTTTGTTATACTCGATCAAGGGACTTTCTTATACTCGATCAGGGGACTTTGTTATACACGACCAGGGAACTTTGTTATAGTCGACCAGGGGACTTTGTTCTTCTCGATCAGGGGACTTTGTTATACTCGATCAGGGGACTTTGTTATACTCGATCAGGGGACTTTGTTATGTTCGATCAGGGAACTTTGTTATACTCGATTAGGGGCCTTTGTTATACTCGATTAGGGGACATTGTAATACTCGACCAGGGGATTTTGATATATTCGAGCAGTGGACTTTGTTATCCTCAACCAGGGGATTTTGTTATACTCGATCAGGGGGCTTTGTTATACTCTATCAGTTTCCTTTGTTATACTTGATCAAGGGCGTCTGTTTAACTCGATCAGGGGACATTGTTATACTCAATCAGGGGGCATTGTTATACACGATCAGGGGCCTATGTTATGCACGAACAGAGGACTTTCTATACTCGTTCAGGTGACTTTGTTATAGTCGATCAGGGTGCTTTGTTATACACGATGAGGGGCCTATGTTATGCTCGACCAGGGAACTTTGTTATACTGCACGAGGGGACTTTGCCCTTCTCGATCAGGGGACTTTGTTATACTCGATCATGGACTTTGTTATACTTGATCAGGGGACATTGTTATGCTCGATCAGGGGACTTTGTTATACTCGTTCAGGGGTCTTTGTTAGACTCGACTAGGCGCTTTTGTTATGCTCGATAAGCGGGCTTTGTTATTCTCGATCAGGGGCCTTTGTTATTCTCGATCAGGGGATTTTGTTATACTCGACCAGGGGACTTTGTTATCCTCGAACAGGGGACTTGTTATCCTCGACCAGGGGACTTTGTTATACTCGATCAGGGGACTTTGTTATACTCGATCAGGGGATTTTGCTATACTCGATCAGGGGACTTTGTTATGCTGGATCAAGGGACTTTGTTATACTCGATCAGGGAACTTTGTTATACTCGATTAGGGGCCTTTGTTATACTCGATCAGGTGACATTTTTATACTCGACAAGGGGCCTTTGTTATACTCGAGCAGGGGACTTTTTTATGCTCGATCAGGGGATTTTGTTATACACGATCAGGGGCTTATGTTATGCTCGATCAGAGGACTTAGTTATACTCAATCAGAGGACTTTGTTATACTCGACCAGGGAACTCTATTATTCTCGACCAGGTGACTTTGTTATACTCGATCAGGGACCTTTGTTATACTCGATGAGGGGGCATTGTTATACTCGAACAGTGGACTTTTTTATAGTCGATCATGATCTTTCTGTCATACTGGACCAGGGGACTTTGTTATACTCGACAAGGGGACTTTGTTTTACTCGACCAGGGGACTTTTTTATACTCGATCAGAGGACTTTGTTGTACTCGAGCAGGGGACTTTGATATACTCGGTCAAGGGACTTTGTTATATTTGATCAGGCTAATTTGTTATACTCGATCAAGGGACTCTGTTATACTCGATCAAGGGGCTTTGTTATACTCGATCAGGGGACTTTGTTATACTCGATCACGGGCCTTTGTTAGACTCGATCAGGGGTCTTTGTTATACTCGATCAGAAGATTATTTTATTCTCGATTAGGGGGGCTTTATTATACTTGATTAGGGGACTTTGTTATACTCAATGAGGGGGCTTTGTTTTACTTGATCAGGGCACTTTTTTTTACTCGATCAGGGAACTTAATAATACTCGATCAAGGGACTTTGCTATACTCGATCATGGGACTATGTCATACTGGACCAGGGGACTTTGTTATTCTCGATAGGGGGGACTTTGCTATACTCGATGAGGGGACTTTGTTATACTCGATTAGGGGACTTTGTTATGCTCGATGAGGAGACTTTGGCATACTCGATCAGGGTCCGTTTTTAGACTCTATCATTGGACTTTGTTATACTCGACCAGGAACTTTGTTATACTCGATCTGGGACCTTTGTTATACTCGATCAGGGGGCTTTCTTATACTCGATAAGGGCTTTTTTTTATACTCGATGAGGGGACTTAATAATACCCGATCAAGGGACTTTGTTATACTCAATCCGGGGATTTTGTAATATTGGACCTGGGTACTTTCGTTATACTCGATCAGGGGACTTTGTTATACTCGATCAGGGAACTCTGTAATACTCGACCAGAAGACATTGTATAACTCGATGAGGGGACTTTGTTATAGTCCTATCAGGGGACTTTGTTACACTGGATCAAGGGACTTTGTTATGATCGATCCGGGGCCTTTGTTATACTCGATCAGGGGGCTTTGATGTTCTCGATGAAGGGCCTTTGCTATACTCGATCAGGGGACTTTGTTATACTCGATCAGGGGACTTTGTTATACTCAATCAGGGGACTTTGTTATCCTCGAAAAAGGGGACTTTGTTATACTCGATCAGGGGACTTTGTTATACTCGATCAGGGGACTTATTTATACTCGATCAAGTGACTTTGCTATACTCGATCAAGGGACTATGTTATACTCGATCAAGGGACTTTGTTATACTCGAGCAGGTGACTTTGTTATACTCGATCAGGGACCTTTGTTATACTCGATGAGGGGGCATTGTTATACTCGATCAGGGGACTTTGTTATACTCGATCAGGGGACTTTGTTATACTGAATCAGGGGCCTTTGTTTTACTCGATCAGGGGAGTCTGTAATACTCGACCAGGAGACTTTGTTATAATCGACCAGGGGACTTTGTTATACTCAACCAGGGGCCTTTGTTATGCTCGATTATGGTACTTTGATATACTCGATCAGGGGCCGTTATTATACTCGATCAGGGGACTTTG
This sequence comes from Homarus gammarus, assembly GCA_958450375.1. Classification (NCBI taxonomy): domain Eukaryota; kingdom Metazoa; phylum Arthropoda; class Malacostraca; order Decapoda; family Nephropidae; genus Homarus; species Homarus gammarus. The sequence continues at coordinate 714,078 of CAUDMG010003396.1, forward strand.
TAATACTCGATGTGGGGGCTTTGATATACTCGATCAGGGGACTTTGTTATCCTCGTTCAGGGGGCTTTGTTATACTCGACTAGGCGCTTTCGTTATGCTCGATAAGGGGGCTTTGTTATTCTCGATGAGGGACCTTTGTTATACTCGATCAGGGGATTTTGTTATACTCAACCAGGGGACTTTGTTATACTCGAGCAGGGGACTTTGTTATGCTCGACCAGGAGACTTTGTTATACTCGATCGAGGATCTTTGTTATTCTCGATCAGGGGATTTTGTTATACTCGATCAGGGGACTTTGTTATGCTGGATCAAGGGACTTTGTTATACTCGATTAGGGGCCTTTGTTGTACTCGATCAGGGGACATTATTATAATCGACCAGGGGACTTTGTTATACTCGAGCAGGGGACTTTGTTATACTCAATCAGGGGATTTTGTTATACACGATCAGGGGCTTATGTTATGCTCGATCAGAGGACTTTGTTATACTCGATCAGAGGACTTTGTTATACTCAATCAGAGGACTTTGTTATACTCGACCAGGGAACTCTATTATACTCGACCAGGGGACATAGTTATTCTCGATTAGGGGACTTTGTTATAGTCGATCAGAGGGCTTTGTTATACACGATCAGGGGACTTTGTTATACTCGATCAGGGGACTTATTTATACTCGATCAAGGGACTTTGTTATACTCGATCAGGGGACTTTGTTATGTTCGATCAGGGAACTTTGTTATACTCGATTAGGGCCTTTGTTATACTCGATCAGGGGACATTGTTATCCTCGACCAGGGGATTTTGTTATACTCGATCAGGTGGGGCTTTGTTATACACGATCAGGGGCCTATGTTTTGCTCGATCAGAGGACTTTGTTATACTCGATCAGAGGACTTTGTTATGCTCCACGAGGGGAATTTGCCCTTCTCGATCAGGGGACTTTGTTATACTCGATCATGGGACTTTCTTATACTTGATCAGGGGACTTTGTTATGCTCGATCAGGGGACTTTGGTATACTCGATCAGGAGCTGTTGTTATACTCGATCAGGGAGTTTGTTATACTCGATGAGGGGGCTTTGTTATACTCGATCAGGGTTTTTGTTATACTCGTTCAGGGGGCTTTGTTATACTCAACTAGGCGCTTTTGTTATGCTCGATAAGGGGGCTTTGTTATTCCCGATGAGGGGCCTTTGTTATACTCGATCAAGGGACTTTTTTTTATCGATCAGGGGACTTTGTTATACTGGATAAGGGGGCATTATTATAGTCCAACAGGGGCCTTTGTAATACTCCACCAGGAGACTTTGTTATACTCGATCAGGGGACTTTGTTATAGTTGATCAGGGGACTTTGTTAAACTCGATCAGGGGACTTTGTTATACTGGATCAAAGGACTTTGTTAGACTCCACCAGGGACTTTTTTATACTCGATCAGGGGGCTTTGATATTCTCGATGAAGCTCCTTTGCTATACTCGATCAGTGGGACTTTGTTATACTCGACAAGGGGACTTTGTTATACTCGATTAGGGGACTGTGTTATACTCGATCAGGGGCCTTTGTTATGCTCGATCAAGGGCCTCTGTTATACTCGATCAAGGGACTTTGTTATAAACGATCAGGGGGCTCTGTTATACACGATCAGGGGCCTTTGTTATGCACGATCAGAGGACTTTGTTATACTCGATCAGAGGACTTTGTTATACTCGACCAGGGAACTCTGTTGTACTCGATCAGGGGCCTTTGTTATACTCCATCAAGGGCCTCTGTTTTACTCGATCAGGGGACTTTTTTATACTCGATCAGGGGACTTTGCTATGTTCGATCAGGGAACTTTGTTATACTCGATTAGGGGCCTTTGTTATACTCGATCAGGGGACATTGTTATCCTCGACCAGAAGATTTTGTTATACTCGATCAAGTGGGGCTTTGTTATACACGATCAGGGGCCTATGTTTTGCTCGATCAGAGGACTTTTTACACTCGATCAGAGGACTTTGTTATACTCCACGAGGGGAATTTGCCCTTCTCGATCAGGGGACTTTGTTATACTCGATCATGGGACTTTGTTATACTTGATCAGGGGACTTTGTTATGCTCGATCAGGGGACTTTGGTATACTCGATCAGGGGCCGTTGTTATACTCGATCAAGGACTGTGTTATACTCGATGAGGGGGCTTTGTTATACTCGATCAGGGTTTTTGTTATACTCGTTCAGGGGGCTTTGTTATACTCAACTAGGCGCTTTTGTTATGCTCGATAAGGGAGCTTTGTTATTCCCGATGAGGGGCCTTTGTTATGCTCGATCAAGGGACTTTTTTTAATCGATCAGCGGACTTTGTTATACTGGATAAGGGGGCATTATTATAGTCCACCAGGGGCCTTTGTTATACTCCACCAGGAGACTTTGTTATACTCGATCAGGGGACTTTGTTATAGTTGATGAGGGGACTTTGTTAAACTCGATCAGGGGACTTTGTTATACTGGATCAAAGGACTTTGTTATACTCCTTCAGGGACTTTTTTTATACTCGATCAGGGGGCTTTGATATTCTCGATGAAGGTCCTTTGCTATACTCGATCAGTGGGACTTTGTTATACTCGACAAGGGGACTTTGTTATACTCGATTAGGGGACTTTGTTATGCCCGATCAGGGGCCTTTGTTATACTCGATCAAGGGCCTCTGTTATACTCGATCAAGGGACTTTGTTATAAACGATCAGGGGGCTTTGTTATACACGATCAGGGGCCTTTGTTATTCACGATCAGAGGACTTTGTTATACTCGAACAGAGGACTTTGTTATACTCGACCAGGGAACTCTGTTATACTCGATCAGGGGCCTTTGTTATACTCGATCAAGGGCCTCTGTTTCACTCGATCAGGGGACTTTTTTATACTCGATCAGGAGACTTAATAAAACTCGATCAGGAGACTTTGTTATACTCGACCAGGGGACTTTGTTTTACTCGATCAGGGGAGTCTGTAATACTCGACCAGGGGACTTTGTTATACTCGACCAAGGAACTCTATTATACTCGACCAGGGGACTTTGTTTTACTCGATCAGGGGACTTTTTATAGTCGATCAGGGGGCTTTGTTATGCACGATCAGGGGCCTATTTTATGCTCGATCAGGGGAATTTGTTATACTTGATCAGGGTTTTTGTTATACTCGATCAAGGGACTTTCTTATACTCGATCAGGGGACTTTGTTATCCACGACCAGGGAACTTTGTTATAGTCGACCAGGGGACTTTGTTCTTCTCGATCAGGGGACTTTGTTATACTCGATCAGGGGACTTTGTTATACTCGATCAGGGGACTTTGTTATGCTCGATCAGGGAACTTTGTTATACTCGATTAGGGGCCTTTGTTATACTCGATTAGGGGACATTGTTATACTCGACCAGGGGACTTTGATATATTCGAGCAGTGGACTTTGTTATCCTCAACCAGGGGATGTTGTTATACTCGATCAGGGGGCTTTGTTATACTCTATCAGTTTCCTTTGTTATACTTGATCATGGGCGTCTGTTTTACTCGATCAGGGGACTTTGTTATACTCAATCAGGGAACTTTGTTATAGTCGACCAGGGGACTTTGTTCTTCTCGATCAGGGGACTTTGTTATACTCGATCAGGGGACTTTGTTATACTCGATCAGGGGACTTTGCTATGCTCGATCAGGGAACTTTGTTATACTCGATTAGGGGCCTTTGTTATACTCGATTAGGGGGCATTGTTATACTCGACCAGGGAACTTTGATATATTCGAGCAGTGAACTTTGTTATCCTCAACCAGAGGATTTTGTTATACTCGATCAGGGGGCTTTGTTATACTCTATCAGTTTCCTTTGTTATACTTGATCAAGGGCGTCTGTTTTACTCGATCAGGGGACTTTGTTATACTCAATCAGAGGGCTTTATTATACACGATCAGGGGACTTTGTTATGCTGGATCAAGGGACTTTGTTGTACTCGATCAGGGAACTTTGTTATACTCGATTAGGGGCCATTGTTATACTCGATCAGGGGACATTATTATACTCGACCAGGGGCCTTTGTTATACACGATCAGGGGACTTTGTTATACTCAATCAGGGGATTTTGTTATACACGATCAAGGGCTTATGTTATGCTCGATCAGAGGACTTTATTATTCTCAATCAGAGGACTTTGCTATACTCGACCAGGGAACTCTATTATACTCGACCAGGGGACTTTGTTATAGTCGATCAAGGGGCTTTGTTATACACGATCAGGGGCCTATTTCATGCTCGATCAGGGGACTTTGTATATACTCGATCAGGGTTTTTGTTATACTCGATCAAGGGACATTCTTAAACTCGACCCGGTGACTTTGTTATACTCGATCAGGGACCTTTGTTATACTCGATGAGGGGGCATTGTTATACTCGAATAGTGGACTTTTTTATACTCGATCATGATCTTTCTGTCATACTGGACCAGGGGACTTTGTTATACTCGACCAGGGGACTTTGTTTTACTCGACCAGGGGTCTTTTTTATACTCGATCAGAGGACTTTGTTGTACTCGATCAGGGGACTTTGATATACTCGATAAGAAGCACAAAGTTATACTCGGTAAGGTGACTTTGTTAAACTCGGTCAAGGGACTTTGTTATATTTGATCAGGCAAATTTGTTAGACTCGATCAAGGGACTCTGTTATACTGGTTCAAGGGGCTTTGTTATACTCGATCAGGGGACTTTGTTATACTCGATTACGGGCCTTTGTTAGACTCGATCAGGGGTCTTTGTTATACTCGATCAGGGGATTATTTTATTCTTGATTAGGGGGGCTTTGTTATACTCGATCAGGGAACTTTGTTATTCGCGATTAGGGGACTTTGTTATACTCGATGATGGGGCTTTGTTTTACTTGATTAGGGGACTTTTTTTTACTCGATCAGGGAACTTAATAATACTCGATCAAGGGACTTTGCTATACTCGATCATGGGACTTTGTCATACTGGACCAGGGGACTTTGTTATTCTCGATAGGGGGGACTTTGCTATACTCGATGAGGGGACTTTGTCATACTCGATTAGGGGACTTTGTTATGCTCGATCAGGAGACTTTGGCATACTCGATCAGGGTCCGTTTATAGACTCGATCATTGGACTTTGTTATACTCGACCAGGGACTTTGTTATACTCGATCTGGGACCTTTGTTACACTCGATCAGGGGGCTTTCTTATACTCGATAAGGGGACTTTTTTATACTCGATGAGGGGACTTAATTATACTCGATCAAGGGACTTTGTTATACTTGATCAGGGGATTTTGTCATACTGGACCAGGGGACTTTCGTTATACTCGATCAGGGGACTGTTTTACTCGATCAGCGAACTCTGTAATACTCGACCAGAAGACATTGTTAAACTCGATGAGGGGACTTTGCTATAGTCGATCAGGGGACTTTGTTATACTGGATGAAAGGACTTTGTTATACTCGATCCGGGGCCTTTGTTATACTCGATCAGGGGGCTTTGATATTCTCGATGGAGGGCCTTTGCTATACTCGATCAGGGACTATGTTATACTCGACAAGGGGACTTTGTTATACTCGATCAGGGGACTTTGTTATACTCGATTAGGGGACTTTGTTTTACTCGATTAGGTGACTTTTTTTACTCGATCAGGGGCCTTTGTTATACTCGATCGAGGGCCTCTTTTATACTCGATTAGGGGACTTTGTTATACACTATCAGGCGACTTTGTTATACTCGATCAAGGGTCTTTGTTATACTCGATCAGGGGACTTTATTATACTCGATCACGGGCCTTTGTTAGACTCGATCATGGGCCTTAGTTATACTCGATCAGGGATCTTTGTTATACTCGATCAGAGGATGTTTTTTAATCTCGATTTGGGGGCTTTGTTATACTCGATGAGGGGCCTTTGTTATCCTCAATTAGGGGACTTTGTTATCCTCGACCAGGGGACTTTGTTATACTCGATCAGGGGACTTTGCTCTACTCGATCAAGGGACTATGTTATACTCGATCAAGGGACTTTGTTATACTCGAGCAGGTGACTTTGTTATACTCGATCAGGGACCTTTGTTATACTCGATGAGGGTGGCATTGTTATACTCGATCAGGGGACTTTGTTATACTCGATCAGGGGACTTTGTTATACTGAATCAGGGTCCTTTGTCTTACTCGATCAGGGGAGTCCGTAATACTCGACCAGGGGACTTTGTTATAATCGACCAGGCGACTTTGTTATACTCAACCAGGGGCCATTGTTATGCTCGATTATGGGACTTTGTTATACTCGATCAGGGGCCGTTGTTATACTCGATCAGGGGACTTTGTTATACTCGATGTGGGGGCTTTGTTATACTCGATCAGGGGACTTTGTTATCCTCGTTCAGGGGGCTCTGTTATACTCGACTAGGCGCTTTTGTTATGCTCGATAATGGGGGTTTTGTTATTCTCGATGAGGGGCCTTTGTTATACTCGATCAAGGGACTTTTTTTTAATCGATTAGGGGACTTTGTTATACTGGATCAGGGGGCATTATTATAGTCCACCAGGGGCCTTTGTTTTACTCCACCAGGAGACTTTGTTATACTCGATCAGGGACTTTGTAATAGTTGATCAGGGGACTTTGTTTAACTCGATTAGGGGACTTTGTTATACTGGATCAAAGGATTTTGTTATACTCCACCAGGGGCTTTTTTTTATACTCGATCAGGGGGCTTTGATATTCTCGATGAAGGGCCTTTGCTATACTCGATCAGGGGACTTTGTTATACTCGACAATGGGACTTTGTTATATTCGATCAGAGGACTTTGTTATACTCGACCAGGGAACTCTGTTATACTCGATTAGGGGCCTTTGTTATACTCGATCATGGGCCTCTGTTTTACTCGATCAGGGGACTTTGTTATACTCAATCAGGGGGCTTTGTTATGCACAATGAGGGGCCTATGTTATGCTCGAACAGAGGACTTTTTTATACTCGATCAGAGGACTTTGTTATACTCGACCAGGAAACTTTGTTATACTCGATCAGTTGACTCTGTTATAGTCGATGAGGGTGCTTTGTTATACTCGATCAGGGGATTTTGTCATACTGGACCATGGGACTTTGTTATACTAAATCAGGGGACTTTGTTTTACCCGATCAGGGAACTCTGTAATACTCGAGCAGAAGACTTTGTTAAACTCGATGAGGGGACTTTGTTATAGTCGATCAGGGGACTTTGTTATACTGGATCAGGGAACTTTGTTTTACTCGATCCGGGGCCTTTGTTACACTCGATCAGGGGGCTTTGATATTCTCGACGAAGGGCCTTTGCTATACTCGATCAGGGGACTTTGTTACACTCGACAAGGGGACTTTGTTATCCTCGACCAGGGGACTTTGTTATACTCGATCAGGGGACTTTGTTATACTCGATCAGGGGACTTAATTATACTCGATCAAGGGACTTTCCTATACTCGATCAGGGGACTATGTTATAATCGATCAGGGGACTTTGTTATACTCGACCAGGTGACTTTGTTAAACTCGATTAGGGGACTTTGTTATCCTCGATGAGGGGGCTTAATTATACTCGATCAAGGGACTTTGCTATTCTCGATCAGGGGTCTATGTTATGCTCGATCAGGGGACTTTCGTATACTTGATCAGGGGACTTTGTTATGCTCGATCAGGAAACTTTGGGATACTCGTTGAGGGGCCGTTGTTATACTCGATCAGGGGACTTTGTTATACACGATCAGGGGCCTATGTTATGCTCGAACAGAGGACTTTCTTATACTCGAACAGAGAACTTTGTTATACTCGACAAGGGAACTCTGTTATACTCGATCAGGGGGCTTTGTTATACTCAACTAGGCTCTTTTGTTATGCTCGATAGCGGGGGTTTTGTTATTCAAGATGAGGGGACTTTGTTATACTCGATCAAGGGACTTTTTTTCAATCGATCAGGGGACTTTCTTATACTGGATCAGGGGGCATTATTATAGTCCACCAGGGACCTTTGTTATATTCCACCACGAGACTTTGTTATACTCGATCAGGGGACTTTGTTATACTCGACCAGGTGACTTTGTTAAACTCGATTAGGGGACTTTGTTATACTCGATGACGGGGCTTTGTAATACTCGATTAGGCACCTTTGTTAGGCTCGTTAAGGGGGCTTTGTTATTCTCGATGAGGGGCCTTTGTTATACTCGTTTAGGGGACTTTGTTATCCTCGATGAAGGGACTTAATTATACTCGATCAAGGGACTTTGCTATACTCGATCAGGGGACTATGTTATACTCGATCAGAGGACTTTCTTATAGTCGATCAGGGGACTTTGTTATACTCGAAGACGGATATTTGTTATACTTGATTAGGGGACTATGTTATACTCGATGAGGGGGCTTTGTAATACTCGATTAGGCGCCTTTGCTATGCTCGTTAAGGGGGCTTTGTTATTCTCGATGAGGGGCCTTTGTTATACTCTATCAGGGGACTTTGTTATCCTCGATGAGGGGACTTAATTATACTCGATCAAGGGACTTTGCTATACTCGATCAGTGGATTTTGTCAAACTGGACCAGGGGACTTTGTTATACTCGATCACGGGACTTTGTTTTACTCGATCAGGGAACTCTGTAATACTCGACCAGAAGACTTTGTTATACTCAACCAGGGGCCTTTGTTATGCTCGATCATGGGAATTTGTTATACTCGATCAGGGGCAGTTGTTATACTCGATCAGGGGACTTTGTTATACTCGTTTAGGGGACTTTGTTATACTTGATCAGGGGACTTTGTTATTGTCGATCAGTGGGCTTTGTTAAACACGATCAGGGGCCTATGTTTTGCTCGATTAGGGACTTTGTTATACTTGATCAGGGTTTTTGTTATACTCGATCAAGGGACTTTCTTATACTCGATCAGGGGACTTTGTTATACTCGACCAGGGAACTTTGTTATAGTCGACCAGGGGACTTTGCTATGCTCGATCAGGGAACTTTGTTAAACTCGATTAGGGGCCTTTGTTATACTCGATTAGTGGACATTGTTATACTCGACCAGGGGACATTGATATATTCGAGCAGTGGCCTTTGTTATCCTCGACCAGGGGATTTTGTTATACTCGCTCAGGGGGCTTTGTTATACTCTATCAGTTTCCTTTGTTATACTCGATCAAGGGCCTCTGTTATACTCTATCCGATTCCTTTTTTATACTCGATCAGGGGCGTCTGTTTTACTCGATCGGGGGACTTTGTTATACTCAATCAGGGGGCTTTGTTATACACGATCAGGGGCCTATGTTATGCTCTAGCAGAGGACTTTTTTATATTCGATCAGGTGACTCTGTTATAGTCGATCAGGGTGCTTTTTTATACACGATCAGGGGCCTATGTTATGCTCGACCAGGGAACTTTGTTATACTCCACGAGGGGACTTTGCCCTTCTCGATCAGGGGACTTTGGTATACTCGATTAGGGGACTTTGTTATGCTCGATCAGGGGACTTTCTTATACTTGATCAGGGGACTTTGTTATGCTCGATTATGGGACTTTGGTATACTCGATCAGGGGCCGTTGTTATACTCGATCAAGGGACTTTCTTATACTCGATCAGGGGATTTTGTTATACTCGACCAGGGGACTTTCTTCTACTCGGTCAGGGGACTTTGTTATGCTCGATCAGGAAACTTTGGGATACTCGTTGAGGGGCCGTTGTTATACTCGATCAGGTGACTTTGTTATACACGATCAGGGGCCTATGTTATGCTCGAACAGAGGACTTTCTTATACTCGATCAGAGAACTTTGTTATACTCGACCAGGGAACTCTGTTATACTCGACAAGGGAACTTTGTTATACTCGATCAGGTGACTCTGTTATACTCGATCAGGGTGCTTTGTTATACACGATCAGGGGCCTATGTTATGCTCGACCAGGAAACTTTGTTATACTCCACGAGCGGACTTTGCTCTTCTCGATCAGGGGACTTTGCTATACTCGATCATGGAACTTTGTTATACTCGATCAGGGGACTTTGTTATGCTCGATGAGGGGACTTTGGTATACTCGATGAGGGGCCGTTGTTAAACTCGATCAAGGGATTTTGTTATACTCGATGAGGGGGCCTTGTTATACTCGATCAGGGGTCTTTGTTATACTCGATCAGGGGGCTTTGTTATACTCAACTAGGCGCTTTGTTATGCTTGATAAGGGGGTTTTGTTATTCCCGATGAGGGGCCTTTGTTTTACTCGATCAAGGGACTTTTTTTCAATCGATCAGGGGACTTTGTTATACTGGATCAGGGGGCATTATTTTAGTCCACCAGGGGGCTTTGTTATACTCCACCAGGAAACTTTGTTATACTCGATCAGGGGACTTTGTTATAGTTGATCAGGGGGCTTTTCAAACTCGATCAGGGGACTTTGTTTTACTGGATCAAAGGACTTTGTTATACACCACCAGGGGCTTTTTTTATGCTCGATCAGGGGACTTTGATATTCTCTATGAAGGGCCTTTGCGATATTCGATCAGAGGACTTTGTTATACTCGACAAGGTTACTTTGATATACTCGATTAGGGGACTTGTTATACTCGATCAGGGGCCTTTGTTATACTTGATCAAGGGCCTCTCTTATACTCGATCAGGGGACTTTGTTATACTCGATCAGGAGACTTTGTTATACTCGATCAAGGGCCTTTGTTATACTCGATGAGGGGACTTTGTTATACTCGATCACGGGCCTTTGGTAGTCTCGATGAGAGGCCGAAGTTATACTCGATCAGGGAACTTTGTTATCCTCGACCAGGAGACTTTGTTATACTCGATCAGGGGACTTTGTTATCGTCGATCAGGGGATGTTTTTTAATCTCGATTAGGGGGCTTTGTTATACTCGATCAGGGGCCTTTGTTATACTCGATCAGGGGACTTTGTTATCCTCGACCAGGGGACTTTGTTTTACTCGATCAGGGGACTTTGTTATACTCGATCAGGGGACTTATTTATACTCGATCATGGGACTTTGCTAAAATCGATCAGGGGACTATGTTATACTCGATCAAGGGACTATGTTATACGCGACCAGGTGACTTTGTTATACTCGATCAGGGACCTTTGTTATACTCGATGAGGGGGCATTGTTATACTCGAGCAGGGGACTTTGTTATACTCGACCAGGGGACTTTGTTTTACTCGACCAGGGGACTTTTTTATACTCGATCAGAGGACTTTGTTATACTCGATCAGGGGACTTTGATATACTCGATCAGGCGGACAAAGTTATACTCGATAAGGGGACTTTGTTATACTCGGTCAAGGGACTTTGTTATACTCGATCAGGCTAATTTGTCATGCTCGATCAAGGGACTTTGTTATACTCGATGAAGGGACTCTGTTATACTCGATCAGGGGATTATTTATACTCGATTTGGGGGGCTTTGTTATACTCGATCAGGGGACTTTGTTATACTCGATTAGGGGACTTTGTTATACTCGATGAGGGGGCTTTGTCTTACTTGATCAGGGGACTTTTTTATACTCGATCACGGGACTTTGTTTTACTTGATCAGGGAATTCTGTAATACTCGACCAGAAGACTTTGTTAAACTCGATTAGGGGACTTTGTTATAGTCGATCAGGAGACTTTGTTATACTGGATCAGGGGACTTTATTATACTCGATGAGGGGACTTTGTTATACTGGATCACGGGCCTTTGATAGACTCGATCAGGGGCCTTAGTTATACTCGATCAGGGATCTTTGTTATACTCGACCAGGGGATGTTTTTTAATCTCGATTTGGGGGCTTTGTCATACTCGATCAGAGGACTTTGATATACTCGAAGACGGAGCTTTGCTATACTTGATTAGGGGACTATGTTAACTCAATGAGGGGGCTTTGTAATACTCGATTAGGCACCTTTGTTATGCTCGTTAAGGGGGCTTTGTTATTCTCGATGAGGGGTCTTTGTTATACTCGCTCAGGTAACTTTGTTATCCTCGATGAGGGGACTTAATTATACTCGATCAAGGGACTTTTCTATACTCGATCAGGGGACTATGTTATACTCGATCAAGGGACTTTCTCATACTCGATCAGGGGACCTAGTTATACTCGAAGACGGAGCTTTGTTATACTTGATTAGGGGACTATGTTATACTCGATGAGGGGGCTTTGTAATACTCGATTAGGCGCCTTTGTTATGCTCGTTAAGGGGGGCTTTGTTATTCTCGATGAGGGGCCTTTGTTATACTCGATCATGGGACTTTGTTATCCTCGATATGGGGACTTAATTATACTCGATCAAGGGACTTTGATATACTCGATCACGGGCCTTTGTTAGACTCGATCAGGGGCCTTTGTTATACTCGATCAGGGGACTTTGTTATACTCGATGAGGGGACTTAATTATACTCGATCAAGGGACTTTGCTATACTCGATCAGGGGACTATGTTATACTCGATCAGGGGACTTTCTTATACTCGACCAGGTGACTTTGTTATACTCGATCAGGGACCTTTGTTATACTCAATGATGGGGCATTGTTATACTCGATCAGTCGACTTTTTTATTCTCGATCAGGGGACTTAATAATACTCGTTCAGGGGACTTTGTTATACTCGATCATGGTCTTTCTGTCATACTGGACCAGGGGACTTTGTTATACTCGACCAGGGGACTTTGTTATACTCGACCAGGGGACTTTGTTTTACTCGATCAGAGGAGTCTGTAATACTCGACCAGGGAACTTTGTTATACTCGACCAGGGGACTTTGCTATATTCAACTAGGGGCCTTTGTTATGCTCGATCATGGGACTTTGTTATACTCGATCAGGGGCAGTTGTTATACTCGATCAGGGGACTTTGTTATACTCGTTTAGGGGACTTTGTTATACTTGATCAGGGGACTTTGTTATTGTCGATCAGTGGGCTTTGTTATACACGATCAGGGGCCTATGTTATTCTCGATCAGGGACTTTGTTATACTCGATCAGGGTTTTTGTTATACTCGATCAAGGGACTTTCTTATACTCGATGAGGGGACTTTGTTATACTCGACCAGGGAACTTTGTTATAGTCGACCAGGGGACTTTGTTCTTCTCCATCAGGGGACTTTGTTATACTCGATCACGGGACTTTGTTATACTCGATCAGGGGACTTTGTTATGCTCGATCAGGGAACTTTGTTAAACTCGATTAGGGGCCTTTGTTATACTCGATCAGTGGACATTGTTATACTCGACCAGGGGACTTTGATATATTCGAGCAGTGGCCTTTGTTATCCTCGACCAGGGGATTTTGTTATACTCGCTCAGGGGGCTTTGTTATACTCTATCAGTTTCCTTTGTTATACTCGATCAAGGGCCTCTGTTATACTCTATCCGTTTCCTTTTTTATACTCGATCAGGGGCGTCTGTTTTACTCGATCGGGGGACTTTGTTATACTCAATGAAGTGGCTTTGTTATACACGATCAGGGGCCTATGTTATGCTCTAACAGAGGACTTTTTATAGTCGATCAGGTGACTCTGTTATAGTCGATCAGGGTGCTTTGTTATACACGATCAGGGGCCTATGTTATGCTCGACCAGGGAACTTTGTTATACTCCACGAGGGGACTTAGCCCTTCTCGATCAGGGGACTTTGGTATACTCGATTAGGGGACTTTGTTATGCTCGATTAGGGGACTTTGGTATACTCGATCAGGGGCCGATGTTATACTCGTACAGGGGACTTTGTTATACTTGATGAGGGGGCTTTGTTATACTCGATCCGGGGACTTTCATATACTTGATCAGGGGACTTTGTTATGCTCGATTAGGGGACTTTGGTATACTCGATCAGGGGCCGTTGTTATAATCGATCAAGGTACTTTCTTATACTCGATCAGGGGATTTTGTTATACTCGACCAGGGGACTTTCTTCTACTCGGTCAGGGGACTTTGTTATGCTCGATCAGGAAACTTTGGGATACTCGTTGAGGGGCCGTTGTTATACTCGATCAGGGGACTTTGTTATACTCGATGAGGGGCTTTGTAATACTCGATTATGCGCCTTTGTTATGCTCGGTATGGGGGCTTTGTTATTCTCGTTGAGGGGCCTTTGTTATACTCGATCAGGGGACTTTGTTATCCTCGACCAGGGGACTTTGTTATACTCGATCAGGGGACTTTGTTATACTCGATCAGGGGACTTAATTATACTCGATCATTGGACTTTCCTATACTCGATCAGGGGACTATGTTATACTCGATCAGGGGACTTTGTTATTCTCGACCATGTGACTTTGTTATACTCGATCAGGGACCTTTGCTATACTCGATGAGGGGGCATTGTTATACTTGATGAGGGGACTGTTTTATACTCGATCAGGGGACTTAAAAATACTCGATCAGGGGACTTTGTTATACTCGATCATGGTCTTTCTGTCATACTGGACCAGGGGACTTTGTTATACTCGACCAGGGGACTTTGTTTTACTCGATCAGGGGAGTCTGTAAAACTCGACCAGGGGACTTTGTTATACTCGAGCAGGGAACTTTGTTATACTCAACCAGGGGCCTTTGTTTTGCTCGATCATGGGACTTTGTTATACTCGATGAGGGGCAGTTGTTATACTCGATCAGGGGAATTTGTTATACTCGATGTGGAGCTTTGTTTTACTCGATCATGGTCTTTCTGTCATACTGGACCAGGGGACTTTGTAATACTCGACCAGGGGAGTTTGTTTTACTCGATCAGGGGAGTCTGTAATACTCGACCAGGGGACTTTGTTATACTCGACCAGGGAACCCTATTATACTCGACCAGGGGACTTTGTTATACTCAATCAGGGGACTTTGTTATAGTCGATCAGGGGGCTTTGTTATACACGATCAGGGGCCTATTTTATGCTCGATCAGGGAACTTTGTTTTACTTGATCAGGGTTTTTGTTATACTCGATCAAGGTACTTTTTTATACTCGATCAGGGGACTTTGTTATACACGACCAGGAAACTTTGTTATAGTCGACCAGGGGACTTTTTTCTTCTCGATCAGGGGACTTTGTTATACTCGATCAGGGGACTTTGTTATACTCGATCAGGGGACTTTGTTATGCTCGATCAGGGAACTTTGTTATACTCGATTGGGGCCTTTGTTATACTCGATTAGGGGACATTGTTATACTCGACCAGGGGACTTTGATATATTCGAGCAGTGGACTTTGTTATCCTCAACCAGGGGATTTTGTTATACTCGATCAGGGGGCTTTGTTATACTCTATCAGTTTCCTTTGTTATACTTGATCAAGGGCGTCTGTTTAACTCGATCAGGGGACTTTGTTATACTCCATCAGGGGGCATTGTTATACACGTTCAGGGGCCTATGTTATGCACGAACAGAGGACTTTATATACTCGATCAGGTGACTCTGTTATAGTCGATCAGGGCGCTTTGTTATACACGATCAGGGTCCTATGTTATGCTCGACCAGGAACTTTGTTATACTCCACGAGGGGACTTTGCCCTTCTCGATCAGGGGACTTTGTTATACTCGATCATGGGGCTTTGTTATACATGATCAGGGGACTTTGTTATGCTCGATAAGCGGTCTTTGTTATTCTCGATCAGGGGCCTTTGTTATACTCGATCAGGGGATTTTTTTATACTCGAGCAGGGGACTTTGTTATCCTCGAACAGGGGACTTTGTTATCCTCGACCAGGGGACTTTGTTATACTCGATCAGAGGACTTTGTTATACTCGATCAGGGGATTTTGTTGTACTCGATCAGGGGACTTTGTTATGCTGGATCAAGGGACTTTGTTATACTCGATTAGGGGCCTTTGTTGTACTCGATCAGGGGACATTATTATACTCGACAAGGGGCCTTTGTTATACTCGAGCAGGGGACTTTTTTATACTCGATCAGGGGATTTTGTTATACACGATTAGGGGCTTATGTTATGCTCGATCAGAGGAATTAGTTATACTCAATCAGAGGACTTTGTTATACTCGACCAGGGAACTCTATTATACTCGACCAGGGGACTTTGTTATAGTCGATCAGGGTTTTTGTTATACTCGATCAAGGGACATTCTTATACTCGACCAGGTGACTTTGTTATACTTGATCAGGGACCTTTGTTATACTCGATGAGGGGGCATTGTTATACTCGAACAGGGGACTTTTTTATACTCCATCATGATCTTTCTGTCATACTGGACCAGGGGACTTTGTTATACTTGACCAGGGGACTTTGTTTTACTCGACCAGGGGTCTTTTTTATACTCGGTAAGGTGACTTTGTTATACTCGGTCAAGGGACTTTGTTATATTTGATCAGGCTAATTTGTTATACTCGATCAAGGGACTCTGTTATACTCGATCAAAGGGCTTTGTTATACTCGATCAGGGGACTTTCTTATGCTCGATCACGGGCCTTTGTTAGACTCGATCAGGGGTCTTTGTTATACTCGATCAGGGTATTATTTTATTCTCGATTAGGGGGGCTTTGTAATACTCGATCAGGGGACTTTGTTATACTCGATTAGGGGACTTTGTTATACTCGATGATGGGGTTTTGTTTTACTTGATCAGGGGACTTTTTTGTACTCGATGAGGGAACTTAATAATACTCGATCAAGGGACTTTGCTATACTCGATCATGGGACTTTGTCATACTGGACCAGGGGACTTTGTTGTTCTCGATAGGGGGGGACTTTGCTATACTCGATGAGGGGACTTTGTTATACTCGATTAGGGGAACTATGTTATGCTCGATCAGGAGACTTTGGCATACTCGATCAGGGTCCGTTTTTAGACTCGATCATTGGACTTTGTTATACTCGACCAGGGACTTTGTTATACTCGATCTGGGACCTTTGTTATACTCGATCAGGGGGCTTTCTTATACTCGATGAAGGGACTTTGTTATTCTCGATCAGGGGATTTTGTCATACTGGACCAGGGGACTTTCGTTATACTCGATCAGGGGACTTTGTTTTACTCGATCAGGGAACTCTGTAATACTCGACCAGAAGACATTGTTAAACTCGATGAGGGGACTTTGTTATAGTCGATCAGGGGACTTTGTTATACTGGATCAAGGGACTTTGTTATACTCGATCCGGGGCCTTTGTTATACTCGATCAGGGGGCTTTGATATTCTCGATGAAGGGCCTTTGCTATACTCGATCAGGGGAATATGTTATACTCGACAAGGGGACTGTGTTATACTCGATCAGGGGACTTTGTTATACTCGATTAGGGGACTTTGTTTTACTCGATTAGGGGACTTTGTTTTACTCGATCAGGGGCCTTTGTTATACTCGATCGAGGGCCTCTGCTATACTCGATTAGGGGACTTTGTTATGCACTATCAGGCGACTTTGTTATACTCGATCAAGGGTCTTTGTTATATTCGATCAGGGGACTTTATTATACTCGATCACGGGCCTTTGTTAGATTCGATCAGGGGCCTTAGTTATACTCGATCAGGGATCTTTGTTATACTCGATCAGAGTATGTTTTTTAATCTCGATTTGGGGGCTTTGTTATACTCGATCAGGGGCCTTTGTTATACTCAATCAGGGGACTTTGTTATCCTCGACCAGGAGACTTTGTTATACTCGATCAGGGGACTTTGCTAAACTCGATTAGGGGACTTATTTAAACTCGATCAAGGGACTTTGCTATACTCGATCAAGGGACTATGATATACTCGTTCAAGGGACTTTGTTATACTCGAGCAGGTGACTTTGTTATACTCGATCAGGGACCTTTGTTATACTCGATGAGGGGGCATTGTGATACTCGATGAGGGGACTTTGTTATACTGAATCAAGGGCCTTTGTTTTACTCGATCAGGGGAGTCCGTAATACTCGACCAGGGGACTTTGTTATAATCGACCATGGTACTTTGTTATACTCAACCAGGGGCCATTGTTATGCTCGATTATGGGACTTTGTTATACTCGATCAGGGGCCGTTGTTATACTCGATCAGGGGACTTTGTTATACTCGATGTGGGGGCTTTGGTATACTCGATCAGGGGACTTTGTTATCCTCGTTCAGGGGGCTTTGTTATACTCGACTAGGCGCTTTTGTTATGCTCGATCAGAGGACTTTGTTATACTCGATCAGAGGACTTTGTTATAATAAATTAGAGGACTTTGTTATACTCTACCATGGAACTCTATTATACTCGACCAGGGGACATTGTTATACTCGATCAGGGGACTTTGTTATAGTCGATCAGAGGGCTTTCTTATACACGATGAGGGACCTAAGTTATGCTAGATCAGGGGACTTTGTTATACTCGATCAGGGTTTTTGTTATACTCGATCAAGGGATTTTGTTATACTCGATCAGGGGACTTTGTTATACTCGATCAGGGGACTTTGTTATGTTCGATCAGGGAACTTTGTTATACTCGATTAGGGGCCTTTATTATACTCGATCAGGGGACATTGTTATCCTCGACCAGGGGATTTTGTTATACTCGATGAGGGGGGGCTTTGTTATACACGATCAGGGGCCTATGTTTTGCTCGATCAGAGGACTTTGTTATACTCGATCAGAGGACTTTGTTATACTCCACGAGGGGAATTTGCCCTTCTCGATCAGGGGACTTTGTTATACTCGATCATGGGACTTTGTTATACTTGATCAGGGGACTTTGTTATGCTCGATCAGGGGACTTTGGCATACTCGATCAGGGGCCTTTGCTATGCTCGATCAGGGGACTTTGTTATACTCGATGAGGGGGCTTTGTTATACTCGATCAGGGTTTTTGTTATACTCGATCAGGGGGCTTTGTTATACTCAACTAGGCGCTTTTGTTATGCTCGATAAGGGGGCTTTGTTTTTCCCGATGAGGGGCCTTTGTTATACTGGATGAGGGGGCATTATTATAGTCCACCAGGGGCCTTTGTTATACTCCACCATGAGACTTTGTTACACTCGATCAGGGGACTTTGTTATAGTTGATCAGGGGACTTTGGTAAACTCGATCAGGGGACTTTGTTATACTGGATCAAAGGACTTTGTTATACTCCACCAGGGACCTTTTTTATACTCGATCAGGGGGCTTTGATATTCTCGATGAAGGTCCTTTGCTATACTCGATCAGGGGACTTTGTTATACTCGACAAGGGGACTTTGTTATACTCGATCAGGGGACTTTGTTATACTCGATCAAGGGACTTTGTTATAAACGATCAGGGGGCTTTGTTTTACACGATCAGGGGCCTATGTTATGCTCGATCAGAGGACTTTGTTATACTCGATCAGAGGACTTTGTTATACTCGACCAGGGAACTCTGTTATACTCGATCAGGGGCCTTTGTTATACTCGATCAAGGGCCTCTGTTTTACTCGACCAGGTTACTTTGTTATACCCGATCAGAGGACTTTGTTATAGTCGATCAGGGGGCTTTGTTATACACGATGAGGGGCCTATTTTATGCTCGATCAGGGGACTTTGTTATACTCGCTCAGGATTTTTGTTATACTCGATCAAGGGACTTTCTTATACTCGATCAGGGGGCTTTGTTTTACACGACCAGGGAACTTTGTTATAGTCGACCAGGGGACTTTGTTCTTCTCGATCAGGGGACTTTGTTATACTCGAGCAGGGGACTTTGTTATACTCGATCAGGGGACTTTGTTATGCTCGATCAGGGAACTTTGTTATACTCGATTAGGGGCCTTTGTTATCCTCGATTAGGGGACATTGTTATACTCGACCAGGGGACTTTGATATATTCGAGCAGTGGACTTTGTTATCCTCAACCAGGGGATTTTATTATACTCGATCAGGGGGCTTTGTTATACTCTATCAGTTTCCTTTTTTATACTTGATCATGGGTGTCTGTTTTACTCGATCAGGGGACTTTGTTATACTCAATCAGGGGGCTTTGTTATACACGATCAGGGGCCTATGTTATGCACGAACAGAGGACTTTTTATACTCGATCAGGTGACTCTGTTATAGTCGATCAGGGTGCTTTGTTATACACGATCAGGGCCCTATGTTATGCTCGACCAGGGAACTTTGTTATACTCCACGAGGGGACTTTGCCCTTCTCGATCAGGGGACTTTGTTATACTCGATCATGGGACTTTGTTATACCTGATCAGGTGACTTTGTTATGCTCGACCAGGGAACTTTGTTATACTCGATCAGGGGACTTTGCTCTTTTCGATCAGGGGCTTTGTTATACTCGATCAGGGGACTTTTTTATACTCGATCAGGGGACTTTGCAATGCTCGATAAGGAAACTTTGGTATACTCGTTGAGGGGCGGTTGTTATACTCGATCAGGGGACTTTGTTATACACGATCAGGGGCCTATGTTATGCTCGAACAGAGGACTTTTGTATACTCGATTAGAGAAATTTGTTATACTCGACCAGGGAACTCTGTTATACTCGAACAAGGAATTTTGTTATACTCGATCAGGTGACTCTGTTATTCTCGATCAGGGTGCTTTGTTATACACGATCAGGGGCTTATGTTATGCTCGACCAGGGAACTTTGTTATACTCCACCAGGGGACTTTGCTCTTCTCGATCAGGGGACTTTGTTTTACTCGATGATGGGACTTTTTATACTCGATCAGGGGACTTTGTTATGCTCGATCAGGGGACTTTGGTATACTCGATCAGGGGCCGTTGTTATACTCGATCAGGGAACTTTGTTATACTCGATGAGGGGGCTTTGTTATACTCGATTAGGGGACTTTGTTATACTCGATCAGGGGGCTTTGTTATACTCAACTAGGCGCTTTTGTTTTGCTCGATAAGGGGGGTTTGTTATTCCGGATGAGGGGCCTTTGTTATACTCGATCAGGGTTTTTGTTATACTCGATCAGGGGGCTTTGTTATACTCAACTAGGCGCTTTTGTTATGTTCGACAAGGGGGCTTTGTTATTCCCTATGAGGGGCCTTTGTTATACTCGATCAAGAGACTTTTTTTAAATCGATCAGGGGACTTTGTTATACTGGATGAGGGGGCATTATTATAGTCCACCAGGGGCCTTTGTTATACTCCACCAGGAGACTTTGTTATACTCGATCAGGGGACTTTGTTATAGTTGATCAGGGGACTTTGTCAAACTCGATGAGGGGACTTTGTTATACTGGATCAAAGGACTTTGTTATACTCCTCCAGGGGCTTTTCTTATACTTGATCAGGGGGCTTTGATATTCTCGATGAAGGGCCTTTGCTATACTCGATCAGGGGGATTTGTTATACTCGACAAGGGGACTTTGTTATACTCGATCAGGGGTCTTATTTATACTCGATCAAGGGACTTTGCTATACTATGGTGTGCCATACGGGGGCGAATTTTTTTTTTTTTGGAGTTTGAAAAATCGGCCCATAGTATTAATGATGTAGTTCTATGTGCAGAATCATGTGATATCTTCAGATTATGAAAAGTTTTCATTTTTTGCTAGGTAAATTTTAACTTGAAATCTTATGAAAATTCAGTATTCCCACCCTTTTACCAACACCACTAAATAGCTTATTTAAAGTAAAGTAAATGTATCAGTTTAATTTATTAGGATGAAAATGATCCAGAATAGTGAAACAAATGATCTTGACGCATTTATTAAATTTAATATTCCTTTAGAAAACAAAATCATCAAATACAAAAACCGGTTTTACTGCTACGACCCGGTGTTGCTGCACACCATCGAGAATATGTCTTTCTTGCTTCTGTTTCTACTCATCACCTCACTGCTGACCACCTGAGCTCGGATGTAGCCTTCCGTCCTCTCTTGGCTGTACATGTGACTGCTGGCCTCGCTCACTTGCTGTACACAACGCTCTATACTCTGGGTGTGCGAGGGCCAGGCAGGGACATGCATGGGGTTGTCCAGGAAAGCTCTGACTTGAACATTGGTGAGGCTGCAGGTAAGAGGGGGCTCACTGCCAGCCTGGATGTTATCCAGATCTGTGAGATCAGTGAGGGTCTTGGCACCTAGATTGACTTCAGGAGTCTCCCTGACCCTGAAGGAATCGTCACCAACTGATTCGTCATGCCCAGATCCTCTCATAAGTCTCATATCCAAGATCTTTTTGACTGCCACTCTTCTCTCCTCCTCATCCCTACTGCAGAGCATTGTCTGCAGAACTGCCTCGGGATGAGCATACCAGGAAGATCTCCTCACAGTCTGCTCCACAATCTGAACAACCTTCCTTGGCTGACTCCTCAGGAGCTCAAGCTGGAAGAGAACATGCCTCGGACCTTCGGAGAACGATGACTTGACCTTGGTGTTGAACCAATTTGGCAAGTAGACACTCACGATGAATTGGACAATAAGTCTCAGGTTGTGAAGCTGGTTCCCTTTCAGTTTATGATGAGCGACCCAAATTCTGCAGAACCTGAGAGCCGTTGTGAGCCACCTAGAATGTGAGACTGGACCTATCTGTAGGTAAGCAAGTCTATCAGGCATGACCCCAGTTTTGATGGCACTGCAAATCATGTAACCATAGTACTGGTCAGTACTCAGGTCGTCAATGACAGTATGTGCAAGCTCAACGAGTGGAGGGCCAACTGTGATTTTTTCAAAGCTCGGATTTATTTCTAACTCAGTGGCAGAGTCCAGCATCTAGCCAAGAGGACCAGACCATCTGTTGTTTGAAAGAGTCTTGCCATCCAGCTCCTGGATCAGATGTCTGAGTGGCAACTCGTTGGTGTGGAGGTCACAAACAATCCAGACCAGCTTCCTCCCAATCTTCCGCTCTATCCACTGTATGACCCCCCCCCCCCTTGCTACCCTGTGTTCGTGTTGGTGCTGTCCCCTCCAATGGCCTGCAGGGTCTGGTCTACGTTCCCTTCTCTGAGCCAGTTCACAATGTTATCTGCCACTATCTCAGCTGGTTTCCTGATGTCATCTTTCTCTGGAGTGAAATGCCACAAATACTTCCCTCCTGGTTCACTGCAGCAGGAGTAGTGTTCCTCCTTCACCATGGCAGGGAACAACTTGTCAGAATCTCCAACTTTCATGAACACTTTAGTGTCATCCCTTCTCCCATCAAAGAACAAACAATTGATTCCATTTTCTCTTATCCACTTATCAAACTCCTCTTCTAGGTTACTGACAAGTTTCTCCTTAGCTCTCCTTATTTTGTTATGATCTATCACCAGGTGAACATCATCAGGTGTTATCAAACCACCGTCAATCCAGGCAGCTGTTGTTATCTCTGCAGTTTCTCTGAGACCAGTGTGGTGTCGCATGCTGGCCAGAGCTATGCTCGGGATATCTTTCCTATTTCGAATCTTATGCCTGGAAGGTTTGGGATCATAATTTTATGGGTTAGGGACAAAGTCACCATTCTCCTGGTCAGCACTCGGATCAGCCATGGGGAAGTCATTAAACTCTGAATCAGCTTGACTCCAATAATCGGCCTTTTTTACCTCACCCTGGGCCTTGTCAAGTCTCTTTTCCTAAGCAACTCTTCTCCTCTTCTGTCACTCTGTGGCAGCCTCCTGTCTCTTGGACTCCGGAATATCTCAGCTAGAAATGATGAGAGCCCCTATACTGCCAGTCTTCTCTCTCTGTGCTTTGACAAATGCCAGTTCGATCACAGGAGTCTTTAGTTCACGCTTTCAAATACAGGAGATGTGGGCCTCGGATTTTCAGTCACGATCGCATCCAAACTCAGGACAGAGAACAATTGGGCACTTGCAAGTAATTATGTCAAATAACTGGTCCAGTTGCTTGGCAAAGCTGTCCTTAACTGCAAGTTTTCCTCTCCCAAGAGAGATATCTCTTGCCTTTTCCCAACTGGCTAGCAGTCTCTCACTAATCTTCTTCTGACTTGTTATGACTGGAGGCTTGAACTGAGCGTTAGCCAGAGTGTACTGTACCAAGACAGCTTTGGTCATATCACTGGTAATTTCTTTGTTTGTGTAAGTTCTTTGGTTCTTTTCACTGATTTGCCTGATTAAAACACCGTAGCTCAAAGCATCTCTCAATGTAGGCAACTCCCACTTCAGGAGCTCTCTCCCAGACCCAAGATAGTGACTGAGATGGCTGGATTTTTGTTTCCTCGTCCTGACACAAGCAGCCATCGCAAATATTATCAACTTATAAATGCATCAGAATCTGAAACAGAAAAAAAATATTGTTAGTTGGGTTGTTAAAGAATGAAGTCAGAAAGCAATGTTCACTATTTAATTGTAATGCACTAGTGCAGCTGTACGTTAGATTTTCGATAAATTTCACGCTAAAATTTACTTAGCAAAAGGTTGCAAAATATCTAAACTGAAATTATTTTCTGTTTACATACACTTTAATCTACCAAAAAAGTGATGGGCCATTAGTTTTAGCTGATCTTCCCTCCTATGACACACCCTATTGCTATACTCGATCTGGGAACTATGTTATACTCTATCAGGGGACTTTGTTATACTCGACCAGGTGACTTTGTTATACTCGATTAGGGACCTTTGTTATACTCGATGAGGGGGCATTGTTATACTCGATCAGGGGACTTTTTTATACTCGATCAGGGGAAATAATAATGCTCGATCGGGGGACTTTGTTACACTCGATCATGGTCTTTCTGTCATACTGGACCAGGGGACTTTGTTATACTCGACCAGGGGACTTTGTTTTACTCGATCAGGGGACTTTGTTATACTCGATGTGGGGGCTTTGTTATACTCGATCAGGGGAGTTTGTTATACCCGTTCAGGGGGCTTTGTTATACTCGACTAGGCGCTTTTGTTATGCTCGATAAGGGGGCTTTGTTATTCTCGATCAGGGGCCTTTGTTATACTCGATCAGGGGATTTTGTTATACTCGACCAGGGGACTTTGTTATACTCGAGCAGGGGACTTTGTTATCCTCGATCAGGGGATTTTGATATACTCGATCAGGGGACTTTGTTATGCTGGATCAAGGGACTTTGTTATACTCGATCAGGGAACTTTGTTATTCTCGATTTGGGGCCTTTGTTGTACTCGATCAGGGGACATTATCATATTCGACCAGGGGACTTTGTTATTCTCGAGCAGGGGACTTTGTTATACTCGATCAGGGGAATTTGTTATACACGATCAGGGGCTTATGTTATGCTCGATCAGAGGACTTTCTTATACTCGATCAGAGGAATTTGTTATACTCGGCCAGGGAACTCTATTATACTCGACCAAGGGTCATTGTTATACTCGATCAGGGGGCTTTGTTATACACGATCAGGGACCTATGTTATGCTAGATCACGGGACTTTGTTATACTCGATCAGGGGAATTTGTCATACTCGACCAGGGAACTTTGTTATAGTCGACCAGGGGACTTTGTTCTTCTCGATCAGGGGACTTTGTTATACTCGATCAGGGGACATTGTTATACTCGACTAGGGGACTTTGATATATTCGAGCAGTGGACTTTGTTATCCTCGACTAGGGGATTTTGTTACACTCGATCAGGGGGCTTTGTTATACACGATCGGGGGCCTATGTTATGCTCGATTTTAGGACTTTGTTATACTCGATCAGAGGACTTTGTTATACTCGACCAGGGAACTCTGTTATACTCGATCAGGGGCGTTTGTATCACTCGATCAAGGGCCTCTGTTATACTCTATCAGTTTCCTTTGTTATACTCGATCAAGGGCGTCTGTTTTTCTCGTTCAGGGGACTTTGTTATTCTCAATGAGGGGGGTTTGTTGTACACGATCAGGGGCCTTTTTTATGCTCGAACAGAGGACTTTTTTATACTCGATCAGAGGACTTTGCTCTTCTCGATCAGGGGATTTTGTTATACTCGATTAGGGGGCTTTGTTATACACGATCAGGGGCCTATGTTATGCTCGATTTTAGGACTGTGTTATCCTCGACAAGGGGACTTTGTTATAATCGATCAAGGGACTTTCTTTACTCGATCAGGGGACTTTGTTATACTCGATGAGGGGACTATGTTATACTCGATCAGAGAACTTTGTTATACTCGATTGGGGCCTTTGTTATACTCGATTAGGGGACATTGTTATACTCGACCAGGGGACTTTGATATATTCGAGCAGTGGACTTTGTTATCCTCAACCAGGGGATTTTGTTATACTCGATCAGGGGGCTTTGTTATACTCTATCAGTTTCCTTTGTTATACTTGATCAAGGGCGTCTGTTTAACTCGATCAGGGGACTTTGTTATACTCAATCAGGGGGCATTGTTATACACGTTCAGGGGCCTATGTTATGCACGAACAGAGGACTTTTTATACTCGATCAGGTGACTCTGTTATAGTCGATCAGGGTGTTTTGTTGTACACAATCAGGGGCCTATGTTATGCTCGACCAGGAACTTTGTTATACTCCACGAGGGGACTTTGCCCTTCTCGATCAGGGGACTTTGTTATACTCGATCATGGGACTTTGTTATACATGATCAGGGGACTTTGTTATGCTCGATCAGGGGACTTTGTTATACTCGTTCAGGGGTCTTTGTTATACTCGACTAGGCGCTTTTGTTATGCTCGATAAGCGATCTTTGTTATTCTCGATCAGGGGCCTTTGTTATACTCGATCAGGGGATTTTTTTATACTCGACCAGGGGACTTTGTTATCCTCGACCAGGGGACTTTGTTTTCCTCGACCAGGGGACTTTGTTATACTCGATCAGGGGACTTTGTTATACTCGATCAGGGGATTTTGTTATACTCGATCAGGGGACTTTGTTATGCTGGATCAAGGGACTTTGTTATACTCGATTAGGGGCCTTTTGTTATTTTCGATCAGGGGACATTATTATACTCGACAAGGGGCCTTTGTTATACTCGAGCAGGGGACTTTTTTATACTCGATCAGGGGATTTTGTTATACACGATTAGGGGCTTATGTTATGCTCGATCAGAGGAATTAGTTATACTCAATCAGAGGACTTTGTTATACTCGACCAGGGAACTCTATTTTACTCGACCAGGGGACTTTGTTATAGTCGATCAGGGTTTTTGTTATACTCGATCAAGGGACATTCTTATACTCGACCAGGTGACTTTGTTATACTTGATCAGGGACCTTTGTTATACTCGATGAGGGGGCATTGTTACACGCGAACAGTGGACTTTTTTATAGTCGATCATGATCTTTCTGTCATACTGGACCAGGGGACTTTGTTATACTCTACCAGGGGACTTTGTTTTACTCGACCAGGGGACTTTTTTATACTCGATCAGAGAACTTTGTTATATTTCATCAGGCTAATTTGTTATACTCGATCAAGGGACTCTGTTATACTCGATCAAGGGGCTTTGTTATACTCGATCAGGGGACTTTGTTATACTCGATCACGGGCCTTTGTTAGACTCGATCAGGGGTCTTTGTTATACTCGATCAGAAGATTATTTTATTCTCGATTACGGGGGGCTTTGTTATACTCGATCAGGGGACTTTGTTATACTCGATTAGGGGACTTTGTTATACTCAATGAGGGGGCTTTGTTTTACTTGATCAGGGGACTTTTTTTTCTCGATCAGGGAACTTAATAATACTCGATCAAGGGACTTTGCTATACTCGATCATGGGACTTTGTCATACTGGACCAGTGGACTTTGTTATTCTCGATAGGGGAGACTTTGCTATACTCGATGAGGGGACTTTGTTTTACTCGATTAGGGGACTTTGTTATGCTCGATCAGGAGACGTTGGCATACTCGATCAGGGTCCGTTTTTAGACTCGATCATTGGACTTTGTTGTACTCGACCAGGGACTTTGTTATACTCGATCTGGGACCTTTGTTATACTCGATCAGGGGGCTTTCTTATACTCGATAAGGGGACTTTTTTATACTTGATGAGGGGACTTAATAATACTCGATCAAGGGACTTTGTTGTACTCGATCAGGGGATTTTGTCATATTGGACCAGGGGACTTTCGTTATACTCGATCAGGGGACTTTGTTTTACTCGATCAGGGAACTCTGTAATACTCGACCAGAAGACATTGTATAACTCGATGAGGGGACTTTGTTATAGTCGATCAGGGGACTTTGTTATACTGGATCAAGGGACTTTGTTATACTCGATCCGGGGCCTTTGTTATACTCGATCAGGGGGCTTTGATATTCTCGATGAAGGGCCTTTGCTATACTCGATCAGAGGACTATGTTAAACTCAACAAGGGGACTTTGTTATACTCGATGAGGGGAATTTGTTATACTCGATTAGGGTCTTTGTTTTACTCGATTAGGGGACTTTGTTTTACTCGATTAGGGGCCTTTGTTATACTCGATCGAGGGCCTCTGTTATACTCGATTAGGGGACTTTGTTTTACACTATCAGGCGACTTTGTTATACTCGATCAAGGGTCTTTGTTATATTCGATCAGGGGACTTTGTTATACTCGATCACGGGCCTTTGTTAGACTCGATCAGGGGCCTTAGTTATACTCGATCAGGGATCTTTGTTATACTCGATCAGAGGATGTTTTTTAATCTCGATTTGGGGGCTTTGTTATACTCGATTAGGGGCCTTTGTTATACTCAATCAGGGGACTTTGTTATCCTCGACCAGGGGACTTTGTTATACTCGATCAAGGGACTTTGTTATACTCGATCAGGGGACTTATTTATACTCGATCAAGGGACTTTGTCATACTCGATCATGGGACTATGTTATACTCGAGCAGGTGACTTTGTTATACTCGATCAGGGACCTTTGTTATACTCGATGAAGGGGCATTGTTATACTCGATCAGGGGACTTTCTTATACACGATCAGCGGACTTTGTTATACTGAATTAGGGACCTTTGTTTTACTCGATCAGGAGAGTCTGTAATACTCGACCAGGAGACTTTGTTATAATCGACCAGGGGACTTTGTTATACTCAACCAGGGGCCTTTGTCATGCTCGATTATGGGACTTTGATATACTCGATCAGGGGCCGTTATTATGCTCGATCAGGGGACTTTGTTATACTCGATGTGGGGGCTTTGTTATACTCGATCAGGGGACTTTGTTATCCTCGTTCAGGGGGCTTTGTTATACTCGACTAGGCGCTTTTGTTATGCTCGATAAGGGGGCTTTGTTATTCTCGATCAGGGACCTTTGTTATACTCGATCAGGGAATTTTGTTATACTCGACCAGGGGACTTTGTTATACTCGAGCAGGGGACTTTGTTATACTCGACCAGGAGACTTTGTTATACTCGATCAAGGATCTTTGTTATACTCGATCAGGGAACTTTGTTATACTTGATTAGGGGCCTTTGTTGTACTCGATCAGGGGACATTATTATCTTCGACCAGGGGACTTTGTTATATTCGAGCAGGGGACTTTGTTATACTCGATCAGGGGATTTTGTTATGCTGGATCAAGGGACTTTGTTATACTCGAGCAGGGGATTTTGTCATACTCGATCAGGGGACTTTGTTATGCTGGATCAAAGGACTTTGTTATACTCGATCAGGGAACTTTGTTATACTAGATTAGGAGCCTTTGTTGTACTCGATCAGGGGACATTATTATCTTCGACCAGGGGACTTTGTTATATTCGAGCAGGGGACTTTGTTATACTCGATCAGGGGATTTTGTTATACACGATCAGGGGCTTATGTTATGCTCGATCAGAGGACTTTGCTATACTCGATTAGAGGACTTTCTTATACTCAATCAGAGGACTTTTTTATACTCGACCAGGGAACTCTATTATACTCGACCAGGGGACATAGTTATATTCGATCAGGGGACTTTGTTATAGTCGATCAGAGGGCTTTGTTATACACGATCAGGGGACTTTGTTATACTCGATCATGGGACTTTGTTATACTTGATCAGGGGACTTTGTTATGCTCGATTAGGGGACTTTGGTATACTCGATCAGGGGCCGTTGTTATACTCGATCAGGGGACTTTGTTATACTCGATGAGGGGGCTTTGTTATACTCGATCAGGGTTTTTGTTATACTCGTTCAGGGGGCTTTGTTATACTCAACTAGGCGCGTTTGTTATGCTCGATGAGGGGTCTTTGTTATTCCCGATGAGGGGCCTTTGTTATACTCGATCAAGGGACTTTTTTTTAATCGATTAGGGGACTTTGTTATACTGGATGAGAGGGCATTATTATAGTCCAGCAGGGGCCTTTGTAATACTCCACCAGGAGACTTTGTTATACTCGATCAGGGGACTTTGTTATAGTTGATCAGGGGAATTTGTTAAACTCGATCAGGGGACTTTGTTATACTGGATCAAAGGACTTTGTTATACTCCACCAGGGACTTTTTTTATACTCGATCAGGGGGCTTTGATATTCTCGATGAAGGTCCATTGCTATACTCGATCAGGGGACTTTGTTATACTCGACAAGGGGACTTTGTTATACTCGATTAGCGGACTTTGTTATACTCGATCAGGGGCCTTTGTTATACTCGATCAAGGGCCTCTGTTATACTCGATCAGGGGACTTTGTTATACTCGATCAAGGGAATTTGTTATAAACGATCAGGGGGCTTTGTTATACACGATCAGGGGCCTATGTTATGCACGATCAGAGGACTTTGTTATACTCGATCAGAGGACTTTGTTATACTCGACCAGGGAACTCTGTTATACTCGATCAGGGGCCTTTATTATACTCGATCAAGGGCCTCTGTTTTTCTCGATCAGGGGACTTTTTTATACTCGATCAGGGGACTTAATAATACTCGATCAGGGGACTTTGTTATACTCGACCAGGGGACCTTGTTTTACTCGGTCACGGGAGTCTGTAATACTCGACCAGGGGACTTTGTTATACTCGATTAGGGGACTTTGTTATAGTCGATCAGGGGGCTTTGTTATACACGATCAGGGGCCTATTTTATGCTCGATCAGGGGACTTTGTTATACTTGATCAGGGTTTTTGTTAAACTCGATCAAGGGACTTTCTTATACTCGATCAGGGGACTTTGTTATACACGAACAGGGAACTTTGTTATAGTCGACCAGGGGACTTTGTTCTTCTCGATCAGGGGACTTTGTTATACTCGATCAGGGGACTTTGTTATACTCGATCAGGGGACTTTGTTATGCTCGATCAGGGAACTTTGTTATACTCGATTAGGGGACTTTGTTATACTCGATTAGGGGACATTGTTATACTCGACCAGGGGACATTGATATATTCGAGCAGTGGACTTTGTTATCCTCAACAAGGGGATTTTGTTATACTCGATCAGGGGGCTTTGTTATACTCTATCAGTTTCCTTTGTTATACTTGATCAAGGGCGTCTGTTTTACTCGATCAGTGGACTTTGTTATACTCAATCAGGGGGCTTTGTTATACACGATCAGGGGTTTATGCTATGCACGAACAGAGGACTTTTTATACTCGATCAGGTGACTCTGTTATAGTCGATCAGGGTGCTTTGTTATACTCCACGAGGGGACTTTGCCCTTCTCGATCAGGGAACTTTGTTATACTCGATCATGGGACTTTGTTATACTTGATCAGGGGACTTTGTTATGCTCGATCATGGGACTTTGTTATACTCGTTCAGGGGTCTTTGTTATACTCGCCTAGGCGCTTTTGTTATGCTCGATAAGGGGGCTTTGTTATTCTCGGTCAGGGGCCTTTGTTATACTCGATCAGGGGATTTTGTTATACTCGACCAGGGGACTTTGTTATACTCGAGCAGGGGACTTTGTTATCCTCGACCAGAGGACTTTGTTATACTCGATCAGGGGACTTTGTTATACTCGATCAGGGGATTTTGTTATACTCGATCAGGGGACTTTGTTATGCTGGATCAAGGGACTTTGTTATACTCGATCAGGGAACTTTGTTATCCTCGATTAGGGGCCTTTGTTATACTCGATCAGGGGACATTATTATACTCGACCAGGGGCCTTTGTTATACTCGAGCAGGGGACTTTGTTATACTCGATCAGGGAATTTTGTTATACACGATCAGGGGCTTATGTTATGCACGATCAGAGGACTTAGTAATACTCAATCAGAGGACTTTGTTATACTCGACCAGGGAACTCTATTATACTCGACCAG
The DNA here is from genome assembly GCA_958450375.1 of Homarus gammarus. Taxonomy (NCBI): domain Eukaryota; kingdom Metazoa; phylum Arthropoda; class Malacostraca; order Decapoda; family Nephropidae; genus Homarus; species Homarus gammarus. The sequence goes on from CAUDMG010003396.1 coordinate 746,067, forward strand.
GGGACTTTGTTATAGTCGATCAGGGGGCGTTGTTATACACGATCAGGGGCCTATTTTATGCTCGATCAGGGGACTTTGTTATACTCGATCAGAGTATGTTTTTTAATCTCGATTTGGGGGCTTTGTTATACTCAATCAGGGGCCTTTGTTATACTCAATCAGGGGACTTTGTTATCCTCGACGAGGGGACTTTGTTATGCTCGATCAGGGGACTTTGTTAAACTCGATTAGGGGACTTATTTAAACTCGATCAAGGGGCTTTGCTATACTCGATCAAGGGACTATGATATACTCGATCAAGGGACTTTGTTATACTCGAGCAGGTGACTTTGTTATACTCGATCAGGGACCTTTGTTATACTCGATGAGGGGGCATTGTGATGCTCGATCAGGGGACTTTGTTATACTTGATCAGGGGACTTTGTTATACTGAATCAGGGGCCTTTGTTTTACTCGATTAGGGGAGTCCGTAATACTCGACCAGGGGACTTTGTTATAATCGACCATGGGACTTTGTTATACTCAACCAGGGGCCATTGTTATGCTCGATTATGGGACTTTGTTATACTCGATCAGGGGCCGTTGTTATACTCGATCAGGGGACTTTGTTATACTCGATGTGGGGGCTTTGTTATACTCGATCAGGGGACTTTGTTATCCTCGTTCTGGGGGCTTTGTTAAACTCGACTAGGCGCTTTTGTTATGCTCGATCAGAGGACTTTGTTATACTCGATCAGAGGACTTTGTTATAATAAATCAGAGGTCTTTGTTATACTCTACCATGGAACTCTATTATACTCGACCAGGGGACATTGTTATACTCGATCAGGGGACTTTGTTATAGTCGATCAGAGGGCTTTCTTATACACGATGAGGGACCTAAGTTATGCTAGATCAGGGGACTTTGTTATACTCGATCAGGGTTTTTGTTATACTCGATCAAGGGATTTTGTTATACTCGATCAGGGGACTTTGTTACACTCGATCAGGGGACTTTGTTATGTTCGATCAGGGAACTTTGTTATACTCGATCAGCGGACTTTGTTATACTCGATCAGGGGACTTTGTTATAATCGATCAGGGACCTTTGTTTTACTCGATGAGGGGACTATGTTATACTCGATCAGGGGACTTTGTTATACTCGACCAGGGAACTTTGTTATACTCGATCAGGCGACTTTGTTTTACTCGATCAGGGACTTTGTCATACTGGACCAGGGGACTTTGTTATACTCGATCAGGGGACTTTGTTTTACTCCATCAGGGGAATCTGTAATACTCAACCAGGGGACTTTGTTATACTCGATCAGGGGAATTTGCTCTTTTCGATCAGGGGACTTTGTTATACTCGATCAGCGGACTTTTTTTAACTCGATCAGGGGACATGGTTATGCTCGATCAGGAGACTTTGGTATACTTTATCAGGAGCCGTTGTTATACTCGATGAGGGGGCTTTGTTTTACTCGACTATTCGCTTTTGTTATGCTCGATATGGGGGCTCTGTTATTCTCGATCACGGGCCTCTGTTATTCTCGATCAGGGGCCTTTGTTATACTCGATGAGGGGACTTTGTTATGCTCGACCACGGGACTTTGTTATACTCGAGCAGGGGACTTTGTTATCCTCGACCAGTCGACTTTGTTATACTCGATCAGGGGACTTTGTTATACTCGATCAAGGAACTTTGTTATAATCGACCAGGGGACTTTGTTATCCTCGTGCACGGGACTTTGTTATCCTCGACCAGGGGACTTTGTTATACTCGATCAAGGGACATAGAAATACTCGAAAAGGGGACTTTGTTATACTCGATCAGGGACATTTGTTATACTCGATGTGGGGACTATGTTATACTCGATCAGGGGACTTTGTTATACTCGACCAGGAAACTTTGTTATACTAGATCAGGGGACTTTGCTATACTGAATCAGGGGACTTTGTTTTACTCGATCATGGGAATCTGTAATACTCGACCAGTGGACTTTGTTATACTCGACCAGGGGACTTTGTTATACTCAACCAGGGGCCTTTGCTGTGCTCGATCAGGGGACTTTGCTAAACTAGATAAGGGGCCGTTGTTATACTCGATCAGGAGACTTTGTTATACTTGATCAGGTGGCTTTGTTATACTCGATCAGGGGACTTTGTTATACTCGATTAGGGGGCTTTGTTATACTCGACTAGGCGCTTTTGTTATGCTCGATAAGGGTGCTTTGTTATTCTCGATCAGGGGCCTTTGTTATACTCGATCAGGGGACTTTGTTATACTCGACCAGGGTTTTTGTTATACTCGATCAGGGGGCTTTGTTATACACGATCAGGGGCCTATGTTGTGCTCGACCAGTTAACTTTGTTATACTCGACGAAGGGGCTTTGCTCTTCTCGATCACGGGACTTTGTTATACTCGACCAGGGACTTTGTTATACTCGATCAGGGGACTTTGTTATGCTAGATTAGGGGACTTTGTTATATTCGGTCAGGGGGTTTTGTTATACTCGACTAGGCGCTTTTGTTATGCTCGATAAGGGGGCTTTGTTATTCTCGATGAGGGGCCTTTGTAATACTCGATCAGGGTTTTTGTTATATTCAACAATGGACTTTACTCTTTTTGATCAGGGGACTTTTTTATACCCGATCAGGGTACTTTGTTATGCTTGATCAGGGGACTTTGTTATACTCGACCATGGTACTTTGTTATCCTCGACAAGGGACGTTACTCTTTTCGATCAGGGGACTTTTTTGTACTCGATCAGGGGACTTTGTTATGCTCGATCAGGGGACTTTGTTATACACGATTAGGAAACTTTCTTACACTCGAAGAGGGGCCTTTGTTATACTCGATGAGGGGACTTTGTTATACTTGACCAGGGGACTTTGTTATACTCGAGCAGGGGACTTTGTTATCCTCGAGCAGGGGACTTTGTTATCCTCAACAAGGGGACTTTGTTACAATCGATCAGGAGACTTTGTTATACTCAATCAGGGGACTTTGTTATACTCGATGAGGTGACTATGTTATACTCGATCTGGGGACTTTGTTATACTCCACCAGGGAACTTTGTTATACTCGATCAGGGGACTTTGTTATACTCGATCAGGGGACTTTATTTTACTCGTTCAGGGGAATCTGTAATACTCGACCAGGGGACTTTGTTATATTCGATCAGGGTTTTTGTTGTACTCGATTAACGGACTTTCTTATACTCGATCACGGGACTGATTTATTCTCGACCAGGGAACTTTGTTATAGTCGACCAGAGGACTTTGCTCTTCTCGATCAGGGGACTTTGCTATACTTGATGAGGGACTTTGTTATACTCGATCAGGGGACTTTGTTATGCTCGATCAGGGAAGTTTGTAATACTCGATTAGGGGACATTGTTATACTCAACGAGGGGACTTTTTTATACTCGACGAGTAGACTTTGCTCTTTTCGATCAGGGGACTTTGTTATACTCGATCAGGGGACTTTTTATACACGATCAGGGGACTTTGTTATGCTCGATCAGGAAACTTTGGTATAGTCGATCAGGGGCTGTTGTTATACTCGATCAGGGGACTTTGTTATACTCGATGAGGGGGCTTTGTTATACTCGATCAGGCGCTTTTGTTATTGTCGATAACGGGGCTTTGTTATACTCGAACCAGGGGATTATACTCGACCAGGGGACTTTGTTATACTCGATCAGGAGACTTTGTTATCCTCGACCAGTGGACTTTGTTTTACTCAATCAGGGGACTTTGTTATACTCGATTAGGGAACTTTGTTATACTCGATTAAGGACATTTCTTATACTCGTTGAGGGGACTTTGTTATACTCGATCAGGGGATTTTGTTATACTCGATCAGTGGACATTGTTATACTCAATCAGGGGACTTTGTTGTACTCGATTAGTGAACTTTGTTATACTCGATTAGGGACCTTTGTTATACTCGATGAGGGGACTTTGTTATACTCGATCAGGGGATTTTGTAATACTCGATCAGGGGAATTTGTTATACTCGATCAGGAGACTTTGTTATACTCGATCAGGGGACATTGTTATACTAGATCAGGGGACTTTGTTATACTCGATCAGGTGACTATGTTATACTCGATCAGGGGACTTTGTTATACTCCACCAGGGAACTTTGTTATACTCGATCAGGAAACTTTGTTATACTCGATCAGTTTACTTTACTCGATCAGGGGAATCTGTAATACTCGACCAGGGGACTTTGCCATCCTCGATCAGGGGAATTTGTTATACTCGATCAGGGGACTTTGTTATATTCGATCAGGGTTTTTGCTATACTCGATCAACGGACTTTCTTATACTCGATCACGGGACTGTTTTATACTCGACCAGGGAACTTTGTTATAGTCGACCAGAGGACTTTGCTCTTCTCGATCAGGGGACTTTGCTATACTCGATCAGGGACTTTGTTATACTCGATCAGGGGCCTATATTATGCTCTACCAGGGAACTTTGTTATACTCGACGAGTAGACTTTGCTCTTTTCGATCAGGGAAATTTGTTATACTCGATCAGGTTACTTTTTATACTCGATCAGGGGACTTTGTTATACTCGATTAGGGGGCTTTGTTATACTCGACTAGGCGCTTTTGTTATGCTCGATAAGGGTGCTTTGTTATTCTCTTCTCGATCAGGGCCTTTGTTATACTCGATCAGGGGACTTTGTTATACTCGACCAGGGTTTTTGTTATACTCGATCAGGGGGCTTTGTTATACACGATCAGGGGCCTATGTTGTGCTCGACCAGTTAACTTTGTTATACTCGACGAAGGGACTTTGCTCTTCTCGATCACGGGACTTTGTAATACTCGACCATGGACTTTGTTATACTCAATCAGGGGACTTTGTTATGCTCGATCAGGGGCCGTTGTTATACTCGATCAGGGGACTTTGTTATACTCGATGAGGGGGCTTTGTTATACTCGATGAGAGGACTTTGTTATATTCGATCAGGGGGTTTTGTTATATTCGACTAGGCGCATTTGTTATGCTCGATAAGGGGGCTTTGTTATTCTCGATGAGGGGCCTTTGTTATATTCGATCAGGGTTTTTCTTATATTCGACAATGGACTTTACTCTTTTTGATCAGGGGACTTTGTTATACTCGATCAGGGGACTTTTTTATACTCGATCAGGGGACTTTGTTTTGCTTGATCAGGGGACTTTGTTATACTCGACCAGGGTACTTTGTTATACTCTACAAGGGACGTTACTCTTTTCGATCAGGGGACTTTGTTATACTCGATCAGGGGACTTTTTTATACTCGATCAGGGGACTTTGTTTTGCTCGATCAGGGGACTTTGTTATACTCGACCAGGCAACTTTGTTATACTCGACAAGGGACGCTACTCTTTTCGATCAGGGGACTTTGTTATACTCGATGAGGGGACTTAGTTATATTCGATCAGGGGACTTTGTTATACTGGACCAGGGGACTTTGTTATACTTGACCAGGGGACGTTCTTACACTGGACCAGGGGACTTTGTTATACACGATGAGGGGGCTTTTTTCACTCAATCACGGAACTTTGTTATACTCTATCAGGGGGCTTTGTTACACTCGACTAGGCGCTTTTGTTATGCTCGTTAAGGGGGCTTTGTTATTCTCGATAAGGGGCCGTTGTTATACTCGATCAGTGGACTTTGTTATACTCGACCAGGGGACTTTGTTATACTCGAGGAGGGGACTTTCTTATCCTCGACCAGGGGACTTTGTTATACTCGATCAGGGGAATTTGTTATAATCGATCAGGGGACTTTGTTATACTCGACCAGGATACTTTGTTATACTCGATTAGGGACCTTTGTTATACTTGATCAGGGGATTTTGTTATACTCGATCAGGGAACTTTGTTATGCTCGATCAAGGGACTTTGTTATACTCGATGAGCGGACTTTTTTATACTCGACCAAGGGATTTTCTTATACTCGATCAGGGAACTTTGTTATGCTCGATCAAGGGAATTTGTTATACTCGATCAGGATACTTTGTAATACTCGATTAGGGACCTTTGTTATACTCGATGAGGGGACTTTGTTATACTCGATCAGGGGATTTTGTTATACACGAACAGGGAACTTTGTTATGCTCGATCAAGGGACTTTGTTATACTCGATCAGGAAACTTTGTTATACTCGATCAGGGGACTTTCTTATACTCGAAAATGGGACTTTGTTATACTCGAGCAGGGGACTTTGTTATACTCGACCAGGGAACTTTGATATACTCGATCACGGGACTTTGTTATACTCGATCAGGGACTTTGTCATACTAGACCAGGGGACTTTGTTATACTCGAGCAGGTGACTTTGATATACTCGATCAGGCGGACAATGTTATACTCTAGAAGGGGACTTTGTTTAACTCGGTCAAGGGACATTGTTATATTCGATTAGGGGACTTTGTTATACTCGATCAGGGGATTTTGTTATACACGATCAGAGGCTTATGTTATGCTCGATCAGAGGATTTTGTTATACTCGATCAGGTGACTTTGTTATACTCGATCAGGGGACTCTATTATACTCGACCAGGGGACTTTGTTATACTCGATCAGGGGACTTTGTTATAGTCGATCAGGGGGCTTTGTTATACACGATCAGGGGCCTATGTTATGCTCGATCAGGGGACTTTGTTATACTCGAATAGGGTTTTTGTTATACTCGATCAAGGGACTTTCTTATACTCGATCAGGTGTCTTTGTTATACTCGACCAGAGAACTTTGTTATAGTCGACCAAGGGACTTTGCTCGTCTCGATCAGGGGACTTTGTTATACTCGATCAGGGGACTTTGTTATGCTCGATCAGGGAACTTTGTTATACTCGATTAAGGGCCTTTGTTATAATCGATCAGGGGACATTGTTATACTCGAGCAGGGCACTTTGTTATACTCGAGCAGGGGACTTTGTTATCCTCGACCAGGATTTTTCTTATTCCGGATCAGGGGGCTTTTTTATACACGATCAGGGGCCTATGTTATGCTCGATCAAGGGACTTTGTTATACTCGATGAGGGGACTTTGTTATACTCGATCCGGGTACTTTGTTATACTCGATCATGGGACTTTGTCATGATCGATCAGGAAACTTTGATTTACTGGATTAGGGGCCTTTGTTATACTCGATCAGGGGACATTGTTATACTCGATCAGGGGACTTTGTTATACTCGATCAGGGGACTTTGTTATGCTCGATTAGGGAACTTTGTTATACTCGATTAGGGGCCTTTGTTATAATCGATCAGGTGCCATTGTTATACTCGAACAGGGCACTTTTTTATACTCGAGCAGGGGACTTTGTTATCCTCGACCAGGGTTTTTCTTATACCGGATGAGGGGGCTTTTTTATACACGATTAGGGGCCTATGTTATGCTCGATCAGGGGACTTTGTTATACTCGATCAGGGGACTTTGTTATAATCGATCCGGGTACTTTGTTATACTCGATCAGGGGACTTTGTCATGCTCGATCAGGAAACTTTGATATACTCGATTAGGGGCCTTTGTTATACTTGATCAGGGGACATTGTTATACTCGAGCAGGGGACTTTGTTATACTCGAGCAGGGGACTCTGTTATCCTCGAGCAGGGGAATTTTTTATCCTCGACCAGGGGACTTTGTTATACTGGACCAGGGGACTTTGTTTTACTCGATCAGGGGAATCTGTAATACTCGACCAGGGGACTTTGTTATACTCGACCAGGGGAGTTTGTTATACTCGATCAGGGGACTTTGTTATACTCGATTAGGGGACTTTTTTTACTCGATCATGGGAATCTGTAATACTCGACCAGGGGACTTTGTTATACTCGACCAGGGGACTTTGTTGTGCTCGATGAGGGGACTTTGTTAAACTAGATGAGGGGCCGCTGTTATACTCGATCATGGGACTTTGTTATACTCGATCAGGGGGCTCTGTTATACTCGATCAGGGGACTTTGTTATACTCTATCAGGGGGCTTTGTTATACTTGACTAGGCGCTTTTGTTATGCTCGATGAGGGTGCTTTGTTATTCTCGATCAGGGGCCTTTGTTATACTCGATCAGGGGACTTTGTTATACTCGACCAGGGGACTTTGTTATACTCGAGCAGGGGACTTTGTTATACTCGATAAGGAAACTTTGTTATACTCGATCAGGGACCTTTGTTATACTCGATGAGGGGACTTTATTATACTCGATGAGGGGTTTTTTTATACTCGATCAGGGGACTTTGTTATGCTCGATCAAGGGACTTTGTTATACTCGACACAGGGGACTTTTTTTTACTCGATCAGGAGCCTTTGTTATACTCGATCAGGGGACATTGTTATACTCGAGCAGGGGACTTTGTTATACTCGAGCAAGGGACTCTATTATCCTCGAGCAGGGGAATTTGTTATCCTCGACCAGGGGACTTTGTTATACTGGACCAGGGGACTTTGTTTTACTTGATCAGGGGAATCTCTAATACTCGACCAGGGGACTTTGTTATACTCAACCAGGGGACTTTATTATACTCAACCAGGGGCCTTTGTTGTGCTCGATCAGGGGACTTTGTTATCCTCGACCAGGGAACTTTGTTATACTCGATCAGGGGACTTTGTTATACTCGATCAGGGGACTTTGTTTTACTCGATCAGGGGAATCTCTAGTACTCGACCAGGGGACATTGTTATTCTCGACCAGGGTACTTTGTTATACTCAACCAGGGGCCTTTGTTGTGCTCGATGAGGGGACTTTGTTAAACTAGATGAGGGGCCGTTGTTATACTCGATCAGGGGACTTTGTTATACTCGATCAGGGGGCTCCGTTATACTCGATCAGGGGACTTTGTTATGCTCGATCAAGGGAATCTGTAATACTCGACCAGGGGACTTTGTTATACTCAATCAGGGAACTTTGTTATACTCAACCAGGGACCTTTGTTGTGCTCGATCAGGGGACTTTGTTAAACTAGATGAGGGGCCGTTGTTATACTCGATCGGGGGACTTTGTTATACTCTATCAGGGGGCTTTGTTATACTCGATCAGGGGACTTTGTTATACTCGATCAGGGGGCTTTGTTATACTCGACTAGGCGCTTCTGTTATGCACGATAAGGGTGCTTTGTTATTCTCGATCAGGGGCCTTTGTTATACTCGATCAGGGGACTTTGTTATACTCGACCAGGAGACTTTGTTATACTCGACCAGGGGTCTTTGTTATCCTCGACCAGGGTTTTGGTTATACTCGATTAGGGGACTTTGTTATACACGATCTGGGGCCTATGTTATGCTCGACCAGTTAACTTTGTTATACTCGACGAGGGGACTTTGCTCTTCTCGTTCACGGGACTTTGTTAAACTCGATCAGGGACTTTGTTATACTCGATCAGGGGACTTTGTTATGCTCGATTAGGGGACTTTGGTATACTCGATCAGGGACCGTTGTTATGTTCAATCAGGGGACTTTGTTATACTCGATGAGGGGGCTTTAATATACTCGATCAGGGGACTTTGTTATATTCGATCAGGGGGTTTTGTTATACTCGACTAGGCGCTTTTGTTATGCTCGATAAGGGGGCTTTGTTATTCTCGATGAGGGAACTTTGTTATACTCGACAAGGGACGTTACTCTTTTCGATCAGGGGACTTTGTTATACTCGATGAGGGGACTTAGTTATATTCGATCAGGGGACTTTGTTATACTCTATCAGGGGACTTTGTTATTCTTGACCAGGGGACGTTCTTATACTGGACCAGGGGACTTTGTTATACTCGATGAGGGGGCTTTTTTCACTCAATCACGGAACTTTGTTATACTCTATCAGGGAGCTTTGTTATACTCGACTAAGCGCTTTTGTTATGCTCGTTAAGGGGGCTTTGTTATTCTCGATAAGGGGCCGTTGTTATACTCGATCAGTGGACTTTGTTATACTCGACCAGGGGACTTTGTTATACTCGAGCAGGGGACTTTCTTATCCTCGACCAGGGGACTTTGTTATACTCGATCAGGGGAATTTGTTATACTCGATCAGGGGACTTTGTTGTGCTCGATCAGGATACTTTGTTATACTCGATTAGGGACCTTTGTTATACTTGATCTGGGGATTTTGTTATACTCGATCAGGGAACTTTGTTATGCTCGATCAAGGGACTTGGTTATACTCGATGAGCGGACTTTTTTATACTCAATCAGGCGGACAATGTTATACTCTAGAAGGGGACTTTGTTATACTCGGTCAAGGGACTTTGTTATATTCGATTAGGGGACTTTGTTATACTCGATCAGGGGATTTTGTTATACACGATCAGAGGCTTATGTTATGCGCGATCAGAGGATTTTGTTATACTCGATCAGAGGACTTTGTTATACTCGACCAGGGAACTCTATTATACTCGACCAGGGGACTTTGTTATACTCGATCAGGGGACTTTGTTATACTCGAATAGGGTTTTTGTTATACTCGATCAAGGGACTTTCTTATACTCGATTAGGTGTCTTTGTTATACTCGACCAGAGAACTTTGTTATACTCGATTTGGGGCCTTTGTTATAATCGATCAGGGGACATTGTTATACTCGAGCAGGGCACTTTGTTATGCTCGATCAGGGGGCTCTGTTATACTCGATCAGGGGACTTTGTTATACTCTATCAGGGGACTTTGTTATACTCGAGCAGGGGACTTTGTTATACTCGATAAGGAAACTTTATTATACTCGATCAGGTACCTTTGTTATACTCGATGAGGGGACTTTATTATATTCGATCAGGGGGTTTATTATACTCGATCAGGGGACTTTGTTATGCTCGATCAAGGGACTTTGTTATACTCGATCTGGGAACTTTGTTATACTCGATGAGGGGCCTTTGTTATATCCGATCATTGGCTATATTATACTCGACCAGGGGACTTTTTTATACTCGATCAGGGGCCTTTGTTATACTCGATCAGGGGGCATTGTTATACTCGAGCAAGGGACTTTGTTATACTCGAGCAGGGGATTCTGTTATCCTCGAGCAGGGGAATTTGTTATCCTCGACCAGGGGACTTTGTTATACTGGACCAGGGGACTTTGTTTTACTCGATCAGGGGAATCTGTAATACTCGACCAGGGGACTTTGTTATACTCGACCAGGGGACTTTGTTATACCCAACCAGGGGCCTTTGTTGTGCTCGATTAGGGGACTTTGTTATACTCGACCAGGGGACTTTGTTATACTCGACCAGGGGACTTTGTTATCCTCGAGCAGGGGACTTAGTTATCCTCGATCAGGGGACTTTGTTATCCTCGATCAGGGCACTTTGTTATACTCGATGAGGGGACTATGTTACACTCGATTAGGGGACTTTGTTATACTCGATCAGGGGACTTTATTATAATCGATCAGGGACCTTTGTTATACTCGATGAAGGGACTATGTTATACTCGATCATGGGACTTTGTTATACTCGACAAGTGGACTTTGCTATACTCAATCAGGGGACTTTGTTATACTCGATTAGGGAACTTTGTTATACTCGATTAGGGACCTTGTTATACTCGATTAGGGAACTTTGTTATACTCGATTAGGGCCTTTTGTTATACTCGATGAGGGGACTTTGTTATACTCGATCAGGGGATTTTGTTATATTCGATCAGGGGAATTTGTTATGCTCGATCAAGGGACTTTGTTATACTCGATCAGAGAGCATTGTTATACTCGATGAGGGGCCTTTGTTATACTCGATCAGGGGAATTTGTTATACTCGACCAGGGGATTTTGATATACTCGAGCAGGGGACTTTGTTATCCTCGAGCAGGGGACTTAGTTATCCTCGATCAGGGGAATTTGTAATACTCGACCAGGGGACTTTGTTATACTCGACCAGGGGAATTTGCTCTTTTCGATCAGGGGACTTTATTGTACTCGATCAGGGGACTTTGTTATGCTCGATCAGGAAACTTTGTTATACTTTTTCAGACGCCGGTATTATACTCGAGTAGGGGACTTTGTTATACTCGATGAGGGGGCTTTGTTATACTCGACTAGGCGCTTTTGTTATGCTCTATAAGGGGGCTCTGCTATTCTTGATCAGGGTCCTTTGTTATACTCGATGAGGGGACTTTGTTATACTCGACCAGGGGACTTTGTTATACTCGAGAGGGGACTTTATTTTCCTCGACCAGTGGAGTTTGTTATACTCGATCAGGGGACTTTGTTATACTCGATCAAGGAACTTTGTTATACTCGATCAGGGACCTTTGATATACTCGATGAGGGGACTTTGTTATACTCGATCAGGAGATTTTGTTATTCTCGATTAGGGAACTTTGTTAGGCTCGATCAAAGGACTTTGTTATACTCGATCAGGTAACTTTGTTATACTCGATGAGAGGCCTTTGTTATACTCGATCAGGGTACTTTGTTATACTCGAAAAGGGGACTTTGTTATAATCGAGCAGGGGACTTTGTTATCCTCGAGCAGAGGACTTTGTTATCCTCCACCAGGGGACTTTGTTATACTCGATCAGGGGACATTGTTATACTCGAAAAGGGGACTTTGTTATACTCGATCAGGGACGTTTGTTATACTCGATGTGGGGACTATGTTATACTCGATCAGGGGACTTTGTTATACTCGCCCATGGAACTTTGTTATTCTCGATCAGGGGACTTTGTTATACTCGATCAGAGACTTTGTCATACTGGACCAGGGGACTTTGTTATACTCGATCAGGGGACTTTGGTTTACTCGATCATGGGAATCTGTAATACTCGACCAGGGGACTTTGTTATACTCGATCAGGGGACTTTCTCATGCTCAACCAGGGGCCTTTGTTATGCTCGATCAGGGGACTTTCTTAAACTAGATGAGGGGCAGTTGTTATACTCGATCAGGGGACTTTGTTATACTCGATCAGGGGGCTTTGTTATACTCGACTAGGCTCTTTTGTTATGCTCGATAAGGGTGCTTTGTTATTCTCGATCAGGGGCCTTTGTTATAATCGAACAGGGGACTTTGTTATACTCGACCAGGGGACTTTGTTATATTCAAGCAGGGGACTTTGTTATCCTCGACCAGGGTTTTGGTTATACTCGATGAGGGGGCTTTGTTATACATGATCAGGGGCCTATGTTATGCTCGACCAGTTAACTTTGTTATACTCGACGAGGGGACTTTGCTCTTCTCGTTCACGGGACTTTGTTATACTCGATCAGGGACTTTGTTATACTCGATCAGGGGACTTTGGTATACTCGATCAGGGGCCATTGTTATGCTCGATCAGAGGACTTTGCTATACACGATGAGGGGGCTTTGATATACTCGATCAGGGGACTTTGTTATATTCGACCAGTGGGTTTTGTTATACTCGACTAGGCGCTTTTGTTATGCTCGATAAGGGGGCTTTGTTATTCTCGATGAGGGGCCTTTGTTATACTCGATCAGGGTTTTTGTTATACTCGACAAGGGACTTTACCCTTTTCGATCAGGGGAGTTTGTTATACTCGATCAGGGGACTTTTTTATACTCGATCAGGGGACTTTGTTATTCTCGATCAGGGGACTTTGTTATACTCGACCAGGGAACTTTGTTATACTCGACAAGGGACGTTACTCCTTTCGATCAGGGGACTTTGTTATACTCGATGAGGGGACTTAGTTATATTCGATCAGGGGACTTTGTTATACTGGACCAGGGGACTTTGTTATACTTAACCAGGGGACGTTCTTATACTGGACCAGGGGACTTTGTTATACTCGATGAGGGGGGCTTTTTCTCTCAATCACGGAAACTTGTTATACTCTATCAGGGGGCTTTGTTATACTCGACTAGGCGCTTTTGTTATGCTCGTTAAGGGGGCTTTGTTATTCTCGATAAGGGGCCGTTGTTATACTCGATTAGTGGACTTTGTTATACTCGACCAGGGGACTTTGTTATACTCGAGTAGGGGACTTTCTTATCCTCGACCAGGGGACTTTGTTATACTGAATCAGGGGAATTTTTTATACTCGATCAGGGGACTTTGTTATACTCGATCAGGATACAGTGTTATACTCGATTAGGGACCTTTGTTATACTCGATCAGGGGATTTTGTTATACTCGATCAGGGAACTTTGTTATGCTTGTTCAAGGGACTTTGTTATACTCGATGAGCGGACTTTTTTATACTCGACCAAGGGATTTTGTTATACTCGATCTGGGAACTTTGTTATGCTCGATCAAGGGAATTTGTTATACTCGATCAGGATACTTTGTTATACTCAATTAGGGACCTTTGTTATACTCGATGAGGGGACTTTGTTATACTCGTTCAGGGGATTTTGTTATACACGATCAGGGAACTTTGTTATGCTCGATCAAGGGACTTTGTTATACTCGATCAGGAAACTTTGTTATACTCGATCAGGGGCCTTTGTTATACTCGATCAGGGGACTTTCTTTTACTCGAAAATGGGACTTTGTTATACTCGAGCAGGGGACTTTGTTATACTCGACCAGGGAACTTTGATATACTCGATCAGGGGACTTTGTTATACTCGATCAGGGACTTTGTCATACTAGACCAGGGGACTTTGTTATACTCGAGCAGGGGACTTTGATATTCTCGATCAGGCGGACAATGTTATACTCTAGATGGGGACTTTGTTAAACTCGGTCAAGGGACTTTGTTATATTCAATTTGGGGACTTTGTTATGCTCTTTCAGGGGATTTTGTTATACACGATCAGAGGCTTATGTTATGCTCGATCAGAGGATTTTGTAATACTCGCTCAGAGGACTTTGTTATACTCGACCAGGGAACTCTATTATACTCGACCAGGGGACTTTGTTATACTCGATCAGGGCTCTTTGTTATAGTCGATCAGGGGGCTTTGTTATACACGATCAGGGGCCTATGTTATGCTCGATCAGGGGACTTTGTTATGCTCGAAGAGGGTTTTTGTTATACTCGATCAAGGGACTTTCTTATACTCGATCAGGTGTCTTTGTTATACTCGACCAGAGAACTTTGTTATAGTCGACCAAGGGACTTTGCTCGTCTCGATCAGGGGACTTTGTTATACTCGATCAGGGGACTTTGTTATGCTCGATCAGGTAACTTTGTTATACTCGATTAGGGGCCTTTGTTATAATCGATCAGGGGACATTGTTATACTCGAGCAGGGCACTTTGTTATACTCGAGCAGGGGACTTTGTTATCCTCGACCAGGATTTTTCTTATACCGGATCAGGGGGCTTTTTTATACACGATCAGGGGCCTATGTTATACTCGATCAGGGGACATTGTTATACTCGAGCAGGGGACTTTGTTATACTCGAGCAGGGGACTTTGTTATACTGGACCAGGGGACTTTGTTTAACTCGATCAGGGGAATCTGTAATACTCGACCAGGGGACTTTGTTATACTCGACCAGGGGACTTTGTTATACTCAACCAGGGAACTTTGTTATACTCGATCAGGGGACTTTGTTATACTCGATCAGGGGACTTTGTTTTACTCGATCATGGGAATCTGTAATACTCAACCAGGGGACTTTGTTATACTCGACCAGGGGACTTTGTTATACTCAACCAGGGGCCTTTGTTGTGCTCGATGATGGGACTTTGTTAAACTAGATGAGGGGCCGTTGTTATACTCGATCAGGGGCCGTTGCTATACTCGTTCAGGGGACTTTGTTATTTTCTATCAAGGGGCTTTGTTATACTCGACTAGGCGCTTTTGTTATGCTCGATAACGGGGCTTTGTTATTCTCGATTAGGGGTCTTTGTTATCCTCGATCAGGGGACTTTGTTAAACTCGATCAGCGGACTTTGTTATATTCGAGCAGGGGACTTTGTTTTCCTCGACCAGTGGACTTTGTTGCACTCGATCAGGGGAGTTTGTTATACTCGATTAGGGAAGTTTGTTATATTCGATGAGGGGACTTTTTTATGCTCGATCAAGGGACTTTGTTACTCGATCAGGGAATTTTCTTCGACTCGAAGAGGGGCCTTTGTTAAACTCGATGAGGGGACTTTCTTATACTCGATCAGGTGTCTTTGTTATACTCGAGCAGAGAACTTTGTTATAGTCGACCAAGGGACTTTGCTCGTCTCGATCAGGGGACTTTGTTATACTCGATCAGGGGACTTTGTTTTGCTCGATCAGGTAACTTTGTTATACTCGATTAGGGGCCTTTGTTATAATCGATCAGGGGACATTGTTATACTCGAGCAGGGCACTTTGTTATACTCGAGCAGGGGACTTTGTTATACTCAACCAGGGAACTTTGTTATACTCGATCAGGGGACTTTGTTATACTCGATCAGGGGACTTTGTTTTACTCGATCATGGGAATCTGTAATACTCAACCAGGGGACTTTGTTATACTCGACCAGGGGACTTTGTTATACTCAACCAGGGGCCTTTGTTGTGCTCGATGATGGGACTTTGTTAAACTAGATGAGGGGCCGTTGTTATACTCGATCAGGGGCCGTTGCTATACTCGTTCAGGGGACTTTGTTATTTTCTATCAAGGGGCTTTGTTATACTCGACTAGGCGCTTTTGTTATGCTCGATAACGGGGCTTTGTTATTCTCGATTAGGGGTCTTTGTTATCCTCGATCAGGGGACTTTGTTAAACTCGATCAGCGGACTTTGTTATATTCGAGCAGGGGACTTTGTTTTCCTCGACCAGTGGACTTTGTTGCACTCGATCAGGGGAGTTCGTTATACTCGATTAGGGAAGTTTGTTATATTCGATGAGGGGACTTTGTTATGCTCGATCAATGGACTTTGTTACTCGATCAGGGAATTTTCTTCGACTCGAAGAGGGGCCTTTGTTAAACTCGATGAGGGGACTTTCTTATACTCGATCAGGTGTCTTTGTTATACTCGACCAGAGAACTTTGTTATAGTCGACCAAGGGACTTTGCTCGTCTCGATCAGGGGACTTTGTTATACTCGATCAGGGGACTTTGTTATGCTCGATCAGGTAACTTTGTTATACTCGATTAGGGGCCTTTGTTATAATCGATCAGGGGACATTGTTATACTCGAGCAGGGCACTTTGTTACACTCGAGCAGGGGACTTTGTTATCCTCGACCAGGATTTTTCTTATACCGGATCAGGGGGCTTTTTTATACACGATCAGGGGCCTATGTTATACTCGATCAGGGGACATTGTTATTCTCGAGCAGGGGACTTTGTTATACTCGAGCAGGGGACTTTGTTATACTGGACCAGGGGACTTTGTTTAACTCGATCAGGGGAATCTGTAATACTCGACCAGGGGACTTTGTTATACTCGACCAGGGGACTTTGTTATACTCAACCAGGGAACTTTGTTATTCTCGATCAGGGGACTTTGTTATACTCGATCAGGGGACTTTGTTTTACTCGATCATGGGAATCTGTAATACTCAACCAGGGGACTTTGTTATACTCGACCAGGGGACTTTGTTATACTCAACCAGGGGCCTTTGTTGTGCTCGATGATGGGACTTTGTTAAACTAGATGAGGGGCCGTTGTTATACTCGATCAGGGGCCGTTGCTATACTCGTTCAGGGGACTTTGTTATTTTCTATCAAGGGGCTTTGTTATACTCGACTAGGCGCTTTTGTTATGCTCGATAACGGGGCTTTGTTATTCTCGATTAGGGGTCTTTGTTATCCGCGATCAGGGGACTTTGTTAAACTCGATCAGCGGACTTTGTTATATTCGAGCAGGGGACTTTGTTTTCCTCGACCAGTGGACTTTGTTGCACTCGATCAGGGGAGTTTGTTATACTCGATTAGGGAAGTTTGTTATATTCGATGAGGGGACTTTGTTATGCTCGATCAAGGGACTTTGTTACTCGATCAGGGAATTTTCTTCGACTCGAAGAGGGGCCTTTGTTAAACTCGATGAGGGGACTTAGTTATACTCGACCAGGGGACTTTGTTATACTCGAGCAGGGGACTTTGTTATCCTCGACAAGGGGACTTTGTTATCCTCGATCAGGGGACTTTGTTATACTCGATCAGGTGACTATGTTATACTCGCTTAGGGGACTCTGTTATACTCCACCAGGGAACTTTGTTATACTCGATCAGGGGACTTTGTTATACTCGATCAGGGACTTTGTCATACTGAACCAGGGAACTTTGTTATCCTCGATCAGGGAACTTTGTTATACTAGATCAGGGGGCTTTGTTATATTCGATCAGGGTTTTTGTTATACTCGATCACGGGACTTTCTTACACTCTATCACGGGACTGTTTTATACTCGACCAGGGAACTTTGTAATAGTCGACCAGAGGACTTTGCTCTTCTCGATCAGGGGACTTTGCTATACTCGATGAGGGACTTTGTTATACTCGATCAGGGGAATTTGTTATGCTCGATCAGGGAACTTTGTAATACTCGATTAGGGGACATTGTTATACTCGACGAGGGGACTTTGTTATACACGATTAGGGGCCAATGTTATGCTCTACCAGGGAACTTTGTTATACTCGACGAGGAGACTTTGCTCTTTTCCATCAGGGGACTTTGTTATACTCGATCAGGGGACTTTTTTATACTCGATCAGGGGACTTTGTTATGCTCGATCAGGAAACTTTGTTATAGTCGATCAGGGGCTGTTGTTATACTCGATCAGGGGACTTTGTTATACTCGATGAGGGGGCTTTGTTATACTCGATCAGGCGCTTTTGTTACAGTCGATAACGGGGCTTTGTTATACTCGAACCAGGGGACTTTGTTATACTCGATTAGGGAACTTTGTTATACTTGATTAAGGACCTTTGTTATACTCGATGAAAGGACTTTGTTATACTCGATCAGGGGTTTTGTTATACTCGAGCAGGGGACTTTGTTATCCTCGAACAGGGGACTTTGTTATACTCGATTAGGGAACTTTGTTTTACTCGATTAGGGACCTTTGTTATACTCGATGAGGGGTCTTTGTTATGCTCGGTCAGGGGATTTTGTCATACTCGATCAGGGGACTTTGTTATTCTCCACCAGGGGACTTTGTTATAATCGATCAGGGACCATTGTTATACTTGATGATGGGACTATGTTATACTCGATCAGGGGACTTTGTTATACTCCATCAGGGGACTTTGTTATAATCGATCAGGGACCATTGTTATACTTGATGATGGGACTATGTTATACTCGATCAGGGGACTTTGTTATACTCGACAAGTGGACTTTGATATACTCAATCAGGGGACTTTGTAATACTCGATTAGGGAACTTTGTTATCCTCGAATAGGAACCTTGTTATACTGGATTAGGGAAATTTGTTATACTCGATTAGGGACCTTTGTTATACTCGATGAGGGGACTTTGTTATCCTCGATCAGGGGATTTTGTTATACTCGAGAAGGGAAATTTGTTATGCTCGATCAAGGGACTTTGTTGTACTCGATCAGGGAACATTGTTATACTCGATGAGGGGCCTTTGTTATACTCGATCAGGGGACTTAGTTATCCTCGATCAGGGGACTTTGTTATAATCGATCAGGGACCTTTGTTATACTCGCGAGGGGACTATGTTATACTCGATCAGGGGACTTCGTTATCCTCGATCAGGGGTGTTAGGTTCTCAATAATAAGTTCTATATACAGGAGAGAACACAAACACCTGTATAGTTTTGTAGGTTCGGTTTAGTGGATAAGAGTATGTACACAAAGGGAAGCAGCACTCTCCCCGGCTAGGCTCCTTAGTCAACTGCTATAGACGACGTATGGCAAGTGATACATTAGCAGCTTCCAAATGTCGCCAGGCACATTAATTAAGCATGTGGGATATGGTAATAACATTGCCACACGCTGCTGGCTAGGCTGAATAAATAATACATAAATGGAGCACATACATAATATACATATATGATATATAATCCAGCATACATAATATACATACACCTCCCCCCCCCCCTATACGCCCATAGCAAAGTCTTGAGCGGACCTTTTCTTTTGGATCCGTTCTGAGCGTCGAGGGACTTCATCACTGGGAAGGGTATGGGACTCAACACTGGTGGCGGGGCCAGCAGAAGGCATTGTTACGGGTCGGAGAAAACGGCGGTTCCTCCACCACACACGACCACTGGGTAACCGCACCTGGTAGTCCCGTGACCTGCCGAGACCCATGACTACGCCTACTTTGTCCCAACGTAGGGAGGTCGGGTCCTGAACACGGACTTGGGTGCCGACACTCAACCTGGGGAGAGAGCGGGCGTGGTCGTTGTAGCGGGCGACGACGTCCTGAACACGTTCGGCGGCTCGGCGATCACAATCCTCTGTCTTGGCCTGCCACTCCTTGGAGAAGGATTGAGGGTGAGCAGGGACACAAGAACGAAGGGGGCGTCCATACAAAACCTGGGCAGGGGAGCGTCCGGTGTAGTTAGGTGTGTTGCGGAGTTCAAGAAGACCCCTGTCGAAGGCCTCGCAGTCAATGTTCCCAGAAGGGGCCACCTTAAGGATGAGGTGCTTCAGGGATTTGACAGCAGCCTCAGCGTGGCCGTTGGACTGCGGGTAATGGGGCGATGACAACACATGCCGGACTCCCCATCGGTCAAGGAACACAGCAAAGTCCCGGCTTGTGAACTGAGGCCCTCCGTCGGTTCGCAGGCGTACAGGAACGCCCACGTCACGGAAGTAGTGGCGGAACTTGCTGATGGTGGCGGCAGACGTCGTGTCATTACCGCACTTGATGACAACCGGCCAACCAGAGAGACGGTCGACGATAACGAGGAAGGACTTTCCTGACACACAGAAAAAGTCGGCCGACACAGACTCAAAGGGGCGGGTGGGGTTGTCGTCACTCATGAAGGGTTCCTGCTGCTGGCTGGGTTGTAATACTTGGCAGGGCTCACACGCACGGACAACATTGGAGATGTCGGAGTTGATGCCGGGCCAGAACACAGTCTGTCGTGCACGTCGTTTGGTGGCCTCAGCTCCACGGTGACTGTCGTGAAGGCGGGCCAAGGCGTGGGGACGTGATGCAGCAGGGACAACTACACGTGCTCTGTACAGAACAAGGTCTCCGTCGCAGTAGAGTTCATCGCGGAGTTTCCAATACGGGAGCAGGGTGTTGTGAAGATCGTAGCAGTTGCTAGGAAATCCATTCCTCACACACTCGACGAGTCGGACATAGGAAGGGTCATCTCGGGCCGCTGTTCGAAGGTCCTCCATTGCCTTGTCGTCATCTGGTGACAGGTCCGAACGAAGGGATTGGACGGCATGGAGAGTGACCACAGTCCTGACGGAAAGAGCGAGGTCGGCGTCGAGTACATGGTCTTCTGGAGTAGGGCGGCTGACAGGAGAGCGGGATAAGGCATCAGGGATGCAGAGCTCCTTACCAGCACGCCACACTGCAGTGAAGATGTACGCCGAGAGCTTCTCTTTCAGACGCTGGAGGCGAGGGTTCTCAACGGCGTCTAGCGTGTAGTGGTTGAGGATCGGGACAAGCGGGCGATGGTCGGTCACTAGGTGAAAGTGTTGCAGGCCTATGAGGTAAAACCTGCACTTGGACATCGCCCAAACCACAGCCAACAGCTCCAACTCAATAGTGGCGTAGCGCGTCTCAGTGTCAGAGAGGAAACGCAAGCCACACTGGACGAGCCGGAACTGCCCTCCACCATGATCCTGCAGTAGGGCGTATCCCACGCCATACAAGCGTGAGGCATCTGTCTGCAGAACTGTCGGCAAGGCTGGGTCAAACGTGGCGAGGACAGGTGGACGAGACAGGGCCTGTTTCACTTGCTGGAAGGCCTTGTCGTGGTCGGGGGTCCACAGGAATGTCCTCTTGGGGCTCATCAGGGGGCGAAGTGGTTGAGCAGCTGCGGAGATGTCCGACGAAAACTCTGCTAACTGGTTGACGAGACCGATGAAGGACCTCAAGTCGGTCATGTTAGCAGGGGTGGGAAAATCCCTGATGGCGCGGACCTTTTCCGGGTCAGCTGCGATACCATTCCCTGAGAGGGTGTACCCACAAAAGTCAACTGAAGAGCTGGCCAGAACAAACTTGTCGGCATTTAGGGTAATGCCGTGCTTCCGGCACCTGTTGAGTACCTCGTAGATACGGCAGAGGTGATCCATATAATCCTCGTCGTACACGAGTATGTCGTCGACCACTTTCACGCAGTTTGCCAGACCTTGTAGAGCCATATCACCTCGAAGACAGAAAGCGTCTCCTGTAGCGGCGAATCCCATGGGGCCACGGCAATAACTGTAACGTCCATGCGGGGTGATGAACGTTGTGAGTGGTTGGTCTTCTTCGGCAAGCTCTATCTGCCAGTATCCACACAGGGCGTCCATCGTCGTGAAGAAGCGCGCCTTCGGGTTCACGCTGCGTATAGCTGCAAAGGGCGTGGGAGAAGGGTGCGCAGGACGAGACACCTGGTTGTTGAGCTTGGAAAGGTCAGTGGTGATCCGAACACCACCTTTAGGTTTTGCGACGACAACCATCGGGTGACACCATGGAGACGGGTCATCGCCGGTTGGTACAATAATTTCTTGGGCGACCATGGAGTCCAGCTCGTTTTTGCCTGCCTCGCGGAAGGCCAGGGGAACCAGTCGAGGGGTGTAAATAGCGAATGGCTTCGCGTCGTCCCTCAGGTGGATCCTCATAGGGGGACCTGCCATCTTCTTGAGAGGCTTGGATTCCAGAGCGGACTTGGTCACCAGAACGTCGCTGAATTCCTTCAGGAAGTACTTCCGAGCATCCGAAGGAGAGGTGTCACTGGCAAGAGGCAGGGGTAGGGCGGCAGCAGGGTCGTTGCTGCTCCCTTTTTGCACCCTGTTGGCGTGTTTTACCTCAAGAATAGGTTTGGGGAAGTCCTGGGAGATGATGGCCAACTCCTGACAATGTCTGTAGGACAGCAAAGGAGTCTGGACACCGTTATGCACATCAATCCAGGCTTGACACGACCTGTTGCCAAAGGGGACTTGTGCTTGGAGTGAACCCAGGGCCGGGGTCATCTGTGAACCATCTGCCATAAAGCGGAGATCCTTGGGGGGCGGTCCTAGATCACTTGGAGAGAGCCCCAAGCATTGCAAATGCTGGGGACCGATGACTGTAGCATCAGCGCCGGTGTCGGGCAACATCTGAAGACGGGATGACGCACTGCGGTAGGTCACAATGACACTGATGTACTGGGGGACTTT
The DNA here is from genome assembly GCA_958450375.1 of Homarus gammarus. Taxonomy (NCBI): domain Eukaryota; kingdom Metazoa; phylum Arthropoda; class Malacostraca; order Decapoda; family Nephropidae; genus Homarus; species Homarus gammarus. Next base: position 769,182 of record CAUDMG010003396.1, read on the forward strand.
GGTCCTGGGACGCTGGGGGGAGCACACATTCCTAATGTGGCTCGAGCGTTGTCAAGAGTCGTCGTGCCTCTGATTGGAAGACTGTGGGCGGCCCTCTCTGGTGGAAGGGGGCTGAAGCTTCCGCCGACTCGGTCCTTTGGGTTTGTTGGAAGGGCAACACTTGTCATAGTGGCCCAGACGACCGCACACATTGCACTGGACGCGTTTGGCTGGGCACCGTACTGTGAGTGACCAGTGGCCCTTACGGTCACAACTGTTGCAGGTAGACTGAGCAGCTGGACACACCTGTGTTCCGTGCTGCTTACCACAGTTGTTGCAAAATAAACCGGGCGTGGACGTGGTGGGCGAAGGCGTAGGAACAGACTTCTTGTCCTTCTTGTACCGGGACACAGCGCGTACAGCTGTAGGGGGAGCACGGATGGCAGAGGTGGCACACCTGGCAGCCTCATAGGAGCGACATATCGTCAACACATCCTTAAGAGAAGAGGAAGAGTCGAGGGGAGTGAGGCGTTGGACAAGTTCCTCGTCCTTAACACCCATCAGGATCACCTGCTTCAACTGGGTCTCCTCGCACTGCTGGTGGTGGCCTGGACATATATCTACCTCTTCCAAGGCGCTCTTGAGTCGTACGTAAAAGGCATCAAAAGACTCACCCTCCATCTGTCTGCAGCTAAACAATTCCCTCCTGCGCAGAGCTTCATTGTGCTGTCCTTTGATGTGCCGTTGTAGAACGTCCAGTACCTCCTCTACAGACAGCGGAGAGGTTGGGGGTACCTGCAACGTATGTTCCAAGACACCCTGAATTTCCAAGGACAGGCACATACGCAGCTGGATGAGTTGTTTAGGCTGTGACAAACTCTGGAGATCCACCATTGTAGAATTATCAGTCCACCGTCGCCGCCATTCACGAAAAGTCTGGAAATTCACATCAGGCTTCAAGATGGGCGGTGTTTGAGCTGCTGCTTTAGGCGGGGCTGGGGGGTGTGAAGGAAGCATGGATGAGGTATCTGAACCAGTCAGTACCGAGGCAGTGTTAGAGCCAGGGGCTTGGTTAACAATGAGGCGAGATATCAAGGCTTCAAACCGTTCACTGTCTTCCAATCTCCGTTGGTTGTCTCATTCTGCCTCTGCTTGACTTCTGTGCTCATCCGCCAAACGTCTGTGGGCTTCATCCTCGCGTTTCTCATCTCTCATAAACTTCAGTAAAGCAATTATCTCTGGAGACAACGCTGAATATTGAGGTGAGGGACTGCGCGATGTGGGGGCTGGAGCGTCGTGGCCGGCCTGGTCATCCATCTCTGCGGGGCTATCATCCGCCTGACTCATCCAGGCGCTGGGTCCACGGCTACGTAAGGCATGAGACATAACTACTTCATCTGTGTACTATGTCTTAAATCAGTGTTGACCGGTCAGCCCGTCGTATCAACAAGATTTCAGACAAAAAATTAATTAAATACACAGATAAGCAGGTTATATATATAAAATATATATAAAGAAGCCGCGCGGTCAGCGAGTGTTAGTACATATATGTGTGTGTGTCCCGGGCGGGTAGAGCGTCTCGCCCCAGCTGTGAGGGGGGGTGGAGGCGGCGCTGTGAGGGGGTGGAGGGAGAGGCGCGGCGACTCCCAGTCAGTCCAGTTACCCTCAGGACGCGGTCAGAGACGGGTGCACTGAACTCTACTCCTTACAAATGCCCAGAACGGGCCGTATACCTTGGGAATCCTTTAGAACAAGGTCACACATGAATGGCACGAAACACACAATGCGCTAAACACTTCACAGAAAATCACTGTCACTGACACTGCTCAAAGTTGCGAAATTCTTCGAGGAGGGATGACGCGCGGGAGTTGACCCAAGGCGAGGGGTCCATAGCCGGCTTTCCACAAACTTTGCACTATCACTCGTAATTATCCAGTAAGATCGGTTCACTGCGCCATGTTAGGTTCTCAATAATAAGTTCTATATACAGGAGAGAACACAAACACCTGTATAGTTTTGTAGGTTCGGTTTACTGGATAAGAGTATGTACACAAAGGGAAGCAGCACTCTCCCCGGCTAGGCTCCTTAGTCAACTGCTATAGACGACGTATGGCAAGTGATACATTAGCAGCTTCCATACATCGCCAGGCACATTAATTAAGCATGTGGGATATGGAAATAACATTGCCACACGCTGCTGGCTAGGATGAATAAATAATACATAAATGGAGCACATACATAATATACATACAAGGGGACTTTGTTATACTCGATTAGGGAACTTTGTTTTACTCGATTAGGGACCTTTGTTATACTCGATGAGGGGACTTTGTTATACTCGATCAGGGGATTTTGTTATACACGATCAGGGGACTTTGTTATACTTGACCAGGGGACTTTGTTATATTCGATGAGGGGACTTTGTTATACTCGATCAGGGGACTTTTTTGTAATCGATCAGGGACCTTTGTTATGCTCGATGAGGGGGCTTTGTTATAATCGAGCAGGGGACTTTGTTATCCTCGAGCAGGGGACTTTAATATCCTCGACAGGGGACTTTGTTATACTCGATAAGGGGACATTGTTATACTCGAAAAGGGGACTTTGTTATACTCGATCAGGGACGTTTGTTATACTCGATGTGGGGACTATGTTATACTCGATCAGGGGACTTTGTTATACTCGACCATGGAACTTTGTTATACTCGATCAGGGGATTTTGTTATACTCGATCAGGGATTTGTCATACTGGACCAGGGGACTTTGTTATACTCGATCAGGGGACTTTGTTATACTCACCCATGGGCCTTTCTTGTGCTCGATCAGGGGACTTTGTTATACTCGATCAGGGGGTTTGTTATACTCGATCTGGGGACTTTGTTATACTCGATCAGGGGGCTTTGTTATACTCAACTAGGCTCTTTTGTTATGCTCGATAAAGGTGCTTTGTTATTCTCGATCAGGGGCCTTTGTTATACTCGGTCAGGGGACCTTGTTATACTCGATCAGGGGACTTTGTTATCCTCGACCAGGGGACGTTCTTATACTGGACCAGGGGACTATGTTAATTTCGATGAGGGGGCTTTTTTCACTCGATCAGGGAACTTTGTTATACTCTATGAGGGGGCTTTGTTATACCCGACTAGGCGCTTTTGTTATGCTCGTTAAGGGGGCTTTGTTATTCTCGATAAGGGGCCGTTGTTATACTCGATTAGGGGACTTTGTTATACTCGACCAGGGGACTTTGTCATACACAAGCAGGGGACTTTCTTATCCTCGACCAAGGGACTTTGTTATACTCGATCAGGGGAATTTGTTATACTCGATCAGGGGACTTTGTTATACTCGATGAGGATACTTTGTTATACTCAATTAGGGACCTTTGTTATACTCGATCAGGGGATTTTGTTTTACTGGATCAGGGAACTTTGTTATACTCGATGAGGGGGCGTTGTTACACTCGATCAGGGAACTTTGTTATACTCTATCAAGGGGCTTTGCTATACTTGACTATGCGCTTTTGGTATGCTCGTTAAGGGGGCTTTGTTATTCTCGATCAGGGGCCTTTGTTATACTCGATCAGGGGACTTTGTTATACTCGACCAGGGGACTTTGTTATACACGAGCATGGGACTTTGTTATCCTCGACCAGGGGCTTTGTTATACTCGAGCAGGGGACTTTGTTATCCTCGACCAGTGGACTTTGTTATACTCGATCAGGGGACTTTGTTATACTCGATCAGGGAACTTTGTTATACTCGATTAGGGACCTTTGGTATACTCGATGAAAGGGCTTTGTTATACTCGATCCGGGAACTTTGTTATTTTCTATCAGGGGGCTTTGTTATACTCGACTAGGCGCTTTTGTTCTGCTCGATAAGGGAGCTTTGTTATTGTCGATCAGGGGCCTTTGTTATACTCGATAAGGGGACTTTGTTATACTCGACCAGGGGACTTTGTTATATTCGAGCAGGGGACTTTGTTTTCCTCGACCAGTGGACTTTGTTACACTCGATCAGGGGACTTTGTTATACTCGGTTAGGGTCCTTTGTTATATTCGATGAGGGGACTTTGTTATACTCGATCAGGGGATTTTGTTATACTCGATCAGGGGACTTTGTTATGCTCGATTAAGGGACTTTGTTACTCAATCAGGAAACTTTCTTACACTCGAAGAGGGGCCTTTGTTATACTCGATGAGGGGGCATTGTTATACTCGACCAGGTGACTTCGTTATACTCGAGTAGGGACTTTGTTATCCTCGAGCAGGGGACTTTGTTATCCTCGACAAGGGGACTTTGTTATACTCGATCAGGGGACTTCGTTATACTCGATCAGGGGACTGTGTTATACTCGATCAGGGGACTTTGTTATACTCGATCAGGTGACTATGTTATACTCGATTAGGGGACTTTGTTATACTCCACCATGGAACTTTGTTATACTCGATCAGGGGACTTTGTTATACTCGATCAGGTACTTTGTCATACTGGACCAGGGAACTTTGTTATACTCGATCAGGGGACTTTATTTTACTCGATCAGGGGAATGTGTAATACTCGACCAGGGACTTTGTTATCCTCGATCAGGGGACTTTGTTATACTCGAGCAGGCGACTTTGTTATCCTCGAGCAGGGGACTTAGTTATCCTCGATCAGGGGACTTTGTTATACTCGATCCGGGGACTTTGTTATAATCAATCAGGGACCTTTGATATACTCGAAGAATGGACTATGTTATACTCGATCAGGGGATTTTGTTATACTCGATCAGGGGACTTTGTTATACTCGACTAGGAGACTTTGTTATACTCGAGCAGGCGACTTTGTTATCCTCGAGCAGGGGACTTAGTTATCCACGATCAGGGGACTTTGTTATACTCGATCCGGGGACTTTGTTATAATCAATCAGGGGACTTTGTTATAATCGATTTGGGACCTTTGTTATACTCGATGAGGGGACTATGTTATACTCGATCAGGGGACTTTGTTTTACTCGACAAGTGGACTTTGTTATACTCAAACAGGGGACTTTGTTATACTCGATTAGGGAACTTTTCATACTCGATTAGGGACCTTGTTATACTCGATTAGGGAACTTTGTTATACTCGATTAGGGACCTTTGTTATACTCGATAGGGGACTTTGTTTTACTCGATCAGGGGATTTTGTTATACTCGATCAGGGGAATTTGTTATGCTCGATCAAGGGACTTTGTTATACTCGATCAGGGAACATTGTTATACTCGATGAGGGGCCTTTGTTATACTCGATCAGGGGACTTTGTTATACTCGGCCAGGGGACTTTGATATACTCGAGCAGGGGACTTTGTTATCCACGAGCAGGGGACTTAGTTATCCTCGATGAGGGGACTTTGTTATACTCGATCAGGGGACTTTGTTATAATCGATGAGGGACCTTTGTTATACTCGATGAGGGGACTATGTTATACTCGATCAGGGGACTTTGGTATACTCGTCCAGGAGACTATGTTATACTCGATCAGGGGACTTTGTTATACTCCACCAGGGAACTTTGTTATACTCGATCAGGGGACTTTGTTGTACTCGATGAGGGACTTTGTCATACTGGACCACGGAACTTTGTTATACTCGATCAGGGGACTTTATTTTACTCGATCAGGGGAATCTGTAATACTCGACGAGGAGACTTTGCTCTTTTCAATCAGGGGACTTTGTTATACTCGATCAGGGGACTTTTTTATACTCGATCAGGGGACTTTGTTATGCTCGATAAGGAAACTTTGGTATTGTCGATCAGGGGGTGTTGTTATACTCGATCAGGAGCTGTTGTTATACTCGATCAGGGGACTTTGTTATACTCGATGAGGGGGCTTTGTTATACTCGATCAGGCGCTTTTGTTATGGTCGATAACGGGGCTTTGTTATACTCGACCAGGGGACTATGTTATAATCGAGCAGGAGACTTTGTTATCCTCGACCAGTGGACTTTGTTATACTAAATCAGGGGACTTTGTTATACTCGATTAGGGAACTTTTTTATACTCGATTAAGGTCCTTTGTTATACTCGATGAGGAGACTTTGTTATACTCGATCAGGGGATTTTGTTATACTCGATCAGGGGAATTTGTTATACTCGATCAAGTGACTTTGTTATACTCGATCAGGAAACTTGGTTATACTCGAGCAGGTGACTTTGTTATCCTCGATCAGGGGACTTTGTTATACTCGATTAGAGAACTTTGTTTTACTCGATTATGGACCTTTATTATACTCGATGAGGGGAATTTTTTATACTCGATCAGGGGATTTTGTTATACTCGATCAGGGGACTTTGTTATACTCGTCCAGGAGACTATGTTTTACTCGATCAGGGGACTTTGTTATACTCGATCAGGGGAATCTGTAATACTCGACCAGGGGACTTTGTTATCCTCGATCAGGGGACTTTGTTATACTCGATCAGGGGACTTTGTTATATTCGACCAGGGTTTTTGTTATACTCGATCAAGGAATATTCTTCTACTCGATCACGGGACTGTTTTATACTCGACCAAGGAACTTTGTTATAGTCGACCATAGGACTTTGCTATTCTCGACCAGGGGACTTTGCTATGCTCGATCAGGGAACTTTGTAATACTCGATTAGGGGACATTGTTATACTCGACGAGGGGACTTTGTTATACACGTTCAGGGGCCTATGTTATGCTCTACCAGGGAACTATGTTATACTCGACGAGGAGACTTTGCTCTTTTCGATCAGGGGACTTTGTTATACTCGATCAGGGGACTTTTTTATACTCGATCAGGGGACTTTGTTATGCTCGAAAAGGAAACTTTGGTATAGTCGATCAGGGGCTGATGTTATACTCGATCAGGAGCTGTTGTTATACTCGATCAGGGGACTTTGTTATACTCGATGCGGGGGCTTTGTTATACTAAATCAGGGGACTTTGTTATACTCGAGCAGGAGACTTTGTTATCCTCAAGCAGGGGACTTAGTTATCTTCGATCAGGGGACTTTGTTATACTCGATCAGTGGACTTTGTTATAATCAATCAGGGACCTTTGTTATACTCGAAAGAGGACTGTGTTATACTCGATCAGGGGACTTTGTTATACTCTATCAGGGGACTTTGTTATACTCCATCAGGGGACTTTGTTATAATCGATGAGGGTCCTTTGTTATACTCGATGAGGGGACTATGTTATACTCGATCAGGGGACTTTGTTATACTCGAGAAGTGGACTTTGTTATACTCAATCAGGGAAATTTGTTATACTCGATTAGGGAATTTTTTATACTCGATTAGGGACCTTGTTATTCTCGATTAGGGAACTTTGTTATACTCGATTAGGGACCTTTGATATACTCGATGAGGGGACTTTGTTATACTCGATCAGGGGATTTTGTTATACTTGATCAGGGGAATTTGTTAAGCTCGATCAAGGGACTTTGTTATACTCGATCAGGGAACATTGTTATTCTCGATGAGGGGCCTTTGTTATACTCGATGAGGGGACTTTGTTATACTCGACCAGGGGACTTTGATATACTCGAGCAGGGGACTTTGTTATCCTCGAGCAGGGGACTTAGTTATCCTCGATCAGGGGACTTTGTTATACTCGATTAGGGGACTTTGTTATAATCGATCAGGGACCTTTGTTATACTCAATGAGGGGACTATGTTATACTCGATCAGGGGACTTTGTTATACTCGATCAGGTGACTATGTTATACTCGATCAGGGGACTTTGTTATACTCCACCAGGGAACTTTGTTATACTCGATCAGGGGACTTTGTTATACTCGATCAGGGACTTTGTCATACTGGACCAGGGAACTTTGTTATACTCGATCAGGGGACTTTATTTTACTCGATCAGGGGAATCTGTAATACTCGACCAGGGGACTTTGTTATCCTCGATCAGGGGACTTTGTTATACTCGATCAGGGGACTTTGTTATATTCGATCAGGGTTTTGTTATACTCGATCAAGGAATATTCTTATACTCGATGACGGGACTGTTTTATTCTACACCAAGGAACTTAGTTATAGTCGACCAGAGGACTTTGCTATTCTCGATCAGGGGACTTTGCTATGCCCTATCAGGGAACTTTGTGATACTCTATTAGGGGACATTGTTATACTCGACGAGGGGACTTTGTTATACACGACCAGGGGCCTATGTTATGCTCTACCAGGGAACTAAGTTATACTCGACGAGGAGACTTTGCTCTTTTCCATCAGGGGACTTTGTTATACTCGATCAGGGGACTTTTTTATACTCGATCAGGGGACTTTGTTATGCTCGATAAGGAAACTTTGGTATGGTCGATCAGGGGCTGTTGTTATACTCGATCAGGGGCTGTTGTTATACTCGATCAGGGGACTTTGTTATACTCGATGAAGCGGCTTTGTTATACTCGATCAGGCGCTTTTGTTATGGTCCCATAACGGGGCTTTGTTATACTCGACCAGGGGACTTTGTTATACTCGAACAGGAGACTTTGTTATCCTCGACCAGTGGACTTTGTTATACTCAATCAGTGACTTTGTTATACTCGATTAGGGAACTTTGTTATACTCGATTAAGGACCTTTGTGATTCTCGATGAGGGGACTTTGTTATACTCGATCAGGGGATTTTGTTATACTCGATCAGGGGAAATTGTTATGCTCGATCAAGGGACTTTGTTATACTCGATCAGGGAACTTGGTTATACTCGAGAAGGGGACTTTGTTATCCTCGATCAGGGGACTTTGTTATACTCGACTAGGGAACTTTGTTTTACTCGATTTGGGACCTTTGTTATACTCGATGAGGGGACTTTGTTATACTCGATCAGGGGATTTTGTTATACTCGATCAGGGGACTTTGTTATACTCGTCAAGTGGACTTTGTTATACTCAATCAGGGGACTTTGTTATACTCGATTTGGGAACTTTTTATACTCGATGAGGGGGACTTTGTTATACTCGATCAGGGGATTGTGTTATACTCGATCAGAGGAATTTGTTATGCTCGATCAAGGGACTTTGTTATACTCGATCAGGGAACATTGTTATACTCGATGAGGGGCATTTGTTTTACTCGATCAGGGGACTTTGTTATACTCGATCAGGGGATTTTGTTATACTCGATCAGGGGAATTTGTTATGCTCGATCAAGGGACTTTGTTATACTCGATCAGGGAACATTGTTATACTCGATGAGGGGCCTTTGTTTTACTCGATCAGGGGACTTTGTTATACTCGATCAGGGATTTTGTTATACTCGATCAGGGGAATTTGTTATGCTCGTTCAAGGGACTTTGTTATACTCGATGAGGGAACATTGTTATACTCGATGAGGGGCCTTTGTTTTATTCGATCAGGGGACTTTATTATACTCGACCAGATGACTTTGATATACTCGAGCAGGGTACTTTGTTATCCTCGAGCAGGGGACTTAGTTATCCTCGATCATGGGACTTTGTTATACTCGATCAGGGGACTTTGTTATAATCGATCAGGGACCTTTGTTATACTCGATGAGGGGACTATGTTATACTGGATCAGGGGACTTTGTTATACTCGATCAGGGACTTTGACATTCTGGACTAGGGGACTTTGTTATACTCGATCAGGGGACTTTGTTTTACTCGATCAGGGGAATCTGTACTACTCGACCAGGGGACTTTGTTTTACTCGACCAGGGGAATTTGCTCTTTTCGATCAGGGGTCTTTGTTATACTCGATCAGGGGACTTTTTTGTACTCTATCAGGGGACTTTGTTATGCTCGATCAGGAAACTTTGGTATACTTTATCAGGGGCCGTTGTTATACTCGATTAGGGGACTTTGTCATACTCGATGAGGGGGCTTTGTTATACTCGACTAGGCGCTTTTGGTATGCTCGATAAGGAGATTTTGTTATACTCGATTAGGGAACTTTGTTATGCTCGATGAAAGGACTTTGTTATACTCGATCAGGAAACTTTGTCATACTCGATGAGGGGCCTTAGTTATACTCGATCAGGAGACTTTGTTATACTCGATCAGGGGACTTTGTTATATTCGATCAGGGTTTTTGTTATACTCGATCAAGGAATATTCTTATACTCGATCACGGGACTGTTTTATACTCGACCAAGGAACTTTGTTATAGTCGCCCAGAGGACTTTGCTATTCTCGATGAGGGGACTTTTTTGTACTCGATCAGTGGACTTTGTTATGCTCTATCAGGAAAGTTTGGTATACTTATCAGGGGCCGTTGTTATACTCGATTAGGGTACTTTGTTATACTCGATGAGGGGGCTTTGTTATACTCGACTAGGCGCTTTTGGTATGCTCGATAAGGAGATTTTGTTTTACTCGATTAGGGAACTTTGTTATGCTCGATGAAAGGAATTTATTATACTCGATCAGGAAACTTTGTTTTACTCGATGAGGGGCTTTAGTTATACTCGATCAGGTGACTTTGTTATACTCGAAAAGGGGACTTTGTTATAATCGAGCAGGGGACTTTGTTTTCTTCGAGCAGGGGACTTTGTTATCCTCGACCAGGGGACTTTGTTATACTCGTTCAGGGGACATTGTTATACTCGATGAGGGGACTTTGTTATACTCGACCAGGGGACTTTGTTATGCTCGATCAGGGGACTTTGGTATACTCGATGAGGGGGCTTTGTTATACTCCATCAGGGGACTTTGTTATATTCGATCAGGGGGTTTTGTTATACTCGAGTAGGCGCTTTTGTTATGCTCGATAAGGGGGCTTTTTTATTCTCGATGAGGGGCCTTTGTTATACTCGATCAGGGTTTTTGTTATACTCGACAAGGGACTTTACTCTTTTCGAATAGGGGACTTTGTTATACTCGATCAGGGGACTTTGTTATGCTCGATCAGGGGATTTTGTTATACACGACCAGGGAACTTTGTTGTACTCGACAAGGGACGTTATTATTTTCGATCAGGGGACTTAGTTATATTCGATTAGGGGACTTTGTTATACTCGATCAGAGGACTTTGTTATACTCGACCAGGGAACTTTGTTATACTCAAACAGGGGACTTTGTTATCATCGACCAGGGGACTTTTTTATACTCGATCAGGGGATTTTGTTATACTCTATCAGGGGACTTTGTTATGCTCGATCAAGGGACTTTGTTATACTCGATGAGGGAACTTTGTTACACTCTATGAGGGGTCTTTGTTATACTCGATCAGGGGACTTTGTTATACTCGAGAGGGGACTTTGATATACTCGAGCAGGAGACTTTGTTATCCTCGAGCAGGGGAATTTGTTATCCTCGACCAGGGGACTTTGTTATTCTGGACCAGGGGACTTTGTTTTACTCGATCAGGGGAATCTGTAATACTCGACCAGGGGACTTTCTTACTCTCGACCAGGGGACTTTGCTTTTTTCGATCAGGGGACTTTGTTATACTCGATCAGGGGAAAATTTTTATACTCGATCAGGGGACTTTGTTATGCTCGATGAGGAAACTTTGGTATACTCGATCAGGGGCCGTTGTTATACTCGATCAGGGGACTTTGTTATACTCGATGAAAGGGGTTTGTTATACTCGAGCCAGGGGACTTTGTTATACTCGACCAGAGGACTTTGTTAAACTCGACCAGGGGACTTTGTTATACTCGAGCAGGGGACTTTGTCTTCCACGACCAGTGTACTTTGTTACACTCGATTAGGGGACTTTGTTATACTCGATTAGGGACCTTTGTTATATTCGATGAGGGGACATTGTTATTCTCGATCAGGGAATTTTGTTATACTCGATCAGGGGACTTTGTAATGCTCGATCAAGGGACTTTGTTACTTGATCAGGGAACTTTCTTACACTCGAAGAGGGACCTTTGTTATACTCGATGAGGGGACTTTGTTATACTCGACCAGGGGACTTTGTTATACTCGAGCAGGAGACTTTGTTATCCTCGAGCAGGGGACTTTGTTATCCTCGACAAGGGGACTTTGTTATACTCGATCAGGGGACTTTGTTATGCTCGATCAAGGGACTTTGTTACTTGATCAGGGAACTTTCTTAAACTCGAAGAGGGACCTTTGTTATACTTGATGAGGGGACTTTGTTATACTCGACCAGGGGACTTTGTTATACTCGAGCAGGGGACTTTGTTATCCTCGAACAGGGGACTTTGATATCCTCGACAAGGAGACTTTGTTATACTCGATCAGGGGACTTTGTTATACTCGATTAGGGGACTTTGTTATGCTCGATCAGGGGACTTTGTTATACTCGATCAGGTGACTATGTTATACTCGATCAGGGGACTTTGTTATACTCGATCAGGGACTTTGTCATACTGGACCAGGGAACCTTGTTATACTCGATCAGGGGACTTGATTTTACTCGATCAGGGGAATCTGTAATACTCGACCAGGAGACTTTGTTATCCTCGATCAGGGGACTTGTTTATACTCGATCAGGGGACTTTGTTATATTCGATCAGGGTTTTTGTTATACTTGATCAAGGGATATTCGTATACTCGATCACGGGACTGTTTTATACTCGACCAGGGAACTTTGCTATATTCGACCAGAGGACTTTGCTCTTCTCGATCAGGGGACTTTGCTATACTCGATCAGGGACTTTGTTATACTCGATCAGGGGACTTTTTTATACTCAACCAGGGGACTTTGTTATGCTCGATCTGTTAACTTTGGTATAGTCGATCAGGGGCTGTTGTTATACTCGATCAAGGGACTTTGTTATACTCGATGAGCGGGCTTTGTTATACTCGAGCCAGGGGACTTTGTTATACTCGACCAGGGGACATTGTTATACTCAAACAGGAGACTTTGTTTTCCTCGACCAGTGGACTTGTTATACTCAATCAGGGGACTTTGTTATACTCGATTAGGGAACTTTGTTATACTCGATTAAGGACCTTTGTTATACTCGATGAGGGCTCTTTGTTATATTCGATTAGGGGATTTTGTTATACTCTATCAGGTTAATTTGTTATGCTCGATCAAGGGACTTTGTTATACTCGATCAGGGAACTTGGTTAAACTCGAGCAGGGGACTTTGTTATCCTCGATCAGGGGACTTTGTTATACTCGATTTGAAAACTTTGTTTACTCGATTAGGTAACTTTGTTATACTCGATGAGGGGACTTTGTTATACTCGATCAGGGGATTTTGTTATACTCGATCAGGGGACTTTGTAATACTCGACCAGGGGATTTTGTTATACTCGAGCAGGGTACTTTGTTATCCTCGAGCAGGGGACTTAGTTATCCTCGATCATGGGACTTTGTTATACTCGATCAGGGGACTTTGTTATAATCGATCAGGGACCTTTGTTATACTCGATGAGGGGACTATGTTATACTGGATCAGGGGACTTTGTTATACTCGATCAGGGACTTTGACATTCTGGACTAGGGGACTTTGTTATACTCGATCAGGGGACTTTGTTTTACTCGATCAGGGGAATCTGTACTACTCGACCAGGGGACTTTGTTTTACTCGACCAGGGGAATTTGCTCTTTTCGATCAGGGGTCTTTGTTATACTCGATCAGGGGACTTTTTTGTACTCTATCAGGGGACTTTGTTATGCTCGATCAGGAAACTTTGGTATACTTTATCAGGGGCCGTTGTTATACTCGATTAGGGGACTTTGTCATACTCGATGAGGGGGCTTTGTTATACTCGACTAGGCGCTTTTGGTATGCTCGATAAGGAGATTTTGTTATACTCGATTAGGGAACTTTGTTATGCTCGATGAAAGGACTTTGTTATACTCGATCAGGAAACTTTGTCATACTCGATGAGGGGCCTTAGTTATACTCGATCAGGAGACTTTGTTATACTCGATCAGGGGACTTTGTTATATTCGATCAGGGTTTTTGTTATACTCGATCAAGGAATATTCTTATACTCGATCACGGGACTGTTTTATACTCGACCAAGGAACTTTGTTATAGTCGCCCAGAGGACTTTGCTATTCTCGATGAGGGGACTTTTTTGTACTCGATCAGTGGACTTTGTTATGCTCTATCAGGAAAGTTTGGTATACTTATCAGGGGCCGTTGTTATACTCGATTAGGGTACTTTGTTATACTCGATGAGGGGGCTTTGTTATACTCGACTAGGCGCTTTTGGTATGCTCGATAAGGAGATTTTGTTTTACTCGATTAGGGAACTTTGTTATGCTCGATGAAAGGAATTTATTATACTCGATCAGGAAACTTTGTTTTACTCGATGAGGGGCTTTAGTTATACTCGATCAGGTGACTTTGTTATACTCGAAAAGGGGACTTTGTTATAATCGAGCAGGGGACTTTGTTTTCTTCGAGCAGGGGACTTTGTTATCCTCGACCAGGGGACTTTGTTATACTCGTTCAGGGGACATTGTTATACTCGATGAGGGGACTTTGTTATACTCGACCAGGGGACTTTGTTATGCTCGATCAGGGGACTTTGGTATACTCGATGAGGGGGCTTTGTTATACTCCATCAGGGGACTTTGTTATATTCGATCAGGGGGTTTTGTTATACTCGAGTAGGCGCTTTTGTTATGCTCGATAAGGGGGCTTTTTTATTCTCGATGAGGGGCCTTTGTTATACTCGATCAGGGTTTTTGTTATACTCGACAAGGGACTTTACTCTTTTCGAATAGGGGACTTTGTTATACTCGATCAGGGGACTTTGTTATGCTCGATCAGGGGATTTTGTTATACACGACCAGGGAACTTTGTTGTACTCGACAAGGGACGTTATTATTTTCGATCAGGGGACTTAGTTATATTCGATTAGGGGACTTTGTTATACTCGATCAGAGGACTTTGTTATACTCGACCAGGGAACTTTGTTATACTCAAACAGGGGACTTTGTTATCATCGACCAGGGGACTTTTTTATACTCGATCAGGGGATTTTGTTATACTCTATCAGGGGACTTTGTTATGCTCGATCAAGGGACTTTGTTATACTCGATGAGGGAACTTTGTTACACTCTATGAGGGGTCTTTGTTATACTCGATCAGGGGACTTTGTTATACTCGAGAGGGGACTTTGATATACTCGAGCAGGAGACTTTGTTATCCTCGAGCAGGGGAATTTGTTATCCTCGACCAGGGGACTTTGTTATTCTGGACCAGGGGACTTTGTTTTACTCGATCAGGGGAATCTGTAATACTCGACCAGGGGACTTTCTTACTCTCGACCAGGGGACTTTGCTTTTTTCGATCAGGGGACTTTGTTATACTCGATCAGGGGAAAATTTTTATACTCGATCAGGGGACTTTGTTATGCTCGATGAGGAAACTTTGGTATACTCGATCAGGGGCCGTTGTTATACTCGATCAGGGGACTTTGTTATACTCGATGAAAGGGGTTTGTTATACTCGAGCCAGGGGACTTTGTTATACTCGACCAGAGGACTTTGTTAAACTCGACCAGGGGACTTTGTTATACTCGAGCAGGGGACTTTGTCTTCCACGACCAGTGTACTTTGTTACACTCGATTAGGGGACTTTGTTATACTCGATTAGGGACCTTTGTTATATTCGATGAGGGGACATTGTTATTCTCGATCAGGGAATTTTGTTATACTCGATCAGGGGACTTTGTAATGCTCGATCAAGGGACTTTGTTACTTGATCAGGGAACTTTCTTACACTCGAAGAGGGACCTTTGTTATACTCGATGAGGGGACTTTGTTATACTCGACCAGGGGACTTTGTTATACTCGAGCAGGAGACTTTGTTATCCTCGAGCAGGGGACTTTGTTATCCTCGACAAGGGGACTTTGTTATACTCGATCAGGGGACTTTGTTATGCTCGATCAAGGGACTTTGTTACTTGATCAGGGAACTTTCTTAAACTCGAAGAGGGACCTTTGTTATACTTGATGAGGGGACTTTGTTATACTCGACCAGGGGACTTTGTTATACTCGAGCAGGGGACTTTGTTATCCTCGAACAGGGGACTTTGATATCCTCGACAAGGGGACTTTGTTATACTCGATCAGGGGACTTTGTTATACTCGATTAGGGGACTTTGTTATGCTCGATCAGGGGACTTTGTTATACTCGATCAGGTGACTATGTTATACTCGATCAGGGGACTTTGTTATACTCGATCAGGGACTTTGTCATACTGGACCAGGGAACCTTGTTATACTCGATCAGGGGACTTGATTTTACTCGATCAGGGGAATCTGTAATACTCGACCAGGAGACTTTGTTATCCTCGATCAGGGGACTTGTTTATACTCGATCAGGGGACTTTGTTATATTCGATCAGGGTTTTTGTTATACTTGATCAAGGGATATTCGTATACTCGATCACGGGACTGTTTTATACTCGACCAGGGAACTTTGCTATATTCGACCAGAGGACTTTGCTCTTCTCGATCAGGGGACTTTGCTATACTCGATCAGGGACTTTGTTATACTCGATCAGGGGACTTTTTTATACTCAACCAGGGGACTTTGTTATGCTCGATCTGTTAACTTTGGTATAGTCGATCAGGGGCTGTTGTTATACTCGATCAAGGGACTTTGTTATACTCGATGAGCGGGCTTTGTTATACTCGAGCCAGGGGACTTTGTTATACTCGACCAGGGGACATTGTTATACTCAAACAGGAGACTTTGTTTTCCTCGACCAGTGGACTTGTTATACTCAATCAGGGGACTTTGTTATACTCGATTAGGGAACTTTGTTATACTCGATTAAGGACCTTTGTTATACTCGATGAGGGCTCTTTGTTATATTCGATTAGGGGATTTTGTTATACTCTATCAGGTTAATTTGTTATGCTCGATCAAGGGACTTTGTTATACTCGATCAGGGAACTTGGTTAAACTCGAGCAGGGGACTTTGTTATCCTCGATCAGGGGACTTTGTTATACTCGATTTGAAAACTTTGTTTACTCGATTAGGTAACTTTGTTATACTCGATGAGGGGACTTTGTTATACTCGATCAGGGGATTTTGTTATACTCGATCAGGGGACTTTGTAATACTCGACCAGGGGATTTTGTTATACTCGAGCAGGGGACTTTGTTATCCTCGAGCTGGGGACTTTGTTATACTCGATCAGGGGACTTTGTTATAATCGATCAGGGACATTTGTTATACTCGATGAGGGGACTATATTATACTCGATTAGAGGAGTTTGTTATACTCGATCAGGGGACTTTGTTATTCTCCATCAGGGGACTTTGTTATAATCGATGAGGGATTATGTTATACTCGATGAGGGGACTATGTTATACTCGATCAGGGGACTTTGTTATACTCGACAAGTGGACTTTGTTATACTCAATCAGGGGACTTTGTTATACTCGATTAGGGAACTTTGTTATTCTCGATTAGGGACCTTGTTATACTCGATTAGGGAAGTTTGTTATACTTGACTCGGGACCTTTGTTATACTCGATGAGGGGACTTTGTTATACTCGATCAGGGGATTTTGTTATAATCGATCAGGGGAATTTGTTATGCTCGATCAACGGACTTTGTTATTCTCGAAAAGGGGACTTTGTTATAATCGAGCAGGGGACTTTGTTTTCTTCGAGCAGGTGACTTTGTTATCCTCGACCAGGGGACTTTGTTATACTCGTTCAGGGGACATTGTTATACTCGAAAAGGGGACTTTATTATACTCGATCAGGGACGAATGTTATACTCGATGTGGGGACTATGTTATACTCGATCAGGGGACTTTGTTATACTGAACCAATCGAACTTTGTTATACTCGATCAGGGGAGTTTGTTATAATCGATCAGGGACTTTGTCATACTGGACCAGGGGACTTTGTTATACTTGATCAGGGAACTTTGTTTTCCTCGACCAGGGGACTTTGTTATATTCGACCATGGGACTTTGTTATCCTCGACCAGGATTTTTGTTATACTCGATCAGGGGGTTTTGTTATACACGGTCAGGGGCCTCTGTTAAGCTCGACCAGTTAACTTTGTTATACTCGACGAGGGGACTTTGCTCTTCTCGATCACGGGACTTTGTTATACTCGATCAGGGGACTTTGTTATACTCGACCAGGGGACTTTGTTATGCTCGATCAGGGGACTTTGGTATACTCGATGAGGGGGCTTTGTTATACTCCATCAGGGGACTTTGTAATATTCGATCAGGGGGTTTTGTTATACTCGAGTAGGCGCTTTTTTTATGCTCGATAAGGGGGCTTTGTTATTCTCGATGAGGGGCCTTTGTTATACTCGATCAGGATTTTTGTTATACTCGACAAGGGACTTTACTCTTTACGAATAGGGGACTTTGTTATACTCGATCAGGGGACATTTTTCTACTCGATCAGGGGACTTTGTTATGCTCGATCAGGGGACTTTGTTATATTCGATTAGGGGACTGTGTTATACTCGATCAGGGGATTTTGTTATACACGATCAGAGGCTTATGTTATGTTCGACAGAGGATTTTGTTATACTCGATCAGAGGACTTTGTTATCATCGACCAGGGGACTTTTTTATACTCGATCAGTGTAAAATTTTTATACTCGATCAGGGGACTTTGTTATACTGGATCAGGGGACTTTGTTATACTCGACAAGGGGACTTTGTTATACTCGATTAGGGACCTTTGTTATATTCGATGAGGGGACTTTGTTATACTCGATCAGGGGATTTTGTTATACTGGATCAGGGGACTTTGTTATACTCGACAAGGGGACTTTGTTATACTCGAGCAGGGGACTTTGTTATCCTCGAGCAGGGGACTTTGTTATACTCGAGCAGGGGACTTTGTTATCCTCGAGCAGGGGACTTTGTTATCCTCGACAAGGGGACTTTGTTATACTCGATCAGGGGACTTTGTTACACTCGATTAGGGGACTTTGTTATGCTCGATCAGGGGACTTTGTTATACTCGATCAGGTGACTATGTTAAAATCGATCAGGGGACTTTGTTATACTCCACCAGGAAAACTTGTTATACTCGATCAGGGGACTTTGTTATACTCCATCAGGGACTTTGTCATACTGGACCAGGGAACTTTGTTATACTCGATCAGGGGACTTTATTTTACTCGATCAGGGGAAACTGTAATACTCGACCAGGAGACTTTGTTATCCTCGATCAGGAGACTTGTTTATACTCGATCAGGGGACTTTGTTATATTCGATCAGGGTTTTTGTTATACTTGATCAAGGGATATTCTTATACTCGATCACGGGACTGTTTTATACTCGACCAGGTAACTTTGTTATAGTCGACCAGAGGACTTTGCTCTTCTCGATCAGGGGACTTAGCTATACTCGATCAGGGACTTTGTTATACTCGATTAGGGGACTTTTTTAAGCTCGATCAGGGAACTTTGTAATAGTCGTTTAGGGGACATTGTTATACTCGACGAGGGGACTTTGTTATACACGATCAGGGGCCTATGTTATGCTCTACCAGGGAACTTTGTTACACTCGTCGAGGAGACTTTGCTCTTTTCGATCAGGGGACTTTGTTATACTCGATCAGGGGACTTTTTTATACTCGACCAGGGGACTTTGTTATGCTCGATCTGTTAACTTTGGTATAGTCGATCAGGGGCTGGTGTTATACTCGATGAGAGGACTTTGTTATACTCGATGAGCGGGATTTGTCATACTCGAGCCAGGGGACTTTGTTATACTCGACCAGGGGACTTTGTTATACTCAAACAGGGGACTTTGTAATCCTCGACCAGTGGACTTGTTATGCTCAATCAGGGGACTTTGTTATACTCGATTAGGGAACTTTGTTATACTCGATTAAGGACCTTTGTTATACTCGATGAGGGGACTTTGTTATACTCGATTAGGGGATTTTGTTATACTCTATCAGGTTAATTTGTTATGCTCGATCAAGGGACTTTGTTATACTCGATCAGGGGACTTTGTTATACTCGATTAGGGAACTTTGTTTTGCTCGATTAGGGATCTTTGTTATACTCGATGAGGGGACTTTGTTATACTCGATCAGGGGATTTTGATATACTCGGTCAGGGGACTTTGTTATACTCGACCAGGGGATTTTGTAATACTCGAGCAGGGGACTTTGTTAACCTTGAGCAGGGGACTTAGTTATCCTCGATCAGGGGACTTTGTTATACTCGATCAGGGGACTTTGTTATAATCGATCAGGGACTTTTGTTATACTCGATGAGGGGACTATGTTATACGCGATAAGGGGAGTTTGTTATACTCGATCAGGGGACTTTGTTATACTCCATCAGGGGACTTTGTTATAATCGATGAGGGATTTTGTTATACTCGATGAGGGGACTATGTTACACTCGATCAGGGGACTTTGTTATACTCGACAAGTGGACTTTGTTATACTCAATCAGGGACTTTGTTATACTCGATTAGGGAACTTTGTTATACTCGATTAGGGACCTTGTTATACTCGATTAGGGAAGTTTGTTATACTCGATTCGGGACGTTTGTTATACTCAATGAGGGGACTTTGTTATACTCGATCAGGGGATTTTGTTATAATCGATCAGGGGAATTTGTTATGCTCGATCAAGGGACTTTGTTATACTCGAGCAGGGAACATTGTTATACTCGATGAGGGGCCTTTGTTATACTCGATCAGGGGACTTTGTTATACTCGACCAGGGGACTTTGATATACTCGAGCAGGGGACTTTGTTATCCACGAGCAGGGGACTTAGTTATCCTCGATCAGGGGACTTTGCTATACTCGATCAGGGGACTTTGTTATAATTGATCAGGGACCTTTGTTATACTCGATGAGGGGACTATGTTATACTCGATCAGGGGACTTTGTTATACTCGATCAGGGGACTTTGTTTTACTCGATCAGGGAATCTGTAATACTCGACCAGGGGACTTTGTTATACTCGACCGGGGGAATTTGCTCTTTTCGATCAGGGGACTTTGTTATACTCGTTCAGGGGAATTTTTTGTACTCGATCAGGGGACTTTCTTATGCTCGATCAGGAAACTTTGGTATACTTTATCAGGGGCCATTGTTATACTCGATTAGGGGACTTTGTTATACTCGATGAGGGGGCTTTGTTATACTCGACTAGGCGCTTTTGTTATGCTCGATCAGGAGATTTTGTTATACTCGATTAGGGAACTTTGTTATGCTCGATCAAAGGACTTTGTTATACTCGATCAGGAAACTTTGCTATACTCGATGAGGGGCCTTTGTTATACTCGATCAGGGGATTTTGTTATACTCGAAAAGGGGACTTTGTTATCCTCAACCAAGGGACTTTTTTATACTCGATCAGGGGACATTGTTATACTCGAAAAGGGGACTTTGTTATACTCGATCAGGGACGTATGTTATACTCGATGTAGGGACTATGTTACACTCGATCAGGGGACTTTGTTATACTCGACCATGGAACTTTGTTATACTCGATTAGGGGACTCTGTTATACTCGATCAGGGACTTTGTCATACTGGACCAGGGGACTTTGTTATACTCGATCAGGGGACTTTGTTTTACTCGATCATGGGAATCTGTAATACTCGACCAGGGGACTTTGTTATACTCGACCAGGGAACTTTGTTATACTCAACCAGGGGCCTTTGTTGTGCTCGATCAGGGGACTTTGCTAAACTAGATGAGGGGCCGTTGTTATACTCGATTAGGGGACATTGTTATACTCGATCAGGGGGCTTTGTTGTACTCGATCAGGGGACTTTGTTATACTCGATCAGGGGGCTTTGTTATACTCGACAAGGCGCTTTTGTTATGCTCGATAAGGGTGCTTTGTTATTCTCGATCAGGGGCCTTTGTTTTACTCGATCTGGGGACTTTGTTATACTCGACCAGGGGACTTTGTTATACTCGAGCAGGGGACTTTGTTATCCTCGACCAGGGTTTTTATTATACTCGATCAGGGGGCTTTGTTATACTCGATTAGGGGACTTTGTTATGCTCGATCAGGGGACTTTGGTATTCTCGATCAGGGGCCGTTGTTATACTCGATCAGGGGACTTTGTTATACTCGATGAGGGGGCTTTGTTATACTCGATCAGTAGACTTTGTTATATTTGATCAGGGGGTTTTGTTATACTCGACTAGGCGCTTTTGTTATGCTCCTTAAGGGGGCTTTGTTGTTCTCGATGAGGGGCCTTTGTTATACTCGATCAGGGTTTTTGTTCTACTCGATCAAGGGACTTTCTTATACTCGATCAGGGGACTTTGTTATACTCGACCAGGGAATTTTGTTATACTCGACAAGGGACTTTATTCATTTCGATCAGGGGACTTTGTTATACTCGATCTGGGGACTTTTTTATACTCGATCAGGGAACTTTGTTATGCTCGAGTAGGAAACTTTGGTATACTCGATCAGGGCCGTTGTTATACTCGATCAGGGAACTTTGTTATACTCAATCAGGGGGCTTTGCTATACTCGACTAGGCGCTTTTGGTATGCTCATTAAGGGGGCTTTGTTGTTCTCGATGAGGGGCCTGTGTTATACTCGATCAGGGTTTTTGTTCTACTCGATCAAGGGACTTTCTTATACTCGATCAGGGGACTTTGTTATACTCGACCAGGGAATTTTGTTATACTTGTCTTGGGACTTTATTCATTTCGATCAGGGGACTTTGTTATACTCGATCTGGGGACTTTTTTATACTCAATCAGGGTACTTTGTTATGCTCGATTAGGAAACTTTGGTATACTCGATCAGGGCCGTTGTTATACTCGATCAGGGGCCTTTGTTATACTCGATCAGGGGACTTTGTTATGCTTGACCAGGGGACTTTGTTATACACGAGCATGGGACTTTGTTATCCTCGACCAGGGGACTTTGTTATACTCGAGCAGGGGACTTTGTTATCCTCGACCAGTGGACTTTGTTATACTCGATTAGGGACCTTTGTTATACTCGATGAGGGGACTTTGTTATACTCGATCAGGGGATTTTGTTATACTAGATCAGGGGACTTTGTTATGCTCTATCAAGGGACTTTGTTATACTCGATCAGGGGACTTCGTTATACTCGATGAAAGGGCTTTGTTATACTCGATCAGAGAACTTCGTTATTTTCTATCAGCGGGCTTTGTTATACTCCATCAGGGGACTTTGTTATAATCGATCAGGGACCTTTGTTATACCCGATGAGGGGACTATGTTATACTCGATCAGGGGAATTTGTTATACTCGACCAGTGGACTTTGCTATACTCAATCAGGGGACTTTGTTATACTCGATTAGTGAACTTTGTTATACTCGATTAGGGGACTTTGTTATACTCGATCAGGGGATTTTGTTATACTCGATCAGGGGAATTTGTTATGCTCGATCAAGGGACTTTGTTATACTCGATCAGGGAACATTGTTATACTCCATGAGGGGCCTTTGTTATACTCGATCAGTGGACTTTGTTTTACTCGACCAGGGGACTTTGGTATGCTCTAGCATGGGACTTTGTTATCCTCGAGCAGGGGACTTAGTTATCCTCGATCAGGGGACGATCAGGGGACTTTGTTTTACTAGACCAGGGAACTTTGTTATACTCGATCAGGGGACTTTGATATACTCGATTAGGGACTTTGTCATACTGGACAAGGGGACTTTGTTATACTCGATCAGGGGACTTTGTTTTACTCTATCAGGGGAATTTGTAATACTCGACCAGGGGACTTTGTTATACTCGACCAGGGGAATTTGCTCTTTTCGATCAGGGGACTTTGTTATACTCGAACAGGGGACTTTTTTTTACTCGATCAGGGGACATTGTTATGCTCGATTAGGAAACTTTGGTATACCTTATCAGGGGAGGTTGTTATACTCGACTATTCGCTTTTGTTATGCTCGATAAGGGGGCTCTGTTATTCTCGATCACGGGCTTCTGATATTCTCGATCAGGGGCCTTTGTTATACTCGATGAGGGGACTTTGTTATATTCGACCAGGGGACTTTGTTATCCTCGACCAGTCGACTTTGTCATACTCGATCAGAGAACTTCGTTATTTTCTATCAGCGGGCTTTGTTATACTCCATCAGGGGACTTTGTTATACTCGATCACGGGATTTTGTTATACTTGATCAGGGGGCTTTGTTATACTCGATCAGGGGACTTTGTTATTCTCGATTAGGGGGCTTTGTTATACTCGACTAGGCGCTTTTGTTATGCTCGATGAGGGTGCTTTGTTATTCTCGATCAGGGGCCTTTGTTATACTCGATCAGGGTTTTTGTTATACTCGATCAGGGGGCTTTGTTATACACGATCAGGGGCCTATGTTGTGCTCGACCAGTTAACTTTGTTATACTCGACGAGGGGACTTTGCTCTTCTCGATCACGGGACTTTGTTATACTCGACCAGCGACTTTGTTATACTCGATCAGGGGACTTTGTTATGCTCGATCAGGGGACTTTGGTATACTCGATCAGGGGACTTTGTTATATTCGATCAGGGGACTTTGTTATTCTCGATCAGGGGACTTTGTTATACTCGATCAGGGGACTTTGTTATAATCGATGAGGGTCCTTTGTTATAATCGATGAGGGGACTATGTTATACTCAATCAGGGGACTTTGTTATACTCGATTAGGGAACTTTGTTATACTCGATTAGGGACCTTTGTTATAATCGATGAGGGGACTTTGTTTTACTCGATCAGGGGATTTTGTTATACTCGACCAGGGGACTTTGTTATCCTCGAACAGGGGACTTAGTTCACCTCGATCAGGGGACTTTGTTTTACTCGATTAGGGAACTTTGTTATAATCGATCAGGGACTTTTGTTATACTCGATCAGGGGACTATGCTATACTCGACGAGGAGACTTTGCTCTTTTCGATCAGGGGACTTTGTTATACTCGATCAGGGGACATTTTTATACTCGATCAGGGGACTTTGTTATGCTCGTGCAGGGGATTTTGTTATACTCAACCAGGGAACTTTGTTGTACTCGACAAAGGACGTTATTATTTTCGATCAGGGGACTTTGTTTTATTCGATTAGGAGACTTTGTTATACTCGATCAGGGATTTAGTTATACACGATCAGAGGCTTATGTTATGCTCGACAGAGGATTTTGTTATACTCGATCAGAGGACTTTGTTATACTCGTTCAGGGGACTTTGTTATGCTCGAACAGGGGACTTTGTTATCATCGACCAGGGGACTTTTTTATACTCGATCAGGGGATTTTGTTATACTCTATTAGGGGACTTTGTTATGCTCGATCAAGGGACTTTCTTATACTCGATGAGGGAACTTTGTTACACTCGATGAGGGGCCTTTGTTATTCTCGATCAGGGGACTTTGTTATACTCGAGAGGGGACTTTGTTATACTCGAGCAGGGGACTTTGTTATCCTCGAGCAGGGGAATTTGTTATCCTCGACCAGGGGACTTTGTTATACTGGACCAGGGGACATTGTTTTACTCGATCAGGGGAATCTGTAATACTCGACCAGGGGACTTTCTTATACTCGACCAGGGGACTTTGCTTTTTTCGATCAGGGGACTTTGTTATACTCGATCAGGGGAAATTTTTATACTCGATCAGGGGACTTTGTTATGCTCGATCAGGAAACTTTGGTATACTCGATCAGGGGCCGTTGTTATACTCGATCAGGGAACTTTGTTATCCTCGATGAAAAGGCTTTGTTATGCTCGAGCCAGGGGACTTTGTTATACTCGACAAGAGGACTTTGTTAAACTCGACCAGGGGACTTTGTTATACTCGAGCAGGGGACTTTGTCTTCCTCGACCAGTGGGCTTTGTTACACTCGATTTGGGGACTTTGTTATACTCGATTAGGGACCTTTGATATATTCGATGAGGGGACATTGTTATACTCAATCAGGGGATTTTGTTAGACTCGATCAGGGGACTTTGTTATGCTCGATCAAGGGACTTTGTTACTTGATCAGGGAACTTTCTTACACTCGAAGAGGGACCTTTGTTATACTCGATGAGGGGACTTTGTTATGCTCGACCAGGGGACTTTGTTATCCTCGAGCAGGGGACTTTGTTATGCTCGATCAGGGGAGTTTGTTATACTCGATCAGGTGACTATGTTATACTCGATCAGGGGACTTTGTTATACTCCACCAGGAAACCTTGTTATACTCGATCAGGGGACTTTGTTATCCTCGACCAGTCGACTTTGTTATACTCGATCAGGGGACTTTGTTATACACGATACAGGAACTTTGTCATAATCGAGCAGGGGACTTTGTTATCCTAGAGCACGGGACTCTGTTATCCTCGACCAGGGGACTTTGTTATACTCGATCAGGGGACATAGTTATACTCGAAAAGGGGACTTTGTTATACTCGATCAGGGACGTTTGTTATACTCGATGTGGAGACTATGTTATACTCGATCAGGGGACTTTGTTATACTCGACCAGGGAACTTTGTTATACTAGATCAGGGGACTTTGTTATACTCGATCAGGGGACTTTGTTTTACTCGATTAGGGGGCTCTGTTATACTCGACTAGGCGCTTTTGTTATGCTCGATAAGGGTGCTTTGTTATTCTCGATCAGGGGCCTTTGTTATACTCGATCAGGGGACTTTGTTATACTCGACCAGGGTTTTTGTTATACTCGATCAGGGGGCTTTGTTATACACGATCAGGGGCCTATGTTGTGCTCGACTAGTTAACTTTGTTATACTCGACGAGGGTACTTTGCTCTTCTCGATCACGGGACTTTGTTATACTCGACCAGCGACTTTGTTATACTCGATCAGGGGACTTTGTTATGCTCGATCAGGGGACTTTGGTATACTCGATCAGGGGCCGTTGTTATACTCGATCAGGGGACTTTGTTATACTCGATGAGGGGGCTTTGTTATACTCGATCAGATGACTTTGTTATTTTCGATCAGGAGGTTTTATTATACTCGACTAGGCGCTTTTGTTATGCTCGATAAGGGAGCTTTGTTATTCTCGATGAGGGGCCTTTGTTATACTCGATCAGGGTTTTTGTTATATTCGACAATGGACTTTACTCTTTTGATCAGGGGACTTTGATATACTCGATCAGGGGACTTTTTTATACTCGATCAGGGGACTTTGTTATGCTCGATCAGGGGACTTTGTTATACTCGACCAGGGAACTTTGTTATACTCGACAAGGGACCTTACTCTTTTCGATCAGGGGACTTTGTTATACTCGATCAGGGGTCTTATTTATACTCGATCAGGGGACTTTGTTATGCTCGATGAGGGGACTTTGTTATACTCTATTAGGAAACTTTCTTACACTCGAAGAGGGGCCTTTGTTATACTCGATGAGGGGACTTTGTTATACTTGACCAGGGGACTTTGTTTTACTCGAGCAGGGGACTTTGTTATCCTCGAGCAGGGGACTTTGTCATCCTCGAGCAGGGGACTTTGTTATCCTCAAGAAGGGGACTTTGTTATACTCGATCAGGAGACTTTGTTATACTCGATCAGGGGACTTTGTTATACTCGATCAGGGGACTTTGCTATACTCGATCAGGTGACTATGTCATACTCGATCAGGGGACTTTGTTATACTCCACCAGGGAACTTTGTTATACTCAATGAGGTGACTTTGTTATACTCGATCAGGGAACTTAATTTTACTCGATCAGGGGAATCTGTAATACTCGACCAGGGGACTTTGTTATCCTCGATCAGAGGAATTTGTATACTCGATCAGGGGACTTTGTTATATTCGATCAGGGGACTTTGTTATACTCGATCAGGGGACTTTGTTATACTCCATCAGGGGACTTTGTTATAATCGATGAGGGTCCTTTGTTTTACTCGATCAGGGGACTCTGTTATACTCGAGAAGTGGACTTTGTGATACTCAATCAGGGGACTTTGTTATACCTGATTAGGGAACTTTTTATACTCGATTAGGGACCTTGTTATACTCGATTAGGGAACTTTGTTATACTCGATTAGGGACCTTTGTTATACTCGATGAGGGGACTTTGTTAAACTCGATCAGGGGATTTTGTTATACTCGAGCAGGGGACTTTGTTATACTCGAGCAGGGGACTTTGTTATCCTCGAGCAGGGGACTTAGTTATCCTCGATCAGGGGACTTTGTTATACTCGATCAGGGGACTTTGTTATACTCCACCAGGAAACCTTGTTATACTCGATCAGGGGACTTTGTTATTCTCGACCAGTCGACTTTGTTATACTCGATCAGGGGACTTTGTTATACACGATCAAGGAACTTTGTCATAATCGAGCAGGGGACTTTGTTATCCTCGAGCACGGGACTCTGTTATCCTCGACCAGGGGACTTTGTTATACTCGATCAGGGGACAGAGTTATACTCGATCAGGGGACTTTGTTATTCTCGACCAGGGAACTTTGTTATACTAGATCAGGGGACTTTGTTATACTCGATCAGGGGACTTTGTTTTACTCGATCATGGGAATCTGTAATACTCGACCAGGTGACTTTGTTATACTCTACCAGGGGACTTTGTTATACTCAACCAGGGGCCTTTGTTGTGCTCGATCATGGGAATCTGTAATACTCGACCAGGTGACTTTGTTATACTCGATCACGGGACTGTGTTATACTTGATCAGGGGGCTTTGTTATACTCGATGAGGGGACTTTGTTATACTCGATTAGGGGGCTTTGTTATACTCGACTAGGCGCTTTTGTTGTGCTCGATAAGGGTGCTTTGTTATTCTCGATCAGGGGCCTTTGTTATACTCGATCAGGGGACTTTGTTATACTCGATGAGGGGGCTTTGTTATACTCGATCAGATGACTTTGTTATTTTCGATCAGGAGGTTTTATTATACTCGACTAGGCGCTTTTGTTATGCTCGATAAGGGAGCTTTGTTATTCTCGATGAGGGGCCTTTGTTATACTCGATCAGGGTTTTTGTTATATTCGACAATGGACTTTACTCTTTTTGATCAGGGGACTTTGTTATACTCGATCAGGGGACTTTTTTATACTCGATCAGGGGACTTTGTTATGCTCGATCAGGGGACTTTGTTATACTCGACCAGGGAACTTTGTTATACTCGACAAGGGACGTTACTCTTTTCGATCAGGGGACTTTGTTATACTCGATCAGGGACTTTGTTATACTCGATCAGGGGACTTTGTTATGCTCGATGAGGGGACTTTGTTATTCTCTATTAGGAAACATTCTTACACTCGAAGAGGGGCCTTTGTTATGCTCGATGAGGGGACTTTGTTATACTCGACCAGGGGACTTTGTTATACTCGAGCAGGGGACTTTGTTATCCTCGAGCAGGGGACTTTGTTATACTCGAGCAGGGGACTTTGTTATCCTCGACAAGGGGACTTTGTTATACTCGATCAGGGACTTTGTTATACTCGATCAGGGGACTTTGTTATACTCGATCAGGGACTTTGTTATACTCGATCAGGTGACTTTGTTATACTCGATCAGGGGACTTTGTTATACTCGACCAGGGACTTTGTTATACTAGATGAGGGGCTTTGTTATACTCGATCAGGGACTCTTTTTTACTCGATCAGGGGATTCTGTAATACTCGACCAGGGGACTTTGTTAGACTCGATCAGGGACCTTAGTTAAACTCGATTAGGACACTTTGTTATACTCTATCAGGGGATTTTTTTATACTCGATCAGGGGACTCTGTTTTACTCGAGAAGTGGACATTGTGATAATCAATCAGGGGACTTTGTTATACTCGATCAGGGACATTTTTATACTCGATCAGGGACCTTGTTATACTCGATCAGGGACTTTGTTATACTCGATTAGGGACCTTTGTTATACTCGATCAGGGGACTTTGTTATACTCGATCAGGGACTTTGTTATACTCGACCAGGGGACTTTGTTATACTCGATCAGGGGACTTTGTTATCCTCGATCAGGGGACTTTGTTATACTCGATCAGGGGACTTTGTTATACTCGATCAGGGACTTTGTTATACTCGATGAGGGGACTATGTTATACTCGACGAGGAGACTTTGCTCTTTCGATCAGGGGACTTTGTTATACTCGATCAGGGGACTTTGTTATACTCGATCAGGGGACTTTGTTATGCTCGATCAAGGGACTTTGTTATACTCGATCAGAGGACTTTGTTGTACTCGACAGGTGACTTTGTTATATTCGATCAGGGGACTTTGTTATACTCGATCAGGGGACTTTGTTATACTCGATCAGGGGACTTTGTTATACTCGATCAGGGGCTTTGTTATGCTTGCCAGAGGATTTTGTTATACTCGATCAGAGGACTTTGTTATACTCGAACAGGGGACTTTGTTATCTCGACCAGGGGACTTTGTTATACTCGATCAGGGGACTTTGTTATACTCGATCAGGGGACTTTGTTATACTCGATCAGGGGATTTTGTTATACTCGATCAGGGGACTTTGTTATGCTCGATCAAGGGACTTTGTTATACTCGATCAGGGACTTTGTTATACTCGATGAGGGGCCTTTGTTATACTCGATCAGGGGACTTTGTTATACTCGAGAGGGGACTTTGTTATACTCGAGCAGGGGACTTTGTTATACTCGATCAGGGGACTTTGTTATCCTCGACCAGGGGACTTTGTTATACTGGACCCGGGGACATTGTTTTTCTCGATCAAGGGGAATCTGTAATACTCGACCAGGGGACTTTCTTATACTCGACCAGGGGACTTTGCTTTTTTCGATCAGGGGACTTTGTTATACTCGATCAGGGGAAAATTTTATACTCGATCAGGGGACTTTGTTATGCTCGATCAGGAAACTTTGGTATACTCGATCAGGGGCCGTTGTTATACTCGATCAGGGGATTTTGTTATACTCGACCAGAGGACTTTGTTAAACTCGACCAGGGGACTTTGTTATACTCGAGTAGGGGACTTTGTCTTCCTTGACCAGTGGACTTTGTTACACTCGATTAGGGGACTTTGTTATACTCGATTAGGGACCCTTGTTATACTCGATGAGGGGACTTTGTTATACTCGATCAGGGGATTTGTTAAACTCGATCAGGGCACTTTGTTATGTTCGATCAGGGAATTTGTTACTGATCAGGGACTTTCTTACACTCGAAGAGGGACTTTGTTATACTCGATCAGGGGACTTTGTTATACTCGACCAGGGGACTTTGTTATACTCGATCAGGGGACTTTGTTATGCTCGATCAGGGGACTTTGTTATACTCGATCAGGGGACTATGTTATACTCGATCAGGGACTTTGTTATACTCCACCAGGAAACCTTGTTATACTCGATCAGGGGACTTTGTTATACTCGATCAGGGACTTTGTCATACTGGTCCAGGGAACTTTGTTATACTCGATCAGGGGACTTTATTTTACTCGATCAGGGGAATCTGTAATACTCGACCAGGGGACTTTGTTATCCTCGATCAGGGGACTTTGTTATACTCGATCAGGGGACTTTGTTATACTCGATCAGGGGCTTTTGTTATACTCGATCAGGGACTTTTTATACTCGATCAGGGGACTTTGTTATACTCGACCAGGGAACTTTGTTATAGTCGACAAGGGACTTTGTTATACTCGATCAGGGGACTTTTTT
This sequence comes from Homarus gammarus, assembly GCA_958450375.1. Taxonomy (NCBI): domain Eukaryota; kingdom Metazoa; phylum Arthropoda; class Malacostraca; order Decapoda; family Nephropidae; genus Homarus; species Homarus gammarus. Next base: position 800,644 of record CAUDMG010003396.1, read on the forward strand.
ATACTCGATCAGGGACTTTGTTATACTCGATCAGGGGACTTTGTTATAGCTCGATCAGGGAACTTTGTTATAATCGATTAGGGGACTTTGTTATACTCGATCAGGGGACTTTGTTATACTCGATCAGGGGCCTTTGTTATGCTCGACCAGGGGACTTTGTTATACTCGATCGAGGGACTTTGTCTTCTCGATCAGGGGACTTTGTTATACTCGATGAGGGGACTTTGTTATACTCGACCAGGGGACTTTGTTATGCTCGATCAGGGACTTTGTATACTCGATCAGGGGAATTTGTTATACTCGATCAGGTGACTTTGTTATACTCGATCAGGGGCTTTGTTATACTCGACCAGGGGACTTTGTTATACTCGAACAGGGGACTTTGTTATACTCGAACAGGGACTTTGTATACTCGACCATGGACTTGTTATACTCGACCAGGGGACTTTGTTTTACTCGATTAGGGAACTTTGTTATACTCGATCAGGGGCCTTTGTTATACTCGTTCAGGAGAATTTGTTAAACTCGATTAGGGGATTTGTTATACTCGATAGGGTAATTTGTTATACTCGATCAGGGACTTTGTTATACTCGATCAGGGACTTGGTTATACTCGGCAGGGGACTTTGTTATCCTCGATCAGGGGACTTGGTTATACTCGATTAGGGAACTTATTTTTACTCGATCAGGGACCTTTGTTATACTCGATCAGGGGACTTTGTTATACTCGATCAGGGGACTTTGTTATACTCGATCAGGGGACTTTGTTATACTCGATCAGGGGACTTTGTTATACTCGAGCAGGGGACTTTGTTATCCTCGAGCAGGGGACTTTGTTATACTCGATCAGGGGACTTTGTTATACTCGATCAGGGGACTTTGTTATACTCGATCAGGGACTTTTGTTATACTCGATCAGGGGACTTTGTTATACTCGATCAGGGGACTTTGTTATACTCGATCAGGGGACTTTGTTATACTCGATCAGGGGACTTTGTTATACTCGATGAGGGACTTTGTTATACTCGATGAGGGGACTTTGTTATACTCGATCAGGGGACTTTGTTATACTCGATCAGGGGACTTTGTTATACTCGACAAGTGGACTTTGTTATACTCAATCAGGGGACTTTGTTATACTCGATTAGGAAACTTCGTTATACTCGATTAGGGACCTTGTTATCCTCGATTAGGGAAGTTTGTTATACTCGATGAGGGGACTACGTTATACTCGATCAGGGGACTTTGTTATAATCGATCAGGGTAATTTGTTATGCTCGATCAAGGGACTTTGTTATACTCGATCAGGGACTTTGTTATACTCGATGAGGGGCCTTTGTTATACTCGATCAGGGGACTTTGTTATACTCGACCAGGGGACTTTGTTATACTCGAGCAGGGGACTTTGTTATCCTCGATCAGGGGACTTTGTTATCCTCGATCAGGGGACTTTGTTATACTCGATCAGGGGACTTTGTTATACTCGATCAGGGACTTTGTTATACTCGATGAGGGGACTTTGTTATACTCGATCAGGGGACTTTGTTATACTCGATCAGGGGACTTTGTTATACTCGATCAGGGGACTCTTTAATACTCGACCAGGGGACTTTGTTATACTCGATCAGGGGACTTTGTTATACTCGATCAGGGGACTTTGTTATACTCGATCAGGGGACTTTTTATACTCGATCAGGTGACTTTGTTATACTCGATCAGGGAACTTTGTTATACTCTATCAGGGGCCATTGTTATACTCGATCAGGGGACTTTGTTATACTCGATGAGGGGAATTTGTTATACTCGACTAGGGGCTTTTGTTATGCTCGATCAGGGGTCTTTGTTATACTCGATTAGGGACTTTGTTATACTCGATCAGGGACTTTGTTATACTCGATCAGGGAACTTTGTTATACTCGATGAGGGGCCTTTGTTATACTCGATCAGGGGACTTTGTTATACTCGATCAGGGGACTTTGTTATACTCGATCAGGGGACTTTGTTATCCTCGAGCAGGGGACTTTGTTATCCTCGACCAGGGACTTTGTTATACTCGATCAGGGGACATTGTTATACTCGATCAGGGGACTTTGTTATACTCGATCAGGGACGTTTGTTATACTCGATGTGGGGACTATGTTATACTCGATCAGCGGACTTTGTTATACTCGACCATGGAACTTTGTTATACTCGATCAGGGGACTCTGTTATACTCGATCAGGGACTTTTTTATACTGGACCAGGGGACTTTGTTATAATCGATCAGGGGACTTTGTTTTACTCGATCATGGGAATCTGTAATACTCGACCATGGGACTTTGTTATACTCGACCAGGGGACTTTGTTATACTCAACCCGGGTCCTTTGTTGTGCTCGATCAGGGGACTTTGTTATACTAGATGAGGGGCCGTTGTTTTACTCGATCGGGGGACATTGTTATACTTGATCAGGGGGCTTTGTTGTACTCGATCAGGGGACTTTGTTATACTCGACAAGGCGCTTTTGTTATGCTCGATAAGGGTGCTTTGTTATTCTCGATCAGGGGCCTTTGTTATATTTGATCAGGGGGTTTTGTTATGCTCGACTAGGCGCTTTTGTTATGCTCGATAAGGGGGCTTTGTTGTTCTCGATGAGGGTCCTTTGTTATACTCGATCAGGTTTTTTGTTCTACTCGATCAAGGGACTTTCTTATACTCGATCAGGGGACTTTGTTATACTCGACCAGGGAATTTTGTAATACTCGACAAGGGACTTTATTCTTTTCGATCAGGGGACTTTGTTATACTCGATCTGGGGACATTTATATACTCGATCAGAGTACTTTGTTATGCTCGATTAGGAAACTTTGGTATACTCGATCAGGGCCGTTGTTATACTCGATCAGGGAACTTTGTTATACTCTATTAGGGGGCTTTGCTATACTCGACTAGGCGCTTTTGGTATGCTCGATAAGGGGGCTTTGTTATTGTCGATGAGGGGCCTTTCTTATACTCGATCAGGGGACTTTGTTATACTCGACCAGGGGACTTTGTTATACACGAGCATGGGACTTTGTTATCCTCGACCAGGGGACTTTGTTATACTCTAGCAGGTGACTTTGTTATCCTCGACCAGTGGACTTTGTTATACTCGATCAAGGGACTTTGTTATACTCGATCAGGGAACTTTGTTATACTCGATTAGGGACCTTTGTTTTACTCGATGTGGGGACTTTGTTATACTCGAAGAGGGGATTTTGTTGTAGTTGATCAGGGGACTTTGTTATGCTCTATCACGGGACTTTGTTATACTCGATCAGGGGACTTTGTTATACTCGATCAGGGGCCGTTGTTATACTCGATCAGGGGACTTTGTTATACTCGATGAAGGGTTTTGTTATACTCGATCAGGGAACTTTGTTTTTTTCTATCAGGGAACTTTGTTATACTCGACGAGAAGACTTTGCTCTTTTCGATCAGGGGACTTTGTTATACTCGATCAGGGGACTTTTTTATACTCGATCAGGGGACTTTGCTTTGCTCGATCAGGAAACTTTGGTATAGTCGATTAGGGGCTGTTGTTATACTCGATCAGGGGACTTTGTTATACTCGATGAGGGTCTTTGTTACACCCGATCAGGCGCTTTTTTTATGGTCGATAACGGGGCTTTGTTATGCTCGACCAGGGGACTTTGTTATACTCGACAAGGGGACTTTGTTATACTCGATCAGGGACTTTGTTATACTCGATGAGGGGACTTTGTTATACTCGATCAGGGGACTTTGTTATACTCGAACAGGGAACTTTGTTATACTCGATCAGGGACCTTTGTTATACTCGATGAGGGGACTTTGTTATACTCGATCAGGGGACTTTGTTATACTCGATCAGGGGACTTTGTTATACTCGATCAAGGGACTTTGTTATACTCGATCAGGGACTTGTTATACTCGATCAGGGGACTTTGTTATACTCGATCAGGGGACTTTGTTATACTCGATCAGGGTACTTTGTTATACTCGATTAGGGACCTTTGTTATACTCGATCAGGGGACTTTGTTATACTCGACCAGGGGACTTTGTTATACTCGATCAGGGGACTTTGTTATACTCGACAGGGACTTTGTTATACTCGATCAGGGGACTTTGTTATACTCGAGCAGGGGACTTTGTTATCCTCGACCAGTGGACTTTGTTATACTCGATCAGGGGACTTTGTTTTACTCGATCAGGGAACTTTGTTATACTCGATTAGGGACTTTGTTATACTCGATGAGGTGACTTTGTTATACTCGATCAGGGGATTTTGTCATAGTTGATCAGGGGACTTTGTTATACTCGAACAGGGGACATTGTTATCCTCGACCAGGGGACTTTGTTATACTCGACCAGGGGACTTTGCTCTTTTCGATCAAAGGACTTTGTTATACTCGATCAGGGGACTTTTTATACTCGATCAGGGGACTTTGTTATACTCGATCAGGGAACTTTGTTATACTCGATCAGGGGCCTTTGTTATACTCGATCAGGGGACTTTGTTATACTCGATGAAGGGACTTTGTTATACTCGATCAGGGAACTTTGTTATTCTCTATCAGGGGCTTTGTTATACTCGATCAGGGGACTTTGTTATACTCGATCAGGGACCTTTGTTATACTCGATGAGGGGGCTTTGTTATACTCGATCAGGGGACTTTGTTATACTCGACCAGTGGACTTTGTTATACTCGATCAGGGGACTTTGTTATACTCGATAGGGACTTTGTTATACTCGATCAGGGACTTTGTTATACTCGATCAGGGGACTTTGTTATACTCGATCAGGGGATTTTGTATACTCGATCAGGGGAATTTGTTATGCTCGATCAGGGACTTTGTTATACTCGATCAGGGACTTTGTTATACTCGATGAGGGGCCTTTGTTAAACTCGATCAGGGACTTTGTTTACTCGACCAGGGGACTTTGTTATACTCTAGCATGGGACTTTGTTATACTCGAGCAGGGGACTTTGTTATACTCGATCAGGGGACTTTGTTATACTCGATCAGGGATCTTTGTTATACTCGATCAGGGGACTTTGTTATACTCGATCAGGGACTTTGTCATACTGGACAAGGGACTTTGTTATACTCGATCAGGGGACTTTGTTTTACTCGATCAGGGGAATCTGTTATACTCGATCAGGGGACTTTGTTATACTCGACCAGGGGACTTTGTCTTATCGATCAGGGGACTTTGTTATACTCGAACAGGGGACTTTGTTTTACTCGATCAGGGGACATTGTTATACTCGACCAGGGGACTTTGATTTACTTGATCAGGGGCCTTTGTTATACTCGATGAGGGGCTTTGTTATACTCGACTATTCGCTTTTGTTATGCTCGATAAGGGGGCTCTGTTATTCTCGATCACGGGCCTCTGTTATTCTCGATCAGGGGCCTTTGTTATACTCGATGAGGGGACTTTGTTATATTCGACCAGGGGACTTTGTTATACTCGAGCAGGGGACTTTGTTATCCTCGACCAGTCGACTTTGTTATACTCGATCAGGGGACTTTGTTATACTCGATCAAGGAACTTTGTCATAATCGAGCAGGGGCCTTTGTTATCCTCGAGCACGGGACTCTGTTATCCTCGACCAGGGGACTTTGTTATACTCGATCAAGGGACATAGTTATACTCGAAAAGGGGACTTTGTTATACTCGATTAGGGACGTTTGTTATACTCGATGTGGGGACTATGTTATACTCGATCAGGGGACTTTGTTATGCTCGATCAGGGGACTTTGTTATACTCGACCAGGGGACTTTGTTATACTCGATCAGGGGCCTTATTTATTCTCGATCAGGGGACTTTGTTATGCTCGATCAGGGGACTTTGTTATACTCGATTAGGGGACTTTGTTATACTCGAATAGGGGCCTTTGTTATACTCTTTGAGTGACTTTGTTATACTCGACCAGGGGACTTGTTATCCTCGAGCAGGGGACTTTGTTATCCTCGAGCAGGGACTTTGTTATCCTCGAGCAGGGGACTTTGTTATACTCGACAAGGGGACTTTGTTATACTCGATCAGGGGACTTTGTTATCCTCGATCAGGGGACTTTGTTATACTCGATCAGGGGACTTTGTTATACTCGATCAGGTGACTATGTTATACTCGATCAGGGGACTTTGTTATACTCGACCAGGGACTTTGTTATACTCGATCAGGTGACTTTGTTATACTCGTCAGGGGACTTTATTTTACTCGATCAGGGGAATCTGTTATACTCGACCAGGGGACTTTGTTATCCTCGATCAGGGGACTTTGTTATACTCGATCAGGGGACTTTGTTATACTCGATCAGGGGACATTGTTATACTCGATCAGGGGACTTTGTTATACTCGATCAGGGGACTTTGTTATACTCGATGAGGGTCCTTTGTTATACTCGATGAGGGGACTTTGTTATACTCGATCAGGGGACTTTGTTATACTCGAGAAGGGGACTTTGTTATACTCGATCAGGGGACTTTGTTATACTCGATCAGGGACTTTGTTATACTCGATTAGGGACCTTTGTTATACTCGATGAGGGGCCTTTGTTATACTCGATCAGGGGACTTTGTTATACTCGACCAGGGGACTTTGTTATACTCGAGCAGGGGACTTTGTTATCCTCGAGCAGGGGACTTAGTTATCCTCGATCAGGGGACTTTGTTATACTCGATCAGGGGACTTTGTTATACTCGATCAGGGACCTTTGTTATACTCGATGAGGGGACTTTGTTATTCTCGATCAGGGGACTTTGTTATACTCGATCAGGTGACTATGTTATACTCGATAAGGGGACTTTGTTATACTCGACCAGGGACTTTGTTATACTCGATCAGGGGACTTTGTTATACTCGATCAGGGACTTTGTCATACTGGACCAGGGAACTTTGTTATACTCGATCAGGGGACTTTGTTATACTCGATCAGGGGAATCTGTTATACTCGACCAGGGGACTTTGTTATACTCGATCAGGGGACTTTGTTATACTCGATCAGGGGACTTTGTTATACTCGATCAGGGCTTTGTTATACTCGATCAGGGACTTTGTTATACTCGATGACGGGACTGTTTTATACTCGACCAGGGAACTTTGTTATACTCGACCAGGGACTTTGTATATCTCGATCATGGGACTTTGTTATACTCGATCAGGGACTTTGTTATACTCGATCAGGGGACATTGTTATACTCGACGAGGGGACTTTGTTATACTCGATCAGGGGCCTATGTTATGCTCTACCAGGGAACTATGTTATACTCGACGAGGAGACTTTGCTCTTTTCCATCAGGGGACTTTGTTATACTCGATCAGGGGACTTTTTTATACTCGATCAGGGGCCTTTGTTATACTCGATCAGGGAACTTTGTTATACTCGATCAGCGGATATGTTATACTCGATCAAGGGGCTTTGTTATACTCGATCAGGGGACTTTGTTATACTCGACCAGGGACTTTGTTATACTCGAGCAGGGGACTTTGTTATACTCGATCAGGGGACTTTGTTATACTCGACCAGTGGACTTTGTTATACTCGATCAGGGGACTTTGTTTTACTCGATCAGGGAACTTTGTTATACTCGATTAGGGACCTTTGTTATACTCGATGAGGTGACTTTGTTATACTCGATCAGGGGACTTTGTTATCCTCGACCAGGGGACTTTGTTATACTCGACCAGGGGACTTTGTTTAACTCGATCAGGGGAATCTGTAATACTCGACCAGAGGACTTTTTTATACTCGACCAGGGGACTTTGCTCTTATCGATCAGGGGACTTTGTTATACTCGATCAGGGGACATTTTTATACTCGATCAGGGGACTTTGTTATTCTCGATCAGGAAACTTTGGTATACTCGATCAGGGGCCTTTGTTATACTCGATCAGGGGACTTCGTTATACTCGATGAAAGGGCTTTGTTATACTCGATCAGGGAACTTTGTTATTCTCTATCAGGGGACTTTGTTATACTCGATCAGGGGACTTTGTTATACTCGATAAGGGACTTTGTTATACTCGATGAGGGGACATTGTTATACTCGATCAGGGGATTTTGTTATACTCGACCAGTGGACTTTGTTATACTCGATCAGGGGACTTTGTTATACTCGATCAGTGAACTTTGTTATACTCGATTAGGGACTTTGTTATACTCGATGAGGGGACTTTGTTATACTCGATCAGGGGACTTTGTTATACTCGATCAGGGGAATTTGTTATGCTCGATCAAGGGACTTTGTTATACTCGATCAGGGAACATTGTTATACTCGATGAGGGGCCTTTGTTATACTCGATCACGGGACTTTGTTTTACTCGACCAGGGGACTTTGGTATACTCTAGCATGGGACTTTGTCATCCTCGAGCAGGGAACTTTGTTATACTCGATCAGGGGACGATCAGGGGACTTTGTTATACTCGACCAGGGATCTTTGTTATACTCGATCAGGGGACTTTGTTATACTCGATCAGGGACTTTGTCATACTGGACCAGGGGACTTTGTTATACTCGATCAGGGGACTTTGTTTTACTCGATCAGGGGAATCTGTAATACTCGACAGGGGACTTTCTTATACTTGACCAGGGGAATTTGCTCTATTCTCGATCAGGGGACTTTGTTATACACGAACAGGGGACTTTGTTTACTCGATCAGGGGACATTGTTATGCTCGATCAGGGAACTTTGTTTACTTTATCAGGGGCCGTTGTTATACTCGATGATGGGGCTTTGTTATACTCGACTATTCGCTTTGTTATGCTCGATAAGGGGGCTCTGTTATTCTCGATCACGGGCCTCTGTTATCTCGATCAGGGGCCTTTGTTATACTCGATGAGGGGACTTTGTTATATTCGACCAGGGGACTTTGTTATACTCGAGCAGGGGACTTTGTTATCCTCGACCAGTCGACTTTGTTATACTCGATCAGGGGACTTTGTTATACTCGATCAGGAACTTTGTAATAATCGAGCAGGGGACTTTGTTATCCTCGAGCACGGGACTCTGTTATCCTCGACCAGGGGACTTTGTTACACTCGATCAGGGACATTGTTATACTCGAAAAGGGGACTTTGTTATACTCGATCAGGGACTTTGTTATACTCGATTAGGGGACTTTGTTATACTCGATCAGGGGACTTTGTTATGCTCGATCAGGGGACTTTGTTATACTCGACCAGGGAACTTTGTTATACTCGACAAGGGACGTTACTCTTTCTCGACCAGGGGACTTTGTTATACTCGATCAGGGGCCTTATTTATTCTCGATCAGGGGACTTTGTTATGCTCGATCAGGGGACTTTGTTATACTCGATTAGGAAACTTTCTTACACTCGAAGAGGGGCCTTTGTTATACTCGTTGAGGGGACTTTGTTATACTTGACCAGGGGACATTGTTTTACTCGAGCAGGGGACTTTGTTATCCTCGATCAGGGGACTTTGTTATACTCGAGCAGGGGACTTTGTTATACTCGACAAGGGGACTTTGTTATACTCGATCAGGGGACTTTGTTATACTCGATCAGGGGACTTTGTTATACTCGATCAGGGGACTTTGTTATACTCGATCAGGTGACTATGTTATACTCGATCAGGGGACTTTGTTATACTCCACCAGGGACTTTGTTATACTGGATCAGGTGACTTTGTTATACTCGTCAGGGGACTTTATTTTACTCGATCAGGGGAATCTGTAATACTCGACCAGGGGACTTTGTTATCCTCGATCAGAGGAATTTGTTATACTCGATCAGGGGACTTTGTTATATTCGATCAGGGGACATTGTTATACTCGATCAGGGGACTTTGTTATACTCCATCAGGGGACTTTGTTATAATCGATGAGGGTCCTTTGTTGTACTCGATGAGGGGACTATGTTATACTCGATCAGGGGACTCTGTTATACTCGAGAAGGGACTTTGTTATACTCGATCAGGGGACTTTGTTATACTCGATTAGGGAACTTTGTTATACTCGATTAGGGACTTTGTTATACTCGATGAGGGCCTTTGTTATACTCGATCAGGGGACTTTGTTATACTCGATCAGGGGACTTTGTTATACTCGATCAGGGGACTTTGTTATACTCGAGCAGGGGACTTGTTATCCTCGATCAGGGGACTTTGTTATACTCGATCAGGGGACTTTGTTATACTCGATCAGGGACCTTTGTTATACTCGATGAGGGGACTTTGTTATACTCGATCAGGGGACTTTGTTATACTCGATCAGGTGACTTTGTTATACTCGATCAGGGGACTTTGTTATACTCGACCAGGGACTTTGTTATACTCGATCAGGGGACTTTGTTATACTCGATCAGGGACTTTGTCATACTGGACCAGGGACTTTGTTATACTCGATCAGGGGACTTTGTTTTACTCGATCAGGGGAATCTGTAATACTCGACCAGGGGACTTTGTTATCCTCGATCAGGGGACTTTGTTATACTCGATCAGGGGACTTTGTTATACTCGATCAGGGCTTTGTTATACTCGATCAGGGACTTTGTTATACTCGATGACGGGACTTTGTTATACTCGACCAGGGACTTTGTTATACTCGATGAGGGACTTTGTTATTCTCGATCAGGGACTTTGTTATACTCGATCAGGGACTTTGTTATACTAGATCAGGGGACTTTGTTATACTCGACGAGGGGACTTTGTTATACTCGATCAGGGCCTATGTTATACCTACCAGGGACTGTTATCTCGACGAGGGACTTTGTCTTACTCGATCAGGGGACTTTGTTATACTCGATCAGGGACTTTGTTATACTCGATTAGGGGACTTTGTTATACTCGATCAGGGACTTTGTTTTACTCGATCAGTGACTTTGTTATACTCGATCAGGGGCTTTGTTATACTCGATCAGGGGACTTTGTTATACTCGATGAGGGACTTTGTTATTCTCGATCAGGGACTTTGTTATACTCGATCAGGGGCCTTTGTTATACTCGATCAGGGGACTTTGTTATACTCGATCAGGGACTTTGTTATACTCGACCAGTGGACTTTGTTATACTCGATCAGGGGACTTTGTTATACTCGATCAGGGAACTTTGTTATACTCGATAAGGGACTTTGTTATACTCGATCAGGGGACTTTGTTATACTCGATCAGGGGACTTTGTTATACTCGATCAGGGACTTTGTTATACTCGATCAGGGGACTTTGTTATACTCGATCAGGGGACTTTGTTATACTCGATCAGGGAACTTTGTTTACTCGATCAGGGACTTTGTTATACTCGATCAGGGGACTTTGTTATACTCGATCAGGGGACTTTGTTATACTCGATCAGGGCACTTTGTTATACTCGATCAGTGGACTTTGTTATACTCGATCAGGGGACTTTGTTATACTCGATCAGGGACTTTTTATACTCGATCATGAGACTTTGTTATACTCGATTAGGGAACTTTGTTATACTCGATTAGGGACCTTTGTTATACTCGATCAGGGGACTTTGTTATACTCGATCAGGGGACATTGTTATCCTCGACCAGGAAACTTTGATTTACTTTATCAGGGGCCGTTGTTATACTCGATGATGGGGCTTTGTTATACTCGACTATTCGCTTTTGTTATGCTCGATCAGGGGCTCTGCTATTCTCGATCACGGGCCTCTGTTATTCTCGATCAGGGGCCTTTGTTATACTCGATGAGGGGACTTTGTTATACTCGATCAGGGGACTTTGTTATACTCGATCAGGGGACTTTGTTATCCTCGACCAGTGGACTTTGTTATACTCGATCAGGGGACTTTGTTATACTCGATCAGGGAACTTTGTCATAATCGAGCAGGGGCCTTTGTTATCCTCGAGCACGGGACTCTGTTATCCTCGACCAAGGGACTTTGTTATACTCGATCAGGGACATTGTTATACTCGATCAGGGGACTTTGTTATACTCGATTAGGGACTTTGTTATACTCGATGTGGGGACTTTGTTATACTCGATCAGGGGACTTTGTTATGCTCGATCAGGGGACTTTGTTATACTCGATCAGGGGACTTTGTTATACTCGATCAGGGGCCTTTGTTATTCTCGATCAGGGGACTTTGTTATGCTCGATCAGGGGACTTTGTTATACTCGATTAGGGCCTTTGTTATACTCGAAGAGGGGCCTTTGTTATACTCGTTGAGGGGACTTTGTTATACTCGACCAGGGGACATTGTTTTACTCGAGCAGGGGACTTTGTTATACTCGATCAGGGGACTTTGTTATACTCGAGCAGGGGACTTTGTTATCCTCAACAGGGGACTTTGTTATACTCGATCAGGGGACTTTGTTATCCTCGATCAGGGGACTTTGTTATACTCGATCAGGGGACTTTGTTATACTCGATCAGGTGACTATGTTATACTCGATCAGGGGACTTTGTTATACTCGACCAGGGAACTTTGTTATACTGGATCAGGTGACTTTGTTATACTCGATCAGGGGACTTTATTTTACTCGATCAGGGGAATCTGTAATACTCGACCAGGGGACTTTGTTATCCTCGATCAGAGGAATTTGTTATACTCGATCAGGGGACTTTGTTATACTCGATCAGGGGACATTGTTATACTCGATCAGGGGACTTTGTTATACTCCATCAGGGGACTTTGTTATAATCGATGAGGGTCCTTTGTTGTACTCGATGAGGGGACTATGTTATACTCGATCAGGGGACTCTGTTATACTCGAGAAGTGGACTTTGTGATACTCAATCAGGGGACTTTGTTATACTCGATTAGGGAACTTTGTTATACTCGATTAGGGACCTTTGTTATGCTCGATGAGGGGCCTTTGTTATACTCGATCAGGGGACTTTGTTATACTCGACCAGGGGACTTTGATATACTCGAGCAGGGGACTTTGTTATCCTCGAGCAGGGGACTTAGTTATCCTCGATCAGGGGACTTTGTTATACTCGATTAGGGGACTTTGTTATAATCGATCAGGGACCTTTGTTATACTCAATGAGGGGACTATGTTATTCTCGATCAGGGGACTTTGTTATACTCGATCAGGTGACTATGTTTTACTCGATAAGGGGACTTTGTTATACTCCACCAGGGAACTTTGTTATACTCGATCAGGGGACTTTGTTATACTCGATCAGAGACTTTGTCATACTGGACCAGGGAACTTTGTTATACTCGATCAGGGGACTTTATTTTACTCGATCAGGGGAATCTGTAATACTCGACCAGGGGACTTTGTTATCCTCAATCAGGGGACTTTGTTATACTCGATCAGGGGACTTTGTTATATTCGATCAGGGCTTTTGTTATACTCGATCAAGGAATATTCTTATACTCGATGACGGGACTGTTTTATACTCAACCAAGGAACTTAGTTATAGTCGACCAGAGGACTTTGATATTCTCGATCATGGGACTTTGCTATGCTCTATCAGGGAACTTTGTAATTCTCGATTAGGGGACATTGTTATACTCGACGAGGGGACTTTGTTATACACGATCAGGGGCCTATGTTATGCTCTACCAGGGAACTAAGTTATTCTCGACGAGGAGACTTTGCTCTTTTCCATCAGGGGACTTTGTTATACTCGATCAGGGGACTTTTTTATACTCGATTAGGGGACTTTGTTATGCTTGATCAGGAAACTTTGGTATAGACGATCAGGGGCTGTTGTTATACTCGATCAGGGGATTTTGTTATACTCGATCAGGGGACTTTGTTATCCTCGACCAGGGAACTTTGTTATACTTGAGCAGGGGACTTTGTTATACTCGAGCAGGGGACTTTGTTATCCTCGACCAGTGGACATTGTTATAATCGATCAGGGGACTTTGTTTTACTCGATCAGGGAACTTTGTTATACTCGATTAGGGACCTTTGTTATACTCGATGAGGTGACTTTGTTATACACGAACAGGGGACATTGTTATCCTCGACCAGGGGACTTTGTTATACTGGACCAGGGGACTTTGTTTAACTCGATCAGGGGAATCTGTAATACACGACCAGAGGACTTTTTTATACTCGACCAGGGGACTTTGCTCTTTTCGATCAAAGGACTTTGTTATACTCGATCAGGGGACAATTTTTATACTCGATCAGGGGACTTTGTTATTCTCGATCAGGAAACTTTGGTATACTCGATCAGGGGCCGTTGTTATACTCGATCAGGGGACTTCGTTATACTCGATGAAAGGGCTTTGTTATACTCGATCAGGGAACTTTGTTATTTTCTATCAGGGGGCTTTGTTATACTCCATCAGGGGACTTTGTTATAAGCGATCAGGGACCTTTGTTATACTCGATGAGGGGACAATGTTATACTCGATCAGGGGATTTTGTTATACTCGACCAGTGGACTTTGTTATACTCAATCAGGGGACTTTGTTATACTCGATTAGTGAACTTTGTTATACTCGATTAGGGATCTTTGTTATACTCGATGAGGGGACTTTGTTATACTCGATCAGGGGATTTTGTAATACTCGATCAGGGGAATTTGTTATGCTCGATCAAGTGACTTTGTTATACTCGATAAGGGAACATTGTTATACTCGATGAGGGGCCTTTGTTATACTCGATCACGGGACTTTGTTTTACTCGACCAGGGGACTTTGGTATACTCTAGCATGGGACTTTGTCATCCTCGAGCAGGGGACTTAGTTATCCTCGATCAGGGGACGATCAGGGGACTTTGTTATACTAGACCAGGGATCTTTGTTATACTCGATCAGGGGACTTTGTTATACTCGATCAGGGACTTTGTCATACTGGACAAGGGGACTTTGTTATACTCGATCAGGGGACTTTGTTTTACTCTATCAGGGGAATCTGTAATACTCGACCAGGGGACTTTGTTATACTCGACCAGGGGAATTTGCTCTTTTCGATCAGGGGACTTTGTTATACACGAACAGGGGACTTTTTTTTACTCGATCAGGGGACATTGTTATGCTCGATCAGGAAACTTTGATTTACTTTATCAGGGGCCGTTGTTATACTCGATGATGGGGCTTTGTTATACTCGACTATTCGCTTTTGTTATGCTCGATAAGGGGGCTCTGTTATTCTCGATCACGGGCCTCTGTTATTCTCGATCAGGGGCCTTTGTTATACTCGATGAGGGGACTTTGTTATATTCGACCAGGGGACTTTGTTATACTCGAGCAGGGGACTTTGTTATCCTCGACCAGTCGACTTTGTTATACTCGATCAGGGGACTTTGTTATACTCGATCAAGGAACTTTGTCATAATCGAGCAGGGGACTTTGTTATCCTCGAGCACGGGACTCTGTTATCCTCGACCAGGGGACTTTGTTACACTCGATCAAGGGACATAGTTATACTCGAAAAGGGGACTTTGTTATACTCGATCAGGGACGTTTGTTATACTCGATGTGGGGACTATGTTATACTCGATCAGGGGACTTTGTTATGCTCGATCAGGGGACTTTGTTATACTCGACCAGGGAACTTTGTTATACTCGACAAGGGACGTTACTCTTTTCGATCAGGGGACTTTGTTATACTCGATCAGGGGCCTTATTTATTCTCGATCAGGGGACTTTGTTATGCTCGATCAGGGGACTTTGTTATACTCGATTAGGAAACTTTCTTACACTCGAAGAGGGGCCTTTGTTATACTCGTTGAGGGGACTTTGTTATACTTGACCAGGGGACATTGTTTTACTCGAGCAGGGGACTTTGTTATCCTCGAGCAGGGGACTTTGTTTTCCTCGAGCAGGGGACTTTGTTATCCTCAACAAGGGGACTTTGTTATACTCGATCAGGAGACTTTGTTATCCTCGATCAGGGGACTTTGTTATACTCGATCAGGGGACTTTGTTATACTCGATCAGGTGACTATGTTATACTCGATCAGGGGACTTTGTTATACTCCACCAGGGAACTTTGTTATACTGGATCAGGTGACTTTGTTATACTCGTCAGGGGACTTTATTTTACTCGATCAGGGGAATCTGTAATACTCGACCAGGGGACTTTGTTATCCTCGATCAGAGGAATTTGTTATACTCGATCAGGGGACTTTGTTATATTCGATCAGGGGACATTGTTATACTCGATCAGGGGACTTTGTTATACTCCATTAGGGGAGTTTGTTAAAATCGATGAGGGTCCTTTGTTGTACTCGATGAGGGGACTATGTTATACTCGATCAGGGGACTCTGTTATACTCGAGAAGTGGACTTTGTGATACTCAATCAGGGGACTTTGTTATACTCGATTAGGGAACTTTGTTATACTCGATTAGGGACCTTTGTTATACTCGATGAGGGGCCTTTGTTATACTCGATCAGGGGACTTTGTTATACTCGACCAGGGGACTTTGATATACTCGAGCAGGGGACTTTGTTATCCTCGAGCAGGGGACTTAGTTATCCTCGATCAGGGGACTTTGTTATACTCGATTAGGGGACTTTGTTATAATCGATCAGGGACCTTTGTTATACTCAATGAGGGGACTATGTTATTCTCGATCAGGGGACTTTGTTATACTCGATCAGGTGACTATGTTTTACTCGATCAGGGGACTTTGTTATACTCCACCAGGGAACTTTGTTATACTCGATCAGGGGACTTTGTTATACTCGATCAGAGACTTTGTCATACTGGACCAGGGAACTTTGTTATACTCGATCAGGGGACTTTATTTTACTCGATCAGGGGAATCTGTAATACTCGACCAGGGGACTTTGTTATCCTCAATCAGGGGACTTTGTTATACTCGATCAGGGGACTTTGTTATATTCGATCAGGGCTTTTGTTATACTCGATCAAGGAATATTCTTATACTCGATGACGGGACTGTTTTATACTCGACCAAGGAACTTAGTTATAGTCGACCAGAGGACTTTGCTATTCTCGATCAGGGGACTTTGCTATGCTCTATCAGGGAACTTTGTAATACTCGATTAGGGGACATTGTTATACTCGACGAGGGGACTTTGTTATACACGATCAGGGGCCTATGTTATGCTCTACCAGGGAACTAAGTTATTCTCGACGAGGAGACTTTGCTCTTTTCCATCAGGGGACTTTGTTATACTCGATCAGGGGACTTTTTTATACTCGATTAGGGGACTTTGTTATGCTCGATCAGGAAACTTTGGTATAGACGATCAGGGGCTGTTGTTATACTCGATCAGGGGCTGTTGTCATACTCGATCAGGGGACTTTGTTATACTCGATGAAGGGGCTTTGTTATACTTGATCAGGCGCTTTTGTTATGATCGATAACGGGGCTTTGTTATACTCGACCAGGGGACTTTGTTATACTCGAACAGGAGACTTTGTTACCCTCGACCAGTGGACTTTGTTATACTCAATGAGGGGACTTTGTTATACTCGATTAGGGAACTTAGTTATACTCGATTAAGGACCTTTGTTATACTCGATGAGGGGACTTTGTTATACTCGATCAGGGGATTTTGTTATACTCGATCAGAGGAATTTGTTATCCTCGATCAGGGGACTTTGTTATCCTCGATCAGGGGACTTTGTTATACTCGATTAGGGAACTTTGTGTTACTCGATTAAGGACCTTTGTTATACTCGATGAGGGGACTTTGTTATACTCGATCAGGGGATTTTGTTATACTCGATCAGGGCACTTTGTTATACTCGACAAGTGGACTTTGTTATACTCAATTAGGGGACTTTGTTATAGTCGATTAGGGAACTTTTTATACTCGATAATGGACCTTGTTATACTCGATTAGGGAACTTTGTTATACTCGATTAGGGACCTTTGTTATACTCGATGAGGGGACTTTGTTATACTCGATCAGGGGATTTTGTTATACTCGATCAGGGGAATTTGTTATGCTCGATCAAGGGACTTTGTTATACTCGATCAGGGAACATTGTTATACTCAATGAGGGGCCTTTGTTTTACTCGATCAGGGGACTTTGTTACACTCGATCAGGGGATTTTGTTATACTCGATCAGGGGAATTTGTTATGCTCGATCAAGGGACTTTGTTATACTCGATCAGGGAACATTGTTATACTCGATAAGGGGCCTTTGTTTTACTCGATCAGGGGACTTTATTATACTCGACCAGGGGACTTTGATATACTCGCGCAGGGAACTTTGTTATCCTCGAGCAGGGGACTTTGTTATCCTCGATCAAGGGACTTTGTTATACTCGATCAGGGGACTTTGTTGTAATCGATCAGGTACCTTTGTTATACTCGATGAGGGGACTATATTATACTCGATCAGGGGACCTTGTTATACTCGATCAGGGACTTTGACATACTGCACAAGGGGACTTTGTTATCCTCGATCAGGGGACTTTGTTTTACTCGATCAGGGGAATCTGTGATACTCGACCAGGGGACTTTCTTATATTCGACCAGGGGAATTTGCTCTTTTCGATCAGGGGACTTTGTTATACTCGATCAGGGGACTTTTTTGTAGTCGATGGGGGGACTTTGTTATGCTCGATCAGGAAACTTTGGTATACTTTATCAGGGGCCGTTGTTATACTCGATTAGGGGACTTTGTTATAGTCGATGAGAGGGCTTTGTTATACTCGACTAGGCGCTTTTGGTATGCTCGATAAGGAGATTTTGTTATACTCGATTAGGGAACTTTGTTATGCTCGATGAAAGGACTTTGTTATACTCGATCAGGAAACTTTGTTATACTCGATGAGGGGCCTTAGTTATACTCGATCAGGGGACTTTGTTATACTCGATCAGGGGACTTTGTTATATTCGATCAGGGTTTTTGTTATACTCGATCAAGGAATATTCTTATACTCGATCACGGGACTGTTTTATACTCGACCAAGGAACTTTGTTATAGTCGACCAGAGGACTTTGCTATTCTCGATCAGGGGATTTTGCTATGCTCTATCAGGGAACTTTGTTATTCACGATTAGGGGCCTATGTTATGCTCTTCCAGGGAACTATGTTATACTCGACGAGGAGACTTTGCTCTTTTCGATCAGGGGACTTTGTTATACTCGATCAGGGGACTTTTTTATACTCGATCAGGGGTCTTTGTTATGCTCGATCAGGAAACTTTGGTATAGTCGATTAGGGGCTGTTGTTATACTCGATCAGGGGCTGTTGTTATACTCGATCAGGGGGCTTTGTTATATTCGATGAGGGGGCTTTGTTATACTCGATCAGGCGCTTTTGTTATGGTCGATGACGGGGCTTTGTTATACTCGACCAGGGAACTTTGTTATACTCGAACAGGAGACTTTGTTAACCTCGACCAGTGGAATTTGTTATACTCAATCAGGGGACTTTGTTATACTCGATTAGGGAACTTTGTTATACTCGATTAAGGACCTTTGTTATACTCGATGAGGGGACTTTGTTATACTCGATCAGGGGATTTTGTTATACTCGATCAGGGGAATTTGTTATGCTCGATCAAGGGACTTTGTTACACTCGATCAGGGAACTTGGTTATACTCGAGCAGGGGACTTTGTTATCCTCGATCAGGGGACTTTGTTATCCTCGATCAGGGGACTTTGTTTTACTCGATCAGGGGAATTTGTTATAATCAATCAGGGACCTTTGTTATACTCCAAGAGGGGACTATGTTATACTCGATCAGGGGACTTTGTTATACTTGATTAGGGGACTTTGTTATACTCCATGAGGGGCCTTTGTTATAATCGATGAGGGACTTTGTTATTCTCGATGAGGGGACTATGTTATACTCGATCAGGGGACTTTGTTATACTCGACAAGTGGACTTTGTTATACTCAATCAGGGGACTTTGTTATACTCGATTAGGGAACTTTTTATACTCGATTAGGGACCTTGTTATACTCGATTAGGGAACTTTGTTATACTCGATTAGGGACTTTGTTATACTCGATGAGGGGTCTTTGTTTTACTCGATCAGGGACTTTGTTATACTCGATCAGGGGATTTTGTTATACTCGATCAGAGGAATTTGTTATCCTCGATCAGGGGACTTTGTTATCCTCGATCAGGGGACTTTGTTATACTCGATTAGGGAACTTTGTTTTACTCGATTTGGGACCTTTGTTATACTCGATGAGGGGACTTTGTTATACTCGATCAGGGGATTTTGTTATACTCGATCAGGGCACTTTGTTATACTCGACAAGTGGACTTTGTTATACTCAATTAGGGGACTTTGTTATAGTCGATTAGGGAACTTTTTATACTCGATTAGGGACCTTGTTATACTCGATTAGGGAACTTTGTTATACTCGATTAGGGACCTTTGTTATACTCGATGAGGGGACTTTGTTATACTCGATCAGGGGACTTTGTTTTACTCGATCAGGGGAATCTGTAATACTCAACCAGGGGACTTTGTTATACTCGACCAGGGGAATTTGCTCTTTTCGATCAGGGGTCTTTGTTTTACTCGATCAGGGACTTTGTTATACTCGATCAGGGGATTTTGTTATACTCGATCAGAGGAATTTGTTATCCTCGATCAGGGGACTTTGTTATCCTCGATCAGGGGACTTTGTTATACTCGATTAGGGAACTTTGTTTTACTCGATTTGGGACCTTTGTTATACTCGATGAGGGGACTTTGTTATACTCGATCAGGGGATTTTGTTATACTCGATCAGGGCACTTTGTTATACTCGATCAGGGGACTTTGTTATCCTCGATCAGGGGACTTTGTTATACTCGATTAGGGAACTTTGTTTTACTCGATTTGGGACCTTTGTTATACTCGATGAGGGGACTTTGTTATACTCGATCAGGAAACTTTGTTATACTCGATGAGGGGCCTTAGTTATACTCGATCAGGGGACTTTGTTATACTCGAAAAGGGGACTTTGTTATAATCGAGCAGGGGACTTTGTTTTCTTCGAGCAGGGGACTTTGTTATCCTCGACCAGGGGACTTTGTTATACTCGTTCAGGGGACATTGTTATACTCGAAAAGGGGGCTTTGTTATACTCGATCAGGGACGCATGTTATACTCGATGTGGGGACTATGTTATACTCGATCAGGGGACTTTGTTATACTCAACCAATCGAACTTTGTTATACTCGATCAGGGGACTTTGTTATACTCGATCAGGAACTTTGTCATACTGGACCAGGGGACTTTGTTATACTCGATCAGGGGACTTTGTTTTACTTGATTATGGGAATCTGTAATACTCGACGAGGGGACTTTGTTATACTCGACCAGGAGACTTTGTTATACTCAACACAGGGGCCTTTGATGTGCTCGATCAGGGGACTTTGTTAAACTAGATGAGGGGCCTTTGTTATACTCGATCAGGGGACTTTGTTATACTCGACCAGGGGACTTTGTTATACTCGACCAGGGGACTTTGTTATCCTCGACCAGGGTTTTTGTTATACTCGATCAGGGGGCTTTCTTATACACGATCAGGGGCCTATGTTATGCTCGACCAGTAAACTTTGTTATACTCGACGAGGGGACTTTGCTCTTCTCGATCACGGGACTTTGTTATACTCGATCAGGGGACTTTGTTATACTCGACCAGGGGACTTTGTTATGCTCGATCAGGGGACTTTGGTATACTCGATGAGGGGGCTTTGTTATACTCGATCAGGGGACTTTGTTATATTCGATCAGGGGGTTTTGTTATACTCGACTAGGCGCTTTTGTTATGCTCGATTATGGGGCTTTTTTATTCTCGATGAGGGGCCTTTGTTATACTCGATCAGGGTTTTTGTTATACTCGACAAGGGACTTTACTCTTTTCGAATAGGGGACTTTGTTATACTCGATCAGGGGACTTTTTTATACTCGATCAGGGGACTTTGTTATGCTCGATCAGGGGATTTTGTTATACTCGACCAGGGAACTTTGTTGTACTCGACAAGGGACGTTATTATTTTCGATCAGGGGACTTTGTTAAATTCGATTAGGGGACATTTTTATACTCGATCAGGGGATTTTGTTATACACGATTAGAGGCTTATGTTATGCTCGACAGAGGATTTTGTTATACTCGATCAGAGGACTTTGTTATACTCGACCAGGGGACTTTGTTATACTCGAACAGGGAATTTTGTTATACTCTATCAGGGGACTTTGTTATGCTCGATGAAAGGACTTTGTTATACTCGATCAGGAAACTTTGTTATTCTCGATAAGGGGCCTTTGTTATACTCGATCAGGGGACTTTGTTATACTCGAGAGGGGACTTTGTTATATTCGAGCAGAGGACTTTGTTATCCTCGAGCAGGGGAATTTGTTATCGTCGACCAGGGGACTTTGTTATACTGGACCAGGGGACTTTGGTGTACTCGATCAGGGGAATCTGTAATACTCGACCAGGGGACTTTCTTATACTCGACCAGGGGAATTTGCTCTTTTCGATCAGGGGACTTTGGTATTCTCGATCAGGGGACTTTTTTATACTCGATCAGGGGACTTTGCAATGCTCGATCAGGGGACTTTGTTATACTCGACCATGGAAATTTGTTATACTCGACAAGGGACTTTACTCTTTTCGATCAGGGGACTTTGTTATACTCGATGAGGGGAAAATTTTTATACTCGATCAGGGGACTTTGTTATGCTCGAACAGGAAACTTTGGTATACTCGATCAGGGGCCGTTGTTATACTTGATCAGGGGACTTTGTTATACTCGATGAAAGGGCTTTGTTATACTCGAGCCAGGGGACTTTGTTAAACTCGACCAGAGGACTTTGTTAAACTCGACCAGGGGACTTTGTTATACTCGATTAGGGACATTTTTTTATATTCGATGAGGGGACTTTGTTATACTCGACCAGAGGACTTTGTTAAACTCGACCAGGGGACTTTGATATAATCGAGCAGGGGACTTTGTCTTCCTCGACCCGTGGACTTTGTTACACTCGATTAGGGGACTTTGTTATACTCGACTAGGGACCTTTGTTATATTCGATGAGTGGACATTGTAATACTCGATCTGGGGATTTTGTTATACTCGATCAGGGGACTTTGTTATGCTCGATCAAGGGACTTTGATACTTGATCAGGGAACTTTCTTACACTCGAAGAGGGACCTTTGTTATACTCGATGAGGGGACTTTGTTATACTCGACCAGGGGACTTTGTTATACTCGAGCAGGGGACTTTGTTATCCTCGAGCAGGGGACTTTGTTATCCTCGACAAGGGGACTTTGTTATGCTCGATCAGGGGACTTTGTTATACTCGATCAGATGACTATGTTATACTCGATCAGGGGACTTTGTTATACTCCACCAGGAAACCTTGTTATACTCGATCAGGGGACTTTGTTATACTCGATCAGGGACTTTGTCATACTGGACCAGGGAACTTTGTTATACTCTATCAGGGGACTTTATTTTACTCGATCAGGGGAATCTGTAATACTCGACCAGGAGACTTTGTTATCCTCGATCAGGGGACTTGGGTATACTCGATCAGGGGACTTTGTTATATTCGATCAGGGTTTTTGTTATACTTGATCAAGGGATATTCTTATACTCGATCACGGGACTGTTTTATACTCGACCAGGGAACTTTGTTATAGTCGACTGGAGGACTTTGCTCTTCTCGATCAGGGGACTTTGCTATACTCGATCAGGGGCTTTGTTATACTCGATTAGGAGACTTTGTTAAGCTCGATCAGGGAACTTTGTAATAGTCGATTAGGGGACATTGTTATACTCGACGAGGGGACTTTGTTATACACGATCAGGGGCCTATGTTATGCTCTACCAGGGAACTTTGTTATACTCGTCGAGGAGACTTTGCTCTTTTCGATCAGGGGACTTTGTTATACTCGATCAGGGGACTTTTTTATACTCGACCAGGGGACTTTGTTATACTCGACCAGGGGACTTTGTTATACTCAAACAGGAGACTTTGTTATCCTCGACCAGTGGACTTGTTATACTCAATCAGGGGACTTTGCTATACTCGATTAGGGAACTTTGTTATACTCGATTAAGGACCTTTGTTATACTCGATGAGGGGACTTTGTTATACTCGATTAGGGGATTTTGTTATACTCGATCAGGTTAATTTGTTATGCTCGATCAAGGGACTTTGTTATACTCGATCAGGGAACTTGGTTATACTCGAGGAGGGGACTTTCTTATCCTCGATGAGGGGACTATGTTATACTCGATTAGGGGAGTTTGATATACTCGATCAGGGGACTTTGTTATACTCCATCAGGGGAATTTGTTATAATCGATGAGGGATTTTGTTATACTCGATGAGGGGACTATGTTATACTCGTTCAGTGGACTTTGTTATACTCGACAAGTGGACTTTGTTATACTCAATCAGGGGATTTTGTTATACTCGATTAGGGAACTTTGTTATACTCGATTAGGGACCTTATTATACTCGATTTGGGAAGTTTGTTATACTCGATTCGGGACCTTTGTTATACTCGATGAGGGGACTTTGTTATACTCGATCAAGGGATTTTGTTATTATCGATCAGGGGAATTTGTTATGCTCGATCACTTTGATATACTCGAGCAGGGGACTTTGTTTTCCTCGTGCAGGGGACATAGTTATCCTCGATCAGGGGACTTTGTTTTACTCGATCAGGGGACTTTGTTATAATCGATCAGGGACCTTTGTTATACTCGATCAGGGGACTTTGTTATACTCGATCAGGGGACTTTGTTTTACTCGATCAGGGGAATCTGTAATACTCGACCAGGGGACTTTGTTATACTCGACCGGGGGAATTTGCTCTTTTCGATGAGGGGACTTTGTTATACTCGATCAGGGGAATTTTTTGTACTCGATCAGGGGACTTTGTTATTCTCGATGAGGAAACTTTGGTATACTTTATCAGGGGCCATTGTTATACTCGATTAGGGGACTTTGTTATACTCGATGAGGGGGCTTTGTTATACTCGACTAGGCGCTTTTGTTATGCTCGATCAGGAGATTTTGTTATACTCGATTAGGGAACTTTGTTATGCTCGATCAAAGGACTTTGTTATACTTGATCAGGAAACTTTGTTATACTCGATGAGGGGCCTTTGTTATACTCGATCAGGGGATTTTGTTATACTCGAAAAGGGGACTTTGTTATAATCGAGCAGGGGAATTTGTTATCCTCGAGCAGGGGACTTTGTTATCCTCGACCAAGGGAATTTTTTATACTCGATCAGGGGACATTGTTATACTCGAAAAGGGGACTTTGTTATACTCGATCAGGGACGTATGTTATACTCGATGTGGGGACTATGTTATACTCGATCAGGGGACTTTGTTATACTCGACCATGGAACTTTGTTATACTCGATCAGGGGACTCTGTTATACTCGATCAGGGTCTTTGTCATACTGGACAAGAGGACTTTGTTATACTCGATCAGGGGACTTTGTTTTACTCGATGATGGGAATCTGTAATACTCGACCAGGGGACTTTGTTATACTCGAGCAGGGGACTTTCTTATCCTCGACCAGGGTTTTCATTATACTCGATCAGGGGGCTTTGTTATACTCGATTAGGGGACTTTGTTATGCTCGATTAGGGGACTTTGGTATTCTCGATCAGGAGCCGTTGTTATACTCGATCAGGGGACTTTGTTATACTCGATGAGGGGGCTTTGTTATATTCGATCAGTAGACTTTGTTATATTTGATCAGGGGGTTTTGTTATACTCCACTAGGCGCTTTTGTTATGCTCGATAAGGGGGCTTTGTTGTTCTCGATGAGGGGCCTTTGTTATACTCGATCAGGGTTTTTGTTCTACTCGATCAAGGTACTTTCTTATACTCGATCAGGGGACTTTGTTATACTCGACCAGGGAATTTTGTTATACTCGACAAGGGACTTTATTCTTTTCGATCAGGGGACTTTGTTATACTCGATCTGGGGACTTTTTTATACTCGATCAGGGTACTTTGTTATTCTCGATTAGGAAACTTTGGTATACTCGATCAGGGCCGTTGTTATACTCGATCAAGGAACTTTGTTATACTCTATCAGGGGGCTTTGCTATACTCGACTAGGCGCTTTTGGTATGCTCATTAAGGGGGCTTTGTTATTGTCGATGAGGGGCCCTTGTTATACTCGATCAGGGGACTTTGATCAACTCGACCAGGGGACTTTGTTATACACGATGAGGGGACTTTGTTATACTCGATAAGGGGATTTTGTTATACTTGATAAGGGGACTTTGTTATGCTCTATCAAGGGACTTTGTTATACTCGATCAGGGGACTTTGTTATACTCGATAAGGGGCCGTTGTTATACTCGATCAGGGGACTTTGTTATACTCGATGAAAGGGCTTTGTTATACTCAATCAGGGAACTTTGTTTTTTTCTATCAGGGAACTTTGTTATACTCGACGAGAAGACTTTGCTCTTTTCGATCAGGGGACTTTGTTATACTCGATCAGGGGACTTTTTTATGCTCGATCAGGGGACTTTTTTATACTCGATCAGGGGACTTTGTTTTGCTCGATCAGGAAACTTTGGTATAGTCGATCAGGGGCTGTTGTTATACTCGATCAGGGGACTTTGTTATACTCGATGAGGGTCTTTGTTATACTCGATCAGGCGCTTTTTTTATGGTCGATAACGGGGCTTTGTTATACTCGAACCAGGGGACTTTTTTATACTCGACCAGGGGACTTTGCTCTTTTCGATCAAAGGACTTTGTTATACTCGATCAGGGGACAATTTTTAAACTCGATCAGGGGACTTTGTTATGCTCGATCAGGAAACTATGGTATACTCAATCAGGGACGTTGTTATACTCGATCAGGGGATTTCGTTATACTCGATGAAAGGGCTTTGTTATACTCGATCAGGGAACTTTGTTAATTTCTATCAGGGGGCTTTGTTATACTCCATCAGGGGACTTTGTTATCCTCGAGCACGGGACTCTGTTATCCTCGACCAGCGGACTTTGTTATACTCGATCAGGGGACATAGTTACACTCGAAAAGGGGACTTCGTTATACTCGATCAGGGACGTTTGTTATACTCGATGTGGGGACTATGTTATACTCGATCAGGGGACTTTGTTATACTCGATCAGGGGACTTTGTTTTACTCGATCATGGGAATCTGTAATACTCGACCAGGTGACTTTGTTATAATCGACCAGGGGACTTTGTTATACTCAACCAGGGGCCTTTGTTGTGCTCGATCACGGGACTTTGTTAAACTAGATGAGGCGCCGTTGTTATACTCTATCAGGGGACTTTGTTATACTTGATCAGGGGGCTTTGTTATACTCGATCAGGGGACTTTGTTACACTCGATTAGGGGGCTTTGTTATACTCGACTAGGGTTTTTGTTATACTCGATCAGGGGGCTTTGTTATACACGATCAGGGGCCTATGTTGTGCTCGACCAGTTAACTTTGCTATAATCGACGAGGGGACTTTGCTCTTCTCGATCACGGGACTTTGTTATACTCGACCAGCGAATTTGTTATACTCGATCAGGGGACTTTGTTATGCTAGATCAGGGGACTTTGGTATACTCGATCAGGGGCCGTTGTTATACTCGATCAGGGTATTTTGTTATACTCGATGAGGGGGCTTTGTTATACTCGATGAGAGGACTTTGTTATATTCGACAATGGACTTTACTCCTTTTGATCAGGGGACTTTGTTATACTCGATCAGGGGACTTTTTTATACTCGATCAGGGGACTTTGTTATGCTCGATTAGGGGACTTTGTTATACTCGACCAGGGAACTTTATTTTACTCGACATGGGACGTTACTCTTTTCGATCAGGGGACTTTGTTATACTCGATCAGGGGCCTTATTTATGCTCGATCAGGGGACTTTGTTATGCTCGATCAGGGGACTTTGTTATACTCGATTAGGAAACTTTCTTACACTCGAAGAGGGGCTTTTGTTATACTCGATGAGGGGACTTTGTTATACTTGACCAGGGGACTTTGATGTACTCGAGCAGGGGACTTTGTATCCTCGAGCAGGGGACTTTGTTATCCTCGAGCAGGGAACTTTGTTATCCTCAACAAGGGGACTTTGTTTTACTCGATCAGGAGACTTTGTTATAGTCGACCAGGGGACTTTGTTATACTCGATCAGGGGAATTTGTTATACTCGATCAGGTGACTATGTTATACTCGATTAGGGGACTTTGTTATACTCCACCAGGGAACTTTGTTATACTCGATCAGGTGACTTTGTTATACTCGAACAGGGGACTTTATTTTACTCGATCAGGGGAATCTTTAAAACTCGACCAGGGGACTTTGTTATCCTCGATCAGAGGAATTTGTTATACTCGATTTGGGGACTTTGTTATATTCAATCAGGGTTTTTGTTATACTCGATCAACGGACTTTCTTATACTCAATCACGGGACTGTTTTATACTCGACCAGGGAACTTTGTTATAGTCGACCAGAGGACTTTGCTCTTCTCGATCAGGGGACTTTGCTATACTCGATCAGGGACTTTGTTATACTCGATCAGGGGACTTTGTTATGCTCGATCAGGGAAGTTTGTAATGCTCGATTAGGGGACATTGTTATACTCAACGAGGGGACTTTGTTATACACGATGAGGTGCGTATGTTATGCTCTACCAGGGAACTTTGTTATACTCGACGAGTAGACTTTGCTCTTTTCGATCAGGGGACTTTGTTATACTCGATCAGGGGACTTTTTATTCTCGATCAGGGGAGTTTGTTATGCTCGATCAGGAAACTTTGGTATAGTCGATGAGGGGCTGTTGTTATACTCGATCAGGGGACTTTGTTACACTCGATGAGGGGGCTTTGTTATACTCGATCAGGCGCTTTTGTTATGGTCGATAAAGAGGCTTTGTTATACTCGAACCACGGGATTATACTTGACCAGGGGACTTTGTTATACTCGATCAGGAGACTTTGTTATCCTCGACCAGTGGACTTTGTTATACTCAATCAGGGGACTTTGTTATACTCGATTAGGGAACTTTGTTATACTCGATTAAGGACATTTGTTATACTCGATGAGGGGACTTTGTTATACTCGATCAGGGGATTTTGTTATACTCGATCAGGGGAATTTGTTATGCTCGATCAAGGGACTTTGTTATACTCGATCAGGGAACTTGGTTATACTCCACCAGGGGACTTTGTTATAATCGATCAGGGACATTTGTTATACTCGATGAGGGGACTATGTTATACTCGATCAGGGGATTTTGTTATACTCGATCAGGGGACTTTGTTATACTCGACCAGGGGACTTTGTTATACTCGAGCAGGGGACTTTGTTATCCTCGAGCAGGGGACTTAGTTATCCTCGATCAGTGGACTTTGTTATCCTCGATCAGGGAACTTTGTTATACTCGATTAGGGAACTTTGTTTTACTCGATTAGGGACCTTTGTTATACTCGATGAGGGGACTTTGTTATACTCGATTAGGGGATTTTGTTATACTCGATCAGGGGACTTTGTTATACTCGACTAGGGGACTTTGTTATACTCGAGAAGGGGACTTTGTTATCCTCGAGCAGGAGACTTTGTTATACTCGATCAGGGGACTTTGTTATAATCGATGAGGGACCTTTGTTATACTCGATGAGGGGACTATGTTATACTCGATCAGGGGACTTTGTTATACTCGATCAGGAACTTTGTCATACTGGACCAGGGGTCTTTGTTATACTCGATGAGGGGACTTTGTTTTACTCGATCAGGGGAATCTGTAATACTCGACCAGGGGACTTTGTTATACTCGACCAGGGGAATTTGCTCTTTTCGATCAGGGGACTTTTTGTACTCGATGAGGGGACTTTGTTATGCTCGATGAGGAAACTTTGGTATACTTTATCAG
Source organism: Homarus gammarus (assembly GCA_958450375.1). Taxonomy (NCBI): domain Eukaryota; kingdom Metazoa; phylum Arthropoda; class Malacostraca; order Decapoda; family Nephropidae; genus Homarus; species Homarus gammarus. Next base: position 830,413 of record CAUDMG010003396.1, read on the forward strand.
AGGCCGTTGTTATACTCGAGTAGGGGACTTTGTTATACTCGATGAGGAGGCTTTGTTATACTCGACTAGGCGCTTTTGTTATGCTCTATAAGGGGGCTCTATTATTCTCGATCAGGGGCCTTTGTTATACTCGATGCGGGGACTTTGTTATACTCGACCAGGGGACTTTGTTATAATCGAGCAGGGGACTATTTTATCCTCGACCAGTGGAGTTTGTTATACTCGATCAGGGGACTTTGTTATACTCGATCAAGGAACTTTGTTATTCTCGATCAGGGACCTTTGTTATTCTCGATGAGGGGACTTTGTTATACTCGATCAAGAGATTTTGTTATTCTCGATTAGGGAACTTTGTTAGGCTCGATCAGAGGATTTTGTTATACTCGATCAGGAAACTTTGTTATACTCGATGAGAGGCCTTTGTTATACTCGATCAGGGGACTTTTTATACTCGATCAGGGGAGTTTGTTATGCTCGATCAGGAAACTTTGGTATACTCGATGAGGGGCTGTTGTTATACTCGATCAGGGGACTTTGTTACACTCGATGAGGGGGCTTTGTTATACTCGATCAGGCGCTTTTGTTATGGTCGATAAAGGGGCTTTGTTATACTCGAACCACGGGATTACACTCGACCAGGGGACTTTGTTATACTCGAACAGGAGACTTTGTTATCCTCGACCAGTGGACTTTGTTATACTCAATCAGGGGACTTTGTTATACTCGATTAGGGAATTTTGTTATACTCGATTAAGGACATTTGTTATACTCGATGAGGGGACTTTGTTATACTCGATCAGGGGATTTTGTTATACTCGATCAGGGGAATTTGTTATGCTCGATCAAGGGACTTTGTTATACTCGATCAGGGAACTTGGTTATGTTCCACCAGGGGACTTTGTTATAATCGATCAGGGACATTTGTTGTACTCGATGAGGGGACTATGTTATACTCGATCAGGGTATTTTGTTATACTCGATCAGGGGACTTTGTTATACTCGACCAGGGGACTTTGTTATACTCGAGCAGGGGATTTTGTAATCCTCGAGCAGGGGACTTAGTTATCCTCGATCAGTGGACTTTGTTATACTCGATTATGGGATTTTGTTATACTCGATCAGGGGACTTTGTTATACTCGACTAGGGAACTTTGTTATACTCGAGAAGGGGACTTTGTTATCCTCGAGCAGGGGACTTTGTTACACTCGATCAGGGGACTTTGTTATAATCGATCAGGGACCTTTGTTATACTCGAGGAGGGGACTATGTTATACTCGATGAGGGGACTTTGTTATACTCGATCAGGGTACTTTGTTATTATCGATCAGGGACCTTTGTTATACTCGATGAGGGGACTATGTTATACCGGATCAGGGGACTTTGTTATACTCGACAAGTGGACTTTGTTAAACTCAATAAGGGGACTTTGTTATACTCGATCAGGAACTTTGTCATACTGGACCAGGGGACTTTGTTATACTTGATTAGGGACCTTGTTATACTCCATTAGGGAACTTTGTTATACTCGATTAGGGACCTTTGTTATACTCGATGAGGGGACTTTGTTATACTCGATCAGGGGAATTTGTTATGCTCGTCAAGGGACTTTGTTATACTAGATCAGGGAACATTGTTATACTCGATGAGGGGCCTTTGTTATACTCGATGAGGGGACTTTGATATACTCGACCAGGGGATTTTGATATACTCGAGCAGGGGACTTTGTTATCCTCGAGCAGGGGACTTAGTTATCCTCGATCAAGGGACTTTGTTATACTCGATCAGGGGACTTTGTTATAATCGATGAGGGACCTTTGTTATACTCGATGAGGGGACTATGTTATACTCGATCAGGGGACTTTGTTATACTCGATCAGGAACTTTGTCATACTGGACCAGGGGACTTTGTTATACTCGATGAGGGGACTTTGTTTTACTCGATCAGGGGAATCTGTAATACTCGACCAGGGGACTTTGTTATACTCGACCAGGGGAATTTGCTCTTTTCGATCAGGGGACTTTTTTGTACTCGATGAGGGGACTTTGTTATACTCGATGAGGAAACTTTGGTATACTTTATCAGAGGCCGTTGTTATACTCGAGTAGGGGACTTTGTTATACTCGATGTGGAGGTTTGTTATACTCGACTAGGAGCTTTTGTTATGCTCTATAAGGGGGCTCTATTATTCTCGATCAGGGGCCTTTGTTATACTCGATGAGGGGACTTTGTTATACTCGACCAGGGGACTTTGTTATAATCGAGTAGGGGACTATATTATCCTCGACCAGTGGAGTTTGTTATACTCGATCAGGGGACTTTGTTATACTCGATCAAGGAACTTTGTTATACTCGATCAGGGACCTTTGTTATTCTCGATGAGGGGACTTTGTTATACTCGATCAAGAGATTTTGTTATTCTCGATTAGGGAACTTTGTTAGGCTCGATCAGAGGATTTTGTTATACTCGATCAGGAAACTTTGTTATACTCGATGAGAGGCCTTTGTTATACTCGATCAGGGGACTTTGTTATACTCGAAAAGGGGACTTTGTTATAATCGAGCAGGGGACTTTGTTATCCTCGAGCAGGGGACTTTCTTATCCTCGACCAGGGTACTTTGTTATACTCGATCAGGGGAATTTGTTATACTAGATCAGGGGACTTTGTTATACTCGATCAGGATACTTTGTTATTCTCGATTAGGGACCTTTGTTATACTTGATCAGGGGATTTTGTTATACTCGAACAGGGAACATTGTTATACTCGATCAGGGGGCTTTGTTATACTCGACTAGGCGCTTTTTTTATGCTTGATAAGGGTGCTTTGTTATTCTCGATGTGGGGCCTTTGTTATACTCGATCAGGGGACTTTGTTATACTCGACCAAGGGACTTTCTTATACTCGAGCAGGGGACTTTGTTATCCTCGACCAGGGTTTTGGTTATACTCGATCAGGGGCTTTGTTATACACGATCAGGGGCCTATGTTATGCTCGACCAGTTAACTTTGTTATACTCGACGAGGGGACTTTGCTCTTCTCGCTCACGGGACTTTGTTATACTCGATCAGGGACTTTGTTACACTCGATCAGGGGACGTTGTTTTGCTCGATCAGGGGACTTTGGTATACTCGATCAGGGGCCGTTGTTATGCTCGATCAGGGGACTTTGTTATACTCGATGAGGGGGCTCTCATATACTCGATCAGGGGACTTTGTTATATTCGATCAGGGGGTTTTGTTATACTCGACTAGGCGCTTTTGTTACGCTCGATAAGGGGGCTTTGTTATTCTCGATGAGGGGCCTTTGTTATACTCGATCAGGGTTTTTGTTATACTCGACAAGGGACTTTACTCTTTTCTTTCAGGGGACTTTGTTATGCTCGATCAGGGGACTTAGTTATATTCGATCAGGGGACTTTGTTATACTGGACCAGGGGACTTTGTTATACTTGACCAGGGGACGTTCTTATACTGGACCAGGGGACTTTGTTATACTCGATGAGGGGGCTTTTTTCACTCAATCAAGGAACTTTGTTATACTCTATCAGGGGGCTTTGTTATACTCGACTAGGCGCGTTGTTATGCTCGATCAGTTGGCTTTCTTATTCTCGATAAGGGGCCTTTGTTATACTCGATCAGGGGACTTTGTTATACTCGACCAGGGGACTTTGTTATACTCGAGCAGGGGACTTTGTTATCCTCGACCAGGGGACTTTGTTATACTCGATCAGGGGACTTTGTTATACTCGATCAGGGGACTTTGTTATACTCGATCAGGATACTTTGTTATACTCGATCAGGGTTCTTTGTTATACTCGATCATTGGGATTTTGTTATACTCGATCAGGGAACTTTGTTATGCTCGACCAAGGGACTTTGTTATACTCGATGAGGGGACTTTTTTATACTCGACCAGGGGATTTTGTTATACTCGATCAGGGTACTTTGTTATGCTCGATCAGGGGACTTTGTTATACTCGATGAGGAGACTTTGTTATACTCGATTAGGGAATTTTGTTATACTCGATGAGGGGACTTTGTTATACTCGATCACGGGATTTTGTTATACTCGATCAGGGAACATTGTTATGCTCGATCAGGGACTTTGTTATACTCGATTAGGAACTTTGTTATACTCGATCAGGGGCCTTTGTTATACTCGATCAGGGGACTTTGTTATACTCGAACAGGGGACTTTGTTATACTCGAGCAGGGGACTTTGTTATACTCGACCAGGGACTTTGATATACTCGATCAGGGGACTTTGTTAAACTCGATCAGGGACTTTGTCATACTCGAGCAGGGGACTTTCTTATACTCGAAAAAGGGACTTTGTTATACTCGATCAGGGGATTTTGTTATACACGATCAGCGGCTTTTGTTATGCTCGATCAGAGGATTTTGTTATACTCGATCAGAGGATTTTGTTATACTCGACCAGGGAACTCTATTATACTCGACCAGGGGACTTTGTTATGCTCGATCAGGGGACTTTGTTATAGTCGATCAGGGGGCTTTGTTATACACGATGAGGGGCCTATGTTATGCTCGATCAGGGGACTTTGTTATACTCGAACAGGGTTTTTGTTATACTCGATCAAGGGACTTTCTTATACTCGATCAGGTGACTTTGTTATACTCGACCAGAGAACTTTGTTATAGTCGACCAAGGGACTTTGCTCTTCTTGATCGGGGGACTTTGCTATTCTCGATCAAGGGACTTTGTTATGCTCGATCAGGGAACTTTGCTATACTCGATTAGGGGCCTTTGTTATAATCGATCAGCGGACATTGTTATTCTCGAGCAGGGGACTTTGTTATACTCGAGCAGGGGACTTTGTTATCCTCGACCAGGGTTTTTCTTATACTGGATCAGGGGGCTTTGTTATACACGATCAGGGGCCTATGTTATGCTCGATCATGGGACTTTGTTATACTCGATCAGGGGACTTTGTTATACTCGATCCGGGTACTTTGTTATACTCGATCAGGGGACATTGTTATACTCGAGCAGGGGACTTTGTTATACTCGAGCAGGGGACTCTGTTATCCTCGAGCAGGGGAATTTGTTATCCTCGACCAGGGGACTTTGTTATACTGGACCAGGGGACTTTGTTTTACTCGATCAGGGGAATCTGTAATACTCGACCAGGGGACTTTGTTATACTCAACCAGGGGCCTTTGTTGTGCTCGATCAGGGGACTTTGTTATACTCGACCAGGGAACTTTGTTAAACTCGATCAGGGGACTTTGTTATACTCGACCAGGGGACTTTGTTATACTCAACCAGGGGCCTTTGTTGTGCTCGATGAGGGGACTTTGTTAAACTAGATGAGGGGCCGTTGTTATAATCGATCAGGGGACTTTGTTACACTCGATCAGGGGGCTTTGTTATACTCGATCAGGGGAATTTGTCATACTCTATCAGGGGGCTTTGTTATATTTGACTAGGCGCTTTTGTTATGCTCGATAAGGGTGCTTTGTTATTCTTGATCAGGGGCCTTTGTTATACTCGACCAGGGGACTTTGTTATACTCGAGCAGGGGACTTTGTTATACTCGATCAGGAATTTTGTTATACTCGATCAGGGACCTTTGTTATACTCGATGAGGAGACTTTATTATATTCGATCAGGGGGTTTTTTATACTCGATCAGGGGACTTTGTTATGCTCGATCAAGGGACTTTGATGTGTTCGATCTGGGAACTTTGTTATACTCGATGAGGGGCCTTTGTTATATCCGATCATTGGCTTTGTTATACTCGACCAGGGGACATTGTTATACTCGAACAGGGGACTTAGTTATCCTCGACCAGGGGACTTTTTTTTACTCGATCAGGGGACTTTGTTATACTCGATCAGGGGACTTTGATATACTCGATCAGGGGGACAATGTTATACTCTATTCGGGGACTTTGTTATACTCGGTCAAGGGACTTTGTTATATTCGATTAGGGGACTTTGTTATACTCGATCAGGGGATTTTGTTATACACGATCAGAGGCTTATGTTATGCTCGATCAGAGGATTTTGTTATACTCGATCAGAGGACTTTGTTATACTCGTCCAGGGGACTTGGTTATACTCGAACAGGGGACTTTGTTATCCTCGACCAGGGGACTTTTTTATACTCGATCAGGGGATTTTGTTATACTCGATCAGGGGACTTTGTTATGCTCGATCAAGGGACTTTGTTATACTCGATCAGGGAACTTTGTCATACTCGATCAGGGACGTTTGATATACTCGATGTGGGGACTATGTTATACTCCATCAGGGGACTTTGTTATACTCGCCCATGGAACTTTGCTATACTCGATCAGGGGACTTTGTTATACTCGATCAGGGACTTTGTCTTACTGGACCAGGGGACTTTGTTATACTCGATCGGGGGACTTTGTTGTACTCGATCAGGGGGCTTTGTTATACTCGATCAGGGGACTTTGTTATACTCGATCAGGGGGCTTTGTTATACTCGACAAGGCGCTTTTGTTATGCTCGATAAGGGTGCTTTGTTATTCTCGATCAGGGGCCTTTGTTATACTCGATCAGGGGACTTTGTTATACTCGACCAGGGGACTTTCTTATACTCGAGCAGGGGACTTTGTTATCCTCGACCAGGGTTTTGGTTATACTCGATCAGGGGGCTTTGTTATACACGATCAGGGGCCTATATTATGCTCGACCAGTTAACTTTGTTATACTCGACGAGGGGACATTGCTCTTCTCGGTCACGGGACTTTGTTATACTCGATCAGGGGACTTTGTTATACTCGACTAGGGGACTTTGTTATACTCGAGCAGGGGACTTTCTTATCCTCGACCAGGGGACTTTGTTATACTCGATCAGGGGAATTTGTTATACTCGATGAGGGGACTTTGTTATACTCGATCAGGATACTTTGTTATACTCGATTAGGGACCTTTGTTATACTTGATCAGGGGATTTTGTTATACTCGATCAGGGAACTTTGTTATGCTCGAACAAGGGACTTTGTTATACTCGATGAGGGGACTTTTTTATACTCGACCAGGGGATTTGTTGTACTCGATCAGGGAACTTTGTTATGCTCGATCAAGGACCTTTGTTATACTCGATGAGGGGACTTTGTTATACTCGAACAGGGGATTTTGTTATACACGATCATGGAACTTTGTTATGCTCGATCAAGGGCCTTTGTTATACTCGATCAGGGGACTTTCTTATACTCGAAAATGTGACTTTGTTATACTCGAGCAGGGGACTTTGTTATACTCGACCAGGGAACTTTGATATACTCGGTCAGGGGACTTTGCTATACTCGATCAGGGACTTTGTCATACTCGAGCAGGGGACTTTCTTATACTCGAAAGTGGGACTTTGTTATGCTCGATCAGGGGATTTTGTTATACACGATCAGAGGCTTATGTTATGCTCGATCAGAGGATTTTGTTATACTCGATCAGGGACTTTTTTATGCTCGATCAGGGGACTTAGTTATATTCGATCAGGGGACTTTGTTATACTCGATCAGGGACTTTTTTATACTCGATCAGGAGACTTAGTTATATTCGATCAGGGGACTTTGTTATACTGGACCAGGGGACTTTGTTATACTTGACCAGGGGACGTTCATATACTGGACCAGGGGACTTTGTTATACTCGATGAGGGGGCTTTTTTCACTCAATAACGGAACTTTGTTATACTCTATCAGGGGGCTTTGTTATACTCGACTAGGCGCTTTTGTTATACTCGATGAGGGGACTTTGTTATACTCGATCAGGATACTTTGTTATACTCGATTAGGGACCTTTGTTATACTTGATCAGGGGATTTTGTTATACTCGATCAGGGAACTTTGTTATGCTCGAACAAGGGACTTTGTTATACTCGATGAGGGGACTTTTTTATACTCGACCAGGGGATTTGTTGTACTCGATCAGGGAACTTTGTTATGCTCGATCAAGGACCTTTGTTATACTCGATGAGGGGACTTTGTTATACTCGAACAGGGGATTTTGTTATACACGATCATGGAACTTTGTTATGCTCGATCAAGGGCCTTTGTTATACTCGATGAGGGGACTTTCTTATACTCGAAAATGTGACTTTGTTATACTCGAGCAGGGGACTTTGTTATACTCGACCAGGGAACTTTGATATACTCGGTCAGGGGACTTTGCTATACTCGATCAGGGACTTTGTCATACTCGAGCAGGGGACTTTCTTATACTCGAAAGTGGGACTTTGTTATGCTCGATCAGGGGATTTTGTTATACACGATCAGAGGCTTATGTTATGCTCGATCAGAGGATTTTGTTATACTCGATCAGGGACTTTTTTATGCTCGATCAGGGGACTTAGTTATATTCGATCAGGGGACTTTGTTATACTCGATCAGGGACTTTTTTATACTCGATCAGGAGACTTAGTTATATTCGATCAGGGGACTTTGTTATACTGGACCAGGGGACTTTGTTATACTTGACCAGGGGACGTTCATATACTGGACCAGGGGACTTTGTTATACTCGATGAGGGGGCTTTTTTCACTCAATAACGGAACTTTGTTATACTCTATCAGGGGGCTTTGTTATACTCGACTAGGCGCTTTTGTTATACTCGATGAGGGGACTTTGTTATACTCGATCAGGATACTTTGTTATACTCGATTAGGGACCTTTGTTATACTTGATCAGGGGATTTTGTTATACTCGATCAGGGAACTTTGTTATGCTCGAACAAGGGACTTTGTTATACTCGATGAGGGGACTTTTTTATACTCGACCAGGGGATTTGTTGTACTCGATCAGGGAACTTTGTTATGCTCGATCAAGGACCTTTGTTATACTCGATGAGGGGACTTTGTTATACTCGAACAGGGGATTTTGTTATACACGATCATGGAACTTTGTTATGCTCGATCAAGGGCCTTTGTTATACTCGATCAGGGGACTTTCTTATACTCGAAAATGTGACTTTGTTATACTCGAGCAGGGGACTTTGTTATACTCGACCAGGGAACTTTGATATACTCGATCAGGGGACTTTGCTATACTCGATCAGGGACTTTGTCATACTCGAGCAGGGGACTTTCTTATACTCGAAAGTGGGACTTTGTTATGCTCGATCAGGGGATTTTGTTATACACGATCAGAGGCTTATGTTATGCTCGATCAGAGGATTTTGTTATACTCGATCAGGGACTTTTTTATGCTCGATCAGGGGACTTAGTTATATTCGATCAGGGGACTTTGTTATACTCGATCAGGGACTTTTTTATACTCGATCAGGGGACTTAGTTATATTCGATCAGGGGACTTTGTTATACTGGACCAGGGGACTTTGTTATACTTGACCAGGGGACGTTCATATACTGGACCAGGGGACTTTGTATACTCGATGAGGGGGCTTTTTCCACTCAATAACGGAACTTTGTTATACTCTATCAGGGGGCTTTGTTATACTCGACTAGGCGCTTTTGTTATGCTCGTTAAGGGGGCTTTGTTATTCTCGATAAGGGGCCGTTGTTTTACTCGATCAGGGGACTTTGTTATACTCGACTAGGGGACTTTGTTATACTCGAGCAGGGGAATTTGTTACACTCGATCAGGGGACTTTGTTATACTCGATCAGGATACTTTGTTATACTCGATTAGGGACCTTTGTTATACTTGATCAGGGGATTTTGTTATACTCGAACAGGGAACTTTGTTATGCTCGACCAAGGGACTTTGTTATACTCGATGAGGGGACTTTGTTATACTCGATCAGGGGAGTTTGTTATACACGATCAGGGAACTTTGTTATGCTCGATCAAGGGACTTTGTTATACTCGATCAGGAAACTTTGTTATACTCGATCAGGGGCCTTTGTTATACTCGATCAGGGGATTTTCTTATACTCGAAAATGGGACTTTGTTATACTCGAGCAGGGGACTTTGTTATACTCGACCAGGGAACTTTGATATACTCGATGAGGGGACTTTGTTATACTCGATCAGGGACTTTGTCATACTCGAGCAGGGGACTTTCTTATACTCGAAATTGGGACTTTGTTATACTCGATCAGGGGATTTTGTTATACACGATCAGAGGCTTATGTTATGCTCGATCAGAGGACTTTGTTATACTCGACCAGGGAACTCTATTATACTCGACCAGGGGACTTTGTTATACTCGATCAGGGGACTTTGTTATAGTCGATCAGGGGGCTTTGTTATACACGATGAGGGGCCTATGTTATGCTCGATCAGGGGACTTTGTTATACTCGAATAGGGTTTTTGTTATACTCGATCAAGGGACTTTCTTATACTCGATCAGGTGACTTTGTTATACTCGACCAGAGAACTTTGTTATAGTCGACCAAGGGACTTTGCTATTCTCGATCGGGGGACTTTGTTATACTCGATCAAGGGACTTTGTTATGCTCGATCAGGGAACTTTATTATACTCGATTAGGCGCCTTTGTTATAATCGATCAGGGGACATTTTTATACTCGAGCAGGGGACTTTATATACTCGAGCAGGGGACTTTGTTATCCTCGACCAGGGTTTTTCTTATACTGGATCAGGGGGCTTTGTTATACACGATCAGGGGCCTATGTTATGCTCGGTCAGGGGACTTTGTTATACTCGATCAGGGGACTTTGTTATACTCGATCCGGGGACTTTGTCATGCTCGATCAGGAAACTTTGTTATTCTCGATTAGGGGCCTTTGTTATACTCGATTAGGGGACATTGTTATACTCGAGCAGGGGACTTTGTTATACTCGAGCAGGGAACTGTGTTATCCTCGAGCAGGGGAATTTGTTATCCTAGACCAGGGGACTTTGTTATACTGGACCAGGGGACTTTGTTTTACTCGATCAGGGGAATCTGTAATACTCGACCAGGGAACTTTGTTATACTCGACCAGGGGACTTTGTTATACTCAACCAGGGGCCTTTGTTGTGCTCGATCAGGGGACTTTGTTATACTCGACCAGGGAACTTTGTTATACTCGATGAGAGGACTTTGTTATACTCGATCAGGGGACTTTGTTTTACTCGATAATGGGAATCTGTAATACTCGACCAGGGGACTTTGTTATACTCGACCAGGGGACTTTTTTATACTCAACCAGGGGCCTTTGTTGTGCTCGATGAGGGGACTTTGTTAAACTAGATGAGGGGCCGTTGTTTTACTCGATGAGGGGACTTTGTTACACTCGATCAGGGGGCTTTGTTATACTCGATCAGGGGACTTTGTTATACTCTATCAGGGGGCTTTGTTATACTTGACTAGGCGCTTTTGTTATGCTCGATAAGGGTGCTTTGTTATTCTCGATAAGGGGCCGTTGTTATACTCGATCAGGGGACTTTGTTATACTCGACTAGGGGACTTTGTTATACTCGAGCAGGGGACTTTCTTATCCTCGACCAGGGGACTTTGTTTTACTCGATCAGGGAATTTGATATACTCGATCAGGGGACTTTGTTATACTCGATCAGGGACTTTGTCATACTCGAGCAGGGGACTTTCTTATACTCGAAAATGGAACTTTGTTATACTCGATCAGGGGATTTTGTTATGCACGATCAGAGGCTTTTGTTATGCTCGATCAGAGGATTTTGTTATACTCGATCAGAGGACTTTGTTATACTCGACCAGGGAACTCTATTATACTCGACCAGGGGACTTTGTTATGCTCGATCAGGGGACTTTGTTATAGTCGATGAGGGGGCTTTTTTCACTCAATCACGGAACTTTGTTATACTCTATCAGGGGGCTTTGTTATACTCGACTAGGCGCTTTTGTTATGCTCGTTAAGGGGGCTTTGTTATTCTCGATAAGGGGCCGTTGTTATACTCGATCAGAGGACTTTGTTATACTTGACTAGGGGACTTTGTTATACTCGAGCAGGGGACTTTCTTATCCTCGACCAGGGGACTTTGTTATACTCGATCAGGGGAATTTGTTATACTCGATCAGGGGACTTTGTTATACTCGATCAGGATACTTTGTTATACTCGATTAGGGACCTTTGTTATACTTGATCAGGGGATTTTGTTATACTCGATCAGGGAACTTTGTTATGCTCGACCAAGGGACTTTGTTATACTCGATGAGGGGACTTTTTTATACTCGACCAGGGGATTTTGTTATACTCGATCAGGGAACTTTGTTATGCTTGATCAAGGGACTTTGTTATACTCGATGAGGATACTTTGTTATACTCGATTAGGGACCTTTGTTATACTCGATGAGGGGACTTTGTTATACTCGATCAGGGGATTTTGTTATACACGATCAGGGAACATTGTTATGCTCGATCAAGGGACTTTGTTATACTCGATTAGGAAACTTTGTTATACTCGATCAGGGGCCTTTGTTATACTCGATCAGGGGACTTTCTTATACTCGAAAATGGGACTTTGTTATGCTCGAGCAGGGGACTTTGTTATACTCGACCAGGGAACTTTGATATACTCGATCAGGGGACTTTGTTATACTCGATCAGGGACTTTGTCATACTCGAGCAGGGGACTTTCTTATACTCGAAAATGGGACTTTGTTATACTCGATCAGGGGATTTTGTTATACACCATCAGAGGCTTTTCGAATGCTCGATCAGAGGATTTTGTTATACTCGACCAGGGAACCCTATTATACTCGACCAGGGGACTTTGTTATGCTCGATCAGGGGACTTTGTTATAGTCGATCAGGGGGCTTTGTTATACACGATGAGGGGCCTATGTTATGCTCGATCAGGGGACTTTGTTATACTCGAATAGGGTTTTTGTTATACTCGATCATGGGACTTTCTTATACTCGATCAGGTGACTTTGTTATACTCGACCAGAGAACTTTGTTATAGTCGACCAAGGGACTTTGCTCTTCTTGATCGGGGGACTTTGTTATACTCGATCAAGGGACTTTGTTATGCTCGATCAGGGAACTTTGTTATACTCGATTAGGGGCCTTTGTTATAATCGATCAGGGGACTTTGTTATCATCGACCAGGGTTTTTCTTATACTGGATCAGGGGGCTTTGTTATACACGATCAGGGGACTTTGTCATGCTCGATCAGGAAACTTTGTTATACTCGATTAGGGGCCTTTGTTATACTCGATCAGGGGACATTGTTATACTCGAGCAGGGGACTTTGTTATACTCGAGCAGGGGACTCTGTTATCCTCGAGCAGGGGAATTTGTTATCCTCGACCAGGGGACTTTGTTATACTGGACCAGGGGACTTTGTTTTACTCGATCAGGGGAATCTGTAATACTCGACCAGGGGACTTTGTTATACTCGACCAGGGGACTTTGTTATACTCAACCAGGGGCCTTTGTTGTGCTCGATCAGGGGACTTTGTTATACTCGTCCAGGGAACTTTGTTATACTCGATCAGGGGACTTTGTTATACTCGATCAGGGGACTTTGTTTTACCCGATCATGGGAATCTGTAATACTCGACCAGGGGACTTTGTTATACTCGACCACGGGACTTTGTTATGATCAACCAGGGGCCTTTGTTGTGCTCGATGAGGGGACTTTGTTAAACTAGATGAGGGGCCGTTGTTATAATCGATCAGGGGACTTTGTTACACTAGATCAGGGGGCTTTGTTATACTCGATCAGGGGACTTTGTTATACTCTATCAGGGGGCTTTGTTATACTTGACTAGGCGCTTTTGTTATGCTCGATAAGGGTGCTTTGCTATTCTTGATCAGGGGCCTTTGTTATACTCGATCAGAGGACTTTGTTATACTCGACCAGGGGACTTTGTTATACTCGAGCAGGGGACTTTGTTATACTCGATCAGGAATTTTGTTATACTCGATCAGTGACCTTTGTTATACTCGATGAGGGGACTTTATTATATTCGATCAGGGGGTTTTTTATACTCGATCAGGGGACTTTGTTATGCTCGATCAAGGGACTTTGTTATACTCGATCTGGGAACTTTTTTATACTCGATGAGGGGCCTTTGTTATATCCGATCATTGGCTTTGTTATACTCGACCAGGGGACATTGTTATACTCGAACAGGGGACTTAGTTATCCTCGACCAGGGGACTTTTTTATACTCGATCAGGGGCCTTTGTTATACTCGATCAGGGGACTTTGATATACTCGATCAGGGGGACAATGTTATACTCTATTAGGGGACTTTGTTATACTCGGTCAAGGGACTTTGTTATATTCGATTAGGGGACTTTGTTATACTCGATCAGGGGATTTTGTTATACACGATCAGAGGCTTATGTTATGCTCGACCAGAGGATTTTGTTATACTCGATCAGAGGACTTTGTTATACTCGTCCAGGGGACTTGGTTATACTCGAACAGGGGACTTTGTTATCCTCGACCAGGGGACTCTTTTATACTCGATCAGGGGATTTTGTTATACTCGATCAGGGGACTTTGTTATGCTCGATCAAGGGACTTTGTTATAGTCGATCAGGGAACTTTGTTATACTCGATCAGGGACGTTTGTTATGCTCGATGTGGGGACTATGTTATACTCGATCAGGGGACTTTGTTATACTCGCCCATGGAACTTTTTTATACTCGATCAGGGGACTTTGTTATACTCGATCAGGGACTTTGTCATACTGGACCAGGGGACTTTGTTATACTCGATCAGGGGACTTTGTTATACTCAACTAGGGGCCTTTGTTGTGCTCGATCAGGGGAGTTTGTTAAACTAGATGTGGGGCCGTTGTTATACTCGATCGGGGGACTTTGTTATACTCGATCAGGGGGCTTTGTTATACTCGATCAGGGGACTTTGTTATACTCGATCAGGGGGCTTTGTTATACTCGATTTGGCGCTATTGTTATGCTCGGTAAGGGTGCTTTGTTATTCTCGATCAGGGGCCTTTGTTATACTCGATCAGGGGACTTTGTTATACTCGACCAGGGGACTTTCTTATACTCGAGCAGGGGACTTTGTTATCCTCGACCAGGGTTTTGGTTATACTCGATCAGGGGGCTTTGTTATACACGATTAGGGGCCTATGTTATGCTCGACCAGTTAACTTTGTTATACTCGACGAGGGGACTTTGCTCTTCTCGTTCACGGGACTTTGTTATACTCGATCAGGGACTTTGTTATACTCGATCAGGGGACTTTGTTATGCTCGATCAGGGGACTTTGGTATACTCGATGAGGGGCCGTTGTTATGCTCGATCAGGGGACTTTGTTATACTCGATGAGGGGGCTTTGATATACACGATCTGGGGACTTTGTTATATTCGATCAGGGGGTTTTGTTATACTCGACTAGGCGCTTTTGTTATGCTCGATAAGGGGGGTTTGTTATTCTCGATGAGGGGCCTTTGTTATACTCGATCAGGGTTTTTGTTATTCTCGACAAGGGACTTTACTCTTTTCTTCCAGGGGACTTTGTTATACTCGATCAGGGGACTTTTTTATGCTCGATCAGGGGACTTAGTTATATTCGATCAGGGGACTTTGTTATACTGGACCAGGGGACTTTGTTATACTTGACCAGGGGACGTTCTTAAACTGGACCAGGGGACTTTGTTATACTCGATAAGGGGGCTTTCATCACTCAATCACGGAACTTTGTTATACTCTATCAGGGGGCTTTGTTATACTCGACTAAGCGCTTTTGTTATGCTCGTTAAGGGGGCTTTGTTATTCTCGATGAGGGGCCGTTGTTATACTCGATCAGTGGACTTTGTTATACTCGACCAGGGGACTTTCTAATCCTCGACCAGGGGACTTTGTTATACTCGATCAGGGGAATTTGTTATACTCGATCAGGGGACTTTGTTATACTCGATCAGGATATTTTGTTATACTCGATTAGGGACCTTTGTTATACTTGATCAGGGGATTTTGTTATACTCGATCAGGGAACTTTGTTATGCTCGATCAAGGGACTTGGTTATACTTGATGAGGGGACTTTTTTATACTCGATCAGGCGGACAATGTTATACTCTAGAAGGGGACTTTGTTATACTCGGTCAAGGGACTTTGTTATATTCGATTAGGGGACTTTGTTATACTCGATCAGGGGATTTTGTTATACACGATCAGAGGCTTATGTTATGCGCGATCAGAGGATTTTGTTATACTCGATCAGAGGACTTTGTTATACTCGACCAGGGATCTCTATTATACTCGACCAGGGGACTTTGTTATACTCGATCAGGGGACTTTGTTATAGTCGATCAGGGGGCTTTGTTATACACGATGAGGGGCCTATGTTATGCTCGATCAGGGGACTTTGTTATACTCGAATAGGGTTTTTGTTATACTCGATCAAGGGACTTTCTTATACTCGATCAGGTGACTTTGTTATCCTCGACCAGAGAACTTTGTTATAGTCGACCAAGGGACTTTGCTCTTCTCGATCAGGGGACTTTGTTATTCTCGATCAGGGGACTTTGTTATGATCGATCAGGGAAATTTGTTATACTCGAGCAGGAGACTTTGTTTTACTCGAGCAGGGGACTTTGTTATCCTCGACCAGGGTTTTTCTTATACCGGATGAGGGGGCTTTGTTATACACGATCAGAGGCCTATGTTATGCACGATGAGGGGACTTTGTTATACTCGATCAGGGGACTTTGTTATACTCGATCAGGGGACTTTGTCATGCTCGATCAGGAAACTTTGTTATACTCGATTAGGGGCCTTTGTTATACTCGATCAGGGGACATTGTTATACTCGAGCAGGGGACTTTGTTATACTCGAGCAGGGGACTCTGCTATCCTCGAGAAGGGAATTTGTTATCCTCGACCAGGGGACTTTGTTATACTGGACCAGGGGACTTTGTTTTACTCGATCAGGGGAATCTGTAATACTCGACCAGGGAACTTTGTTATACTCGACCAGGGGAGTTTGTTATACTCAACCAGGGGCCTTTGTTGTGCTCGATCAGGGGACTTTGTTATACTCGACTAGGGAACTTTGTTATACTCGAACAGGGGACTTTGTTATACTCGATCAGGGGACTTTGTTTTACTCGATCATGGGAATCTGTAATACTCGACCAGGGGACTTTGTTATTCTCAAGCAGGGGCCTTTGTTGTGCTCGATGAGGGGACTATGTTAAACTAGATGAGGGGCCGTTGTTATACTCGATCATGGGACTTTGTTATACTCGATCAGGGGGCTCTGTTATACTCGATCAGGGGACTTTGTTATACTCTATCAGGGGGCTTTGTTATACTTGACTAGGCGCTTTTGTTATGCTCGATTAGGGTGCTTTGTTATTCTCGATCAGGGGCCTTTGTTATACTCGATCAGGGGACTTTGTTATACTCGACCAGGGGACTTTGTCATACTCGAGCAGGGGACTTTGTTATACTCGATAAGGAAACTTTGTTATACTCGATCAGGGACCTTTGTTATACTCGATGTGGGGACTTTATTATATTCGATCAGGGGTTTTTTTATACTCGATCAGGGGACTTTGTTATGCTCGATCAAGGGACTTTGTTACACTCGATCTGGGAACTTTGTTATACTCGATGAGGGGCCTTTGTTATATCCGATCATTGGCTTTGTTATACTCGACCAGGGGACTTTGTTATACTCGAACAGGGGACTTAGTTATCCTCGACACAGGGGACTTTTTTATACTCGATCAGGGGCCTTTGTTATACTCGATCAGGGGACATTGTTATTCTCGAGCAGGGGACTTTGTTATACTCGAGCAGGGGACTCTGTTATCCTCGTGCAGGGGAATTTGTTATCCTCGACCAGGGGACTTTGCTATACTGGACCAGGGGACTTTGTTTAACTCGATCAGGGGAATCTGCAATAATCGACCAGGGGACTTTGTTATACTCGACCAGGGGACTTTGTTATACTCAACCAGGGAACTTTGTTATACTCGATCAGGGGACTTTGTTATACTCGATCAGGGGACTTTGTTTTACTCGATCATGGGAATCTGTAATACTCGACCAGGGGACTTTGTTATACTCGACCAGGGGACTTTGTTATACTCAACCAGGGGCCTTTGTTGTGCTCGATGATGGGACTTTCTTAAACTAGATGAGGGGCCGTTGTTATACTCGATCAGGGGACTTTGTTATACTCGCTCAGGGGGCTCTGTTATACTCGATCAGGGGACTTTGTTATATTCTAACAGGGGGCTTTGTTATACTTGACTAGGCGCTTTTGTTATGCTCAATAAGGGTGCTTTGTTATTCTCGATGAGGGGCCTTTGTTATACTCGATCAGGGGACTTTGTTATGCTCGACCAGGGGACTTTGTTATACTCGAGCAGGGGACTTTGTTATACTCGATAAGGAAACTTTGTAATACTCGATGAGGGACCTTTGTTATACTCGATGAGGGGACTTTATTATATTCGATCAGGGGGTTTTTTATACTCGATCAGGGGACTTTGTTATGCTCGATCAAGGGACTTTGTTATACTCGATCTGGGAACTTTGTTATACTCGATGAGGGGCCTTTGTTATATCCGATCATTGGCTTTGTTATACTCGACCAGGGGACTTTGTTATACTCGAACAGGGGACTTAGTTATCCTCGACACAGGGGACTTTTTTATACTCGATGAGGGGACTTTGTTATACTCGATCAGGGGACTTTGATATACTCGATCAGGCTGACAATGTTATACTCTATTTGGGGACTTTGTTATACTCGGTCAAGGGACTTTGTTATATCCGATTAGGGGACTTTGTTACTCGATCAGGGGATTTTGTTATACACGATCAGAGGCTTATGTTATGCTCGATCAGAGGATTTTGTTACACTCGTTCAGAGGACTTGGTTATACTCGAACAGGGGACATGTTATCCTCGACCAGGGGACTTTTTTATACTCGATCAGGGGATTTTGTTATACTCGATCAGGGGACTTTGTTATGCTCGATCAAGGGACTTTGTTATACTCGATCAGGGAACTTTGTTATATCGATGAGGGGCCTTTGTTATACTCGATCAGGGGACTTTGTTATACTCGAGAGGGGACTTTGTTATACTCGAGCAGGGGACTTTGTTATCCTCGAGCATGGGAATTTGTTATACTCGACCAGGGGACTTTGCTTTTTTCGATCAGGGGACTTTGTTATACTCGATCAGGGGAAAATTTTTATACTTGATCAAGGGACTTTGTTATGCTCGATCAGGAAACTTTGGTATACTCGATCAGGGGCCGTTGATATACTCGTTCAGGGGACTTTGTTATTTTCTATCAAGGGGCTTTGTTATACTCGACTAGGCGCTTTTGTTATGCTCGATAAGGGGGCTTTGTTATTCTCGATTAGGGGCCTTTGTTATCCTTGATCAGGGGACTTTGTTAAACTCGATCAGCGGACTTTGTTATATTCGAGCAGGGGACTTTATTTTCCTCGACCAGTGGACTTTGTTGCACTCGATCAGGGGACTTTGTTTTTCTCGATTAGGGAACTTTGTTATATTCGATGAGGGGACTTTGTTATGCTCGATCAAGGGACTTTGTTACTCGATTAGGGAATTTTCTTCGACTCGAAGAAGGGCCTTTGTTAAACTCGATGAGGGGACTTAGTTATACTCGACCAGGGGACTTTGTTATACTCGAGCAGGGGACTTTGTTATCCTCGACAAGGGGACTTTGTTATACTCGATCAGGGGACTTTGTTATACTCGATTAGGGGACTTTGTTATACTCGATCAGGGGACTTTGTTATACTCGATCAGGTGACTATGTTATACTCGCTTAGGGGACTTTGTTATACTCCACCAGGGAACTTTGTTATACTCGATCAGGGGACTTTGTTATACTCGATCAGGGACTTTGTCATACTGGACCAGGGAACTTTGTTATCCTCGATCAGGGAACTTTGTTATACTAGATCAGGGGGCTTTGTTATATTCGATCAGGTTTTTTGTTATACTCGATCACGGGACTTTCTTACACTCTATCACGGGACTGTTTTATACTCGACCAGGGAACTTTGTAATAGTCGACCAGAGGACTTTGCTCTTCTCGATCAGGGGACTTTGCTATACTCGATGAGGGACTTTGTTATACTCGATCAGGGGAATTTGTTATGCTCGGTCAGGGAACTTTGTAATACTCGATTAGGGGATATTGTTATTCTCGACGAGGGGACTTTGTTATACACGATTAGGGGCCAATGTTATGCTCTACCAGGGAACTTTGTTATATTTGACGAGGAGACTTTGCTCTTTTCCATCAGGGGACTTTTTTATACTCGATCAGGGGACTTTTTTATACTCGATCAGGGGACTTTGTTATGCTCGATCAGGAAACTTTGTTATAGTCGATCAGGTGCTGTTGTTATACTCGATCAGGGGACTTTGTTATACTCGATGAGGGGGCTTTGTTAAACTCGATCAGGCGCTTTTGTTATAGTCGATAACGGGGCTTTGTTATACTCGAAACAGGGGACTTTGTTATACTCGATCAGGGGTTTTGTTATACTCGATCAGGGGAATTTGATATGCTCGATCAAGGGACTTTGTTATACTCGATCAGGGAACGTGGTTATACTCGAGCAGGGGACTTTGTTATCCTCGAACAGGGGACTTTGTTATACTCGATTAGGGAACTTTGTTTTACTCGATTAGGGACTTTGTTATACTCGATGAGGGGTCTTTGTTATGCTCGATCAGGGGATTTTGTTATACTCAATCAGGGGACTTTGTTATACTCGACCAGGGGACTTTGTTATACTCGAGCAGGGGACTTTGTTATCCTCGAGCAGGGGACTTAGTTATCCTCGATCAGGGGACTTTGTTATACTCGATCAGGGACTTTGTTATAATCGGTCAGGGACCTTTGTTATACTCGATGACGGGACTATGTTATACTCGATCAGGGGACTTTGTTATACTCCATCAGGGGACTTTGTTATAATCGATCAGGGACCATTGTTATATTCGATGATGGGACTATGTTATACTCGATCAGGGGACTTTGTTATACTCGACAAGTGGACTTTGATATACTCAATCAGGGGACTTTGTAATACTCGATTAGGGAACTTTGTTATCCTCGAATAGGGACCTTGTTATACTGGATTAGGGAACTTGTTATACTCGATTAGGGATCTTTGTTATACTCGATGAGGGGACTTTGTTATACTCGATCAGGGGATTTTGTTATACTCGAGAAGGGAAATTTGTTATGCTCGATCAAGGGACTTTGTTATACACGATCAGGGGACTTTGTTATACTTGACCAGGGGACTTTGTTATACTTGACCAGGGGACTTTGTTATCCTCGAGCAGGGGACTTTAATATCCTCGACCAGGGGACTTTGTTATACTCGATAAGGGGACATTGTTAAACTCGAAAAGGGGACTTTGTTATACTCGATCAGGGACGTTTGTTATACTCGATGTGGGGACTATGTTTTACTCGATCAGGGGACTTTGTTATACTCGACCATGGAACTTTGTTATACTCGATCAGGGGATTTTGTTATACTCGATCAGGGATTTGTCATACTGGACCAGGGGACTTTGTTATACTCGATCATGGGAATGTGTAATACTCGACCAGGGGACTTTGTTATACTCGACCAGGGGACTTTGTTATACTCACCCATGGGCCTTTCTTGTGCTCGATCAGGGGACTTTGTTATACTCGATCAGGGGGTTTGTTATACGCGATCTGGGGACTTTGTTATACTCGATCAGGGGGCTTTGTTATACTCGACTAGGCTCTTTTGTTATGCTCGATAAAGGTGCTTTGTTATTCTCGATAAGGGGCCTTTGTTATACTCGGTCAGGGGACCTTGTTATACTCGAGCAGGGGACTTTGTTATCCTCGACCAGGGGACGTTCTTATACTGGACCAGGGGACTATGTTAATTTCTATGAGGGGGCTTTTTTCACTCGATCAGGGAACTTTGTTATACTCGATCAGGGGACTTTGTTATACTCGACCAGGGGACTTTGTTATACACGAGCATGGGACTTTGTTATCCTCGACCAGGGGACTTTGTTATACTCGAGCAGGGGACTTTGTTATCCTCGACCAGTGGACTTTGTTATACTCGATCAGGGGACTTTGTTATACTCGATCAGGGAACTTTGTTATACTCGATTAGGGACCTTTGGTATACTCGATGAAAGGGCTTTGTTATACTCGATCAGGGAACTTTGTTATTTTCTTTCAGGGGGCTTTGTTATACTCGACTAGGCGCTTTTGTTCTGCTCGATAAGGGGGCTTTGTTATTGTCGATCAGGGGCCTTTGTTATACTCGATATGGGGACTTTGTTAAACTCGACCAGGGGACTTTGTTATATTCGAGCAGGGGACTTTGTTTTCCTCGACCAGTGGACTTTGTTACACTCGATCAGGGGACTTTGTTATACTCGGTTTGGGTCCTTTGTTATATTCGATGAGGGGACTTTGTTATACTCGATCAGGGGATTTTGTTATTCTCGATCAGGGGACTTTGTTATGCTCGATTAAGGGACTTTGTTACTCAATCAGGAAACTTTCTTACACTCGAAGAGGGGCCTTTGTTATACTCGATGAGGGGGCATTGTTATACTGGACCAGGGGACTTCGTTATACTCGAGTAGGGACTTTGTTATCCTCGACAAGGGGACTTTGTTATACTCGATCAGGGGACTTTGTTATACTCGATCAGGGGACTGTGTTATACCCGATCAGGCTACTTTGTTATACTCGATCAGGTGACTATGTTATACTCGATTTGGGGACTTTGTTATACTCCACCATGGAACTTTGTTATACTCGATCAGGGGACTTTGTTAGACTCGATCAGGTACTTTGTCATACTGGACCAGGGAACTTTGTTATACTCGATCAGGGGACTTTATTTTACTCGATCAGGGGAATGTGTAATACTCGGCCAGGGACTTTGTTATCCTCGATCAGGGGACTTTGTTATACTCGAGCAGGCGACTTTGTTATCCTCGAGCAGGGGACTTAGTTATCCTCGATCAGGGGACTTTGTTATACTCGATCCGGGGACTTTGTTATAATCAATCAGGGACCTTTGTTATACTCGAAGAGGGGACTATGTTATACTCGATCAGGGGGCTTTGTTATACTCGACTAGGAGACTTTGTTATACTCGAGCAGGCGACTTTGTTATCCTCGAGCAGGGGACTTAGTTATCCTCGATCAGGGGACTTTGTTATACTCGATCCGGGGACTTTGTTATAATCAATCAGGGACCTTTGTTATACTCGATGAGGGGATTTTGTTATACTCGATCAGGGGGCTTTGTTATACTCGACTAGGAGACTTTGTTATACTCGAGCAGGCGACTTTGTTATCCTCGAGCAGGGGACTTAGTTATCCACGATCATGGGACTTTGTTATACTCGATCCGGGGACTTTGTTATAATCAATCCGGGGACTTTGTTATAATCGATTTGGGACCTTTGTTATACTCGATGAGGGGACTATGTTATACTCGATCAGGGGACTTTGTTTTACTCGACAAGTGGACTTTGTTATACTCAAACAGGGGACTTTGTTATACTCGATTAGGGAACTTTGTTTTACTCGATTAGGGACCTTTGTTATACTCGATAGGGGACTTTGTTATACTCGATCAGGGGATTTTGTTATACTCGATAAGGGGAATTTGTTATGCTCGATCAAGGGACTTTGTTATATTCGATCAGGGAACATTGTTATACTCGATGAGGGGCCTTTGTTATACTCGATCAGGGGACTTTGTTATACTCGGCCAGGGGACTTTGATATACTCGAGCAGGGGACTTTGTTATCCACGAGCAGGGGACTTAGTTATCCTCGATGAGGGGACTTTGTTATACTCGATCAGGGGACTTTGTTATCATCGATGAGGGACCTTTGTTATACTCGATGAGGGGACTATGTTATACTCGATCAGGGGACTTTGTTATACTCGTCCAGGAGACTATGTTATACTCCACCAGGGAACTTTGTTATACTCGATCAGGGGACTTTGTTGTACTCGATGAGGGACTTTGTCATACTGGACCAGGGAACTTTGTTATACTCGATCAGGGGACTTTATTTTACTCGATAAGGGTTATCTGTAATACTCGACCAGGGGACTTTGTTATCCTCGATCAGGGGACTTTGTTATACTCGATCAGGGGACTTTGTTATATTTGATCAGGGTTTTTGTTATACTCGATCAGGAATATTCTTCTACTCGATCACGGGACTGTTTTATACTCGACCAAGGAACTTTGTTATAGTCGACCATAGGACTTTGCTATTCTCGACCAGGGGACTTTGATATACTCGAGCAGGGGACTTTGTTATCCACGAGCAGGGGACTTAGTTATCCTCGATGAGGGGACTTTGTTATACTCGATCAGGGGACTTTGTTATAATCGATGAGGGACCTTTGTTATAGTCGATGAGGGGACTATGTCATACTCGATCAGGGGACTTTGTTATACTCGTCCAGGTGAATATGTTATACTGGATCAAGGGACTTTGTTATACTCCACCAGGGAACTTTGTTATACTCGATCAGGGGACTTTGTTGTACTCGATCAGGGACTTTGTCATACTGGACCAGGGAACTTTGTTATACTCGATCAGGGGACTTTGTTATCCTCGATCAGGGGACTTTGTTATACTCGATCAGGGGACTTTGTTATATTTGATCAGGGTTTTTGTTATACTCGATCAAGGAATATTCTTATACTCGATCACGGGACTGTTTTATACTCGACCAAGGAACTTTGTTATAGTCGACCATAGGACTTTGCTCTTCTCGACCATAGGACTTTGCTATTCTCGACCAGGGGACTTTGCTATGCTCGATCAGGGAACTTTGTAATACTCGATTAGGGGACATTGTTATACTCGTCGAGGGGACTTTGTTATACACGTTCAGGGGCCTATGTTATGCTCTACCAGGGAACTATGTTATACTCGACGAGGAGACTTTGCTCTTTTCGATCACGGGACTTTGTTATACTCGATCAGGGGACTTTTTTATACTCGATCAGGGGACTTTGTTATGCACGATAAGGAAACTTTGGAATAGTCGATCAGGGGGTGTTGTTATACTCGATCAGGAGCTGTTGTTATACTCGACCAGGGGACTATGTTATACTCGAGCAGGAGACTTTGTTATCCTCGACCAGTGGACTTTGTTACACTAAATCAGGGGACTTTGTTATACTCGATTAGGGAA
This sequence comes from Homarus gammarus, assembly GCA_958450375.1. Classification (NCBI taxonomy): domain Eukaryota; kingdom Metazoa; phylum Arthropoda; class Malacostraca; order Decapoda; family Nephropidae; genus Homarus; species Homarus gammarus. The sequence goes on from CAUDMG010003396.1 coordinate 855,534, forward strand.
CTTCTTTATACTCGATTAAGGTCCTTTGTTATACTCGATGAGGAGACTTTGTTATACTCGATCAGGGGATTTTGTTATACTCGATCAGGGGAATTTGTTATGCTCGATCAAGTGACTTTGTTATACTCGATCAGGGAACTTGGTTATACTCGAGCAGGTGACATTGTTATCCTCGATCAGGGGACTTTGTTATACTCGATTAGAGAACTTTGTTTTACTCGATTATGGACCTTTGTTATACTCGATGAGGGGAATTTTTTATACTCGATCAGGGGACTTTGTTATACTCTATCAGGGGACTTTGTTATACTCCATCAGGGGACTTTGTTATACTCGATGAGGGTCCTTTGTTATACTCGATGAGGGGACTATGTTATACTCGATCAGGGGACTTTGTTATACTCGATCAGTGGACTTTGTTATACTCGATCAGGGGACTTTGTTATACTCGATTAGGGAATTTTTTATACTCGATTAGGGACCTTGTTATACTCGATTAGGGAACTTTGTTATACTCGATTAGGGAACTTTGTTATACTCGATGAGGGGACTTTGTTATACTCGATCAGGGGATTTTGTTATACTCGATCAGGGGAATTTGTTAAGCTCGATCAAGGGACTTTGTTATACTCGATCAGGGAACATTGTTATTCTCGATGAGGGGCCTTTGTTATACTCAATGAGGGGACTATGTTATACTCGATCAGGGGACTTTGTTATACTCGATCAGGTGACTATGTTATACTCGATCAGGGGACTTTGTTATACTCCACCAGGGAACTTTGTTATACTCGATCAGGTGACTTTGTTATACTCGATCAGGGACTTTGTTATACTGGACCAGGGAACTTTGTTATACTCGATCAGGGGACTTTATTTTACTCGATCAGGGGAATCGTAATACTCGACCAGGGGACTTTGTTATCCTCGATCAGGGGACTTTGTTATACTCGATCAGGGGACTTTGTTATATTCGACCAGGGTTTTTGTTATACTCGATCAAGGAATATTCTTATACTCGATGATGGGACTGTTTTATACTCGACCAAGGAACTTAGTTATAGTCGACCAGAGGACTTTGCTATTCTCGATCAGGGGACTTTGCTATGCTCTATCAGGGAACTTTGGTTTTGTCGATCAGAGGCTGTTGTTATACTCGATCAGGGGCTGTTGTTATACTCGATCAGGGGACTTTGTTTTACTCGATGAAGGTGCTTTGTTATACTCGATCAGGCGCTTTTGTTATGGTCGATAACGGGCTTTGTTATACTCGACCAGGGGACGTTGTTATACTCGAACAGGAGACTTTGTTATCCTCGACCAGTTGACTTTGTTATACTCAATCAGGGGACTTTGTTATACTCGATTAGGGAACTTTGTTATACTCGATTAAGGACCTTTGCTATACTCGATGAGGGGACTTTGTTATACTCGATTAAGGACCTTTGTTATACTCGATGAGGGGACTATGTCATACTCGATCAGGGGACTTTGTTATACTCGTCCAGGTGAATATGTTATACTGGATCAAGGGACTTTGTTATACTCCACCAGGGAACTTTGTTATACTCGATCAGGGGACTTTGTTCTCAGGGCTTGTTACTCGATCAGGGACTTTGTCATACTGGACCAGGGAACTTTGTTATACTCGATCAGGGGACTTTGTTATCCTCGATCAGGGGACTTTGTTATACTCGATCAGGGGACTTTGTTATATTTGATCAGGGTTTTTGTTATACTCGATCAAGGAATATTCTTATACTCGATCACGGGACTGTTTTATACTCGACCAAGGAACTTTGTTATAGTCGACCATAGGACTTTGCTCTTCTCGACCATAGGACTTTGCTATTCTCGACCAGGGGACTTTGCTATGCTCGATCAGGGAACTTTGTTATACTCGATTAGGGGACTTTGTTATACTCGATCAGGGGATTTTGTTATACTGGATCAGGGAACTTTGTTATACTCGACGAGGAGACTTTGCTCTTTTCGATCAGGGACTTTGTTATACTCGATCAGGGGACTTTGTTATACTCGATCAGGGGACTTTGTTATACTCGATCAGGGAACTTTGTTATACTCGATCAGGGGACTTTGTTATACTCGATCAGGAGCTTTGTTATACTCGACCAGGGGACTTTGTTATACTCGATCAGGGGACTTTGTTATACTCGATCAGGGGACTTTGTTATACTCGATCAGGGGACTTTGTTATACTCGATCAGGGTACTTTGTTATACTCGATCAGGGACTTTGTTATACTCGATCAGGGACTTTGTTATACTCGATCAGGGAACTTTGTTATACTCGATCAGGTACTTTGTTATCTCGATCAGGGGACTTTGTTATACTTGACCAGGAAACTTTGTTATACTCGATCAGGGACTTTGTTATACTCGATCAGGAGACTTTGTTATACTCGATCAGGGGACTTTGTTATACTCGATCAGGGGACTTTGTTATACTCGATCAGGGGACTTTGTTATACTCGATCAGGGACTTTGTTATACTCGATCAGGGGACTTTGTTATACTCGATCAGGGGACTTTGTTATACTCGATCAGGGGACTTTGTTATACTCGATCAGGGGACTTTGTTATACTCGATCAGGGACTTTGTTATACTCGATCAGGGACTTTGTTATACTCGATTAGGGGACTTTGTTATACTCGATCAGGGGACTTTGTTATACTCGATCAGGGGACTTTGTTATACTCGATCAGGGGACTTTGTTATACTCGATCAGGGACTTTGTTATACTCGATCAGTGGTTTTGTTATACTCGATGAGGGGCCTTTGTTATACTCGATGAGGGGACTTTGTTATACTCGATCAGGGGACTTTGTTATACTCGATCAGGTGACTATGTTATACTCGATCAGGGGACTTTGTTATACTCGACCAGGGAACTTTGTTATACTCGATCAGGTGACTTTGTTATACTCGATCAGGGACTTTGTTATACTGGACCAGGGAACTTTGTTATACTCGATCAGGGGACTTTATTTTACTCGATCAGGGGAATCGTAATACTCGACCAGGGGACTTTGTTATCCTCGATCAGGGGACTTTGTTATACTCGATCAGGGGACTTTGTTATATTCGACCAGGGTTTTTGTTATACTCGATCAAGGAATATTCTTATACTCGATGACGGGACTGTTTTATACTCGACCAAGGAACTTAGTTATAGTCGACCAGAGGACTTTGCTATTCTCGATCAGGGGACTTTGCTATGCTCTATCAGGGAACTTTGGTTTTGTCGATCAGAGGCTGTTGTTATACTCGATCAGGGGCTGTTGTTATACTCGATCAGGGGACTTTGTTTTACTCGATGAAGGTGCTTTGTTATACTCGATCAGGCGCTTTTGTTATGGTCGATAACGGGCTTTGTTATACTCGACCAGGGGACGTTGTTATACTCGAACAGGAGACTTTGTTATCCTCGACCAGTTGACTTTGTTATACTCAATCAGGGGACTTTGTTATACTCGATTAGGGAACTTTGTTATACTCGATTAAGGACCTTTGCTATACTCGATGAGGGGACTTTGTTATACTCGATTAAGGACCTTTGTTATACTCGATGAGGGGACTTTGTTATACTCGATCAGGGGATTTTGTTATACTCGATCAGGGAATTTGTTATGCTCGATCAGGGGACTTTGTTATAATCGATGAGGGACCCTTTATACTCGATGAGGGGACTGTGTTATACTCGATCAGGGGACTTTGTTATAATCGATGAGGGACCTTTGTTATACTCGATGAGGGGACTATGTTATACTCGATCAGGGGACTTTGTTATGCTCGTCCAGGTGACTATGTTATACTCGATCAGGGGACTTTGCTATACTCCACCAGGGAACTTTGTTATACTCGATCAGGGGACTTTGTTGTACTCGATCAGGGACTTTGTCATACTGGACCAGGGAACTTTGTTATACTCGATCAGGGGACTTTGTTATCCTCGATCAGGGGACTTTGTTATACTCGATCAGGGGACTTTGTTATATTTGATCAGGGTTTTTGTTATACTCGATCAAGGAATATTCTTATACTCGATCACGGGACTGTTTTATACTCGACCAAGGAACTTTGTTATAGTCGACCATAGGACTTTGCTATTCTCGACCAGGGGACTTTGCTATGCTCGATCAGGGAACTTTGTAATACTCGATTAGGGGACATTGTTATACTCGACGAGGGGACTTTGTTATACACGATCAGGGGCCTATGTTATGCTCTACCAGGGAACTATGTTATACTCGACGAGGAGACTTTGCTCTTTTCGATCAGGGGACTTTTTATACTCGATCAGGGGACTTTTTTATACTCGACCAGGGGACTATATTATACTCGAACAGGAGACTTTGTTATCCTCGACCAGTGGACTTTGTTATACTAAATCAGGGGACTTTGTTATACTCGATTAGGGAACTTTTTTATACTCGATTAAGGTCCTTTGTTATACTCGATGAGGGGAGTTTGTTATACTCGATCAGGGGATTTTGTTATACTCGATCAGGGGAATTTTTTATGCTCGATCAAGGGACTTTGTTATACTCGATCAGGGAACTTGGTTATACTCGAGAAGGGGACTTTGTTATCCTCGATCAGGGAACTTTGTTATACTCGATGAGGGGACTTTGTTATACTCGATCAGGGGATTTTGTTATACTCGATCAGGGGAATTTGTTTTACTCGAGCAGGGGACTTAGTTATCCTCGATCATGGGACTTTGTTATACTCGATCAGGGGACTTTGTTATAATCGATCAGGGACCTTTGTTATACTCGATGAGGGGACTATGTTATACTGGATCAGGGGACTTTGTTATACTCGATCAGGGACTTTGACATTCTGGACTAGGGGACTTTGTTATACTCGATCAGGGGAATCTGTAATACTCGACCAGGGGACTTTGTTTTACTCGACCAGGGGAATTTGCTCTTTTCGATCTGGGGACTTTGTTATACTCGATCAGGGGACTTTTTTGTACTCGATCAGGGGACTTTGTTATGCTCGATCAGGAAACTTTGGTATACTTTATCAGGGGCCGTTGTTATACTCGATTAGGGGACTTTGTTATACTCGATGAGGGGGCTTTGTTATACTCGACTCGGCGCTTTTGGTATGCTCCATAAGGAGATTTTGTTATACTCGATTAGGGAACTTTGTTATGCTCGATGAAAGGACTTTGTTATACTCGATCAGGAAACTTTGTTATACTCGATGAGGGGCCTTAGTTATACTCGATCAGGAGACTTTGTTATACTCGATCAGGGGACTTTGTTATATTCGATCAGGGTTTTTGTTATACTCGATCAAGGAATATTCTTATACTCGATCACGGGACTGTTTTATACTCGACCAAGGAACTTTGTTATAGTCGACCAGAGGACTTTGCTATTCTCGATGAGGGGACTTTTTTGTACTCGATCAGTGGACTTTGTTATGCTATATCAGGAAACTTTGGTATACTTATCAGGGGCCGTTGTTATACTCGATTAGGGTACTTTGTTATACTCGATGAGGGGGCTTTGTTATACTCGACTAGGCGCTTTTGGTATGCTCGATAAGGAGATTTTGTTTTACTCGATTAGGGAACTTTGTTATGCTCGATGAAAGGAATTTGTTATACTCGATCAGGAAACTTTGTTATACTCGATGAGGGGCTTTAGTTATACTCGATCAGGTGACTTTGTTATACTCGAAAAGGGGACTTTGTTATAATCGAGCAGGGGACTTTGTTTTCTTCGAGCAGGGGACTTTGTTATCCTCGACCAGGGGACTTTGTTATACTCGTTCAGGGGACATTGTTATACTCGATCAGGGGACTTTGTTATACTCGACCAGGGGACTTTGTAATGCTCGATCAGGGGACTTTGGCATATTCGATGAGGGGGCTTTGTTATACTCCATCAGGGGACTTTGTTATATTCGAGTAGGGGCTTTTGTTATGCTCGATAAGGGGGCTTTTTTATTCTCGATGAGGGGCCTTTGTTATACTCGCTCAGGGTTTTTGTTATACTCGACAAGGGACTTTACTCTTTTCGATTAGGGGACTTTGTTATACTCGATCAGGGGACATTTTTATACTCGATCAGGGGACTTTGTTATGCTCGAACAGGGGATTTTGTTATACACGACCAGGGAACTTTGTTGTACTCGACAAGGGACGTTATTATTTTCGATCAGGGGACTTAGTTATATTCGATTAGGGGACTTTGTTATACTCGATCAGAGGCTTATGTTATGTTCGACAGAGGATTTTGTTATACTCGATCAGAGGACTTTGTTATACTCGACCAGGGAACTTTGTTATACTCAAACAGGGGACTTTGTTATCATCGACCAGGGGACTTTTTTATACTCGATCAGGGGATTTTGTTATACTCTATCAGGGGACTTTGTTATGCTCGATCAAGGGACTTTGTTATACTCGATGAGGGAACTTTGTACACACTCTATGAGGGGTCTTTGTTATACTCGATCAGGGGACTTTGTTATACTCGAGAGGGGACTTTGTTATACTCGATCAGGGACTTTGTTATCCTCGAGCAGGGGAATTTGTTATCCTCGACCAGGGGACTTTGTTATACTGGACCAGGGGACTTTGTTATACTCGAGCCAGGGGACTTTGTAATACTCGACCAGAGGACTTTGTTAAACTCGACCAGGGGACTTTGTTATACTCGAGCAGGGGACTTTGTCTTCCTCGACCAGTGTACTTTGTTACACTCGATTAGGGGACTTTGTTATACTCGATCAGGGACCTTTGTTATACTCGATCAGGGGACTTTGTTATACTCGATTAGGGACCTTTGTTATACTCGATGAGGGGACTTTGTTATGCTCGATCAAGGGACTTTGTTATACTCGATCAGGGAACTTTGTTATACTCGATGAGGGACCTTTGTTATACTCGTTGAGGGGACTTTGTTATACTCGACCAGGGACTTTGTTATACTCGAGCAGGGGACTTTGTTATCCTCGAGCAGGGGACTTTGTTATACTCGATCAGGGGACTTTGTTATACTCGATCAGGGGACTTTGTTATACTCGATCAGGGGACTTTGTTATGCTCGATCAGGGGACTTTGTTATACTCGATCAGGTGACTATGTTATACTCGATCAGGGGACTTTGTTTTACTCCACCAGGAAACCTTGTTATACTCGATCAGGGGACTTTGTTATACTCGATCAGGGACTTTGTCATACTGGACCAGGGAACTTTGTTATACTCGATCAGGGGACTTGAATTTACTCGATCAGGGGAATCTGTAATACTCGACCAGGAGACTTTGTTATCCTCGATCAGGGGACTTTGTTATACTCGATCAGGGGACTTTGTTATACTCGATCAGGGTTTTTGTTATACTCGATCAAGGGACTTTCTTATACTCGATCACGGGACTGTTTTATACTCGACCAGGGAACTTTGTTATAGTCGACCAGAGGACTTTGCTCTTCTCGATCAGGGGACTTTGTTATACTCGATCAGGGGACTTTGTTATGCTCGATCAGGGAACTTTGTAATAGTCGTTTAGGGGACATTGTTATACTCGACGAGGGGACTTTGTTATACACGATCAGGGGACTTGTTATGCTCTACCAGGGAACTTTGTTACACTCGTCGAGGAGACTTTGCTCTTTTCGATCAGGGGACTTTGTTATACTCGATCAGGGGACTTTTTTATACTCGACCAGGGGACTTTGTTATGCTCGATCTGTTAACTTTGGTATAGTCGATCAGGGGCTGTTGTTATACTCGATGAGAGGACTTTGTTATACTCTCTGAGCCGGCTTTGTTATACTCGAGCCAGGGGACTTTGTTATACTCGACCAGGGGACTTTGTTATACTCAAACAGGGGACTTTGTTATCCTCGACCAGTGGACTTGTTATACTCGATCAGGGGACTTTGTTATACTCGATTAGGGAACTTTGTTATACTCGATTAGGGACCTTTGTTATACTCGATGAGGGGACTTTGTTATACTCGATCAGGGGATTTTGTTATACTCGATCAGGTTAATTTGTTATGCTCGATCAAGGGACTTTGTTATACTCGATCAGGGAACTTGGTTATACTCGAGCAGGGGACTTTGTTATCCTCGATCAGGGGACTTTGTTATACTCGATTAGGGAACTTTGTTTTACTCGATTAGGGACCTTTGTTATACTCGATGAGGGGACTTTGTTATACTCGATCAGGGGATTTTGTTATACTCGATCAGAGGACTTTGTTATACTCGACCAGGGGATTTTGTTATACTCGAGCAGGGGACTTTGTTAACCTCGAGCAGGGGACTTAGTTATCCTCGATCAGGGGACTTTGTTATACTCGATCAGGGGACTTTGTTATAATCGATCAGGGACTTTTGTTATACTCGATAAGGGGACTATGTTATACGCGATTAGGGGAGTTTGTTATACTCGATCAGGGGACTTTGTTATACTCCATCAGGGGACTTTGTTATAATCGATGAGGGATTTTGTTATACTCGATGAGGGGACTATGCTATACTCGATCAGGGGACTTTGTTATACTCGACAAGTGGACTTTGTTATACTCAATTAGGGTACTTTGTTATACTCGATTAGGGAACTTTGTTATACTCGATTAGGGACCTTGTTATACTCGATTAGGGAAGTTTGTTATACTCGATTCGGGACGTTTGTTATACACAATGAGGGGACTTTGTTATACTCGATCAGGGGACTTTGTTATACTCGACCAGGGGACTTTGATATACTCGAGCAGGGAACATTGTTATACTCGATGAGGGGCCTTTGTTATACTCGATCAGGGGACTTTGTTATACTCGACCAGGGGACTTTGATATACTCGAGCAGGGGACTTTGTTATCCACGAGCAGGGGACTTAGTTATCCTCGATCAGGGGACTTTGTTATACTCGATCAGGGGACTTTGTTATATTTGATCAGGGACCTTTGTTATACTCGATCAGGGGACTTTGTTTTACTCGACCGGGGGAATTTGCTCTTTTCGATCAGGGGACTTTGTTATACTCGTTCAGGGGAATTTTTTGTACTCGATCAGGGGACTTTGTTATGCTCGATCAGGAAACTTTGGTATACTTTATCAGGGGCCATTGTTATACTCGATTAGGGGACTTTGTTATCCTCGATGAGGGGGCTTTGTTATACTCGACTAGGCGCTTTTGTTATGCTCGATCAGGAGATTTTGTTATACTCGATTAGGGAACTTTGTTATGCTCGATCAAATGACTTTGTTATACTCGATCAGGAAACTTTGTTATACTCGATGAGGGGCCTTTGTTATACTCGATCAGGGGACTTTGTTATACTCGAAAAGGGGACTTTGTTATCCTCGACCAAGGGACTTTTTTATACTCGATCAGGGGACATTGTTATACTCGAAAAGGGGACTTTGTTATACTCGATCAGGGACGTATGTTATACTCGATGTGGGGACTATGTTACACTCGATCAGGGGACTTTGTTATACTCGACCATGGAACTTTGTTATACTCGATTAGGGGACTCTGTTATACTCGATCAGGCACTTTGTCATACTGGACCAGGGGACTTTGTTATACTCGATCAGGGGACTTTGTTTTACTCGATCATGGGAATCTGTAATACTCGACCAGGGGACTTTGTTATACTCGACCAGGAAACTTTGTTATACTCAACCAGGGGCCTTTGTTGTGCTCGATCAGGGGACTTTGCTAAACTAGATGAGGGGCCGTTGTTATACTCGATTAGGGGACATTGTTATACTCGATCAGGGGGCTTTGTTGTACTCGATCAGGGGACTTTGTTGTACTCGATCAGGGGGCTTTGTTATACTGGACAAGGTGCTTTTGTTATGCTCGATAAGGGTGCTTTGTTATTCTCGATCAGGGGCCTTTGTTATACTCGATCTGGGGACTTTGTTATACTCGACCAGGGGACTTTGTTATACTCGAGCAGGGGACTTTGTTATCCTCGACCAGGGTTTTTATTATTCTCGATCAGGGGGCTTTGTTATACTCGATTAGGGGACTTTGTTATGCTCGATCAGTGGACTTTGGTATTCTCGATCAGGGGCCGTTGTTATACTCGCTCAGGGGACTTTGTTATACTCGATGAGGGGGCTTTGTTATACTCGATCAGTAGACTTTGTAATATTTGATCAGGGGGTTTTGTTATACTCGACTAGGCGCTTTTGTTATGCTCGATAAGGGGGCTTTGTTGTTCTCAATGAGGGGCCTTTGTTATACTCGATCAGGGTTTTTGTTCTACTCGATCAAGGGACTTTCTTATACTCGATCAGGGTACTTTGTTATGCTCGAGTAGGAAACTTTGGTATATTCGATCAGGGCCGTTGTTATACTCGATCAGGGAACTTTGTTATACTCTATCAGGGGGCTTTGCTATACTCGACTAGGCGCTTTTGGTATGCTCATTAAGGGGGCTTTGTTGTTCTCGATGAGGGGCCTTTGTTATACTCGATCAGGGTTTTTGTTCTACTCGATCAAGGGACTTTCTTATACTCGATCAGGGGACTTTGTTATACTCGACCAGGGAATTTTGTTATACTCGACAAGGGACTATATTCATTTCGATCAGGGGACTTTGTTATACTCGATCTGGGGACTTTTTTATACTCGATCAGGGTAATTTGTTATGCTCGAGTAGGAAACTTTGGTATGCTCGATCAGGGCCGTTGTTATACTCGATCAGGGGCCTTTGTTATACTCGATCAGGGGACTTTGTTATACTCGACCAGGGGACTTTGTTATACACGAGCATGGGACTTTGTTATCCTCGACCAGGGGACTTTGTTATACTCGAGCAGGGGACTTTGTTATTCTCGACCAGTGGACTTTGTTATACTCCATCAGGGAACTTTGTTATACTCGATTAGGGACCTTTGTTATACTCGATGAGGGGACTTTGTTATACTCGATCAGGGGATTTTGTTATACTTGATCAGGGGACTTTGTTATGCTCTATCAAGGGACTTTGTTATACTCGATCAGGGGACTTTGTTATACTCGATATGGTGCCGTTTTTATACTCGATCAGGGGACTTTGTTATACTCGATGAAAGGGCTTTGTTATACTCGATCAGGGAACTTTGTTTTTTTCTATCAGGGAACTTTGTTATACTCGACGAGAAGACTTTGCTCTTTTCCATGAGGAGACTTTGTTATACTCGATCAGGGGACTTTTTTATACTCGACCAGGGGACTTTGTTATACACGAGCATGGGACTTTGTTATCCTCGACCAGGGGACTTTGTTACACTCGAGCAGGGGACTTTGTTATCCTCGACCAGTGGACTTTGTTATACTCGATCAGGGAACTTTGTTATACTCGATTAGGGACCTTTGTTACACTCGATGAGGGGACTTTGTTATACTCGATCAGGGGATTTTGTTATACTTGATCAGGGGACTTTGTTATGCTCTATCAAGGGACTTTGTTATACTCGATCAGGGGACTTTGTTATACTCGATAAGGGGCCGTTGTTATACTCGATCAGGGGACTTTGTTATACTCGATGAAAGGGCTTTGTTATACTCGATCAGGGAACTTTGTTTTTTTCTATCAGGGAACTTTGTTATACTCGACGAGAAGACTTTGCTCTTTTCCATGAGGGGACTTTGTTATACTCGATCAGGGGACTTTTTTATACTCGATCAGGGGACTTTGTTTTGCTCGATGAGGAAACTTTGGTATAGTCGATCAGGGGCTGTTGTTATACTCGATCAGGGCACTTTGTTATACTCGATGAGGGTCTTTGTTATACCCGATCAGGCGCTTTTTTATGGTCGATAACGGGGCTTTGTTATACTCGAACCAGGGGACTTTGTTACACTCGACCAGGGGACTTTGTTATACTCGAACAGGAGACTTTGTTATCCTCGACCAGTGGACTTTGCTATACTCAATCAGGGGACTTTGTTATACTCGATTAGGGAACTTTGTTATGCTCGATTAAGGACCTTTGTTATACTCGATGAGGGGACTTTGTTATTCTAGATCATGGGATTTTTCATACTCGATCAGGGGAATATGTTATGCTCGATCAAGGGACTTTGTTATACTCGATCAGGGAACTTTGTTATACTCGAGCAGGGACTTTGTTATACTCGATCAGGGGACTTTGTTATACTCGATTAGGGAACTTTGTTTTACTCGATTATGGACCTTTGTTATACTCGATGAGGGGACTTTGTTGTACTCGATCAGGGGATTTTGTTATACTCGATCAGGGGACTTTGTTATACTCGATCAGGGGACTTTGTTATCCTCGACCAGGGAACTTTGTTATACTTGAGCAGAGGACATTGTTATCCTCGAGCAGGGGACATTGTTATCCCCGACCAGGGGACTTTGTTATATTCGAGCAGGGGACTTTGTTATCCTCGACCAGTGGACTTTGTTATACTCGATCAGGGGACTTTGTTTTACTCGATCAGGGAACTTTGTTATACTCGATCAGGGACCTTTGTTAAACTCGATGAGGTGACTTTGTTATACTCGATCAGGGGATTTTGTTATACTCGATCAGGGGACTTTGTTATACTCGAGCAGGGGACATTGCTATCCTCGACCAGGGGACTTTGTTATACTGGACCAGGGGACTTTGTTTAACTCGATCAGGGGAATCTGTAATACTCGACCAGAGGACTTTTTTATACTCGACCAGGGGACTTTGCTCTTTTCGATAAAGGACTTTGTTATACTCGATCAGGGGACAATTTTTATACTCGATCAGGGGACTTTGTTATGCTCGATGAGGAAACTTTGGTATACTCGATCAGGGGCCGTTGTTATACTCGATCAGGGGACTTCGTTATACTCGATGAAAGGGCTTTGTTATACTCGATCAGGGAATTTCGTTATTTTCTATTAGCGGGCTTTGTTATACTCCATCAGGGGACTTTGTTATAATCGATCAGGGACCTTTGTTATACTCGATGAGGGGACTATGTTATACTCGATCAGGGGAATTTGTTATACTCGACCAGTGGACTTTGCTATACTCAATCAGGGGACTTTGTTATACTCGATTAGTGAACTTTGTTATACTCGATTAGGGACCTTTGTTATACTCGATTAGTGGACTTTGTTATACTCGATCAGGGGATTTTGATATACTCGATCAGGGGAATTTGTTATGCTCGATCAAGGGACTTTGTTATACTCGATCAGGGAACATTGTTATACTCCATGAGGGGCCTTTGTTATACTCGATCAGTGGACTTTGTTTTACTCGACCAGGGGACTTTGGTATACTCTAGCATGGGACTTTGTTATCCTCGAGCAGGGGACTTAGTTATCCTCGATCAGGGGACGATCAGGGGACTTTGTTATACTAGACCAGGGACCTTTGTTATACTCGATCAGGGGACTTTGTTATACTCGATTAGGGTCTTTGTCATACTGGACAAGGGGACTTTGTTATACTCGATCAGGGGACTTTGTTTTACTCTATCAGGGGAATTTGTAATACTCAACCAGGGGACTTTGTTATACTCGACCAGGGGAATTTGCTCTTTTCGATCAGGGGACTTTGTTATACTCGAACAGGGGACTTTTTTTTACTCGATCAGGGGATATTGTTATGCTCGATTAGGAAACTTTGGTATACTTTATCAGGGGAGGTTGTTATACTCGACTATTCGCTTTTGTTATGCTCGATAAGGGGGCTCTGCTATTCTCGATCACGGGCCTCTGTTATTCTCGATCAGGGGCCTTTGTTATACTCAATGAGGGGACTTTGTTATATTCGACCAGGGGACTTTGTTATCCTCGACCAGTCGACTTTGTTATACTCGATCAGGGGACTTTGTTATACACGATCAAGGAACTTTGTCATAATCGAGCAGGGGACTTTGTTATCCTCGAGCACGGGACTCTGTTATCCTCGACCAGGGGACTTTGTTATACTCGATCAGGGGACATAGTTATACTCGAAAAGGGGACTTTGTTATACTCGACCAGGGAACTTTGTTATACTAGATCAGGGGACTTTTTTATACTCGATCAGGGGACTTTGTTTTACTCGATCATGGGAATCTGTAATACTCGACCAGGTGACTTTGTTATACTCTACCAGGGGACTTTGTTATACTCAACCAGGGGCCTTTGTTGTGCTCGATCATGGGAATCTGTAATACTCGACCAGGTGACTTTGTTATACTCGATCACGGGATTTTGTTATACTTGATCAGGGGGCTTTGTTATACTCGATCAGGGGACTTTGTTATACTCGATTAGGGGGCTTTGTTATACTCGACTAGGCGCTTTTGTTATGCTCGATAAGGGTGCTTTGTTATTCTCGATCAGGGGCCCTTGTTATACGCGTTCAGGGGACTTTGTTATACTCGACCAGGGTTTTTGTTATACTCGATCAGGGGACTTTGTTATACACGATCAGGGGCCTATGTTGTGCTCGTCCAGTTAACTTTGTTATACTCGACGAGGGGACTTTGCTCTTCTCGATCACGGGACTTCGTTATACTCGACCAGCGTCTTTGTTATACTCGATCAGGGGACTTTGTTATGCTCGATCAGGGGACTTTGGTATACTCGATCGGGGGACTTTGTTATATTCGATCAGGGGACTTTGTTATACTCGATCAGGGGACTTTGTTATACTCCATCAGGGGACTTTGTTATAATCGATGAGGGTCCTTTGTTATACTCGATGAGGGGACTATGTTATACTCAATCAGGGGACTCTGTTATACTCGAGAAGTGGACTTTGTGATACTCAATCAGGGGACTTTGTTATACTCGATTAGGGAAATTTTTATACTCGATTAGGGACCTTGTTTTACTCGATTAGGGAACTTTGTTATACTCGATTAGGGACCTTTGTTATACTCGATGAGGGGACTTTGTTATACTCGATCAGGGGATTTTGTTATACTCGACCAGGGGACTTTGTTATACTCGAGCAGGGGACTTTGTTATCCTCGAACAGGGGACTTAGTTATCCTCGATCAGGGGACTTTGTTATACTCGATCAGGGGACTTTGTTATAATCGATCAGGGACTTTTGTTATACTCGATGAGGGGACTATGTTATACTCGACGAGGAGACTTTGCTCTTTTCGATCAGGGGACTTTGTTATACTCGATCAGGGGACATTTTTATACTCGATCAGGGGACTTTGTTATGCTCGTTCAGGGGATTTTGTTATACTCGACCAGGGAAATTTGTTGTACTCGACAAGGGACGTTATTATTTTCGATCAGGGGACTTTTTTATATTCGATTACGGGACTTTGTTATACTCGCTCAGGGGATTTTGTTATACACGATCAGAGGCTTATGTTATGCTCGACAGAGGATTTTGTTATACTCGATCAGAGGACTTTGTTATACTCGATCAGGGGACTTTTTTATACTCGATCAGGGGATTTTGTTATACTCTATCAGGGGAATTTGTTATGCTCGATCAAGGGACTTTCTTATACTCGATGAGGGAACTTTGTTACACTCGATGAGGGGCCTTTGTTATACTCGATCAGGGGACTTTGTTATACTCGAGAGGGGACTTTGTTATACTCGAGCAGGGGACTTTGTTATCCTCGAGCAGGGGAATTTGTTATCCTCGACCAGGGGAATTTGTTATACTGCACCAGGGGACATTGTTTTACTCGATTAGGGGAATCTGTAATACTCGACCAGGGGACTTTCTTATGCTCGACCAGGGAACTTTGCTTTTTTCGATCAGGGGACTTTGTTATACTCGATCAGAGGAAAATTTTTATACTCGATCAGGGGACTTTGTTATGTTCGATCAGGAAACTTTGGTATACTCGATCAGGGGCCGTTGTTATACTCGATCAGGGAACTTTGTTATACTCGATGAAAGGGCTTTGTTATACTCGAGCCAGGGGACTTTGTTATACTCGACCAGAGGACTTTGTTAAACTCGACCAGGGGACTTTGTTATACTCGAGCCCGGGACTTTGTCTTCCTCGACCAGTGGACTTTGTTACACTCGATTAGGGGACTTTGTTATACTCGATTATGGACCTTTGTTATATTCGATGAGGGGACATTGTTATACTCGATCAGGGGATTTTGTTATACTCGATCAAGGGACTTTGTTATGCTCGATCAAGGGACTTTGTTACTTGATCAGGGAACTTTCTTATACTCGAAGAGGGACCTTTGTTATACTCGATGAGGGGACTTTGTTATGCTCGACCAGGGGACTTTGTTATCCTCGAGCAGGGGACTTTGTTATCCTCGACAAGGGGACTTTGTTATACTCGATCAGGGGACTTTGTTATACTCGATTAGGGGACTTTGTTATGCTCGATCAGGGGACTTTGTTATTCTCGACCAGTCGACTTTGTTATACTCGATCAGGGGACTTTGTTATACACGATCAAGGAACTTTGTCATAATCGAGCAGGGGACTTTGTTATCCTCGAGCACGGGACTCTGTTATCCTCGACCAAGGGACTTTGTTATACTCGATCAGGGGACATAGTTATACTCGAAAAGGGGACTTTGTTATACTCGATCAGGGACGTTTGTTATACTCGATGTGGAGACTATGTTATACTCGATCAGGGGACTTTGTTATACTCGACCAGGGAACTTTGTTATACTAGATCAGGGGACTTTGTTATACTCGATCAGGGGACTTTGTTTTACTCGATCATGGGAATCTGTAATACTCGAGCAGGTGACTTTGTTATACTCTACCAGGGGACTTTGTTATACTCAACTAGGGGCCTTTGTTGTGCTCGATGATGGGAATCTGTAATACTCGACTAGGTGACTTTGTTATACTCAATCACGGGACTTTCTTATACTTGATCAGGGTGCTTTGTTATTCTCGATCAGGGGCCTTTGTTATACTCGATCAGGGGACTTTGTTATCCTCGACCAGGGACCTTTGTTATACTTGAGCAGAGGACTTTGTTATCCTCGAGCAGGGGACATTGTTATCCCCGACCAGGGGACTTTGTTATATTCGAGCAGGGGACTTTGTTATCCTCGACCAGTGGACTTTGTTATACTCGATCAGGGGACTTTGTTTTACTCGATCAGGGAACTTTGTTATACTCGATCAGGGACCTTTGTTATACTCGATGAGGTAACTTTGTTATACTCGATCAGGGGATTTTGTTATACTCGATCAGGGGACTTTGTTATACTCGAGCAGGGGACATTGCTATCCTCGACCAGGGGACTTTGTTATACTGGACCAGGGGACTTTGTTTAACTCGATCAGGGGAATCTGTAATACTCGACCAGAGGACTTTTTTATGCTCGACCAGGGGACTTTGCTCTTTTCGATCAAAGGACTTTGTTATACTCGATCAGGGGACAATTTTTATACTCGATCAGGGGACTTTGTTATGCTCGATGAGGAAACTTTGGTATACTCGATCAGGGGCCGTTGTTATACTCGATCAGAGGACTTCGTTATACTCGATGAAAGGGCTTTGTTATACTCGACCAGGGAACTTCGTTATTTTCTATCAGCGGGCTTTGTTATACTCCATCAGGGGACTTTGTTATAATCGATCAGGGACCTTTGTTATACTCGATGAGAGGACTATGTTATACTCGATCAGGGGAATTTGTTATACTCGACCAGTGGACTTTGTTATACTCAATCAGGGGACTTTGTTATACTCGATTAGTGAACTTTGTTATACTCGATTAGGGACCTTTGTTATACTCGATTAGGGGACTTTGTTATACTCGATCAGGGGATTTTGTTATACTCGATCAGGGGAATTTGTTATGCTCGATCAAGGGACTTTGTTATACTCGATCAGGGAACATTGTTATACTCCATGAGGGGCCTTTGTTATACTCGATCAGTGGACTTTGTTTTACTCGACCAGGGGACTTTGGTATACTCTAGCATGGGACTTTGTTATCCTCGAGCAGGGGACTTAGTTATCCTCGATCAGGGGACGATCAGGGGACTTTGTTATACTAGACCAGGGAACTTTGTTATACTCGATCAGGGGACTTTGTTATACTCGATTAGGGACTTTGTCATACTGGACAAGGGGACTTTGTTATACTCGATCAGGGGACTTTGTTTTACTCTATCAGGGGAATTTGTAATACTCGACCAGGGGACTTTGTTATACTCGACCAGGGGAATTTGCTCTTTTCGATCAGGGGACTTTTTTTTACTCGATCAGGGAACATTGTTATGCTCGATTAGGAAACTTTGGTATACTTTATCAGGGGAGGTTGTTATGCTCGACTATTCGCTTTTGTTATGCTCGATAAGGGGGCTCTGTTATTCTCGATCACGGGCCTCTTTTATTCTCGATCAGGGGCCTTTGTTATACTCGATGAGGGGACTTTGTTATATTCGACCAGGGGACTTTGTTATCCTCGACCAGTCGACTTTGTTATACTCGATCAGGGGACTTTGTTATACACGATCAAGGAACTTTGTCATAATCGAGCAGGGGACTTTGTTATCCTCGAGCACGGGACTCTGTTATCCTCGACCAGGGGACTTTGTTATACTCGATCAGGGGACATAGTTATACTCGAAAAGGGGACTTTGTTATACTCGACCAGGGAACTTTGTTATACTAGATCAGGGGACTTTGTTATACTCGATCAGGGGACTTTGTTTTACTCGATCATGGGAATCTGTAATACTCGACCAGGTGACTTTGTTATACTCTACCAGGGGACTTTGTTATACTCAACCAGGGGCCTTTGTTGTGCTCGATCATGGGAATCTGTAATACTCGACCAGGTGACTTTGTTATACTCGATCACGGGATTTTGTTATACTTGATCAGGGGGCTTTGTTATACTCGATCAGGGGACTTTGTTATACTCGATTAGGGGGCTTTGTTATACTCGACTAGGCGCTTTTGTTATGCTCGATTAGGGTGCTTTGTTATTCTCGATCAGAGGCCTTTGTTATACTCGATCAGGGGACTTTGTTATACTCGACCAGGGTTTTTGTTATACTCGATCAGGGGGCTTTGTTATACACGATCAGGGGCCTATGTTGTGCTCGACCAGTTAACTTTGTTATACTCGACGAGGGGACTTTGCTCTTCTCGATCACGGGACTTTGTTATACTCGACCAGCGACTTTGTTATACTCGATCAGGGGACTTTGTTATGCTCGATCAGGGGACTTTGGTATACTCGATCAGGGGACTTTGTTATATTCGATCAGGGGACTTTGTTATACTCGATCAGGGGACTTTGTTATACTCCATCAGGGGACTTTGTTATAATCGATGAGGGTCCTTTGTTATAATCGATGAGGGGACTATGTTATACTCAATCAGGGGACTTAGTTATACTCGATTAGGGAACTTTGTTATACTCGATTAGGGACCTTTGTTATACTCGATGAGGGGACTTTGTTATACTCGATCAGGGGACTTTGTTATACTCGATCAGGGACTTTGTTATACTCGATCAGGGGACTTTGTTATACTCGATCAGGGGACTTTGTTATACTCGATCAGGGACTTTGTTATACTCGATCAGGGGACTTTGTTATACTCGATCAGGGGACTTTGTTATACTCGATCAGGGACTTTGTTATACTCGATCAGGGGACTTTGTTATACTCGATCAGGGGACTTTGTTATACTCGATCATGGGACTTTGTTATACTCGACCAGGGACTTTGTTATACTCGATCAGGGGACTTTGTTATACTCGATCAGGGGACTTTGTTATGCTCGATCAGGGGACTTTGTTATACTCGACCAGGGACTTTGTTATACTCGATGAGGGTCCTTTGTTATACTCGATCAGGGGACTTTGTTATTCTCGATCAGGGGACTTTGTTATACTCGATCAGGGGACTTTGTTATACTCGATCAGGGACTTTGTTATACTCGAGCAGAGGACTTTGTTATACTCGATCAGGGGACTTTGTTATACTCGATCAGGGGACTTTGTTATACTCGATCAGGGGACTTTGTTATACTCGATCAGGGGACTTTGTTATACTCGATCAGGGGACTTTGTTATACTCGATCAGGGAACTTTGTTATACTCGATCAGGGACTTTGTTATACTCGATCAGGGACTTTGTTATACTCGATCAGGGGACTTTGTTATACTCGATCAGGGGACTTTGTTATACTCGAGCAGGGGACTTTGTTATCCTCGACCAGGGGACTTTGTTATACTGCGACCAGGGGACTTTGTTTACTCGATCAGGGGAATCTGTAATACTCGACCAGGGACTTTGTTTTACTCGTCCAGGTGAATTTGCTCTTTTCGATCAGGGACTTTGTTATACTCGATCAGGGGACATTTTTATACTCGATCAGGGGACTTTGTTATGCTCGATGAGGAAACTTTGGTATACTCGATCAGGGGACTTTGTTATACTCGATCAGGGGACTTTGTTATACTCGATTAGAGAGTTTTTATACTCGATCAGGGGACTTTGTTATACTCGATCAGAGGACTTTGTTATACTCGATCAGGGGACTTTGTTATACTCGACCAGGGAGCTTTGTTATACTCGATCAGGGGACTTTGTTATACTCGATCAGGGGACTTGTTATACTCGATCAGTGGACTTTGTTATACTCGACGAGGGGACTTTGTTATACTCGATCAGGGACTTTGTTATACTCGATCAGGGACTTTGTTATACTCGATCAGGGGACTTTGTTATACTCGATCAGGGGACTTTGTTATACTCGATCAGGGGACTTTGTTATACTCGATCAGGGGACTTTGTTATACTCGATCAGGGGACTTTGTTATACTCGATCAGGGGACTTTGTTATACTCGATGAGGGACTTTGTTATACTCGATCAGGGGACTTTGTTATACTCGATCAGGGGACTTTGTTATACTCGATTAGGGACTTTGTTATACTCGATTAGGGACCTTTGTTATATTCCATGAGGGGACATTGTTATACTCGATCAGGGGATTTTGTTATCCTCGACCAGGGGACTTTGTTATACTCGATCAGGGGACATAGTTATACTCGAAAAGGGGACTTTGTTATACTCGATCAGGGACGTTTGTTTTACTCGATGTGGAGACTATGTTATACTCGATCAGGGGACTTTGTTATACTCGACCAGGGAACTTTGTTATACTAGATCAGGGGACTTTGTTATACTCGATCAGGGGACTTTGTTTTACTCGATCATGGGAATCTGTAATACTCGACCAGGTGACTTTGTTATACTCTACCAGGGGACTTTGTTATACTCAACTAGGGGCCTTTGTTGTGCTCGATCATGGGAATCTGTAATACTCGACCAGGTGACTTTGTTATACTCAATCACGGGACTTTGTTATACTTGATCAGGGTGCCTTGTTATTCTCGATCAGGGGCCTTTGTTATACTCGATAAGGGGACTTTGTTATCCTCGACCAGGGAACTTTGTTATACTTGAGCAGAGGACTTTGTTATCCTCGAGCAGGGGACATTGTTATCCCCGACCAGGGGACTTTGTTATATTCGAGCAGGGGACTTTGTTATCCTCGACCAGTGGACTTTGTTATACTCGATCAGGGGACTTTGTTTTACTCGATCAGGGAACTTTGTTATACTCGATCAGGGACCTTTGTTATACTCGATGAGGTAACTTTGTTATACTCGATCAGGGGATTTTGTTATACTCGATCAGGGGACTTTGTTATACTCGAGCAGGGGACATTGCTATCCTCGACCAGGGGACTTTGTTATACTGGACCAGGGGACTTTGTTTAACTCGATCAGGGGAATCTGTAATACTCGACCAGAGGACTTTTTTATACTCGACCAGGGGACTTTGCTCTTTTCGATCAAAGGACTTTGTTATACTCGATCAGGGGACAATTTTTATACTCGATCAGGGGACTTTGTTATGCTCGATGAGGAAACTTTGGTATACTCGATCAGGGGCCGTTGTTATACTCGATCAGGGGACTTCGTTATACTCGATGAAAGGGCTTTGTTATACTCGATCAGGGAACTTCGTTATTTTCTATCAGCGGGCTTTGTTATACTCCATCAGGGGACTTTGTTATAATCGATCAGGGACCTTTGTCATACTCGATGAGGGACTATGTTATACTCGATCAGGGGAATTTGTTATACTCGACCAGTGGACTTTGTTATACTCAATCAGGGGACTTTGTTATACTCGATTAGTGAACTTTGTTATACTCGATTAGGGACCTTTGTTATACTCGATTAGGGGAATTTGTTATACTCGATCAAGGGACTTTGTTATACTCGATTAGTGAACTTTGTTATACTCGATTAGGGACCTTTGTTATACTCGATTAGGGGATTTTGTTATACTCGATCAGGGGAATTTGTTATGCTCGATCAAGGGACTTTGTTATACTCGATCAGGGAACATTGTTATACTCCATGAGGGGTCTTTGTTATACTCGATCAGTGGACTTTGTTTTACTCGACCACGGGACTTTGGTATACTCTAGCATGGGACTTTGTTATCCTCGAGCAGGGGACTTAGTTATCCTCGATCAGGGGACGATCAGGGGACTTTGTTATACTAGACCAGGGAACTTTGTTATACTCGATCAGGGGACTTTGTTTTACTCGATTAGGGACTTTGTCATACTGGACAAGGGGACTTTGTTATACTCGATCAGGGGACTTTGTTTTACTCTATCAGGGGAATTTGTAATACTCGACCAGGGGACTTTGTTATACTCGACCAGGGGAATTTGCTCTTTTCGATCAGGGGACTTTGTTATACTCGAACAGGGGACTTTTCTTTACTCGATCAGGGAACATTGTTATGCTCGATTAGGAAACTTTGGTATACTTTATCAGGGGAGGTTGTTATGCTCGACTTTTCGCTTTTGTTATGCTCGATAAGGGGCCTCTGTTATTCTCGATCACGGGCCTCTTTTATTCTCGATCAGGGGCCTTTGTTATACTCGATGAGGGGACTTTGTTATATTCGACCAGGGGACTTTGTTATCCTCGACCAGTCGACTTTGTTATACTCGATCAGGGGACTTTGTTATACACGATTAAGGAACTTTGTCATAATCGAGCAGGGGACTTTGTTATCCTCGACCAGGGGACTTTGTTATACTCGATCAGGGGACATAGTTATACTCGAAAAGGGGACTTTGTTATACTCGATCAGGGACGTTTGTTATACTCGATGAGTAGACTTTGTTATACTCGATCAGGGGACTTTGTTATACTCGACCAGGGAACTTTGTTATACTAGATCAGGGGACTTTGTTATACTCGATCAGGGGACTTTGTTTTACTCGATCATGGGAATCTGTAATACTCGACCAGGTGACTTTGTTATACTCTACCAGGGGACTTTGTTATACTCAACTAGGGGCCTTTTTTGTGCTCGATCATGGGAATCTGTAACACTCGACCAGGTGACTTTGTTATACTCAATCACGGGACTTTGTTATACTTGATCAGGGGGCTTTGTTATACTCGATCAGGGGACTTTGTTATACTCGATTAGGGGGCTTTGTTATACTCGACTAGGCGCTTTTGTTATGCTCGATAAGGGTGCTTTGTTATTCTCGATCAGGGGCCTTTGTTATACTCGATGAGGGGACTTTGTTATACTCGACCAGGGTTTTTGTTATGCTCGATCAGGGGGCTTTGTTATACACGATCAGGGGCCTATGTTGTGCTTGACTAGTTAACTTTGTTATACTCGACGAGGGGACTTTGCTCTTCTCGATCACGGGACTTTGTTATACTCGACCAGCGACTTTGTTATACTCGATCAGGGGACTTTGTTATGCTCGATCAGGGGACTTTGGTATACTCGATCAGGGGACTTTGTTATACTCGATCAGGGGACTTTGTTATACTCGATCAGGGGACTTTGTTATACTCGATCAGGTGACTTTGTTATTTCGATCAGGAGGTTTTTTATACTCGACTAGGCGCTTTGTTATCTCGATAAGGGACTTTGTTATTCTCGATGAGGGGGCTTTGTTATACTCGATCAGGGTTTTTGTTATACTCGACAATGGACTTTTTTATCTCGATCAGGGGACTTTGTTATACTCGATCAGGGACTTTGTTATACTCGATCAGGGACTTTGTTATACTCGATCAGGGACTTTGTTATACTCGACCAGGGAACTTTGTTATACTCGACAGGGACTTATCTTTCTCGATCAGGGGACTTTGTTATACTCGATCAGGGGACTTTTTATACTCGATCAGGGGACTTTGTTATGCTCGATCAGGGGACTTTGTTATACTCGATTAGGGACTTTCTTATACTCGATGAGGGACTTTGTTATACTCGATCAGGGGACTTTGTTATACTCGACTAGGGACTTTGTTTACTCGATCAGGGGAGTTTGTTATTCTCGATCAGGGGGACTTTGTTATACTCGATCAGGGGACTTTGTTATACTCGACAAGGGACTTTGTTATACTCGATCAGGGACTTTGTTATACTCGATCAGGGGACTTTGTTATACTCGATCAGGGGACTTTGTTATACTCGATCAGGGACTTTGTTATACTCGATCAGGGGACTTTGTTATACTCGACCAGGGACTTTGTTATACTCGATCAGGGACTTTGTCATACTCGATCAGGAGATTTTGTTTTACTCGATCAGGGGACGCTGTAATACTCGACGAGGGGGCTTTGCTATCGTCGACCAGGGAATTTGTTATACTCGATCAGGGGACTTTGTTATACTCGATCAGTGACTTTGTTATACTCGATCAGGGGACTTTGTTATACTCGATCAGGGGACTTTGTTATACTCGATGAGGGACTTTGTTATACTCGATCAGGGGACTTTGTTATACTCGAGCAGTGGACTTTGTTATACTCGATCAGGGGACTTTGTTATACTCGATCAGGTACTTTGTTATACTCGATCAGGGACTTTGTTATACTCGATTAGGGGACTTTGTTATACTCGATTAGGGACCTTTGTTATACTCGATGAGGGGACATTGTTATACTCGATCAGGGGATTTTGTTATACTCGATCAGGGGACTTTGTTATGCTCGATCAAGGGACTTTGTTACTTGATCAGGGAACTTTCTTACACTCGAAGAGGGACCTTTGTTATTCTCGATGAGGGGACTTTGTTATGCTCGACCAGGGGACTTTGTTATCCTCGACCAGGGAGCTTTGTTATACTAGATCAGGGGACTTTGTTATACTCGATCAGGGGACTTTGTTTTACTCGATCATGGGAATCTGTAATACTCGACCAGGTGACTTTGTTATACTCTACCAGGGGACTTTGTTATACTCAACTAGGGGCCTTTGTTGTGCTCGATCATGGGAATCTGTAATACTCGACCAGGTGACTTTGTTATACTCAATCACGGGACTTTGTTATACTTGATCAGGGGCTTTGTTATTCTCGATCAGGGGCCTTTGTTATACTCGATCAGGGGACTTTGTTATCCTCGACCAGGGAACTTTGTTATACTTGAGCAGAGGACTTTGTTATCCTCGAGCAGGGGACATTGTTTTCCCCGACCAGGGGACTTTGTTATATTCGAGCAGGGGACTTTGTTATCCTCGACCAGTGGACTTTGTTATACTCGATCAGGGGACTTTGTTTTACTCGATCAGGGAACTTTGTTATACTCGATCAGGGACCTTTGTTATACTCGATGAGGTAACTTTGTTATACTCGATCAGGGGATTTTGTTATACTCGATCAGGGGACTTTGTTATACTCGAGCAGGGGACATTGCTATCCTCGACCAGGGGACTTTGTTATACTGGACCAGGGGACTTTGTTTAACTCGATCAGGGGAATCTGTAATACTCGACCAGAGGACTTTTTTATACTCGACCAGGGGACTTTGCTCTTTTCGATCAAAGGACTTTGTTATACTCGATCAGGGGACAATTTTTATACTCGATCAGGGGACTTTGTTATGCTCGATGAGGAAACTTTGGTATACTCGATCAGGGGCCGTTGTTATACTCGATCAGGGGACTTCGTTATACTCGATGAAAGGGCTTTGTTATACTCGATCAGGGAACTTCGTTATTTTCTATCAGCGGGCTTTGTTATACTCCATCAGGGGACTTTGTTATAATCGATCAGGGACCTTTGTTATACTCGATGAGGGGACTATGTTATACTCGATCAGGGGAATTTGTTATACTCGACCAGTGGACTTTGTTATACTCAATCAGGGGACTTTGTTATACTCGATTAGTGAACTTTGTTATACTTGATTAGGGACCTTTGTTATACTCGATTAGGGGAATTTGTTATACTCGATCAGGGGATTTTGTTATACTCGATCAGGGGAATTTGTTATGCTCGATCAAGGGACTTTGTTATACTCGATCAGGGAACATTGTTATACTCCATGAGGGGCCTTTGTTATACTCGATCAGTGGACTTTGTTTTACTCGACCAGGGGACTTTGGTATACTCTAGCATGGGACTTTGTTATCCTCGAGCAGGGGACTTAGTTATCCTCGATCAGGGGACGATCAGGGGACTTTGTTATACTAGACCAGGGAACTTTGTTATACTCGATCAGGGGACTTTGTTATACTCGATTAGGGACTTTGTCATACTGGACAAGGGGACTTTGTTATACTCGATCAGGGGACTTTGTTTTACTCTATCAGGGGAATTTGTAATACTCGACCAGGGGACTTTGTTATACTCGACCAGGGGAATTTGCTCTTTTCGATCAGGGGACTTTGTTTTTTTTACTCGATCAGGGAACATTGTTATGCTCGATTAGGAAACTTTGGTATACCTTATCAGGGGAGGTTGTTATGCTCGACTATTCGCTTTTGTTATGCTCGATAAGGGGGCTCTGTTATTCTCGATCACGGGCCTCTTTTATTCTCGATCAGGGGCCTTTGTTATACTCGATGAGGGGACTTTGTTATATTCGACCAGGGGACTTTGTTATCCTCGACCAGTCGACTTTGTTATACTCGATCAGGGGACTTTGTTATACACGATTAAGGAACTTTGTCATAATCGAGCAGGGGACTTTGTTATAATCGAGCACGGGACTCTGTTATCCTCGACCAGGGGACTTTGTTATACTCGATCAGGGGACATAGTTATACTCGAAAAGGGGACTTTGTTATACTCGACCAGGGAACTTTGTTATACTAGATCAGGGGACTTTGTTATACTCGATCAGGGGACTTTGTTTTACTCGATCATGGGAATCTGTAATACTCGACCAGGTGACTTTGTTATACTCTACCAGGGGACTTTGTTATACTCAACCAGGGGCCTTTGTTGTGCTCGATCATGGGAATCTGTAATACTCGACCAGGTGACTTTGTTATACTCGATCACGGGATTTTGTTATACTTGATCAGGGGGCTTTGTTATACTCGATCAGGGGACTTTGTTATACTCGATTAGGGGGCTTTGTTATACTCGACTAGGCGCTTTTGTTATGCTCGATAAGGGTGCTTTGTTATTCTCGATCAGGGGCCTTTGTTATACTCGATCAGGGGACTTTGTTATACTCGACCAGGGTTTTTGTTATACTCGATCAGGGGGCTTTGTTATACACGATCAGGGGCCTATGTTGTGCTCGACCAGTTAACTTTGTTATACTCGACGAGGGGACTTTGCTCTTCTCGATCACGGGACTTTGTTATACTCGACCAGCGACTTTGTTATACTCGATCAGGGGACTTTGTTATGCTCGATCAGGGGACTTTGGTATACTCGATCAGGGGACTTTGTTATATTCGATCAGGGGACTTTGTTATACTCGATCAGGGGACTTTGTTACACTCCATCAGGGGACTTTGTTATAATCGATGAGGGTCCTTTGTTATAATCGATGAGGGGAGTATGTTATACTTAATCAGGGGACTTAGTTATACTCGATTAGGGAACTTTTTATACTCGATTAGGGACCTTGTTATACTCGATTAGGGAACTTTGTTATACTCGATCAGGGGATTTTGTTATACTCGACCAGGGGACTTTGTTATACTCGAGCAGGGGACTTTGTTATCCTCGAACAGGGGACTAAGTTCTCCTCGATCAGGGGACTTTGTTATACTCGATCAGGGGACTTTGTTATAATCGATCAGGGACTTTTGTTATGCTCGATGAGGGGACTATGTTATACTCGACGAGGAGACTTTGCTCTTTTCGATCAGGGGACTTTGTTATACTCGATCAGGGGACATTTTTATACTCGATCAGGGGACTTTGTTATGCTCGTTCAGGGGATTTTGTTATACTCGACCAGGGAACTTTGTTGTACTCGACAAGGGACGTTATTATTTTCGATCAGGGGACTTTGTTATATTCGATTAGAAAACTTTGTTATACTCGATCAGGGGATTTTGTTATACACGATCAGAGGCTTATGTTATGCTCGACAGAGGATTTTGTTATACTCGATCACGGGATTTTGTTAAACTTGATCAGGGGGCTTTGTTATACTCGATCAGGGGACTTTGTTATACTCGATTAGGGGGCTTTGTTATACTCGACCAGGCGCTTTTGTTATGCTCGATAAGGGTGCTTTGTTATTCTCGATCAGGGGCCTTTGTTATACTCGATCAGGGGACTTTGTTATACTCGACCAGGGTTTTTGTTATACTCGATCAGGGGGCTTTGTTATACACGATCAGGGGCCTATGTTGTGCTCGACCAGTTAACTTTGTTATACTCGACGAGGGGACTTTGCTCTTCTCGATCACGGGACTTTGTTATACTCGACCAGCGACTTTGTTATACTCGATCAGGGGACTTTGTTATGCTCGATCAGGGGACTTTGGTATACTCGATCAGGGGACTTTGTTATATTCGATCAGGGGACTTTGTTATACTCGATCAGGGGACTTTGTTATATTCCATCAGGGGACTTTGTTATAATCGATGAGGGTCCTTTGTTATAATCGATGAGGGGACTATGTTATACTTAATCAGGGGACTTAGTTATACTCGATTAGGGAACTTTTTATACTCGATTAGGGACCTTGTTATACTCGATTAGGGAACTTTGTTATACTCGATCAGGGGATTTTGTTATACTCGACCAGGGGACTTTGTTATACTCGAGCAGGGGACTTTGTTATCCTCGAACAGGGGACTAAGTTCTCCTCGATCAGGGGACTTTGTTATACTCGATCAGGGGACTTTGTTATAATCGATCAGGGACTTTTGTTATACTCGATGAGGGGACTATGTTATACTCGACGAGGAGACTTTGCTCTTTTCGATCAGGGGACTTTGTTATACTCGATCAGGGGACATTTTTATACTCGATCAGGGGACTTTGTTATGCTCGTTCAGGGGATTTTGTTATACTCGACCAGGGAACTTTGTTGTACTCGACAAGGGACGTTATTATTTTCGATCAGGGGACTTTGTTATACTCGATCAGGGGATTTTGTTATACACGATCAGAGGACTTTGTTATACTCGATCAGGGGACTTTGTTATACTAGAACAGGGGACTTTGTTATCATCGACCAGGGGACTTTTTTATACTCGATCAGGGGATTTTGTTATACTCTATCAGGGGACTTTGTTATGCTCGATCAAGGGACTTTCTTATACTCGATGAGGGAACTTTGTTACACTCGATGAGGGGCCTTTTTTATACTCGATCAGGGGACTTTGTTATACTCGAGAGGGGACTTTGTTATACTCGAGCAGGGGACTTTGTTATCCTCGAGCAGGGGAATTTGTTATCCTCGACCAGGGGACTTTGTTATACTGGACCAAGGGACATTGTTTTACTCGATCAGGGGAATCTGTAATACTCGACCAGGGGACTTTCTTATACTCGACCAGGGAACTTTGCTTTTTTCGATCAGGGGACTTTGTTAAACTCGATCAGGGGAAAATTTTTATACTCGATCAGGGGACTTTGTTATGTTCGATCAGGAAACTTTGGTATACTCGATCAGGGACGTTTATTATACTCGATGTGGAGACTATGTTATACTCGATCAGGGGACTTTGTTATACTCGACCAGGGAACTTTGTTATACTAGATCAGGGGACTTTGTTATACTCGATCAGGGGACTTTGTTTTACTCGATCATGGGAATCTGTAATACTCGACCAGGTGACTTTGTTATACTCTACCAGGGGACTTTGTTATACTCAACCAGGGGCCTTTGTTGTGCTCGATCATGGGAATCTGTAATACTCGACCAGGTGACTTTGTTATACTCGATCACGGGACTGTGTTATACTTGATCAGGGGGCTTTGTTATACTCGATCAGGGGACTTTGTTATACTCGATTAGGGGGCCTTGTTATACTCGACTAGGCGCGTTTGTTATGCTCGATAAGGGTGCTTTGTTATTCTCGATCAGGGGCCTTTGTTATACTCGTTCAGGGGACTTTGTTATACTCGACCAGGGTTTTTGTTATACTCGATCAGGGGGCTTTGTTATACACGATCAGGGGCCTATGTTGTGCTCGACTAGTTAAGTTTGTTATACTCGACGAGGGGACTTTGCTCTTCTCGATCACGGAACTTTGTTATACTCGACCAGCGACTTTGTTATACTCGATCAGGGGACTTTGGTATACTCGATCAGGGGCCGTTGCTATACTCGATCAGGGGACTTTGTTATACTCCATCAGGGGACTTTGTTATAATCGATGAGGGTCCTTTGTTATGCTCGATCAGGGGACTCTGTTATACTCGAGAAGTGGACTTTGTGATACTCAATCAGGGGACTTTGTTATACTCGATTAGGGAACTTTGTTATACTCGATTAGGGACCTTTGTTATACTCGATGAGGGGACTTTGTTATACTCGATCAGGGGATTTTGTTATACTCGACAAGAGGACTTTGTTAAGCTCGACCAGGGGACTTTGTTATACTCGAGCAGGGGACTTTGTCTTCCTCGACCAGTGGACATTGTTATACTCGATCAGGGGACTTTGTTTTACTCGATCAGGGAACTTTGTTATACTCGATTAGGGACCTTTGTTATACTCGATGAGGTGACTTTGTTATACTCGATCAGGGGATTTTGTCATAGTCGATCAGGGTCTTTGTTATACTCGAGCAGGGGACATTGTTATCCTCGACCAGGGGTCTTTGTTATACTGGACCAGGGGACTTTGTTTAACTCGATCAGGGGAATCTGTAATACTCGACCAGAGGACTTTTTTATACTCGACCAGGGGACTTTGCTCTTTTCGATCAAAGGACTTTGTTATACTCGATCAGGGGACAATTTTTATACTCGATCAGGGGAATTTGTTATTCTCGATCAGGAAACTTTGGTATACTCGATCAGGGGCCGTTGTTATACTCGATCAGGGGACTTCGTTATACTCGATGAAAGGGCTTTGTTATACTCGATCAGGGAACTTTGTTATTTTCTACCAGGGGGCTTTGTTATACTCCATCAGGGGACTTTGTTATAAGCGATCAGGGACCTTTGTTATACTCGATGAGGGGACTATGTTATACTCGATCAGGGGATTTTGTTATTCTCGTCCAGTGGACTTTGTTATACTCAATCAGGGGACTTTGTTATACTCGATTAGTGAACTTTGTTATACTCGATTAGGGATCTTTGTTATACTCGATGAGGGGACTTTGTTATACTCGATCAGGGGATTTTGTAATACTCGATCAGGGGAATTTGTTATGCTCGATCAAGGGACTTTGTTATACTCGATCAGGGAACATTGTTATACTCGATGAGGGGCCTTTGTTATACTCGATCAGGGGACTTTGTTTTACTCGACCAGGGGACTTTGGTATACTCTAGCATTGGACTTTGTTATCCTCGAGCAGGGGACTTAGTTATCCTCGATCAGGGGACGATCAGGGGACTTTGTTATACTAGACCAGGGAACTTTGTTATACTCGATCAGGGGACTTTGTTATACTCGATCAGGGACTTTGTCATACTGGACAAGGGGACTTTGTTATACTCGATCAGGGGATTTTGTAATACTCGATCAGGGGAATTTGTTATGCTCGATCAAGGGACTTTGTTATACTCGATCAGGGAACATTGTTATACTCGATGAGGGGCCTTTGTTATACTCGATCAGGGGACTTTGTTTTACTCGACCAGGGGACTTTGGTATACTCTAGCATTGGACTTTGTTATCCTCGAGCAGGGGACTTAGTTATCCTCGCTCAGGGGACGATCAGGGGACTTTGTTATACTAGACCAGGGAACTTTGTTATACTCGATCAGGGGACTTTGTTATACTCGATCAGGGACTTTGTCATACTGGACAAGGGGACTTTGTTATACTCGATCAGGGGACTTTGTTTTACTCTATCAGGGGAATCTGTAATACTCGACCAGGGGACTTTGTTATACTCGACCAGGGGAATTTGCTCTTTTCGATCAGGGGACTTTGTTATACACGAACAGGGGACTTTTTTTTACTAGATTAGGGGACATTGTTATGCTCGATCAGGAAACTTTGATATACTTTATCAGGGGCCGTTGTTATACTCGATGATGCGGCTTTGTTATACTCGACTATTCGCTTTTGTTATGCTCGATAAGGGGGCTCTGTTATTCTCGATCACGGGCTTCTGTTATTCTCGATCAGGGGCCTTTGTTATACTCGATGAGGGGACTTTGTTATATTCGACCAGGGGACTTTGTTATACTCGAGCAGGGGACTTTGTTATCCTCGACCAGTCGACTTTTTTATACTCGATCAGGGGACTTTGTTATACTCGATCAAGGAACTTTGTCATAATCGAGCAGGGGACTTTGTTATCCTCGAGCACGGGACTCTGTTATCCTCGACCAGGGGACTTTGTTATACTCGATCAAGGGACATAGTTATACTCGAAAAGGGGACTTTGTTATACTCGATCAGGGACGTTTGTTATACTCGATGTGGGGACTATGTTATACTCGATCAGGGGACTTTGTTATGCTCGATCAGGGGACTTTGTTATACTCGACCAGGGAACTTTGTTATACTCGACAAGGGACGTTACTCTTTTCGATCAGGGGACTTTGTTATACTCGATCAGGGGCCTTATTTATACTCGATCAGGGGACTTTGTTATGCTCGATCAGGGGACTTTGTTATACTCGATTAGGAAACTTTCTTACACTCGAAAAGGGGCCTTTGTTATACTCGATGAGGGGACTTTGTTATACTTGACCAGGGGACATTGTTTTACTCGAGCAGGGGACTTTGTTATCCTCGAGCAGGGGACTTTGTTATCCTCGAGCAGGGGACTTTGTTATCCTCAACAAGGGGACTTTGTTATACTCGATCAGGAGACTTTGTTATCCTCGATCAGGGGACTTTGTTATTCTCGATCAGGGGACTTTGTTATACTCGATCAGGTGACTATGTTATACTCGATCAGGGGACTTTGTTATACTCCACCAGGGAACTTTGTTATACTGGATCAGGTGACTTTGTTATACTCGTCAGGGGACTTTATTTTACTCGATCAGGGGAATCTGTAATACTCGACCAGGGGACTTTGTTATCCTCGATCAGAGGAATTTGTTATACTCGATCAGGGGACTTTGTTATATTCGATCAGGGGACTTTGTTATACTCGATCAGGGGACTTTGTTATACTCCATCAGGGAACTTTGTTATAATCGATGAGGGTCCTTTGTTGTACTCGATGAGGGGACTTTGTTATACTCGATCAGGGGACTCTGTTATACTCGAGAAGTGGACTTTGTGATACTCAATCAGGGGACTTTGTTATACTTGATTAGGGAACTTTTTATACTCGAATAGTGACCTTGTTATACTCGATTAGGGAACTTTGTTATACTCGATTAGGGACCTTTGTTATACTCGATGAGAGGCCTTTGTTATACTCGATCAGGGGGCTTTGTTATACTCGACCAGGGGACTTTGATATACTCGAGCAGGGGACTTTGTTATCCTCGAGCAGGGGACTTAGTTATCCTCGATCAGGGGACTTTGTTTTACTCGATCAGGGGAATTTGTTATAATCAATCAGAGACCTTTGTTATACTCGAAGAGGGGACTATGTTATACTCGATCAGGGGACTTTGTTATACTTGATTAGGGGACTTTGTTATACTCCATCAGGGGACTTTGTTATAATCGATGAGGGACTTTGTTATACTCGATGAGGGGACTATGTTATACTCGATCAGGGGACTTTGTTATACTCGACAAGTGGACTTTGTTATACTCAATCAGGGGACTTTGCTATACTCGATTAGGGAACTTTTTATACTCGATTAGGGAACTTTGTTATACTCGATTAGGGACCTTTGTTATACTCGATGAGGGGTCTTTGTTATACTCAATCAGGGGATTTTGTTATACTCGATCAGGGGAATTTGTTATGCTCGATCAAGGGACTTTGTTATACTCGATCAGGGAACATTGTTATACTCAATGAGGGGCCTTTGTTTTACTCGATCAGGGGACTTTGTTATACTCCATCAGGGGACTTTATTATACTCGACCAGGGGACTTTGATATACTCGAGCAGGGTACTTTGTTATCCTCGAGCAGGGGACTTAGCTATCCTCGATCATGGGACTTTGTTATACTCGATCAGGGGACTTTGTTATAATCGATCAGGGACCTTTGTTTTACTATATGAGGGGACTATGTTATACTCGATCAGGGGACTTTGTTATACTCGATCAGGGACTTTGTCATACTGGACAAGGGGACTTTGTTTTACTCGATCAGGGGAATCTGTAATACTCGACCAGGGGACTTTGTTATACTCGACCAGGGGAATTTGCTCTTTTCGATCAGGGGACTTTGTTATACTCGATGAGGGGACTTTTTTGTACTCGATCAGGGGACTTTGTTATCCTCGATTAGGAAACTTTGGTATACTTATCAGGGGCCGTTGTTATTCTCGATTAGGGGACTTTGTTATACTCGACTAGGCGCTTTTGGTATGCTCGATAAGAAGATTTTGTTATACTCGATTAGGTAACTTTGTTATGCTCGATGAAAGGACTTTGTTATACTCGATCAGGAAACTTTGTTATACTCGATGAGGGGCCTTAGTTATACTCGATCAGGGGACTTTGTTATACTCGAAAAGGGGACTTTGTTATAATCGAGCAGGGGACTTTGTTTTCTTCGAGTAGGGGACTTTGTTATCCTCGACCAGGGGACTTTGTTATACTCGTTCAGGGGACATTGTTATACTCGAAAAGGGGACTTTGTTATACTCGATCAGGGACGCATGTTATACTCGATGTGGGGACTATGTTATACTCGATCAGGGGACTTTGTTATACTCAACCAATCGAACTTTGTTATACTCGATCAGGGGACTTTGTTATACTCGATCAGGGACTTTGTCATACTGGACCAGGGGACTTTGTTATTCCCGATCAGGGGACTTTGTTTTACTTGATTATGGGAATCTGTAATACTCGACGAGGGGACTTTGTTATACTCGACCAGGAGACTTTGTTATACTCAACACAGGGGCCTTTGATGTGCTCGATCAGGGGACTTTGTTAAACTAGATGAGGGGCCTTTGTTATACTCGATCAGGGGACTTTGTTATACTCGACCAGGGGAATTTGTTATCCTCGACCAGGGTTTTTGTTATACTCGATCAGGGGGCTTTCTTATACATGATCAGGGGAATGTTATGCTCGACCAGTTAACTTTGTTATACTCGACGAGGGGACTTTGCTCTTCTCGATCACGGGACTTTGTTATACTCGATCAGGGGACTTTGTTATACTCGACCAGGGGACTTTGTTATACTCGACCAGGAAAATTTGTTATCCTCGACCAGGATTTTTGTTATACTCGATCAGGGGGCTTTCTTATACACGATCAGGGGAATGTTATGCTCGACCAGTTAACTTTGTTATACTCGACGAGGGGACTTTGCTCTTCTCGATCACGGGACTTTGTTATACTCGATCATGGGACTTTGTTATACTCGACCAGGGGACTTTGTTATGCTCGATCAGCGGACTTTGGTATACTCGATGAGGGGGCTTTGTTATACTCGATCAGGGGACTTTGTTATATTCGATCAGGGGGTTTTGTTATACTCGACTAGGCGCTTTTGTTATGCTCGATAAGGGGGCTTTTTTATTCTCGATGAGGGGCCTTTGTTATACTCGATCAGGGTTTTTGTTATACTCGACAAGGGACTTTACTCTTTTCGAATAGGGGACTTTGTTATACTCGATCAGGGGACTTTTTTATACTCGATCAGGGGGCTTTGTTATGCTCGATCAGGAGATTTTGTTATACTCGACCAGGGAGCTTTGTTGTACTCGACAAGAGACGTTATTATTTTCGATCAGAGGACTTTGTTAAATTCGATTAGGGGACTTTTTATACTCGATCAGGGG
The DNA here is from genome assembly GCA_958450375.1 of Homarus gammarus. Classification (NCBI taxonomy): domain Eukaryota; kingdom Metazoa; phylum Arthropoda; class Malacostraca; order Decapoda; family Nephropidae; genus Homarus; species Homarus gammarus. The sequence continues at coordinate 891,808 of CAUDMG010003396.1, forward strand.
ATTTTGTTATACACGATCAGAGGCTTATGTTATGCTCGACAGAGGATGTTGTTATACTCGATCAGAGGACTTTGTTATACTCGACCAGGGGACTTTGTTATACTCGATCAGGGAGCTTTGTTACACTCGATGAGGGGCCTTTGTTATACTCGATGAGGGGACTTTGTTATACTCGAGAGGGGACTTTGTTATATTCGAGCAGAGGACTTTGTTATCCTCGAGCAGGGGAATTTGTTATCCTCGACCAGGGGACTTTGTTATACTGGACCAGGGGACTTTGTTTTACTCGATCAGGGGAATCTGTAATACTCGACCAGGGGACTTTCTTATACTCGACCAGGGGAATTTGCTCTTTTCGATCAGGGGACTTTTGTATTCTCCATCAGGGGACTTTTTTATACTCGATCAGGGGACTTTGTAATGCTCGATCAGGGGACTTTGTTATACTCGACCATGGAAATTTGTTATACTCGACAAGGGACTTTACTCTTTTCGATCAGGGGACTTTGTTATACTCGATGAGGGGAAAATTTTTATACTCGATCACGGGACTTTGTTATGCTCGAACAGGAAACTTTGGTATACTCGATCAGGGGACTTAGTTATATTCGATCAGGGGACTTTGTTATACTGGACCAGGGGACTTTGTTATACTTGACCAGGGGACGTTCTTATACTGGACCAGGCGACTTTGTTATACTCGATGAGGGGGCTTTTTTCACTCAATCACGGAACTTTGTTATACTCTATCAGGGGGCTTTGTTATACTCGACTAGGCGCTTTTGTTATACTCGTTAAGGGGGCTTTGTTATTCTCGATAAGGGGCCGTTGTTATACTCGATCAGGGGACTTTGTTATACTCGACTAGGGGACTTTGTTATACTCGAGCAGGGGACTTTCTTATCCTCGACCAGGGGACTTTGTTATACTCGATCAGGGGAATTTGTTATACTCGATCAGGGGACTTTGTTATTCTCGATCAGGATACTTTGTTATACTCGATTGGGGACCTTTGTTATACTTGATCAGGGGATTTTGTTATACTCGATCAGGGAACTTTATTATGCTCGACCAAGGGACTTTGTTATACTCGCTGAGGGGACGTTTTTATACTCGACCAGGGGATTTTGTTATACTCGATCAGGGAACTTTGTCATGCTCGATCAAGGGACTTTGTTATACTCGATGAGGATACTTTGTTATACTCGATTAGGGACCTTTGTTATACTCGATGAGGGGACTTTGTTATATTCGATCAGGGGATTTTGTTATACACGATCAAGGGACTTTGTTATACTCGATGAGGATACTTTGTTATACTCGATTAGGGACCTTTGTTATACTCGATGAGGGGACTTTGTTATACTCGATCAGGGGATTTTGTTATACACGATCAGGGAACTTTTTTATGCTCGATCAAGGGACTTTGTTATACTCGATCAGGAAACTTTGTTATACTCGAAAAGGGGCCTTTGTTATACTCGATCAGAGGACTTTCTTATACTCGAAAATGGACTTTGTTATACTCGAGCAGGGGACTTTGTTATACTCGACCAGGGATCTTTGATATACTCGATCAGGGGACTTTGTTATACTCGATCAGGGACTTTGTCATACTCGAGCAGGGGACTTTCTTATACTCGAAAATGGATCTTTGTTATACTCGATCAGGGGATTTTGTTATACACGATCAGAGGCTTATGTTATGCTCGATCAGAGGATTTTGTCATACTCGATCAGAGGACTTTGTTATACTCGACTAGGGAACTCTATTATACTCGACCAGGGGACTTTGTTATACTCGATCAGGGGACTTTGTTATAGTCGATCAGGGGGCTTTGTTATACACGATGAGGGGCCTATGTTATGCTCGATCAGGGGACTTTGTTATACTCGAATAAGGTTTTTGTTATACTCGATCAAGGGACTTTCTTATACTCGATCAGGTGACTTTGTTATACTCGACCCGAGAACTTTGTTATAGTCGACCAAGGGACCTTGCTCTTCTTGATCGGGGGACTTTGTTATACTCGATCAAGGGACTTTGTTATGCTCGATCAGGGAACTTTGTTATACTCGATTAGGGGCCTTTGTTATAATCGATCAGGGGACATTGTTATACTCGAGCAGGGGACTTTGTTATACTCGAGCAGGGGACATTGTTATCCTCGACCAGGGTTTTTCTTATACTGGATCAGGGGGTTTTGTTATACACGATCAGGGGCCTATGTTATGCTCGATCAGGGGACTTTGTTATACTCGATCAGGGGACTTTGTTATACTCGATCCGGGTACTTTGTTATACTCGATTAGGGGACTTTGTCATGCTCGATCAGGAAACTTTGTTATACTCAATTAGGGGCCTTTGTTATACTCGAACAGGGGACATTGTTATACTCGAGCAGGGGACTCTGTTATCCTCGAGCAGGGGAATTTGTTATCCTCGACCAGGGGACTTTGTTATACTCGATCAGGGGACTTTGTTTTACTCGATCATGGGAATCTGTAATACTCGACTAGGGGACTTTGTTATACTCGACCAGGGGACTTTGTTATACTCAACCAGGGGCCTTTGTTGTGCTCGATGAGGGGACTTTGTTAAACCAGATGAGGGGCCGTTGTTATACTCGATCAGGGGACTTTGTTACACTCGATGAGGGGGCTTTGTTATACTCGATCAGGGGACTTTGTTATACTCTATCAGGGGGCTTTGTTATTCTTGATCAGGGACCTTTGTTATACTCGATCAGGACTTTTTTGTTATACTCGATCAGGGACCTTTGTTATACTCGATTAGGGGACTTTATTATATTCGATCAGGGTTTTTTTTATACTCGATCAGGGGAATTTGTTATGCTCGGTCAGGGGACTTTGTTATACTCGATCTAGGAACTTTGTTATACTCGATGAGGGGCCTTTGTTATATCCGATCATTGGCTTTGTTATACTCGACCAGGGGACTTTGTTATACTCGAACAGGGGGACAATGTTATACTCTATTAGGGGACTTTGTTGTACTCGGTCAAGGGACTTTGTTATATTCGATTAGGGGACTTTGTTATACTCGATCAGAGGATTTTGTTATACACGATCAGAGGCCTATGTTATGCTCGATCAGAGGATTTTGTTATACTCGATCAGAGGACTTTGTTATACTCGTCCAGGGGACTTGGTTATACTCGAACAGGGTACTTTGTTATCCTCGACCAGGGGACTTTTTTATACTCGATCAGGGGATTTTGTTATACTCGATCAGGGGACTTTGTTATGCTCGATAAAGGGACTTTGTTATACTCGATCAGGGAACTTTGTTATACTCGATGAGGGGCCTTTGTTATACTCGTTCAGGGGTACTTTGTTTTACTCGATTAGGGGAATCTGTAATACTCGACCAGGGGACTTTCTTATACTCGACCATGGGACTTTGCTCTTTAAAATCAGGGGACTTTGTTACACTCGATCAGGGGAAAATTTTTATACTCGATCAGGGGACTTTGTTTTGCTCGATCAGGAAACTTTGGTATACTCGATCAGGGGCCGTTGTTATACTCGATCAGGGTACTTTGTTATACTCGATGAGGGGGCTTTGTTAGACTCGATCAGGCGCTTTTGTTATGGTCGATAACGGGGCTTTGTTATACTCGAACCAGGGGATTATACTCAACCAGGGGACTTTGTTATACTCGAACAGTAGACATTGTTATCCTCGACCAGTGGACTTTGTTATCCTCGATCAGGGAACTTGGTTATACTCCACCAGGGGACTTTGTTATAATCGATGAGGGACCTTTGTTATACTCGATGAGGGGACTATGTTATACTCGATCAGGGGAGTTTGTTATGCTCGATCAGGGGACTTTGGTATACTCGACGAGGGGACTTTGTTATACTCGAGCAGGGGACTTTGTTATCCTCGAGCAGGGGACTTAGTTATCCTCGATCAGGGGACTTTGTTATCCTCGATCAAGGCACTTTGATATACTCGATGAGGGGACTATGTTATACTCGATCAGGGGACTTTGTTATACTCGATCAGGGGACTTTGTTATTATCGATCAGGGACCTTTGTTAAACTCGATGAGGGGACTATGTTATACTCGATCAGAGGACTTTGTTATACTCGACAAGTGGACATTGTTATACTCAATCAGGTGACTTTGTTATACTCGATTAGGGAACTTTGTTATACTCGATTAGGGACCTTGTTATACTCGATTAGGGAACTTTGTTATACTCGATTAGGGACCTTTGTTATACTCGATGAGGGGACTTTGTTATACTCGATGAGGGGATTTTGTTATACTCGATCAGGGGAATTTGTTATGCTCGTTCAAGGGACTTTGTTATACTCGATTAGGGAACATTGTTATACTCGATGAGGGGCCTTTGTTATACTCGAGCAGGGCATTGGTTATACTCGACCAGGGGAATTTGATATACTCGAGCGGGGGACTTTGTTTTCCTCGAGCAGGGGACTTTGGTATACTCGATCAGGGGCCGTTGTTTTGCTGGATCAGGGGACTTTGTTATACTCGATGAGGGGGCTTTGATATACTCAATAAGGGGACTTTGTAATATTCGATCAGGGGGTTTTGTTATACTTGACTAGGCGCTTTTGTTATGCTCGATAAGGGGGCTTTGTTATTCTCGATGAGGGGCCTTTGTTATACTCGATCAGGGTTTTTGTTATACTCGACAAGGGACTTTACTCTTTTCGATCAGGGACTTTGTTATACTCGACTAGGGAACTTTGTTATACTCGACAAGGGACGTTACTCTTTTCGATCAAGGGACTTTGTTATACTCGATGAGGGGACTTAGTTATATTCGATCAGGGGACTTTGTCAAAATGGACCAGGGGACTTTGTTATACTTGACCAGGGGACGTTCTCATACTGGACCAGGGGACTTTGTTATACTCGATGAGGTGGCTTTTTTCACTCAATCACGGAACTTTGATATACTCTATCAGGGGGCTTTGTTATACTCGAATAGGCGCTTTTGTTATGCTCGTTAGGGGGGCTTTGTTATCCTGGACAAGGGGACTTTGTTATACTCGACCAGGGGACTTTGTTATACTCGACCAGGGGACTTTCTTATACTCGACCAGGGGATTTTGTTATACTCGATCAGGGAACTTTGTTATGCTCGATCAAGGGACTTTGTTATACTCGATCAGGATACTTTGTTATGCTCGATCAGGGAACTTTGTTATACTCGATTAGGGGCCTTTGTTATAATCGATCAGGGGACATTGTTATACTCGAGCAGGGGACTTTGTTATACTCGAGCAGGGGACTTTGTTATCCTCGACCAGGGTTTTTCTTATACTGGATCAGGGGGCTTTGTTATATACGATCAGGGGTCTATGTTATGCTCGATCAGGGGACTTTGTTATACTCGATCAAGGGACTTTGTTATACTCGATCCGGGTACTCTGTTATACTCGATCAGGGGACTTTGTCATGCTCGATAAGGAAACTTTGTTATACTCGATTAGGGGCCTTTGTTATCCACGAGCAGGGGAATTTGTTATCCTCGACCAGGGGACTTTGTTATACTGGACCAGGGGACTTTGTTTTACTCAATCAGGGGAATCTGTAATACTCGACCAGGGGACTTTGTTATACTCGACCAGGGGACTTTGTTATACTCAACCAGGAGCCTTTGTTGTGCTCGATCAGGGGACTTTGTTATACTCGACCAGGGAACTTTGCTATACTCGATCAGGGGACTTTGTTATGCTCGATCAGGGGACTCTGTTTTACTCGATCATGGGAATCTGTAATACTCGACCAGGGGACTTTGTTATACTCAACCAGGGGCCTTTGTTGTGCTCGATGAGGGGACTTTGTTATACTCTATCAGGGGGCTTTGTTATACTTGACTAGGCGCTTTTGTTATCCTCGAGCAGGTGACTTTGCTATACTCGATCAGGGACCTTTGTTATACTCGATGAGGGGACTTTATTATATTCGATCAGGGGGTTTTTTATACTCGATCAGGGACTTTGTTATGCTCGATCAAGGGTCTTTGTTATACTCGATCTGGGAACTTTGTTATACTCGATGAGGGGCCTTTGTTATATCCGATCATTGGCTTTGTTATACTCGACCGGGGGACTTTGTTATACTCGAACAGTGGACTTAGTTATCCTCGACCAGGGGACTTTTTTATACTCGAACAGGGGACTTTGTTATACTCGATCAGTGGACTTTATTATACTCGATCAGGCGGACAATGTTATACTCTATTAGGGGACTTTGTTATACTCGGTCAAGGGACTTTGTTATATTCGATTAGGGGACTTTGTTATACTCGATCAGGGGATTTTCTTATACAAGATCAGAGGCTTATGTTATGCTCGATCAGAGGATTTTGTTATACTCGATCAGAGGACTTTGTTATCCTCGATCAGGGGACTTTGTTAAACTCGACCAGCGGACTTTGTTATATTCGAGCAGGGGACTTTGTTTTCCTCGACCAGGGACTTTGTTATACTCGATTTGGGACCTTTGTTATATTCGATGAGGGGACTTTGTTATGCTCGATCAAGGGACTTTGTTACTCGATCAGGGAATTTTCTTCCACTCGAAGAGGGGCCTTTGTTATACTCGATGAGGGGACTTTGTTATACTCGACCAGGGGACTTTGTTATACTCGAGCAGAGGACGTTGTTATCCTCGACAAGGGGACTTTTTTATACTCGATCAGGGGACTTTGTTATACTCGATCAGGGGACTTTGTTATACTCGATCAGGTGACTATGTTATACTCGCTCAGGGGACTGTGTTATACTCCACCAGGGAACTTTGTTATACTCGATCAGTAGACTTTGTTATACTCGATCAGGGACTTTGTCATACTGGACCAGGGAACTTTGTTATACTCGATTAGGGGACTTTATTTTACTCGATTAGGGGAATCTGTAATACTCGACCAGGGGACTTTGTTATCCTCGATCAGGGAACTTTGTTATACTCGATCAGGGGACTTTGTTATACTCGATCAGGTGACTATATTATACTCGCTCAGGGGACTTTGTTATACTCCACCAGGGAACTTTGTTATACTCGATCAGGGGACTTTGTTATACTCGATCAGGGACTTTGTCATACTGGACCAGGGAACTTTGTTATACTCGATTAGGGGACTTTATTTTACTCGATTAGGGGAATCTGTAATACTCGACCAGGGGACTTTGTTATCCTCGATCAGGGAACTTTGTTATACTTGATCAGGGGGCTTTGCATATATTCGATCAGGGTTTTTGTTATACTCGATCAAGGGACTTTCTAATACTCGATCACGGGACTGTTTTATACTCGACCAGGGAACTTTGTAATAGTCGACCAGAGGACTTTGCTCTTCTCGATCAGGGGACTTTGCTATACTCGATGAGGGACTTTGTTATACTCGATCAGGGGAATTTGTTATGCTCGATCAGGGAACTTTGTAATACTCGATTAGGGGACATTGTTATTCTCGACGAGGGGACTTTGTTATACACGATCAGGGGTCAATGTTATGCTCTACCAGGGAACTTTGTTATGCTCGACGAGGAGACTTTGCTCTTTTCCATCAGGGGACTTTGTTATACTGGATCAGGGGACTTTTTTATACTCGATCAGGGGACTTTCTTATGCTCGATCAGGAAACTTTGTTATAGTCGATCAGGGGCTGTTGTTATACTCGATGAGGGGACTTTGTTATACTCGATGAGGGTGCGTTGTTATACTCGATCAGGTGCTTTTGTTGTGGTCGATAACGGGACTTTGTTATACTCGAACCAGGAGACTTTGTTATCCTCGACCAGTGGACTATGTTATACTCAATCAGGGGACTTTGTTATACTCGATTAGGGAACTTTGTTATACTCGATTAAGGACCTTTGTTATACTCGATGAAGGGACTTTGTTATTCTCGATCAGGGAATTTTGTTATACTCGATCAGGGGATTTTGTTATACTCGATTAGGGGACTTGGTTATACTCGAGCAGGGGACTTTGTTATACTCGATTAGGGAACTTTGTTTTACTCGATTAGCGACCTTTGTTATACTCGACCAGGGGACTTTGTTATACTCGAGCAGGGGACTTTGTTATCCTCGAGCAGGGGACTTTGTTATCCTCGATCAGGGGACTTTCTTATACTCGATCAGGGGACTTTGTTTTAATCGATCAGGGACCTTTGTTATACTCGATGAGGGGACTATGTTATACTCGATCAGGGGACTTTGTTATACTCGATCAGGGGACTTTCTTATACTCCATCAGGGGACTTTGTTATATTCGATCAGGGACCATTGTTATACTCGATGAGGGGACTATGTTATACTCGATGAGGGGACAGTGTTATACTCGACAAGTGGACTTTGATATACTAAATCAGGGGACTTTGTAATACTCGATTAGGCTACTTTGTTATACTCGAATAGGGACCTTGTTATACTCGTTTAGGGAACTTTGTTATACTCGATTAGGGACCTTTGTTATACTTGATCAGGGGATTTTGTTATACTCGATCAGGGGCCTTTGTTATACTCGATCAGGGGACTTTCTTATACTCGAAAATGGGACTTTGTTCTACTCGACCAGGGAACTTTGATATACTCGATCAGGGGACTTTGTTATACTCGATGAGGGACTTTGTCATACTAGACCAGGGGACTTTGTTATACACGAGCAGGGGACTTTGATGTACTCGATCAGGCGGACAATGTTATAATCTAGAGGGGGACTTCGTTATACTCGGTCAAGGGACTTTGCTATATTCGATTAGGGGACTTTGTTATACTCGATCAGGGGATTTTGTTATACACGATCAGAGGCTTATGTTATGCTCGATCAGAGGATTTTGTTATACTCGATCAGAGGACTTTGTTATACTCGACCAGGGAACTCTATTATACTCGACCAGGGGACTTTGTTATACTCGATCAGGGGACTTTGTTATAGTCGATCAGGGGGCTTTGTTATACACGATCAGGGGCCTATGCTATGCTCGATCAGGGGACTTTGTTATACTCCAATAGGGTTTTTGTTATACTCGATCAAGGGACTTTCTTATACTCGATCAGGTGACTTTGTTATACTCGACCAGAGAACTTTGTTATAGTCGACCAAGGGACTTTGCTCTTCTCGATCAGGGAAATTTGTTATGCTCGATCAAGGGACTTTGTTATACTCGATGAGGGGACTTTTTAAAATCGACAAGGGGATTTTGTTATACTCGATCAGGGAACTTTGTTATGCTCGATCAAGGGACTTTGTTATACTCGATCAGGATACTTTGTTATACTCGATCAGGGACCTTTGTTATACTCGATGAGGAGACTTCGTTATTCTCGATCAGGGGATTTTGTTATACACGAACAGGGAACTTTGTTATGCTCGATCAAGGGATTTTGTTATACTCGATCAGGGGCCTTTGTTATACTCGATCAGGGGACTTTCTTTTACTCGAAAATGGGACTTTGTTATACTCGACCAGGGAACTTTGGTATACTCGATCAGGGGACTTTGTTATACTCGACTAGGGACTTTGTCATACTAGACCAGGAGACTTTGTTATACTCGAGCAGGGGACTTTGATATACTCGATCAGGCGGACAATGTTATACTCTAGAGGGGGACTTTGTTATACTGGATCAGTGGATTTTGTTATACACGATCAGAGGCTTATGTTATGCTCGATCAGAGGATTTTGTTATACTCGATCAGAGGACTTTGTTATACTCGACCAGGGAACTCTATTATACTCGACCAGGGGACTTTGTTATACTCGATCAGGGGACTTTGTTATAGTCGATCAGGGGGCTTTGTTATACACGATCAGAGGCCTATGTTATGCTCGATCAGGGGACTTTGTTATACTCGAATAGGGTTTTTGTTATACTCGATCAAGGGACTTTCTTATACTCGATCAGGTGACTTTGTTATACTCGACCAGAGAACTTTGTTATAGTCGACCAAGGGACTTTGCTCTTCTCGATCAGGGGACTTTGTTATACTCGATCAGGGGACTTTGTTATGCTCGATCAGGGAACTTTGTTATACTCGATTAGGGGCCTTTGTTATAATCGATTAGAGGACATTGTTATACTCGAGGAGGGGACTTTGTTATACTCGAGCAGGGGACTTTGTTATCCTCGACCAGGGTTTTTCTTATACTGGATCAGGGGGCTCTGTTATACACGATGAGGGGTCTATGTTATGCTCGATCAGGGGACTTTGTTATACTCGATCAGGGGACTTTGTTATACTCGATCCCGGTACTTTGTTATACTCGATCAGGGGACTTTGTCATGCTCGATCAGGAAACTTTGTTATACTCGATTAGGGGCCTTTATTATACTCGATCAGGGGACATTGTTATACTCGATCAGGGGACTTTGTTATACTCGAGCAGGGGACTCTGTTTTCCTCGAGCAGGGGAATTTGTTATCCTCGACCAGGGGACTTTGTTATACTCTACCAGGGGACTCTGTTATACTCAACCAGGGGCCTTTGTTGTGCTCGATGAGGGGACTTTGTTAAACTAGATGAGGGGCCGTTGTTATACTCGATCAGGGGACTTTGTTATACTCTATCAGAGGGCTTTGTTATACTTGACTAGGCGCTTTTGTTATGCTCGATAAGGGTGCTTTGTTATTCTCGATCAGGGGCGTTTGTTATACTCGATCAGGGGACTTTGTTATACTCGAGCAGGGGACTTTGTTATCCTCGAGCAGGGGACTTTGTTATACTCGATCAGGGACCTTTGTTATACTCGATGAGGGGACTCTATTATATTCGATCAGGGGTTTTTTTATACTCGATCAGGGGACTTTCTTATGCTCGATCAAGGGACTTTGTTATACTCGATCTGGGAACTTTGTTATACTCGATGAGCGGCCTTTGTTATATCCGATCATTGGCTTTGTTATACTCGACCAGGGGACTTTGTTATACTCGAACAGGGGACTTAGTTATCCTCGACCAGGGGACTTTTTTATACTCGATCAGGGGACTTTGTTATACTCGATCAGTGGACTTTGATATACTCGATCAGGCGGACAATGTTATACTCTATTAGGGGACTTTGTTGTACTCGGCCAAGGGACTTTGTTATATTCGATTAGGGGACTTTGTTATACTCGATCAGGGGATTTTGTTATACACGATCAGAGGCTTATGTTATGCTCGATCAGACGATTTTGTTATACTCGATCAGAGGACTTTGTTAAACTCGTCCAGGGGACTTGGTTATATCGAACAGGGGACTTTGTTATCCTCGACAACGGGACTTTTTTATACTCGATCACGGGATTTTGTTATACTCGATCAGGGGACTTTGTTATGCTCGATCAAGGGACTTTGTTATACTCGATCAGGGAACTTTATTATACTCGATGAGGGGCCTTTGTTATACTCGATCAGGAGACTTTGTTATACTCGAGAGGGGACTTTGTTATACTCTAGCAGGGGACTTTGTTATCCTCGAGCATGGGAATTTGTTATCCTCGACCAAGGGACTTTGTTATACTGGACCAGGGGACATTGTTTTACTCGATTAGGGGAATCTGTAATACTAGACCAGGGGACTTTCTTATACTCGATCATGGGATTTAGCTCTTTTCGATCAGGGGACTTTGTCATACTCGATCAGAAGAAAATTTTTATACTCGATCAGGGGACTTTGTTATGCTCGATCAGGAAACTTTGGTATACTCGATCTGGGGCCGTTGTTATACTCGTTCAGGGGACTTTGTTATTTTCTATCATGGGGCTTTGTTATACTCGACTAGGCGCTTTTGTTATGCTCGATAAGGGGGCTTTGTTATTCTCGATTAGGGGCCTTTGTTATCCTCGATCAGGGGACTTTGTTAAACTCGACCAGCGGACTTTGTTATATTCGAGCAGGGGACTTTGTTTTCCTCGACCAGGGGACTTTGTTATACTCGATTAGGGACCTTTGTTATATTCGATGAGGCGACTTTGTTATGCTCGATCAAGGGACTTTGTTAGTCGATCAGGAAATTTTCTTCCACTCGAAGAGGGGCCTTTGTTATACTCGATGAGGGGACTTTGTTATACTCGACCAGGGGACTTTGTAATACTCGAGCAGAGGACTTTGTTATCCTCGACAAGGGGACTTTGTTATACTCGATCAGGGGACTTTGTTATACTCGATCAGGGGACTTTGTTATACTCGATCAGGGGACTTTGTTATACTCGATCAGGTGACTATGTTATACTCGCACAGGGAACTTTGTTATACTCCACCAGGGAACTTTGTTATACTCGATCAGGGGAATTTGTTATACTCGATCAGGGACTTTGTCATAATGGACCAGGGAACTTTGTTAAACTCGATTAGGGGACTTTATTTTACTCGATTAGGAGAATCTGTAATACTCGACGAGGGGACTTTGTTATCCTCGATCAGGGAACTTTGTTATACTCGATCAGGGGGCTTTGTTATATTCGATCAGGGTTTTTGTTATACTCGATCAAGGGACTTTCTTATACTCGATCACGGGACTGTTTTATACTCGACAAGGGAACTTTGTAATAGTCGACCAGAGGACTTTGCTCTTCTCGATCAGGGGACTTTGCTATACTCGATGAGGGACTTTGTTATACTCGATCAGGGGAATTTGTTATGCTCGATCAGGGAACTTTGTAATACTCGATTAGGGGACATTGTTATACTCGACGAGGGGACTTTGGTATACACGATCAGGGGCCAATGTTATGCTCTACCAGGGAACTTTGTTATACTCGACGAGGAGACTTTGCTCTTTTCCATCAGGGGACTTTGTTATACTGTATCAGGGGACTTTTTTATACTCGATCAGGGGACTTTCTTATGCTCGATCAGGAAACTTTGTTGTAGTCGATCAGGGGCTGTTGTTATACTCAATCAGGGGACTTTGTTATACTCGATTAGGGAACTTTGTTATACTCGATTAAGGACCTTTGTTATACTCGATGAAGGGACTTTGTTATACTCTATCAGGGAATTTTGTTATACTCGATTAGGGGACTTTGTTATACTCGACCAGGGGACTTTGTTACACTCGAGCAGGGGACTTAGTTATCCTCGATCAGGGGACTTTGTTATACTCGATCAGGGGACTTTGTTATAATCGATCAGGGACCTTTGTTATACTCGATGAGGGGACTATGTTATACTCGATCAGGGGACTTTGTTATACTCGATCAGGGGACTTTCTTATACTCCATCAGGGGACTTTGTTATAATCGATCAGGGACCATTATTATACTCGATGAGGGGACTATGTTATACTCGATGAGGGGACACTGTTATACTCGACAAGTGGACTTTGATATACTCAATCAGGGGACTTTGTAATACTCGATTAGGGAACTTTGTTATACTCGAATATGGACCTTGTTATACTCGATTAGGGAACTTTGTTATACTCGATTAGGGAACTTTGTTATGCTCGATCAAGGGACTTTGTTATACTCGATCAGGAAACTTTGTTATACTCGATCAGGGGCCTTTGTTATACTCGATCAGGGGACTTTCTTATACTCGAAAATAGGATTTTGTTATACTCGACCAGGGAAGTTTGATATACTCGATCAGGGGACTTTGTTATACTCGTTCAGGGAGTTTGTCATACTAGACCAGGGGACTTTGTTGTACTCGAGCAGGGGACTTTGATGTACTCGATCAGGCGGACAATGTTATACTCTAGAGGGGGACTATGTTATACTCGGTCAAGGGACTTTGTTATATTCGATTAGGGGACTTTGTTATACTCGATCATGGGATTTTGTTATGCACGATCAGAGGCTTATGTTATGCTCGATCAGAGGATTTTGTTATACTCGATCAGAAGACTTTGTTATACTCGACCAGGGAACTCTATTATACTCGACCAGGGGACTTTGTTATACTCGATCAGGGGACTTTGTTATAGTCGATCAGGGGGCTTTGTTATACACGATCAGGGGCCTATGTTATGCTCGATCAGGGGACTTTGTTATACTCGAATAGGGTTTTTGTTATCCTCGACCAAGGGACTTTGTTATACTGGACCAGGGGACTTTGTTTTACTCGATTAGGGGAATCTGTAATACTAGACCAGGGGACTTTCTTATACTCGATCATGGGATTTAGCTCTTTTCGATCAGGGGACTTTGTTATACTCGATCAGAAGAAAATTTTTATACTCGATCAGGGGACTTTGTTATGCTCGATCAGGAAACTTTGGTATACTCGATCAGGGGCCGTTGTTATACTCGTTCAGAGGACTTTGTTATTTTCAATCATGGGGCTCTGTTATACTCGACTAGGCGCTTTTGTTATGCTCGATAAGGGGGCTTTGTTATTCTCGATTAGGGGCCTTTGTTATCCTCGATCAGGGGACTTTGTTAAACTCGACTAGCGGACTTTGTTATATTCGAGCAGGGGACTTTGTTTTCCTCGACCAGGGGACTTTGTTATACTCGATTAGGGACCTTTGTTATATTCGATGAGGGGACTTTGTTATGCTCGATCAAGGGACTTTGTTAGTCGATCAGGAAATTTTCTTCCACTCGAAGAGGGACCTTTGCTATACTCGATGAGGGGACTTTGTTATACTCGACCAGGGGACTTTGTTATACTCGAGCAGAGGACTTTGTTATCCTCGACAAGGGGACTTTGTTATACTCGATCAGGGGACTTTGTTATACTCGATCAGGGGACTTTGTTATTCTCGATCAGGGGACTTTGTTATACTCGTTCAGGTGACTATGTTATACTCGCACAGGGAACTTTGTTATACTCCACCAGGGAACTTTGTTATACTCGATCAGGGGAATTTGTTATACTCGATCAGGGACTTTTTCATAATGGACCAGGGAACTTTGTTATACTCGATTAGGGGACTTTATTTTACTCGATTAGGAGAATCTGTAATACTCGACGAGGGGACTTTGTTATCCTCGACCAGTAGACTTTGTTATACTCGATCAGGGAACTTGGTTATACTCGAGCAGGGGACTTTGTTATACTCGATCAGGGTGTTTGTCATACTAGACCAGGGGACTTTGTTATACTCGAGCAGGGGACTTTGATATACTCGATTAGGGGACTTTATTTTACTCGATTAGGAGAATCTGTAATACTCGACGAGGGGACTTTGTTATCCTCGACCAGTAGACTTTGTTATACTCGATCAGGGAACTTGGTTATACTCGGTCAAGGGACTTTGTTATATTCGATTAGGGGACTTTGTTATACTCGATGATGGGATTTTGTTATACACGATCAGAGGCTTATGTTATGCTCGATCAGAGGATTTTGTTATACTCGATCAGAAGACTTTGTTATACTCGACCAGGGAACTGTATTATACTCGACCAGGGGACTTTGTTATACTCGATCAGGGGACTTTGTTATAGTCGATCAGGGGGCTTTGTTATACACGATCAGGGGCCAATGTTATGCTCGATCAGGGGACTTTGTTATACTCGAATAGGGTTTTTGTTATACTCGATCCAGGGACTTTCTTATACTCGATCAGGTGACTTTGTTATACTCGACCAGAGAACTTTGTTATAGTCGACCAAGGGACTTTGCTCTTCTCGATCAGGGGACTTTGTTATACTCGATCAGGGGACTTTGTTATGCTCGTTCAGGGAACTTTGTTATACTCGATTAGGGGCCTTTGTTATAATCGATTAGGAGGACATTGTTATACTCGAGCAGGGGACTTTGTTATACTCGAGCAGGGGACTTTGTTATCCTCGACCAGGGTTTTTCTTATACTGGATCAGGGGGCTTTGTTATACACGATCAGGGGCCTATGTTATGCTCGATCAGGGGACTTTGTTATACTCGATCAGGAAACTTTGTTATACTCGATTAGGGGCCTTTGTTATACTCGATCAGGGGACTCTGTTATCCTCGAGCAGGGGAATTTGTTATCCTCGACCAGGGGACTTGGCTATACTGGACCAGGGGACTTTGTTTTACTCGACCAGGGAACTTTGTTATACTCAACCAGGGGCCTTTGTTGTGCTCGATCAGGGGACTTTGTTATACTCGCCCAGGGAACTTTGTTATACTCGATCAGGGGACTTTGTTATACTCTATCAGGGGGCTTTGTTATACTTGACTAGGCGCTTTTGTTATGCTCGATAAGGGTGCTTTGTTATTCTCGAGCAGGGGCGTTTGTTATACTCGATCAGGGGACTTTGTTATACTCGAGCAGGGGAATTTGTTATCCTCGAGCAGGGGACTTTGTTATACTCGATCAGGTGACTATGTTATACTCGCAGAGGGAACTTTGTTATACTCGACCAGGGGACTTTGTTATACTCGAGCAGAGGACTTTGTTATCCTCGACAAGGGGACTTTGTTATACTCGATCAGGGGACTTTGTTATACTCGATCAGGGGACTTTGTTATACTCGATCAGGGGACTTTGTTATACTCGATCAGGTGACTATGTTATACTCGCACAGGGAACTTTGTTATACTCCACCAGGGAACTTTGTTATACTCGATCAGGGGAATTTGTTATACTCGATCATGGACTTTGTCATAATGGACCAGGGAACTTTGTTTTACTCGATTAGGGGACTTTATTTTACTCGATTAGGAGAATCTGTAATACTCGACGAGGGGACTTTGTTATCCTCGATCAGGGAACTTTGTTATACTCGATCAGGGGGCTTTGTTATATTCGATCAGGGTTTTTGTTATACTCGATCAAGGGACTTTCTTATACTCGATCACGGGACTGTTTTATACTCGACAAGGGAACTTTGTAATAGTCGACCAGAGGACTTTGCTCTTCTCGATCAGGGGACTTTGCTATACTCGATGAGGGACTTTGCTATACTCGATCAGGGGAATTTGTTATGCTCGATCAGGGAACTTTGTAATACTCGATTAGGGGACATTGTTATACTCGACGAGCGGACTTTGTTATACACGATCAGGGGCCAATGTTATGCTCTACCAGGGAAATATGTTATACTCGACGAGGAGACTTTGCTCTTTACCATCAGGGGACTTTGTTATACTGTATCAGGGGACTTTTATATACTCGATCAGAGGACTTTCTTATGCTCGATCAGGAAACTTTGTTTTAGTCGATCAGGGGCTGTTGTTATACTCAATCAGGGGACTTTGTTACACTCGATTAGGGAACTTTGTTATACTCGATTAAGGACCTTTGTTATACTCGATGAAGGGACTTTGTTATACTCGATCAGGGAATTTTGTTATACTCGATCAGGGGAATTTGTTATGCTCGACCAAGGGACTTTGTTATACTCGATCAGGGAACTTGGTTATACTCGAGCAGGGGACTTTGTTATACTCGATTAGGGAACTTTGTTTTACTCGATTAGGGACCTTTGTTATACTCGATGAGGGGCTTTTGTTATGCTCGATCAGGGGATTTTGATATACTTGATTAGGGGACTTTGTTATACTCGTCCAGGGACTTTGTTATACTCGAGCAGGGGACTTAGTTATCCTCGATCAGGGGACTTTGTTATACTCGATCAGGGGACTTTGTTATACTCGATCAGGGACCTTTGTTATACTCGATGAGGGGACTATGTTATACTCGATCAGGGGACTTTGTTATACTCGATCAGAGGACTTTCTTATACTCCATCAGGGGACTTTGTTATAATCGATCAGGGACCATTATTATACTCGATGAGGGGACTATGTTATACTCGATGAGGGGACACTGTTATACTCGACAAGTGGACTTTGATATACTCAATCAGGGGACTTTGTAATACTCGATTAGGGAACTTTGTTATACTTGATCAGGGGATTTTGTTATACTCGATCAGGGAACTTTGTTATGCTCGATCAAGGGACTTTGTTATACTCGATCTGGAGACTTTGTCATACTCGATTAGGGACCTTTGTTATACTCGATGAGGGGACTTTGTTATACTCGATCAGGGGATTTTGTTATACACGATCAGGGAACTTTGTTATGCTCGATCAAGGGACTTTGTTATATCGATCAGGAAACTTTGTTATACTCGTTCACGGGTACTTTGTTATAATCGAGCAGGGGACTTTGTTATACTCGACCAGGGAACTTTGATATACTCGATCAGGGAACTTTGTTATACTTGATTAGGGGCCTTTGTTATAATCGATCAGGGTACATTGTTATACTCGAGCAGGGGACTTTGTTATACTCGAGCAGGGGACTTTGTTATCCTCGACCAGGGTATTTCTTATACTGGATCAGGGGGCTTTGTTATACACGATCAGGGGCCTATGTTATGCTCGATCAGGGGACTTTGTTATACTCGATCAGGGGACTTTGTTATACTCGAGCAGAGGACTTTGTTATCCTCGACAAGGGGACTTTGTTATACTCGATCAGGGGACTTTGTTATACTCGATCAGGGGACTTTGTTATACTCGATCAGGGGACTTTGTTATACTCGATCAGGTGACTATGTTATACTCGCACAGGGAACTTTGTTATACTCCACCAGGGAACTTTGTTATACTCGATCAGGGGAATTTGTTATACTCGATCATGGACTTTGTCATAATGGACCAGGGAACTTTGTTTTACTCGATTAGGGGACTTTATTTTACTCGATTAGGAGAATCTGTAATACTCGACGAGGGGACTTTGTTATCCTCGATCAGGGAACTTTGTTATACTCGATCAGGGGGGCTTTGTTATATTCGATCAGGGTTTTTGTTATACTCGATCAAGGGACTTTCTTATACTCGATCACGGGACTGTTTTATACTCGACAAGGGAACTTTGTAATAGTCGACCAGAGGACTTTGCTCTTCTCGATCAGGGGACTTTGCTATACTCGATGAGGGACTTTGCTATACTCGATCAGGGGAATTTGTTATGCTCGATCAGGGAACTTTGTAATACTCGATTAGGGGACATTGTTATACTCGACGAGAGGACTTTGTTATACACGATCAGGGGCCAATGTTATGCTCTACCAGGGAACTATGTTATACTCGACGAGGAGACTTTGCTCTTTTCCATCAGGGGACTTTGTTATACTGTATCAGGGGACTTTTTTATACTCGATCAGAGGACTTTCTTATGCTCGATCAGGAAACTTTGTTTTAGTCGATCAGGGGCTGTTGTTATACTCAATCAGGGGACTTTGTTACACTCGATTAGGGAACTTTGTTATACTCGATTAAGGACCTTTGTTATACTCGATGAAGGGACTTTGTTATACTCGATCAGGGAATTTTGTTATACTCGATCAGGGGAATTTGTTATGCTCGACCAAGGGACTTTGTTATACTCGATCAGGGAACTTGGTTATACTCGAGCAGGGGACTTTGTTATACTCGATTAGGGAACTTTGTTTTACTCGATTAGGGACCTTTGTTATACTCGATGAGGGGCTTTTGTTATGCTCGATCAGGGGATTTTGATATACTTGATTAGGGGACTTTGTTATACTCGTCCAGGGGACTTTGTTATACTCGAGCAGGGGACTTAGTTATCCTCGATCAGGGGACTTTGTTATACTCGATCAGGGGACTTTGTTATAATCGATCAGGGACCTTTGTTATACTCGATGAGGGGACTATGTTATACTCGATCAGGGGACTTTGTTATACTCGATCAGTGGACTTTCTTATACTCCATCAGGGGACTTTGTTATAATCGATCAGGGACCATTATTATACTCGATGAGGGGACTATGTTATACTCGATGAGGGGACACTGTTATACTCGACAAGTGGACTTTGATATACTCAATCAGGGGACTTTGTAATACTCGATTAGGGAACTTTGTTATACTTGATCAGGGGATTTTGTTATACTCGATCAGGGAACTTTGTTATGCTCGATCAAGGGACTTTGTTATACTCGATCTGGAGACTTTGTCATACTCGATTAGGGACCTTTGTTATACTCGATGAGGGGACTTTGTTATACTCGATCAGGGGATTTTGTTATACACGATCAGGGAACTTTGTTATGCTCGATCAAGGGACTTTGTTATATCGATCAGGAAACTTTGTTATACTCGTTCACGGGTACTTTGTTATAATCGAGCAGGGGACTTTGTTATACTCGACCAGGGAACTTTGATATACTCGATCAGGGAACTTTGTTATACTTGATTAGGGGCCTTTGTTATAATCGATCAGGGTACATTGTTATACTCGAGCAGGGGACTTTGTTATACTCGAGCAGGGGACTTTGTTATCCTCGACCAGGGTATTTCTTATACTGGATCAGGGGGCTTTGTTATACACGATCAGGGGCCTATGTTATGCTCGATCAGGGGACTTTGTTATACTCGATCAGGGGACTTTGTTATACTCGATCCGGGTACTTTGTTATACTCGATCAGGGGACTTTGTTATACTCGAACAGGGGACTTTGTTATACTCGAGCAGGGGACTCTGTTATCCTCGAGCAGGGGAATTTGTTATCCTCGACCAGGGGACTTTGTTATACTGGACCAGGCGACTTTGTTTTGCTCGATCAGAGAAATCTGTAATACTCGACCAGGGGGCTTTGTTATACTCGACCAGGGGACTTTGTTATACTCACCCAGGGCCTTTGTTGTGCTCTATCAGGGGACTTTGTTATACTCGACCAGGGAACTTTGTTATACTCGATCAGGGGACTTTGTTATACTCGATGAGGGGACTTTGTTTTACTCGATCATGGGAATCTGTAATACTCGACCTGGGAACTTTGTTATACACGACCAGGGGACTTTGTTGTACTCAACCAGGGGCCTTTGTTGTGCTCGATGAGGGGAATTTGTTAAACTAGATGAGGGGCCGTTGTTATACTCGATCAGGGGACTTTGTTATGCTCGATCAGGGGGCTTTGCTATACTCGATCAGGGGACTTTGTTATACTCTATCAGGGGGCTTTATTATACTTGAGTAGGCGCTTTTGTTATGCTCGATGAGGGTGCTTTGTTATTCTCGTTCAGGGGCCTTTGTTATACTCGATCAGGGGACTTTGTTATACTCGACCAGGGGACTTTGTTATACTCGAGCAGGGGACTTTGTTATACTCGATCAGGAAACTTTGTTATACTCGATGAGAGGATTTTATTATATTCGATCAGGGGGTTTTTTATACTCGATCAGGGGACTTTGTTTTGCTCGATCAAGGGACTTTTTTATACTCGATCTGGGAACTTTGTTATACTCGATGAGGGGCCTTTGTTATATCCGATCATTGGCTTTGTTATACTCGACCAGGGGACTTTGTTATACTCGAACAGGGGAACTTAGTTATCCTCGACCAGTGGACTTTTTTATACTCGATCAGGGGACTTTGTTATACTCGATCAGGGGACTTTGATATACTCGATCAGGCGGACAATGTTACACTCTATTAGGGGACTTTGTTATACTCGGTCAAGGGACTTTGTTATATTCGATTAGGGGACATTGTTATACTCGATCAGGGGATTTTGTTATACACGATCAGAGGCTTATGTTATGCTCGATCAGAGGATTTTGTTATACTCGATTAGAGGACTTTGTTATACTCGTCCAGGGGACTTGGTTATTCTCGAACAGGGGACTTTGTTATCCTCGACCAGGGGACTTTGTTATACACGATCAGGGAACTTTGTTATACTCGATGAGGGGCCTTTGTTATACTCGATCAGGGGACTTTGTTATACTCGAGAGGGGACTTTGTTATACTCGTGCAGGGGACTTTGTTATCCTCGAGCATGGGAATTTGTTATCCTCGACCAGGGGACTTTGTTGTACTGGACCAGGGGACTTTGTTGTACTCAATTCGGGGAATCTGTAATACTCGACCAGGGGACTTTCTTATACTCGACCATGGGACTTTGCTCTTTTCGATCAGGGGACTTTGTTATACTCGATCAGGGGAAAATTTTTATACTCGATCAGGGGACTTTGTTATGCTCGATGAGGATACTTTGGTATACTCGATCAGGGGCCGTTGTTATACTCGTTCAGGGGAATTTGTTATTTTCTATCAGGTGTCTTTGTTATACTCGACTAGGCGCTTTTGTTATGCACGATCAGGGGGCTTTGTTATATTCGATCAGGGTTTTTCTTATACTCGATCAAGGGACTTTCTTATACTCGATCACGGGACTGTTTTATACTCGACCAGGGAACTTTGTAATAGTCGACCGGAGGACTTTGCTCTTCTCGATCAGGGGACTTTGCTATACTCGATGAGGGACTTTGTTATACTCGATCAGGGGAATTTGTAATGCTCGATCAGGGAACTTTGTAATACTCGATTAGGGGACATTGTTGTACTCGACGAGGGGACTTTGTTATACACGATCAGGGGCCAATGTTATGCTCTACCAGGGAACTTTGTTATACTCGACGAGGAGACTTTGCTCTTTTCCATCAGGGCACTTTGTTATACTCGATCAGTGGACTTTTTTATACTCGATCAGGGGACTTTGTTATGCTCGATCAGGAAACTTTGTTATAGTCGATCAGGGGCTGTTGTTATGGTCGATAACGGGGCTTTGTTATACTCGAACCAGGGGACTTTGTTATACTCGAACAGGGGACTTTGTTATACTCGAACAGGAGACTTTGTTATCCTCGACCAGTGGACTTTGTTATACTCAATCAGGGGACTTTGTTATACTCGATTAGGGAACTTTGTTATACTCGATTAAGGACCTTTGTTATACTCGATGAAGGGACTTTGTTATACTCGATCAGGGGATTTTGTTATACTCGATCAGGGGAATTTGTTATGCTCGATCAAGGGACTTTGTTATACTCGATCAGGGAACTTGGTTATACTCGAGCAGGAGACTTTGTTATCCTCGATCAGGGGACTTTGTTATACTCGATTAGGGAACTTTGTTTTACTCGATTAGGGACCTTTGTTATACTCGATGAGGGGACTTTGTTATACTCGATCAGGGGATTTTGTTATACTCGATCAGGGGACTTTGTTATACTCGACCCGGGGACTTTGTAATCCTCGACAAGGGGACTTTGCTATAGTCGACCAGAGGACTTTGCTCTTCTCAATCAGGGGACTTTGCTATACTCGATCATGGGACTTTGTTATACTCGATCACTGGACTTTGTTATGCTCGATAAGGGAACTTTGAAATACTCGATTAGGGGACATTGTTATACTCGACGAGGGGACTTTGTTATACACGATCAGGGGCCTATGTTATACTCGGTGAGGGGACTTTGTTATACTCGATCAGGGTTTTTTTTATGCTCGATGAGGGGACTTTGTTATGCTCGATCAAGGGACTTTGTTATACTCGATCATGGAACTTTGTTATACTCGATGAGGGGCCTTTTTTATATCCGATCAGGGGACTTTGTTATACTCGACCAGGGGACTTTGTTATACTCGAAAAGGGGACTTTTTTATACTCGATCAGAGGATTTTGTTATACACGATCAGTGGCTTATGTTATGCTCGATCAGAGAATTTTTTTATACTCGATCAGAGGACTTTGTTATACTCGACCAGGGGACTTTTTTATACTCGAACAGGGGACTTTGTTATCCTCGACCAGGGGACAATTTTATACTCGATCAGGGGATTTTGTTATACTCGATCAGGGAATTTGTTATGCTCGATCAAGGGACTTTGTTATACTCGATCAGGGACTTTGTCATACTGGACCAGGGAACTTTGTTATACTCGATCAGGGGACTTTATTTTACTCGATCAGGGGAATCTGTAATACTTGACCAGGGGACTTTGTTATCCTCGATCAGGGGACTTTGTTATACTCGATTAGGGGACTTTGTTATATTCGATCAGGGTTTTTGTTATACTCGATCATGGAATATTCTTATACTCGATCACGCTACTGTTTTATACTCGACCAAGGAACTTTGATATAGTCGGCCAGAGGACTTTGCTATTCTCGATCAGGGGACTTTGCGATGCTCGATCAGGGGACTTTGTAATACTCGATTAGGGGACATTGTTATACTCGACCAGGAGACTTTGATAAACTCAAGCAGGGGACTTTGTTATCCTCGAGCAGGGGACTTAGTTATCCGCGATCAGGGGACTTTGTTTTACTCGGTCAGGGGACTTTGTTATAATCGATCAGGGACCTTTGTTATACTCGCGAGGGGACTCTGTTACACTCGATTAGGGAAC
This sequence comes from Homarus gammarus, assembly GCA_958450375.1. Classification (NCBI taxonomy): domain Eukaryota; kingdom Metazoa; phylum Arthropoda; class Malacostraca; order Decapoda; family Nephropidae; genus Homarus; species Homarus gammarus. Next base: position 915,926 of record CAUDMG010003396.1, read on the forward strand.
TTTGTTTTACTCGATTAGGGACCTTTGTTATACTCGATGAGGGGACTTTGTTATACTCGATCAGGGGATTTTGTTATACTCGATCAGGGGACTTTGTTATACTTGACCAGGGGACTTTGTTATACTCGACCAGGGGACTTTGTTATACTCGATCAGGGGACTTTTTTGTACTCGATCAGGGGACTTTGTTATGCTCGATGAGGGGACATTGTTATACTCGAAAAGGGGACTTTGTTATACTCGATCAGGGACGTTTGTTATACTCGATGTGGGGACTATGTTATACTCGATCAGGGGACTTTGTTATACCCGACCATGGAACTTTGTTATACTCGATCACGGGAATTTGTTATTCTTGATCAGGGATTTTGTCATACTGGACCAGAGGACTTTGTTATACTCGATCAGGGGACTTTGTTTTACTCGATCATGGGAATCTGTAATACTCGACCAGGGGACTTTGTTATACTCCACCAGGGGACTTTGTTGTACTCACCCAGGGGCCTTTGTTGTGCTCGATCAGGGGACTTTGTTAAACTAGATGAGGGGCCGTTGTTATACTCGATCAGGGGACTTTGTTATACTCGATCAGGGGGCTTTGTTGTACTCGATCAGGGGACTTTGTTATACTCGATCAGGGGGCTTTGTTATACTCGACAAGGCACTTTTGTTATGCTCGATAAAGGTGCTTTGTTATTCTCGATCAGGGGCCTTTGTTATACTCGGTCAGGGGACCTTGTTATACTCGAGCAGGGGACTTTGTTATCCTCGACCAGGGTTTTTGTTATACTCGATGAGGGGACTTTGTTATACACGATGAGGGGCCTATGTTATGCTCGACCAGTTAACTTTATTATACTCGACGAGGGGACTTTGCTCTTCTCGATCACGGGACTTTGTTATACTCGATCAGGGGACTTTGTTATACTCGATCAGGGGACTTTGTTATGCTCGATCAGGGGACTTTGGTATACATGATGAGGGGCCGTTGTCATACTCGACCAGGGGACTTTGTTATACTCGATGAGGGGACTTTGTTATACTAGATTAGGGGACTTTGTTATATTCGGTCAGGGGGTTTTGTTATACTCGACTAGGCGCTTTTGTTATGCTCGATAAGGGGGCTTTGTTATTCTCGATGAGGGGCCTTTGTTATACTCGATAAGGGTTTTTGTTATACTCGACAAAGGACTTTACTCTTTTCGATCAGGGGACTTTGTTATACTCGATCAGGGGACTTTTTTATACTCGATCAGGGGACTTTGTTATGCTCGATCAGGGGACTTTGTTATACTCGACGGGGAATTTTGTTATACTCGACAAGGGACGTTACTCTTTTCGATCAGGGGACTTTGTTATACTCAATCAGGGGACTTTTTTATACTCGATCAGGGGACTTAGTTATATTCGATCAGGGGACTTTGTTATACTGGACCAGGGGACTTTGTTATACTCGACCAGGGTTCGTTCTTATACTGGACCAGGGGACTTTGTTAATTTCGATGAGGGGGCTTTTTTCACTCGATCAGGGAACTTTGTTATACTCTATGAGGGGTCTTTGTTATACTCGACTATGCGCTTTTGTCATGCTCGTTAAGGGGGCTTTGTTATACTCGATCAGGGGATTTTGTTATACTCGATCAGGGGACTTTGTTATACTCGACCAGGGGACTTTGTTGTACCCGAGCAGGAGACTTTGTTATCCTCGAGCAGGGGACTTAGTTATCCTCGATCAGGGGACTTTGTTATACTCGAAAGGGGACTATGTTATACTCGATCAGGGGAGTTTGTTATACTCGATCAGGGGACTTTGTTATACTGCATCAGGGGACTTTGTTATAATCGATGAGGGTCCTTTGTTATACTCGATGAGGGGACTATGTTATACTCGATCAGGGGACTTTGTTATACTCGATCAGGGGACATTGTTATACTCCATCTGGAGACTTAGTTATATTCGATTTGGGACCTTTGTTATACTCGATGAGGGGACTATGTTATACTCGATAAGGGGACTTTGTTTTACTCGACAAGTGGACTTTGTTATACTCAATCAGGGAACTTTGTTATACTCGATTAGGGAACTTTTTATACTCGCTTACGGACCTTGTTATACTCGATTAGGGAACTTTGTTATACTCGATTAGGGGCCTTTGTTATACTCGATGAGGGGACTTTGTTTTACTCGATCAGGGGATTTTGTTATACTCGATCAGGGGATTTTGCTATGCTCGATCAATGGACTTTGTTATACTCGATCAGGGAACATTGTTATACTCGATGAGGGGCCTTTGTTATACTCGATGAGGGGACTTTGTTATACTCGACCAGGGGACTTTGATATACTCGAGCAGGGCACTTTGTTATCCACGAGCAGGGGACTTAGTTATCCTCGATCAGGGGACTTTGTTATACTCGATCAGGGGACTTTGTTATAATCGATCAGGTACCTTTGTTATACTCGATGAGGGGACTATGTTATACTCGATCAGGGGACTTTGTTATACTCGATCAGGTGACTATGTTATACTCGATCAGGGGACTTTATTATACTCCACCAGGGAACTTTGTTATACTCGATCAGGGGACTTTGTTATACTCGATCAGGGACTTTGTCATACTGGACCAGGGAACTTTGTTATGCTCGATCAGGGGATTTTATTTTACTCGATCAGGGGAATCTGTAATACTCTACCAGGGGACTTTGTTATCCTCGATCAGGGGACTTTGTTATACTCGATCAGGGGACTTTATTATATTTGATCAGGGTTTTTGTTATACTCGATCAAGGAATTTTCTTATACTCGATCACGGGACTGTTTTATACTCGACCAAGGAACTTTGTTATAGTCGACCATAGGACTTTGCTATTCTCGACCAGGGGACTTTGCTATGCTCGATCAGGAAACTTTGTGATACTCGATTAGGGGACATTGTTATACTCGACGAGGGGACTTTGTTATACACGATCAGGGGCCTATGTTATGCTCTACCAGGGAACTATGTTATACTCGATTAGGAGACTTTGCTCTTTTCGATGAGGGGACTTTGTTATACTCGATGAGGGGGCTTTTTTATACTCGATCAGGGGACTTTGTTATGCTCGATCAGGAAACTTTGGTATAGTCGATCAGGGGCTGTTGTTATACTCGATCAGGGGCTCTTGTTATACTCGATCAGGGGACTTTCTTATACTCGATGAGGGGGCTTTGTTATACTCGATCAGGCACTTTTGTTATGGTCGAAAACGGGGCTTTGTTATACCCGACCAGGGGACTTTGTTATACTCGAACAGATGACTTTGTTACCCTCGACCAGTTGACTTTGTTATACTCAATCAGGGGACTTTGTTATACTTGATTAGGGAACTTCTTTATACTCAATTAAGGTCCTTTGTTATACTCGATGAGGAGACTTTGTTATACTCGATCAGAGGATTTTGTTATACTCGATCAGGGGAATTTGTTTTGCTCGATCAAGTGACTTTGTTATACTTGATCAGGGAACTTGGTTATACTCGAGCAGGGGACTTTGTTATCCTCGATCAGGGGACTTTGTTATACTCGATTAGGGAACTTTGTTTTACTCGATTAGGGACCTTTGTTATACTCGATGAGGGGACTTTGTTATACTCGAGCAGGGGACTTTGTGATCCTCGAGCAGGGGAATTTGTTATCCACGACCAGGGGACTTTGTTATACTGGACTAGGGGACTTTGTTTTACTGGATCAGGGGAATCTGTAATACTCGACCAGGGGACTTTGTTATACTCGACCAGGGGACTTTGTTATACTCAACCAGGGGCCTTTGTTGTGCTCGATCAGGGGACTTTGTTATACTCGACCAGGGAACTTTGTTATACTCGATTAGGGGACTTTGTTATACTCGATCAGAAAACTTTGTTTTACTCGATCATGGGAATCTGTAATACTCGACCAGGGGACTTTGTTATACTCGATCAGGGGACTTTGTTATATTCAACCAGGGGCCTTTGTTGTGCTCGATCAGGGGACTTTGTTAAACTAGATGAGGGGCCGTTGTTATACTCGATCAGGGGAGTTTGTTATACTCGATCAGGGGGCTTTGTTATACTCGATCAGGGGACTTTGTTATGCTCTATCAGGGGGCTTTGTTATACTCGACTAGGCGCTTTTGTTATGCTCGATAAGGGTGCTTTGTTATTGTCGATCAGGGGCCTTTGTTATACTCGATCAGGGGACTTTGTTATACTCGACCTGGGGACTTTGTTATACTCGAGCAGGGGACTTTGTTATACTCGATCAGGAAACTTTGTTATACTCGATCAGGGACCTTTGTTATACTCGGTGAGGGGACTTTGTTATACTCGATCAGGGTTTTTTTATGCTCGATGAGGGGACTTTGTTATGCTCGATCAAGGGACTTTGTTATACTCGATCAGGGGACTTTGTTATACTCGAACAGGGGACTTTGTTATCCTCGACTAGGGGACTTTTTTATACTCGATCAGAGGATTTTGTTATACACGATCAGAGGCTTATGTTATGCTCGATCAGAGAATTTTGTTATACTCGATCAGAGGACTTTGTTATACTCGACCAGGGGACTTTGTTATACTCGAACAGGGGACTTTGATATCCTCGACCAGGGGACAATTTTATACTCGATCAGGGGATTTTGCTATACTCGATCAGGGAATTTGTTATGCTCGATCAAGGGACTTTGTTATACTCGATCAGGGGCTTTGTCATACTGGACCAGGGAACTTTGTTATACTCGATCAGGGGACTTTATTTTACTCGATCAAGGGAATCTGTAATACTCGACCAGGGGACTTTGTTATCCTCGATCAGGGGACTTTGTTATACTCGATTAGGGGACTTTGTTATATTCGATCAGGGTTTTTGTTATACTCGATCAAGGAATATTCTTATACTCGATCACGCTACTGTTTTATACTCGACCAAGGAACTTTGATAAAGTCGGCCAGAGGACTTTGCTATTCTCGATCAGGGGACATTGCGATGCTCGATCAGGGAACTTTGTAATACTCTATTAGGGGACATTGTTATACTCGACGAGGGGACTTTGTTATACACGATCAGAGGCCTATGTTATGCTCTACCACGGAACTATGTTATACTCGACGAGGAGACTTTGCTCTTTTCGATCAGGGGACTTTGTTATACTCGATCAGCAGACTTTTTTATACTCGATCAGGGGACTTTGTTATGCTCGATCAAGAAACTTTCGTATAGTCGATCAGGGACTGTTGTTATACTCGATCAGGGGCTGTTGTTATACTCGATCAGGGGACTTTGTTATACTTGATGAGGGGGCTTTGTTATACTCGATCAGGCGCTTTTGTTATGGTCGATAACGGGGCTTTGTTATACTCGACCAGGGGACTTTGTTATACTCGAACAGGAGACTTTTTTATCCTCGACCAGTGGACTTTGTTATACTCAATCAGGGGACTTTGTTATACTCGATTAGGGAACTTTGTTATACTCGATTAAGGTCCTTTGTTATACTCGATGAGGGGACTTTGTTATACTCGATCAGGGGAATTTGTTATGCTCGATCAAGGGACTTTGTTATACTCGATCAGGGAACTTGGTTATACTCGAGCAGGGGACTTTGTCATCCTCGATCAGGGACTTTGTTATACTCGATTAGGGAACTTTGTTTTACTCGATTAGGGACCTTTGTTATACTCGATGAGGGGACTTTGTTATACTCGATCAGGGGAATTGGTTATACTCGATCAGGGGACTTTGTTATACTCGACCAGGGGACTCTGTTATACTCGAGCAGGAGACTTTTTTATCCTCGATCAGGGGACTTTGTTATACTCGATCCGGGGACTTTGTTATGATCAATCAGGGACCTTTGTTATACTCGAAGAGGGGACTATGTTATACTCGATCAGAGGACTTTGTTATACTCGATCAGAGGACATTGTTATACTCCATCTGGGGACTTTGTTATAATCAATTTGGGACCTTTGTTATCCTCGATGAGGGGACTATGTTATACTCGATAAGGGGACTTTGTTTTACTCGACAAGTGGACTTTGTTATGCTCAATCAGGGGACTTTGTTATACTCGATTAGGGAACTTTTTATACTCGCTTAGGGACCTTGTTATACTCGATTAGGGAACTTTGTTATACTCGATTAGGGACCTTTGTTATACTCGATGAGGGGACTTTGTTATACTCGATCAGGGGATTTTGTTATACTCGATCAGGTGACTATGTTATACTCGACCAGGGGACTTTGTTATACTCCACCAGGGAACTTTGTTATACTCGATCCGGGGACTTTGTTATACTCGATCAGGGACTTTGTCATACTGGACCAGGGAACTTTGTTATACTCGATCAGGGGATTTTATTTTACTCGATCAGGGGAATCTGTAATACTCGACCAGGGGACTTTGTTATCCTCGATCAGGGGACTTTGTTATACTCGATCAGGGGACTTTGTTATATTTGATCAGGGTTTTTGTTATACTCGATCAAGGAATTTTCTTATACTCGATCACGGGACTGTTTTATACTCGACCAAGGAACTTTGTTATAGTCGACCATAGGACTTTGCTATTCTCGACCAGGGGACTTTGCTATGCTCGATCAGGAAACTTTGTGATACTCGATTAGGGGACATTGTTATACTTGACGAGGGGACTTTGTTATACACGATCAGGGGCCTATGTTATGCTCTACCAGGGAACTATGTTATACTCGATTAGGAGACTTTGCTCTTTTCGATGAGGGGACTTTGTTATACTCGATGAGGGGGCTTTTTTATACTCGATCAGGGGACTTTGTTATGCTCGATCAGGAAACTTTGGTATAGTCCTTCAGGGGCTGTTGTTATACTCGATCAGGGGCTGTTGTTATACTCGATCAGGGGACTTTCTTATACTCGATGAGGGGGCTTTGTTATACTCGATCACGCGCTTTTGTTATGGTCGATAACGGGGCTTTGTTATATCCGACCAGGTGACTTTGTTATACTCGAACAGGAGACTTTGTTATCCTCGACCAGTGGACTTTGTTATACTCAATCAGGGGACTTTGTTATACTCGATTAGGGAACTTTTTTATACTCGATTAAGGTCCTTTGTTATACTCGATGAGGGGACTTTGTTATACTCGATCAGAGGATTTTGTTATACTCGATCAGGGGAATTTGTTATGCTCGATCAAGTGACTTTGTTATACTCGATCAGGGAACTTGGTTATACTCGAGCAGGGGACTTTGGTATCCTCGATCAGGGGACTTTGTTATACTCGATTAGGGAACTTTGTTTTACTCGATTAGGGACCTTTGTTATACTCGATGAGAGGAATTTGTTATACTCGATCAGGGGATTTTGTTATCCTCGATGAGGGGACTTTGTTATACTCGACCAGGGGACTTTGTTATACCCGAGCAGGAGACACTGTTATCCTCGAGCAGGGGACTTAGCAATCTTCGATCAGGGGACTTTCTTATACTCGAAAGGGGACTATGTTATACTCGATCAGGGGAGTTTGTTATACTCGATCAGGGGACTTTGTTATACTCCATCAGGGGACTTTGTTATAATCGATGAGGGTCCTTTGTTATACTCGATGAGGGGACTATGTTATACTCGATCAGGGGACTTTGTTATACTCGATCAGGGGACATTGTTATGCTCCATCTGGGGACTTTGTTATAATTGATTTGGGACCTTTGTTTTACTCGATGTGGGGACTATGTTATACTCGATAATGGGACTTTGTTTTACTCGACAAGTGGACTTTGTTATTCTCAATCAGGGGACTTTGTTATACTCGATTAGGGAACTTTTTATACTCGCTTAGGGACCTTGTTATACTCGATTAGGGAACTTTGTTATACTCGATTAGGGACCTTTGTTATACTCGATGAGGGGACTTTGTTATACTCGATCAGGGGATTTTGTTATACTCCATCAGGTGACTAGGTTATACTCGATCAGGGGACTTTGTTATACTCCACCAGGGAACTTTGTTATACTCGATCCGGGGACTTTGTTATACTCGATCAGGGACTTTGTTATACTGGACCAGGGAACTTTGTTATACTCGATCAGGGGATTTTATTTTACTCGATCAGGGGAATCTGTAATACTCGACCAGGGGACTTTGTTATCCTCGATCAGGGGACTTTGTTATACTCGATCAGGGGACTTTGTTATATTTGATCAGGGTTTTTGTTATACTCGATCAAGGAATTTTCTTATACTCGGTCACGGGACTGTTTTATACTCGACCAAGGAACTTTGTTATAGTCGACCATAGGACTTTGCTATTCTCGACCAGGGGACTTTGCTATGCTCGATCAGGAAACTTTGTGATACTCGATTAGGGGACATTGTTATACTTGACGAGGGGACTTTGTTATACACGATCAGGGGCCTATGTTATGCTCTACCAGGGAACTATGTTATACTCGATTAGGAGACTTTGCTCTTTTCGATGAGGGGACTTTGTTATACTCGATGAGGGGGCTTTTTTATACTCGATCAGGGGACTTTGTTATGCTCGATCAGGAAACTTTGGTATAGTCGATCAGGGGCTGTTGTTATACTCGATCAGGGGCTGTTGTTATACTCGATCAGGGGACTTTCTTATACTCGATGAGGGGGCTTTGTTATACTCGATCACGCGCTTTTGTTATGGTCGATAACGGGGCTTTGTTATATCCGACCAGGGGACTTTGTTATACTCGAACAGGAGACTTTGTTATCCTCGACCAGTGGACTTTGTTATACTCAATCAGGGGACTTTGTTATACTCGATTAGGGAACTTTTTTATACTCGATTAAGGTCCTTTGTTATACTCGATGAGGGGACTTTGTTATACTCGATCAGAGGATTTTGTTATACTCGATCAGGGGAATTTGTTATGCTCGATCAAGTGACTTTGTTATACTCGATCAGGGAACTTGGTTATACTCGAGCAGGGGACTTTGTTATCCTCGATCAGGGGACTTTGTTATACTCGATTAGGGAACTTTGTTTTACTCGATTAGGGACCTTTGTTATACTCGATGAGAGGAATTTGTTATACTCAATCAGGGGATTTTGTTATACTCGATGAGGGGACTTTGTTATACTCGACCAGGGGACTTTGTTATACCCGAGCAGGAGACTTTGTTATCCCCGAGCAGGGGACTTAGTTATCTTCGATCAGGGGACTTTGTTATACTCGAAAGGGGACTATGTTATACTCGATCAGGGGAGTTTGTTATACTCGATCAGGGGACTTTGTTATACTCCATCAGGGGACTTTGTTATAATCGATGAGGGTCCTTTGTTATACTCGATGAGGGGACTATGTTATACTCGATCAGGGGACTTTGTTATACTCGATCAGGGGACATTGTTATACTCCATCTGGGGACTTTGTTATAATCGATTTGGGACCTTTGTTTTACTCGATGTGGGGACTATGTTATACTCGATAAGGGGACTTTGTTTTACTCGACAAGTGGAGTTTGTTATACTCAATCAGGGGACTTTGTTATACTCGATTAGGGAACTTTTTATACTCGCTTAGGGACCTTGTGATACTCGATTAGGGAACTTTGTTATACTCGATTAGGGACCTTTGTTATACTCGATGAGGGGACTTTGTTATACTCGATCAGGGGATTTTGTTATACTCGATCAGGGGAATTTGTAATGCTCGATCAAGGGACTTTGTTATACTCGATCAGGGAACATTGTTATACTCGATGAGGGGCCTTTGTTATACTCGATCAGGGGACTTTGTTATACTCGACCAGGGGACTTTGTTATACTCGAGCAGGGACTTTGTTATCGACAGGGACTGTTACTCGATCAGGGGACTTGTATACTCGATCAGTGACTTTGTTATACTCGATCAGGGGACTTTGTTATACTCGATCAGAGGACTTTGTTATGCTCGATCAGGGGCTTTGTTATAATTGATCAGGGTACTGCTATACTCGATCTGTGACTGTGTTATACTCGATCAGGGACTTTGTTATACTCGATGGGACTTGTTACTCGATCAGGGACTTTGTATACTCGATCAGGGACTTTGTTATACTCGATCAGGGACTTTGTATACTCGTAGGGGACTTGTATACTCGATCGGTTTACTCGAGGGACTTGTTATCTCGATCAGGGACTTTGTTATACTCGATCAGGGCTTTGTTATCTCGATCAGGACTTTGTTATACTCGATCAGGGACTTTGTTATACTCGTCAGGACTTTGTTATACTCGATCAGGGGACTTTGTTATACTCGATCAGGGACTTTGTCATACTGGACCAGGGAACTTTGTTATACTCGATCAGGGGACTTTATTTTACTCGATCAGGGGAATCTGTAATACTCGACCAGGGGACTTTGTTATCCTCGATCAGGGGACTTTGTTATACTCGATCAGGGGACTTTGTTATATTCGATCAGGGTTTTTGTTATACTCGATCAAGGAATATTCTTATACTCGATCACGGGACTGTTTTATACTCGACCAAGGACTTTGTTATAGTCGACCAGAGGACTTTGCTATTCTCGATCAGGGGACTTTGATATACTCGATCAGGGACTTTGTTATACTCGATTAGGGGACATTGTTATACTCGATCGAGGGGACTTTGTTATACTCGATCAGAGGACTTTGTTATGCTCGACCAGGGAACTATGTTATACTCGACGAGGGACTTTGCTCTTCTCGATCAGGGAACTTTGTTATACTCGATCAGGGACTTTGTTATACTCGATCAGGGGACTTTGTTATGCTCGATCAGGGAACTTTGTTATACTCGATCAGGGACTTTGTTATACTCGATCAGGGGACTTTGTTATACTCGATCAGGGGACTTTGTTATACTCGATGAGGGGACTTTGTTATACTCGATCAGGGACCTTTGTTATACTCGATAAGGGCCTTTGTTATACTCGATCAGGGGACTTTGTTATACTCGACATGTGGACTTTGTTATACTCGACCAGGGATTTTGTTATACTCGATCAGGGGACTTTGTTATACTCGATCAGGGACTTTGTTATACTCGATCTGGGACCTTTGTTATACTCGATGAGGGACTTTGTTATACTCGATCAGGGGACTTTGTTATACTCGATCAGGGGACTTTGTTATACTCGATCAGGGGACTTTGTTATACTCGATCAGGGACTTTGTTATACTCGAGCAGGGGACTTTGTTATCCTCGATCAGGGACTTTGTTATACTCGATGAGGGGACTTTGTTATACTCGATCAGGGACTTTGTTATACTCGATGAGGGGACTTTGTTATACTCGATCAGGGGACTTTGTTATACTCGATCAGGGTACTTTGTTATACTCGACCAGGGGACTCTGTTATACTCGAGCACGGGACTTTGTTATACTCGAGCAGGGGACTTGTTATCCTCGATCAGGGGACTTTGTTATACTCGATCAGGGGACTTTGTTATATCAATCAGGGACTTTGTTATACTCGAGAGGGGACTTTGTTATACTCGATCAGGGACTTTGTTATACTCGATCAGGGACTTTGTTATACTCGATCAGGGGACTTTGTTATAATCATTGGGACTTTGTTATACTCGATCAGGGACTTTGTTATACTCGATCAGGGGACTTGTTATACTCGATCAGGGACTTTGTTATACTCGATTAGGGACCTTTGTTATACTCGATGAGGGGACTTTGTTATACTCGATCAGGGGATTTTGTTATACTCGATCAGGGGACTATGTTATACTCGATCAGGGGACTTTGTTATACTCGACCAGGGAACTTTGTTATACTCGATCAGGGGACTTTGTTATACTCGATCAGGGACTTTGTCATACTGGACCAGGGAACTTTGTTATACTCGATCAGGGGACTTTGTTTTACTCGATCAGGGGAATCTGTAATACTCGACCAGGGGACTTTGTTATCCTCGATCAGGGGACTTTGTTATACTCGATCAGGGGACTTTGTTATATTTGATCAGGGTCTTTGTTATACTCGATCAGGGACTTTGTTATACTCGATCACGGGACTTTGTTATACTCGACCAGGGACTTTGTTATAGTCGACCATGGACTTTGCTATTCTCGACCAGGGGACTTTGCTATACTAGATCAGGGAACATTGTTATACTCAAATAGGGGACTTTGTTATACTCGACGAGGGGACTTTGTTATACTCGTTCAGGGGCCTTGTTATGCTCTACCAGGGACTATGTTATACTCGATTAGGGACTTTGCTCTTTTCGATGAGGGGACTTTGTTATACTCGATGAGGAGGCTTTTTTATACTCGATCAGGGGACTTTGTTATCCTCGAGCAGGGGACTTAGTTATCTTCGATCAGGAGACTTTGTTATACTCGAAAGGGGACTATGTTATACTCGATCAGGGGACTTTGTTATACTCGATCAGGGGACTTTGTTATACTCGATCAGGGGACTTTGTTATAATCGATGAGGGTCCTTTGTTATACTCGATGAGGGGACTATGTTATACTCGATCAGGGGACTTTGTTATACTCGACCAGTTAACTTTGTTATACTAGACGAGGGGACTTTGCTCTTCTCGATCACGGGACTTTGTTATACTCGATCAGGGGCCGTTGTTATACTCGATCAGGGGACTTTGTTATACTCGACCAGGGGACTTTGTCATACACAAGCAGGGGACTTTCTTATCCTCGACCAAGGGACTTTGTCATACTCGATCAGGGGACTTTGTTATACTCGATCAGGGACTTGTTACTCAGGGGACTTTGTTATACTCGATCAGGGACTTTGTTATACTCGATTGATCAGGGGACTTTGTTATACTCGATCAGGGACTTTGTTATACTCGATCAGGGGACTTTTGTTATACTCGATCAGGGACTTTGTTATCTCGAAGGGACTTGTTATACTCGATGAGGGGGCGTTGTTACACTCAATCAGGGAACTTTGTTATACTCTATCAGGGGGCTTTGCTATACTCGACTAGGCGCTTTTGGTATGCTCGTTAAGGGGGCTTTGTTATTCTCGATCAGGGGCCTTTGTTATACTCGATCAGGGGACTTTGTTATACTCGACCAGGGGACTTTGTTATACACGAGCATGGGACTTTGTTATCCTCGACCAGGGGACTTTGTTATACTCGAGCAGGGGACTTTGTTATCCTCGACCAGTGGACTTTGTTATACTCGATCAGGGGACTTTGTTATTCTCGATCAGGGAACTTTGTTATACTCGATTAGGGACCTTTGGTATACTCGATGAAAGGGATTTGTTATACTCGATCAGGGAACTTTGTTATTTTCTATCAGGGGGCTTTGTTATACCCGACTAGGCGCTTTTGTTCAGCTCGATAAGGGGGCTTTGTTATTGTCGATCAGGGGCCTTTCTTATACTCGACCAGGGGACTAACTTGAACTCGACCAGGGGACTTTGTTTTCCTCGACCAGTGGACTTTGTTACACTCGATCAGGGGACTTTGTTATAATCGATTAGGGTCCTTTGTTATATTCGATGAGGGGACTTTGTTATACTCGATCAGGGGACTTTGTTATACTCGAGCAGGGGACTTTGTTATTTTCGAGCAGGGGACTTTGTTATCCTCGACAAGGGGACTTTGTTATAGTCGACCTGAGGACTTTGCTCTTCTCAATCAGGGGACTTTGCTATACTCGATCAGGGGACTTTGTTATACTCGATCACTGGACTTTGTTATGCTCGATATGGGAACTTTGTAATACTCGATTAGGGGACATTGTTATACTCGACGAGGGGACTTTGTTATACTCGACCAGGGGACTCTGTTATACTCGAGCAGGAGACTTTTTTATCCTCGAGCAGGGGACTTAGTTATCCTCGATCGGGGGACTTTGTTATACTCGATCCGGGGACTTTGTTATGATCAATCAGGGACCTTTGTTATACTCGAAGAGGGGACTATGTTATACTCGATCAGAGGACTTTGTTATACTCGATCAGGGGACATTGTTATACTCCATCTGGGGACTTTGTTATAATCAATTTGGGACCTTTGTTATACTCGATGAGGGGACTATGTTATACTCGATAAGGGGACTATGTTTTACTCGACAAGTGGACTTTGTTATACTCAATCAGGGGACTTTGTTATACTCGATTAGGGAACTTTTTATACTCGCTTAGGGACCTTGTTATACTCGATTAGGGAACTTTGTTATACTCGATTAGGGACCTTTGTTATACTCGATGAGGGGACTTTGTTATACTCGATCAGGGGATTTTGTTATACTCGATCAGGTGACTATGTTATACTCGATCAGGGGACTTTGTTATTCTCCACCAGGGAACTTTGTTATACTCGATCCGGGGACTTTGTTATACTCGATCAGGGACTTTGTCATACTGGACCAGGGAACTTTGTTATACTCGAATAGGGGATTTTATTTTACTCGATCAGGGGAATCTGTAATACTCGACCAGGGGACTTTGTAATCCTCGATCAGGGGACTTTGTTATACTCGATCAGGGGACTTTGTTATATTTGATCAGGGTTTTTGTTATACTCGATCAAGGAATTTCTTATACTCGATCACGGGACTGTTTTATACTCGACCAAGGAACTTTGTTATAGTCGACCATAGGACTTTGCTATTCTCGACCAGGGGACTTTGCTATGCTCGATCAGGAAACTTTGTGATACTCGATTAGGGGACATTGTTATACTCGACGAGGGGACTTTGTTATACACGATCAGGGGCCTATGTTATGCTCTACCAGGGAACTATGTTATACTCGATTAGGAGACTTTGCTCTTTTCGATGAGGGGACTTTGTTATACTCGATGAGGAGGCTTTTTTATACTCGATCAGGAGACTTTGTTATCCTCGAGCAGGGGACTTAGTTATCTTCGATCAGGAGACTTTGTTATACTCGAAAGGGGACTATGTTATACTCGATCAGGGGAGTTTGTTATACTCGATCAGGGGACTTTGTTATACTCCATCAGGGGACTTTGTTATAATCGATGACGGTCCTTTGTTATACTCGATGAGGGGACTATGTTATACTCGATCAGGGGACTTTGTTATACTCGATCAGGGGACATTGTTATACTCCATCTGGGGACTTTGTTATAATCGATTTGGGACCTTTGTTATACTCGATGAGGGGACTATGTTATACTCGATAAGGGGACTTTGTTTTACTCGACAAGTGGACTTTGTTATACTCAATCAGGGGACTTTGTTATACTCGATTAGGGAACTTTCTATACTCGCTTAGGGACCTTGTTATACCCGATTATGGAACTTTGTTATACTCGATTAGGGACCTTTGTTATACTCGATGAGGGGACTTTGTTATACTCGATCAGGGGATTTTGTTATACTCGATCAGGGGAATTTGTAATGCTCGATCAAGGCTCTTTGTTATACTCGATCAGGGAACATTGTTATACTCGATGAGGGGCCTTTGTTATACTCGATCAGGGGACTTTGTTATACTCGACCAGGGGACTTTGATATACTCGAGCAGGGCACTTTGTTATCCACGAGCAGGGGACTTAGTTATCCTCGATCAGGGGACTTTGTTATACTCGATCAGGGGACTTGTTATAATCGATCAGGGACCTTTGTTATACTCGATGAGGGGACTATGTTATACTCGATCAGGGGACTTTGTTATACTCGATCAGGTGACTATGTTATACTCGATCAGAGGACTTTGTTATACTCCACCAGGGAACTTTGTTATACTCGATCAGGGGACTTTGTTATACTCGATCAGGGACTTTGTCATACTGGACCAGGGAACTTTGTTATACTCGATCAGGGGATTTTAGTTTACTCGATCAGGGGAATCTGTAATACTCGACCAGGGGACTTTGTTATCCTCGATCAGGGGACTTTGTTATACTCGATCAGGGGACTTTGTTATATTTGATCAGGGTTTTTGTTATACTCGATCAAGGAATTTTCTTATACTCGATCACGGGACTGTTTTATACTCGACCAAGGAACTTTGTTATAGTCGACCATAGGACTTTGCTATTCTCGACCAGGGGACTTTGCTATGCTCGATCAGGGAACTTTGTAATACTCGATTAGGGGACATTGTTATACTCGACGAGGGGACTTTGTTATACACGATCAGGGGCCTATGTTATTCTCTACCAGGGAACTATGTTATACTCGATTAGGAGACTTTGCTCTTTTCGATGAGGGACTTTGTTATACTCGATGAGGGGACTTTTTTATACTCGATCAGGGGACTTTGTTATGCTCGATCAGGAAACTTTGGTATAGTCGATCAGGGGCTGTTGTTATACTCGATCAGGGGCTGTTGTTATACTCGATCAGGGGACTTTGTTATACTCGATGAGGGGGCTTTGTTATACTCGATCACGCGCTTTTGTTATGGTCGATAACGGGGCTTTGTTATACTCGACCAGGGGACTTTGTTATACTCGAACAGGAGACTTTGTTATCCTCTACCAGTGGACTTTGTTATACTCAATCAGGGGACTTTGTTATACTCGATTAGGGAACTTTTTTATACTCGATAAAGGTCCTTTGTTATACTCGATGAGGGGACTTTGTTATACTCGATCAGAGGATTTTGTTATACTCGATCAGGGGAATTTGTTTTGCTCGATCAAGTGACTTTGTTATACTCGATCAGGGAACTTGGTTATACTCGAGCAGGGGACTTTGTTCTCCTCGATCAGGGGACTTTGTTATACTCGATTAGGGAACTTTGCTTTACTCGATTAGGGACCTTTGTTATACTCGCTAAGAGGAATTTGTTATACTCGATCAGGGGATTTTGTTATACTCGATCAGGGGACTTTGTTATACTCGACCAGGGGACTTTGTTATACTCG
This sequence comes from Homarus gammarus, assembly GCA_958450375.1. Lineage (NCBI taxonomy): Eukaryota > Metazoa > Arthropoda > Malacostraca > Decapoda > Nephropidae > Homarus > Homarus gammarus. Next base: position 932,767 of record CAUDMG010003396.1, read on the forward strand.
AGCAGGAGACTTTGTTATCCTCGAGCAGGGGACTTAGTTATCCTCGATCAGGGGACTTTGTTATACTCGAAAGGGGACTATGTTATACTCGATCAGGGGACTTTGTTATACTCGATCAGGGGACTTTGTTATACTCCATCAGGGGACTTTGTTATAGTCGATGAGGGTCCTTTGTTATACTCGATGAGGGGACTATGTTATACTCGATCAGGGAACTTTGTTATACTCGACAAGTGGACTTTGTGATGCTCAATCAGGGGACTTGTTATACTCGATTAGGGAACTTTTTATACTCGATTAGGGCCCTTGTTATACTCGATTAGGGAACTTTGTTATACTCGATTAGGGACCTTTGCTATACTCGATGAGGGGACTTTATTATAGTCGATCAGGAGATTTTGTTATACTTGATCAGGGAACATTGTTATACTCGATGAGGGGCCTTTGTTATACTCGATCAGGGGACTTTGTTATACTCGACCAGGGGAGTTTGATACACTCGAGCAGGGGACTTTGTTATCCTCGAGCAGGGGACTTAGTTATCCTCGATCAGGGGACTTTGTTATACTCGATTAGGGGACTTTGTTATAATCGATCAGGGACCTTTGTTATACTCGATGAGGAGACTATGTTATACTCGATCAGGGGAATTTGTTATACTCGATCAGGTGACTATGTTATACTCGATCAGGGGACTTTGTTATACTCCACCAGGGAACTTTGTTATACTCGATCAGGGTGCTTTGTTATACTCGATCAGGGGACTTTGTTATACTCGATCAACTGAGTTTGTTATATTCGATCAGGGTTTTTGTTATACTCGATCAAGGAATATTCTTATACTCGATCACGGGACTGTTTTATACTCGACCAAGGAACTTTGTTATAGTCGACCAGAGGACTTTGCTATTCTCGATCAGGGGACTTTGCTATGCTCTATCAGGGAACTTTGTAATACTCGATTAGGGGGCATTGTTATACTCGACGAGGGGACTTTGTTATACACGATCAGGGGCCTATGTTATGCTCTACCAGGGAACTATGTTATACTCGACGAGGAGACTTTGCTCTTTTCGATCAGGGGACTTTGTTATACTCGATCAGGGGACATTTTTATACTCGATGAGGGGACTTTGTTATGCTCGATCAGGAAACTTTGGTATAGTCGATCAGGGGCTGTTGTTATACTCGATCAGGGGCTGTTATTATACTCGATAAGGGGACTTTGTTATACTCGATGAGGGGCTTTGTTATACTCGATCAGGCGCTTTTGTTATGGTCGATAACGGGGCTTTGTTATACTCGACCATGGGACTTTGTTATACTCGAACAGGAGACTTTGATATCCTCGACCAGTGGACTTTGTTATACTCAATCAGGGGACTTTGTTATACTCGATTAGGGAACTTTGTTATACTCGATTAAGGACCTTTGTTATACTCGATGAGGGGGCTTTGTTATACTCGATCAGGGGATTTTGTTATACTCGATCAAGGGAATTTGTCATGCTCGATCAAGGGACTTTGTTATACTCGATCAGGGGACTTTTTTGTACTCGATCAGGGGACTTTGTTATGCTCGATCAGGAAACTTTGGTATACTTTATCAGGGGCCGTAGTTATACTCGATTAGGGGACTTTGTTATACTCGATGAATGAGCTTTGTTATACTCGACTAGGCGATTTTGTTATGCTCGATAAGGTGATTTTGTTATACTCGATTAGGGAACTTTGTTATGCTCGATGAAAGGACTTTGTTATACTCGATCAGAAACTTTGTTATACTCGATGAGGGGCCTTAGTTATACTCGATCAGGGGACTTTGTTATACTCGAAAAGGGGACTTTGTTATAATCGAGCAGGGGCCTTTGTTATACTCGATCAGGGGACTTTGTTATACTCGACCAGGGGACTTTGTTATACTCGAGCAGTGGACTTTGTTATCCGCGACCAGGGTTTTTGTTATACTCGATCAGGGGGCTTTGTTATACACTATCAGGGGCCTATGTTATGCTCGACCAGTTAACTTTGTTATACTCGACGAGGGGACTTTGCTCTTCTCGATCACGTGACTTTGTTATACTCGATCAGGGGACTTTGTTATACTCGATCAGGGGACTTTGTTATGCTCGATCAGGGGATTTTGTTATACTCGACCAGGGGACTTTGTTATCCTCGACCAGGGTTTTTGTTATACTCGATCAGGGGCTTTGTTATACACGATCAGGGGCCTATGTTATGCTCGACCAGTTAACTTTGTTATACTCGACGAGGGGACTTTGCTCTTCTCGATCACGGGACTTTGTTATACTCGATCAGGGCACTTTGTTATACTCGATCAGGGGACTTTGTTATATTCGATCAGGGGGTTTTGTTATACTCGACTAGGCGCTTTTGTTATGCTCGAAAAGGGGGCTTTTTTATTCTCGATGAGGGGCCTTTGTTATACACGATCAGGGTTTTTGTTATACTCGACAAGGGACTTTCCTCTTTTCGAATAGGGGACTTTGTTATACTCGATCAGGGGACATTGTTATACTCCATCTGGGGACTTTGTTATAATAGATTTGGGACCTTTGTTATACTCGATCAGGGGACTTTGTTATGCTCGATCAGGGCACTTTGGTATACTCGATGAGGGGGCTTTGTTATACTCGATCAGGGGACTTTGTTATATTCGATCAGGGGGTTTTGTTATACTCGACTAGGCGCTGTTGTTATGCTCGAAAAGGGGGCTTTTTTATTCTCGATGAGGGGCCTTTGTTAAACACGATCAGGGTTTTTGTTATACTCGACAAGGGACTTTACTCTTTTCGAATAGGGGACTTTGTTATACTCGATCAGGGAACTTTGCTATATTCGATTAGGGGACTTTGTTATACTCGATCAGGGGATTTTGTTATACACGATCAGAGGCTTATGTTATGCTCGACAGAGGATTTTGTTATACTCGATCAGAGGACTTTGTTATACTCGACCAGGGACTTTGTTATACTCGAACAGGGGACTTTGTTATCATCGAACAGGGGACTTTTTTATTCTCGATCAGGGGATTTTGTTATACTCTATCAAGGGACTTTGTTATACTCGATCAGGGGACTTTGTTAAGCTCGATCAGGGAACTTTGTAATAGTCGATTTGGGTACATTGTTATACTCGACGAGGGGACTTTGTTATACACGATGAGGGGCCTATGTTATGCTCTACCAGGGAACTTTGTTATACTCGACGAGGAGACTTTGCTCTTTTCGATCAGGGGACTTTGTTATACTCGATCAGGGGACATTGTTATACTCCATCTGGGGACTTTGTTATAATAGATTTGGGACCTTTGTTATACTCGATCAGGGGACTTTGTTATATTCGATCAGGGGGTTTTGTTATACTCGACTAGGCGCTTTTGTTATGCTCGATAAGGAGGCTTTTTTATTTTCGATGAGGGGCCTTTGTTATGCTCGATCAGGGTTTTTGTTATACTCGACAAGGGACTTTACTCATTTCGAATAGGGGACTTTGTTTTACTCGATCAGGGGACTTTGTTATATTCGATTAGGGGACTTTGTTATACTCGATCAGGGGATTTTGTTATACACGATCAGGGGCCTATGTTATGCTCTACCAGGGAACTTTGTTATACTCGACGAGGAGACTTTGCTCTTTTCGATCAGGGGACTTTGTTATACTCGATCAGGGGACATTTTTATACTCCATCTGGGGACTTTGTTATAATCGATTTGGGACCTTTGTTATACTCGATGAGGGGACTATGTTATACTCGATCAGGGGACTTTGTTTTACTCGACAAGTGGACTTTGTTATACTCAATCAGGGGACTTTGTTATACTCGATTAGGGAACTTTTTATACTCGATTAGGGACCTTGTTATACTCGATTAGGGAACTTTGTTATACTCGATTAGGGACCTTTGTCATACTCGATGAGGGGACTTTGTTATACTCGATCAGGGGATTTTGTTATACTCGATCAGGGGAATTTGTTATGCTCGATCAAGGGACTTTTGTTATACTCGATGAGGGGACTATGTCATACTCGATTAGGGTACTTTGTTGTACTCGATCAGGGGACTTTGTTATACTCGATGAGGGACTTTGTCCTACTGGACCAGGGAACTTTGTTATCCTCGAGCAGGGGACTTTATTTTACTCGATCAGGGGAATCTGTAATACTCGACCAGGGGACTTTGTTATCCTCGATCAGGGGACTTTGTTATACTCGATCAGGGGACTTTGTTATATTTGGTCAGGGTTTTTGTTATACTCGATCAAGGAATATTCTTATACTCGATCACGGGACTGTTTTATACTCGACGAAGGAACTTTGTTATAGTCGACCATAGGACTTTGCTATTCTCGACCGGGGGACTTTGCTATGCTCGATCAGGGAACTTTGTAATACTCGATTAGGGGACATTGTTATACTCGACGAGGGGACTTTGTTAAACACGATCAGGGGCCTATGTTATGCTCTACCAGGGAACTATGTTATACTCGACGAGGAGACTTTGCTCTTTTCGATCAGGGGACTTTGTTATACTCGATCAGTGGACTTTTTTATACTCGATCAGGGGACTTGTTATGCTCGATCAGGAAACTTTGGTATAGTCGATCAGGGGCTGTTGTTATACTCGATCAGGGGCTGTTGTTATACTCGATGAGGGGACTTTGTTATACTCGATGAGGGGGCTTTGTTATACTCGATCAGGCGCTTTTGTTAAGGTCGATGACGGGGCTTTGTTATACTCCACCAGGGGACTTTGTTATACTCGAACAGGGGACTTTGTTATCCTCGACCAGTGGACTTTGTTATACTCAATCAGGGGACTTTGTTATACTCGATTAAGGAACTTTTTGATACTCGATTAAGGTCCTTTGTTATACTCGATGATGGGACTTTGTTATACTCGATCAGGGGATTTTGTTATACTCGATCAGGGGAATTTGTTATGCTCGATCAAGTGACTTTGTTATACTCGATCAGGGAACTTGGTTATACTCGAGCAGGGGACTTTGTTATCCTCGATCAGGGGACTTTGTTATACTCGATTAGGGAACTTTGTTTTTCTCGATTAGGGACCTTTGTTATACTCGATGAGTGGCATTTGTAATATCGATCAGGGGATTTTGTTATTCTCGATCAGGGGACTTTGTTATACTCGACCAGGGGACTTTGTTATCCTCGAGCAGGGGACTTAGTTATCCTCGATCAGGGGACTTTGTTATACTCGATCAGGGGACTTTGTTATAATCAATTAGGGACCTTTGTTATATTCGAAAGGGGACTATGTTATACTCGATTAGGGGACTTTGTTATAATCGATGAGGGTCCTTTGTTATACTCGATGAGGGGACTATGTTTTACTCGATCAGGGGACTTTGTTATACTCGACAAGTGGACTTTGTGATACTCAATCAGGGGACTTTGTCATACTCGATTAGGGAACTTTTTATACTCGATTAGGTACCTTGTTATACTCGATTAGGGAACTTTGTTATACTCGATCAGGGGATTTTGTTATACTCGATCAGGGCAATTTGTTATGCTCGATCAAATGACTTTGTTATACTCGATCAGGGAACATTGTTATACTCGATGAGGGGCCTTTGTTATACTCGATGAGGGGACTTTGTTATACTCGACCAGGGGACTTTGATATACTCGAGCAGGGGACTTTGTTATACTCGACCAGGGGACTTTGATATACTCGAGCAGGGGACTTTGTTATCCTCGAGCAGGGGACTTAGTTATCCTCGATCAGGCGACTTTGATATGCTAGATCAAATGACTTTGTTATACTCGATCAGGGAACATTGTTATACTCGATGAGGGGCCTTTGCTATACTCGATCAGGGGACTTTGTTATACTCGACCAGGGGACTTTGATATACTCGAGCAGGGGACTTTGTTATCCTCGAGCAGGGGACTTAGTTATCCTCGATCAGGCGACTTTGTTATACTCGATTAGGGGACTTTGTTATAATCGATCAGGGACCTTTGTTATACTCTTTGAGGGGACTATGTTATACTCGAACAGGGGACTTTGTTATACACGATCAGATGACTATGTTATACTCGAACAGGGGACTTTGTTATACTCCACCAGGGAACTTTGTTATACTCGATCAGGGGACTTTGTTATACTCGATCAGGGACTTTGTCATACTGGACCAGAAAACTTTGTTATACTCGATCAGGGGACTTTATTTTACTCGATCAGGGGAATCTGTAATACTCTACCAGGGGACTTTGTTATCCTCGATCAGGGGACTTTGTTATACTCGATCAGGGGACTTTGTTATATTCGATCAGGGTTTTTGTTATACTCGATCAAGGAATATTCTTATACTCGATCACGGGACTGTTTTATACTCGACCAAGGAACTTTGTTATAGTCGACCAGAGGACTTTGCTATTCTCAATCAGGGGACTTTGCTATGCTCTATCAGGGAACTTTGTAATACTCGATTAGGGGACATTGTTATACTCGGCGAGGGGACTTTGTTATACACGATCAGGGGCCTATGTTATGCTCTACCAGGGAACTATGTTATACTCGAAGAGGAGACTTTGCTCTTTTCGATCAGGGGACTTTGTTATACTCGTTCAGGGGACTTTTTTATACTCGATCAGGGGACTTTGTTATGCTCGATCAGGAAACTTTGGTATAGTCGATCAGGGGCTGTTGTTATACTCGATCAGGGGCTTTTGTTATGGTCGATAACAGGGCTTTGTTATACTCGACCATGGGACTTTGTTATACTCGAACAGGAGACTTTGATATCCTCGACCAGTGGACTTTGTTATACTCAATCAGGGGACTTTGTTATACTCGATTAGGGAACTTTCTTATACTCGATTAAGGACCTTTGTTATACTCGATGAGGGGACTTTGTTATACTCGATCAGGGGAATTTGTTATGCTCGATCAAGGGACTTTGTTATACTCGATCAGGGGCCTTTTTTGTACTCGATCAGGGGACTTTGTTATGCTCGATCAGGAAACATTGGTATACTTTATCAGGGGCCGTTGTTATACTCGATTAGTGGACTTTGTTATAATCGATGAGGGGGCTTTGTTATACTCGACTAGGCGCTTTTGTTATGCTCGATAAGGAGATTTTGTTATACTCGATTAGGGAACTTTGATATGCTCGATGAAAGGACTTTGTTATACTCGATCAGGAAACTTTTTTATACTCGATGAGGGGCCTTAGTTATACTCGATCAGGGGACTTTGTTATACTCGAAAAGGGGACTTTGTTATAATCGAGCAGGGGACTTTGTTTTCTTCGAGCAGGGAACTTTGTTATCCTCGACCAGGGGACTTTGTTATACTCGTTCAGGGGACATTGTTATACTCGAAAAGGGGACTTTGTTATACTCGATCAGGGACGCATGTTATACTCGATGTGGGGACTATGTTATACTCGATCAGGGGACTTTGTTATACTCAACCAATCGAACTTTGTTATACTCGATCAGTGTCTTTGTCATACTGGACCAGGGGACTTTGTTATACTCGATCAGGGGACTTTGTTTTACTCGATCATGGGAATCTGTAATACTCGTCGAGGGGACTTTGTTATGCCCGACTAGGGGACTTTGTTGTACTCGATCAGGGGACTTTGTTTTACTCGATCATGGGAATCTGTAATACTCGACCAGGGGACTTTGTTATACTCCACCAGGCGACTTTGTTATACTCACCCAGGGGCCTTTGTTGTGCTCAATCAGGGGACTTTGTTAAACTAGATGAGGGGCCGTTGTTATACTCGATCAGGGGACTTTGTTATACTCGATCAGGGGGCTTTGTTATACACGATCAGGGGCCTATGTTATGCTCGACCAGTTAACTTTGATATACTCGACGAGGGGACTTTGTTATCCTCGACCAGGGTGTTTGTTATACTCGATCAGGGGACTTTGTTATGCTCGATCAGGGGACGTCGGCATACTCGTTGAGGGGGCTTTGTTATACTCGATCAGGGGACATTTGTATACTCGATTAGGGGACTTTGTTATGCTCGATCAGGGGATTTTGTTATACTCGACCAGGGGACTTTGTTATCCTCGACCAGGGTTTTTGTTATACTCGATCAGGGGGCTTTGTTGTACACGATCAGGGGCCTATGTTATGCTCGACCAGTTAACTTTGTTATACTCAACGAGGGGACTTTGCTCTTCTCGATCAAGGGACTTTGTTATACTCGATCAGGGGACTTTGTTATACTCGATCAGGGGACTTTGTTATGCTCGATAAGGGGACTTTGGTATACTCGATGAGGGGGCTTTGTTATACTCGATCAGGGGACTTTGTTATATTCGATCAGGGGGTTTTGTTATACTCAACTAGGCGCTTTTGTTATGCTCGATAAGGGGGGTTTTTCATTCTCGATGAGGGGCCTTTGTTATACTCGATCAGGGTTTTTGTTATACTCGACAAGGGACTTTACTCTTTTCGAATAGGGGACTTTGTTATACTCGATCAGGGGACTTTGTTATATTCGATTAGGGGAATTTGTTATTCTCGATCAGGGGATTTTGTTATACACGATCAGAGGCTTTTGTTATGCTCGACAGAGGATTTTGTTATACTCGATCAGAGGACTTTGTTATACTCGACCAGGGGACTTTGTTATGCTCGAACAGGGGACTTTGTTATCATCGACCAGGGGACTTTTTTATACTCGATCAGGGATTTTGTTATACTCTATCAGCGGACTTTGTTATACTCGATCAGGGGACTTTGTTAAGCTCGATCAGGGAACTTTGTAATAGTCGATTTGGGGACATTGTTATACTCGACAAGGGGACTTTGTTATACACGATCAGGGGCCTATGTTAGGCTCTACCAGGGAACTTTGTTATACTCGACGAGGAGACTTTGCTCTTTTCGATCAGGGGACTTTGTTATACTCGATCAGGTGGACTTTTTTATACTCGATCAGGAGACTTTGTCATGCTCGATCTGGAAACTTTGGTATAGTCGATCAGGGGCTGTTGTTATACTCGATCAGGGGACTTTGTTATACTCGATGAGGGGGCTTTGTTATACTCGATCAGGCGCTTTTGTTATGGTCGATAACGGGGCTTTGTTATACTCGAGCCAGGGGACTTTGTTATCCTCGACCAGGGGACTTTTTATACTCGTTCAGGGGATTTTGTTATACTCGATCACGGGACTTTGTTATACTCGAAAGGGGACTTTGTTATACTCGAGCATGGGTCTTTGTTATCCTCGAGCAGGAGAATTTGTTATCGTCGACCAGGGGACTTTGTTATACTGGACCAGGTGACTTTGTTTTACGCGATCCGGGGAATCTGTTATACTCGACCAGGGGACTTTCTTATACTCGACCAGGGGACTTTGCTCTTTTCGATCAGGGGACTTTGTTATACTCGATCAGGGAAAATTTTTATACTCGATCAGGGGACTTTGTTATGCTGGATCAGGAAACTTTGGTATATTCGATCAGGGGCCGTTGTTATACTCGATCAGGGGACTTTGTTATACTCGATGAAAGGGCTTTGTTATACTCGATCAGGTAACTTTGTTATTTTCTTTCAGGGGGCTTTGTTATACTCGACTAGGCGCTTTTGTTATGCTCGATAAGGGGGCTTTGTTAATCTCGATCAGGGACCTTTGTTATACTCGGTCAGAGGACTTTGTTAAACTCGACCAGGGGACTTTGTTATATTCGAGCAAGGGACTTTGTCTTCCTCGACCAGTGGACTTTGTTACACTCGATCAGGGGACTTTGTTATACTCGATGAGGGACCTTTGTTATATTCGATGAGGGGACATTGTTATACTCGATCAGGGGATTTTGTTATTCTCGGTCAGGGGACTTTTTTATGCTCGATCAAGGGACTTTGTTAGTCGATCAGGGAACTTTCTTACACTCGAAGAGGGACCTTTGTTATACTCGATGAGGGGACTTTGTTATACTCGACCAGGGGACTTTGTTATACTCGAGCAGGGGACTTTGTTATCCTCGAGCAAGGGACTTTGTTATCCTCGACAAGGGGACTTTGTTATACTCGATCAATGGACTTTGTTATACTCGATGAGTGGACTTTGTTATACTCGATCAGGGGACTTTGTTATACTCGATCAGGTGACTATGTTATACTCGATCAGGGGACTTTGTTATATTCCACCAGGGAACTTTGTTATACTCGATCAGGGGACTTTGTTATACTCGATTAGGGACATTGTCATACTGGACCAGGGATCTTTGTTATACTCGATCAGGGGACTTTATTTTACTCGATCAGGGGAATCTGTAATACTCGATCAGGTTTTTTGTTATACTCGATCTAGGGATATTCTTATACTCGATCACGGGACTGTTCTATACTCGACCAGGGAACTTTGTTATAGTCGACCAGAGGACTTTGCTCTTCTCGATCAGGGGACTTTGCTATACTCGATCAGGGACTTTGTTATACTCGATCAGGGGACTTTGTTATGCTCGATCAGGGAACTTAGTAATACTCGATTAGGGGGCATTGTTATACTCGACGAGGGGACTTTGTTATACACGATGAGGGGGCTTTGTTATACCCGATCAGGGGACTTTTTTATACTCGATCAGGGGACTTTGTTATGCTCGATCTGGAAACTTTGGTATAGTCCATCAGGGGCTGTTGTTATACTCGATCAGGGGACTTTGTTATACTCGATGAGGGGGCGTTGTTATACTCGATCAGGCGCTTTTGTTATGGTCGATAACGGGGCTTTGTTATACTCGAACCACGTGACTTTGTTATACTGAACAGGAGACTTTGTTATACTCAAACATGACACTTTGTTATCATCGACCAATGGACTTGTTATACTCAATCAGGGGACTTTGTTATTCTCGATTAGGGAACTTTGTTATACTCGATTAAGGACCTTTGTTATACTCGATGAGGGGACTTTGTTATACTCGATCAGGGGATTTTGTTATACTCGATCAGGTTAATTTGTTATGCTCGATTAGGGAACTTGGTTATACTCGAGCAGGGGACTTTGTTATCCTCGATCAGGGGACTTTGTTATACTCAATTAGAGAACTTTGTTTTATTCGATGAGGGACCTTTGTTATACTCGATGAGGGGACTTTGTTATACTCGATCAGGGGATTTTTTTATACTCGATCAGGGGACTTTGTTATACTCGACCAGGGGACTTTGTTATACTCGTTCAGGGGACTTTGTGATCCCCGAGCAGGGGACTTAGTTATCCTCGATCAGGGGACTTTGTTATACTCGTTCAGGGGACTTTGTTAAAATCGACCAGGGACCTTTGTTATACTCGATAAGGGGACTATGTTATACTCGTTCAGGGGACTTTGTTATACTCGATGAGGGGACTTTGTTATACTCCATCAGGGGACTTTGTTATAATCGATGAGGGACCTTTGTTATACTCGATGAGGGTACTATGTTATACTCGATCAGTGGACTTTGTTATACTCGACAATTGGACTTTGTTATACTCAATCAGGGGACTTTGTTATACTCGATTAGGGAACTTTGTTATACTCGATTAGGGACCTTGTTATACTCGATTAGGGAACTTTGTTATACTCGATTAGGGACCTTTGTTATACTCGATGAGGGGACTTTGTTATACTCGATCAGGGGATTTTGTTATTCTCGATCAGGGGAATTTGTTATGCTCGATCAAGGGACTTTGTTATACTCGATCAGGGAACATTGTTATACTCGATGAGGGGCCTTTGTTATACTTGATCAGGGGACTTTGTAATACTCGACCAGGGGACTTTGATATACTCGAGCAGGGGACTTTGTAATCCTCGAGCAGGGGACATAGTCATCCTCGATCAGGGGACTTTGTTTTTCTCGATCAGGGGACTTTGTTATAATCGTTCAGGGACCTTTGTTATACTCGATGAGGGGACTATGTTAAACTCGATCAGGGGACTTTGTTATACTCGATCAGGGTACTTTGTTTTACTGGATGAAGGGAATCTGTAATACTCGACCAGGGGACTTTGTTATACTCGACCGGGGGAATTTGCTCTTTTCGATCAGGGGACTTTGTTATACTCGATCAGGGGACTTTTTTGTACTCGATCAGGGGACTTTGTTGTGCTCAATCAGGAAACTTTGGTATACTTTATAAAGGGCCGTTGTTATACTCGATTAGGGGACTTTGTTATACTCGATGAGGGGGCTTTGTTATACTCGACTAGGAGCTTTTGTTATGCTCGATCAGCAGATTTTGTTATACTCGATTAGGGAACTTTGTTATACTCGATGAGGGGACTTTGTTATACTCGATCAGGGGATTTAGTTATACTCGATCAGTGGCTTATGTTATGCTCGATCAGAGGATTTTGTTATACTCGATCAGAGGACTTTGTTATACTCGACCAGGGAACTCTATTATACTCGACCAGGGGAATTTGCTCTTTTTGATCAGGGGACTTTGTTATGCTCGATCAGGAAACTTTGGTAGACTATATCAGGGGTCGTTGTTATACTCGATTAGGGGACTTTGTTATACTCGATGTGGGGGCTTTGTTATACTCGACTAGGCGCTTTTGTTATGCTCGATCAGGAGATTTTGTTATACTCGATTAGGGAACTTTGTTACGCTCGATCAAAGGACTTTGTTATACTCGATCAGGAAACTTTGTTATACTCGATGAGGGGCCTTTGTTTTACTCGATCAGGGGACTTTGTTATACTCGATAAAGGGACTTTGTTATAATCGAGCAGGGGAATTTGTTATCCTTGAGCAGGGGACTTTGTTATCCTCGACCAGGGGACTTTGTTATGCTCGATCAGGGGACATTGTTATACTCGAAAAGGGGACTTTGTTATACTCGATCAGGGACGTATGTTATACTCGATGTGGGGACTATGTTATACTCAATCAGGGGACTTTGTTATACTCGACCATGGAACTTTGTTATACTCAATCAGGGACTCTTATACTCGATCAGGGACTTTGTCATACTGGACCAGGGGACTTTGTTATACTCGAGCAGGGGACTTTATTTTACTCGATCATGGGAATCTGTAATACTCCACCAGGGGACTTTGTTATACTCGACCAGGGGACTTTGTTATACTCAACCAGGGGCCTTTGTTGTGCTCGATCAGGGGACTTTGTTATACTCAATCAGGGGGCTTTGTTATACTCGACTAGGCGCTTTTGTTATGCTCGATAAGGGTGCTTTGTTATACTCGATTAGGGAACTTTGTAATACTCGATCAGGGGCCTTTGTTATACTCGATCAGGGGACTCTGTTATATTCGATTAGGGGATTTTGTTATACTCGAGCAGGGGACTTTGTTAAGTATTCATTGACCCAAGGGGGCTAATAGATAATTTCTAAGTTTCCCATGTCTAATGTAGATGAAATCGAACGCCTAGCGCAACTGTTTGCTGATAACCAACTCATCGATGATCAAGCCCAGACTGACATAGATTTTGAGTATGGAACACAGTTAAATGATTCGGTAGGAAGTAGTGAGAAAGTTATTGACGAATCATTTGACGACTTAAACCGTCGTACCCTACGGTCTGGTAATCACTATAGTACCTCACCTAAGTATACTAAAGCAGTTACCCCTGTTACAGGTGATAGTGTGTCTGTTGCTAAATCGGTAACAACCTTAACCCAGCCTTCTGTTAAGAGTAAGAATGCTAACTTGCTTAATACTAACACTACAATGGCGTCCTCTAACCCTCACACCAGTACTACTACCACACCTAAAGCTGAAAATGTTATTAATATCATGGAACGCGGCGACTATGTTCGAAATTTCACGGGACAAGACGATTATAGGGTCGCACATTTTGTTCGTGCATGTGAAGATAGCATGCGCATTAGTCACATAACGACTGACGAAGAAAAGAAAGCATATGTACGTTCCCATATAACGCAGGGTTCCTATGCAGGCAGTCGTTTAAATGCGTTTGGTTTACAAAGCCCCGACTATGAAAAGTTGAAGCGAACGCTAATTGGGCTTTTTGGGGGTAGGTCACAGCTGGGCCAACTGCAATGGATCTTCAGATGGTTGGATCGCTGTATTCCAGGTATACGAGACGAAGCACCTGTTGACGCTGTTGACATCGCAGGCGAGGTTCGCCAGGACATGCAAGCGACCTTCCGGTCATCAGGCTGATACAACTCACGGGGTGATCTGCCACCGGAAAATGTGGAAACATTGATAGAACTAATAAGTTTTCTTCTTTCCGTCCGTGTTCTCTTATATAGCCGGGCACAGGAAGTACAGTATGAACCACCCTTGGATATGGTGGAATACGCAAACAAGCTCTGTCCCCAGGCTACGGGCCCCTTACTGGCGCAGCCCTCAGTGACGTCACCACAACCCCAGCCGTCTCAAATGCCACAGATGCCTCACCTCCAGACTCCTTATGCAACACACTTAGCTCCGATCGCTCCTCCCCGGTTAACATATAAACAGAAAACATCGTTAATGGTGCGCACAATGTAATAAACATGGCCACGTAATGGAAGATTGTTTTCAGCTCCGAGGTAATAGTGCTAATTTTAAGGCAACACCCGGTGCAAAGCCATTCACAAGGTCAAACAGTGAGGTAGTCAATGCAGGGAACTTTGTTATGCTCAATTAGGGGACTTTGTTATACTCGATCAGGGAACTTTGTTATACTCGACCAGGGGACTTTGCTATACTCGATCAGGGGACTTTGTTATACTCGATGAGGGGACTTTATTTTACTCGACCAGGGAACTTTGTTATACTTGACCAGGGGACTTTGCTATACTCGATATGGGGACTTTGTTATACTCGATCAGGGGACTTCGTAATGCTCGATCAGGGGACTTTGTTATACTCGATCGGGGAACTTTGCTATACTCGATCAGGGGCTGTTGTTATACTCCATCAGGGGACTTTGTTATACTCGATGAAGGATTTTTGTTATACTTGATCAGGGGACTTTGTTATACTCGATCAGGGGGCTTTGTTATACTCGACGAGTCGCCTTTGTTATGCTCGCTAAGGGGGCTTTGTTATTTTCGATCAGGGGACTTCGTTATGCTCGATCAGGGGACTTTGTTATACTCGATCGGGGGACTTTGTTATACTCGATCAGGGGTTGTTGTTATACTCCATTAGGGGACTTTGTTATACTCGAAGAGGGGGCTTTGTTATACTCGATCAGGGGACTTTGTTATACTCGATGAGGGGGCTTTGTTATACTCGACGAGTCGCCTTTGTTATGCTCGCTAAGGGGGCTTTGTTATTTTCGATCAGGGGCCTTTGTTATACTCGATAAGGGGACTTTCTTATACTCAATCAGGCGACTTTGTTATATTCGATCAGGGGACTTTGTTATAATCGATCAGGGAACTTTGTTATACTCGATCAGGGAACTTTGTTATACTCGATCAGGGGCCTTTGTTATACTTGATCAGGGGACTTTGTTATACTCGACCAGGGAACTTTGTTATACTCGATCAGGGAACTTTGTTATACTCGATCAGGGGACTTTGTTATACTCGATCAGGGAAATTTGTTATACTCGATCAGGGGACTTTGTTATACTCGATTAATGGACTTTGTTATACTCGATGAGGGTGATTTGTTATACTCTACTAGGGGTCTATGTTATGCTCGATTAGGGGGCTTTGTTATTCTCGACCAGGAGCTTTTGTTATACTCCACCCGGGACTTTGTTTTACTTGATCAGGGGACTTTGGTTTTTCGATCAAGGGACTTTGTTATATTCGATGAGGGGACTTTCTTTTACTCGATCAGGGGGCTTTGGTAGACACTATGAGGGGCCTATGTTATGCTCGATCAAGGGACTTTGTTATACTCAACCAGGGGACTTTGTTATACTCGATGAGGGACCTTTGTTATACTCGATGAGGGGGCTTTATTATACTCGATCAGGAAACTTTTTTATACTCGATCAGGGGACTTTGTTAAACTCGATTAAGGGAATTGGTTATAATCGATTAAGAGACTTTGTTATACTGGACCAGGGGCATTTGTTATGGTCCACCAGGGGCCTTTTTATACTCCACCAGGGTAATTTCATATACTCGATGAGGGGACTTTGTTTTAGTCGATGAGGGGACTTTGTTATACTCGATCTGGGGACTTTGTTATACTCGACCAGGGGCCTTTGTTAGACTCAATCAGGGGACTTTGTTATACGCGATTAGGGGACTTTGTTATACTGTACCAGGGGACTTTGCTATTCTTGATCAGGGGGCTTGTTATATTCGATTAGGGGACTTTGTTATACTCGATCAGGGGAATTTTTCTAAACTCGATTAGGTGACTTTGTTATACTCGATCAGGGGACTTTGTTTTACTCGATCGTAAGGCTTTGTTATACTCGACCAGGGACCTTTGTTATTCTCGATCAGGGGGCTTTGTTATTATTGATTCGGGGCTTTTGTTATACTAGATCAGGTTACTTTGATATACTCGACCAGGGGACCTTGTTATAGTCGATCAGGGGACTTTGTAAAATTCGATTAGGGGACTTTGTAATACTCGATCAGGGAACTTTGTTATACTCGATCAGGGTACTTTGTAAAACTCGATTAGGGGACTTTGGAATACTCAATCAGGGGACTTTGTTATGCTCGATTAGGGGACTTTGTTTTACTCGATCAGGGAACTTTGTTATACTCGACCAGGGTACTTTGCTATCCTCGATGAGGGGACTTTGTTATACTCGATGAGGGAGCTTTGTTATGCTTGATCAGGGGACTTCGTTATGCTCGATCAGGGGACTTTGTTATACTCGATCAGGGGACTTTGTTATACTCGATCAGGGGCTGTTGTTATACTCCATCAGGGGATTTTGTTATACTCGATGAAGGATTTTTGTTATACTCGATCAGGGGACTTTGTTATACTCGATCAGGGGACTTTGTTATACTCGTTCAGGGGACTTTGTTATACTTGATCAGGGGACTTCGTTATGCTCGATCAGGGGACTTTGTTAAACTCGATCAGGGGACTTTTTTATACTCGATGAGGGGCTGTTGTTATACTCCATCAGGGGACTTTGTTATACTCGATGAAGGATTTTTGTTATACTTGATCAGGGGACTTTGTTATAATCAATCATGGGACTTTGGTATACTCGAGCAGGGGACTTTGTTATGCTCGATCAAGGGATTTTGTAATAATCGATCAGGGAACTTTGTTTTACTCGATCAGGGGCCTTTGTTATACTCGATCAAGGGACTTTGTTATAATCGATCAAGAGACTTTGTTATACTGGACCAGGAGCCTTTGATATAGTCCACCAGGGGTGTTTGTTATACTCCACCAGGGGAATTTGTTATACTCAACCAGGCGACTTTGCTATTCTCGATCTGGGGACTTTGATATACTCGACAAGGGGACTTTGTTATAATCGATCATGGGACATGTTATACTCGATTCGGAGACTTTTTTATACTCGATTAGGGTACTTTGTAATTCTCGATTAGGGGACTTTGTAATACTCGATCAGGAGATTTGTTAAACTCGACCAGGGGTCTTTGTTATGCTGTATCAGGGGACTTCGGTATATTCGATCAAGGGACTTTGTTATACTTGATCAGGGGACTTCGTTATGCTCGATAAGGGGCTTTGTTATTCTCGAAGAGGGACCTTTCTTATACTCGATCAGGGGACTTTGTTATATTCGACCAGGGGACTTTGTTATACCCGATCAGGGTACTTTGTTATACTCCACCAGGGGACTTTGTTATACTTGATCAGGGGACTTTGTTTTATTCGATCAGGGGACTTTGTTATACTCGATGAAGGATTTTTGTTATACTTGATCAGGGGACTTTGTTATAGTCAATCATGGGACTTTGGTGTACTCGAGCAGGGAAATTTGTTATGCTCGATCAAGGGATTTTGTTATATTCGATCAGGGAACTTTGTTTTACTCGATCAAGGGCCTTTGTTATACTCGATCAAGGGACTTTGTTATAATCGATAAAGAGACTTTGTTATACTGGACCAGGAGCCTTTGATATAGTCCACCAGGGGTCTTTGTTATACTCCACCAGGAGAATTTGTTATACTCGATCAAGGAACTTTGTTATACTCGATCAGGGAACTTTGTTATACTCGATGAGGGGCCTTTGTTATACTCGATCAGTGGACTTTGTTATCCTCGACCAGGGGAATTTGCTATACTCGATCAGGGGACTTTATTATACTTTATCAGGGGCTTTGTTATACTCGATCAGGCGGACAATGTTACACTCGATAAGGGGACTTTGTTATACTCGGTCAAGGGACTTTGTTATATTCGAAGAGAGGACTTTCTTATACTCGATCAGGAGGCTTTGTTATACATGATCAAGGGACTGTGTTATGCTCTATCAGGGTTTTTGTTATACTAGATCAGGGAATTTTGTTATACTCAATCAGAGAACTTTGTTATACTCGACCAGGGAACTTTGTTATACTCGATCAGAGGACTTTGTTATACTCGATCAAGGGAGTTTGTTATGCTCGATCGGGGAATTTTGTCATACTCGATCAGGGGGCTTTTTTATTCTCGACCAGGGAATTTTGTTGTACTCGATATGGGAACTTTGGTATACTCGATCAAGGGTCTTTGTTATACTCGATCACGGACTTTTTCTAAACTCGATTAGGGGGCTTTGTTATACTCGATCAGGGGACTTTGTTTAACTCGATCAGAGAGCTTTGGCATACTAGACCAGGGGCCTTTGTTATTTTCGATCAGGGGGCTTTGTTATTATCGATTAGGGGCCTTTGTTATACTCCACCAGGGGAATTTGTTATACTCGACCAGGGGACTTTGTTTTAGTCGATTAGAGGAATTTGTTATACTCGATCAGGGGATATGTTATACTCGATTAGGGGACTTTTTTATTCTCGATCAGGGTACCTTGTAATACTCGATTAGGGGACTTTGTAATACTCGATCAGGAGACTTTGTTATACTCGACCAGGGGTCTTTGTTGTGCTCTATCAGGGGACTTTGGTATACTCGATCAGGGGCCGTTGTTATACTCGATCAGGGGACAATGTTAAACTCGATGAGGGGGCTTTATTATACTCGATCAGGGGTCTTTGTTATGCTCGATCAAGGGACTTTGTTTTACTAGATCAGGGAACTTTGTTATGCTCGAGCAGGGGACTTTCTTATCCTCGACCAGGGGACTTTGTTATACTCGGTCAGGAAACTTTGTTATACTGGATCAAGGGTCTTTGTTATACTCGATGAGGGGACTTTTTTTAAACTCGATTAGGGGGCTTTGTTATACTCGATCAGGGGACTTTGTTTTACTCGTTCATAAGGCTTTGTTATCCTCGATCAGGGGACTTTGTTATACTCGATTAGAGGACTTTGCTATACTCGATCAGAGGACTTTGCTATACTCGATCAGGGAATTTTGTTATACTCGATCAGGGGACTTTGTTATACCCGATCAGGGGACTTAGTTATACTCGACCAGGGAACTTTGTTATACTCGATAAGGGTACTTTGTCATACTCGATCAAGGGACATTGTTATGCTCGATCAGGGGACTTTGTTATACTCGATCAGGGGACTTTGTTATACTCGACCAGGGGACTTTGTTATACTCGATCAGGGAACTTTGTTATACTCGATCAAGGGTCTCTGCTATACTCGATCAGGGGACTTTTTCTAAACTCGATTAGGGGGCTTTGTTATACTCGATCAGGGGTTTTGTTTTACTCGCTCAGAAGGCTTTGTTATACTCGACCAGGGACTTTTGTTATTCTCGATCAGGGGGCTTTGTTATAGTCCACCAGGGGCCTTTGTTATACTCCATCAGGGAAATTTGTTATACTCGATCTGGGGACTTTAATATATTCGACCAGGGGCCTTTGTTATACTCAATCAGGGGCCTTTGTTATACTCGACCAGGGGACTTTGTTATCCTCGGTTAGGGGACTTTGGTGTACTCGATCAGGCAACGTGGTTATACTCGATAAGGGGACTTTGTTTTACTCGACCAGGGAAATTTGTTAGACTCGAGCAGGGGACTTTGTTATCCTCGACCAGGTGCCTTTGTTATCCTCAATCAGGGGCCTTTGTTAAACTCGATCAGGGGACTTTGTTATACTTGTTCAGGGGGTTTGTTATACTCTATCAGGCGGTTTGTTATACTCTATCAGGCGGACAATGTTATACTCGATAAGGGGACTTTGTTATGCTCGGTCAAGGAACTTTGTTATATTCGATGAGGGGACTTTCTTATACTCGATGAGGGGGCTTTGTTATACACGATCAAGGGACTTTGTAATGCTCGATCACGGTTTTTGTTAAACTCGATCAGTGGACTTTGTTATACTCGATGAGGGGACTTTGTTTTACTCGATCATAAGGCTTTGTTATACTCGACCAGGGACCTTTGTTATTCTCGATCAAGGGTCTTTGTTATACTCGATCAGGGGACTTTGTTATACTCGATCAGGGGACTTTGTTTTACTCGATCATAAGGCTTTGTAATACTCGACCAGGGACCTTTGTTATTCTCGATCAAGGGTCTTTGTTATACTCGATCAGGGGACTTTGTTATACTCGATCAGGGGACTTTGTTATACTCGACCAAGGGACTTTTTTATACTCGATCAGGGAACTTTATTATATTCGATCAAGGGTCTTTGTTATACTCGATTAGTGGACTTTTTGTAAACTCGATTAGGGGCCTTTGTTATACTCAATCAGGGGACTTTGTTATTCTCGACCAGGGGACTTTGTTATAGTCGATCAAGGGACTTTGTTATACTCGACCAGAGGAATTTGTTATACTCGATCAGGGGATATGTTATAGTCGATTAGGGGACTTTTTTATACTCAATCAGGGTACTTCTTAAAACTTGATTAGGGGACTTTGTAATACTCGATCAGGAGATTTGTTATACACGACCAAGGGTCTTTGTTATGCTCGATCAGGGGTCTTTGTTAAACTCGATGAGGGGGCTTTATTATACTCGATCAGGGTTCTTTGTTATGCTCGATGAGGGGGCTTTATTATACTCTACTCGGGGCCTTTGTTATGCTGGATCAGGGGCTTTGTTATTCTCGAAGAGGGGCCTTTGTTTTCCTCGATGAGGGTACTTTGTTAAACTCTACTAGGGGTCTTTGTTAAAATCGATCAAGAGACTTTGTTATCATGGACCAGGGGCATTTTTATAGTCCACCAGGGGCCTTTGTTATACTCCACCAGGGGAATTTGTTATACTCGACCAGGGGAACTTGTTTTAGTCGATTAGAGGAATTTGTTATTCTCGATCAGGGGATATGTTATACTCTATTAGGAGACTTTTTTATACTCGATTAGGGTACTTTGTAATTCTCGATTAGGTGACTTTGTAATACTCGATCAGAAGACTTGTTATACTCGACCAGGGGTCTTTGTTATGCTGTATCAGGGGACTTCGGTATATTCGATCAAGGGACTTTGTTATACTTGATCAGGGGACTTCGTTATGCTCGATCAGGGGCTTTGTTATTCTCGAAGAGGGACCTTTCTTATACTCGATCAGGGGACTTTGTTTTATTCGACCAGGGGACTTTGTTATACCCGATCAGGGTACATTGTTATACTCCACCAGGGGACTTTGTTATACTTGATCAGGGGACTTTGTTATAATCGATCATGGGACTTTGGTATACTCGAGCAGGGAACTTTGTTATGCTCGATCAAGTGATTTTGTTATATTCGATCAGGGAACTTTGTTTTACTCGATCAAGGGCCTTTGTTATACTCGATCAGGGGACTTTGTTATAATCGATCATGGGACTTTGGTATACTCGAGCAGGGAACTTTGTTATGCTCGATCAAGGGATTTTGATATATTCGATCAGGGAACTTTGTTTTACTCGATCAAGGGACTTTGTTATAATCGATCAAGAGACTTTGTTATACTGGACCAGGAGCCTTTGATATAGTCCACCAGGGGTCTTTGTTATACTCCACCAGGGGAATTTGTTATACTCGATCAGGGAACTTTGTTATACTCGATCAACGAACTTTGTTATACTCGATCAGGGGCCTTTGTTATACTCGATCAGGGGACTTTGTTATCCTCGACCAGGGTAATTTGCTATACTCGATCAGGTGACTTTATTATACTTGATCAGGGGCTTTGTTATACTCGATCAGGCGGACAATGTTATACTCGATAAGGGGACTTTTTTATACTCGGTCAAGGGACTTTGTTATATTCGATGAGGGGACTTTCTTATACTCGATCAGGAGGCTTTGTTATACATGATCAAGGGACTTTGTTATGCTCTATCAGGGATTTTGTTATACTCGATCATGGAATTTTGTTATACTCAATCAGAGAACATTGTTATACTCGATCAGAGGACTTTGTTATACTCGATCAAGGGACTTTGTTATGCTCGATCACGGAATTTTGTCATACTCGATCAGGGGGCTTTGTTATACTCGACCAGGGAATTTTGTTGTACTCGATATGGGAACTTTGGTATACTCGATCAAGGGTCTTTGTTATACTCGATCAGGGACTTTTTCTAAACTCGATTAGGGGTCTTTGTTATACTCGATCAGGGGACTTTGTTTAACTCGATCAGAAAGCTTTGTTATACTAGACTAGGGACTTTTGTTATTCTCGATCAGTGGGCTTTGTTACAGTCCACCAGGGGCCTTTGTTATACTCCATCAGGGGAATTTATTATACTCGATCAGGGGACTTTGTTATAGTCGATCAGGGGACTTTGTTATACTCGATCTGGGGACTTTATTATACTCGACCAGGGGCCTTTGTTATACTCAATCAGGGGCCTTTGTTATACTCGACTAGGAGACTTTGTTATCCTCGGTGAGGGGACTTTGGTATACTTGATCAGGCAACTTTGTTATACTCGATAAGGGGACTTTGTTTTACTCGACCAGGGAAATTTGTTTTACTCGAGCAGGGGACTTTGTTATCCTCGACCAGGTGCCTTTGTTATCCTCAATCAGGGGCCTTTGTTAAACTCGATCAGGGGACTTTGTTATACTTGATCAGGGGGTTTGTTATACTCTATCAGGCGGACAATGTTATACTCGATAAGGGGACTTTTTTATGCTCGGTCAGGGGACTTTGTTATATCGATGAGGGGACTTTCTTATACTCGATGAGGGGGCTTTGTTATACACGATCAAGGGACTTTGTAATGCTCGATCGCGGTTTTTGTTAAACTCGATCAGTGGACTTTGTTATACTCGATCAGGGGACTTTGTTTTACTCGATCATAAGGCTTTGTTATACTCGACCAGGGACCTTTGTTCTTCTCGATCAAGGGTCTTTGTTATACTCGATCAGGGGACTTTGTTATACTCGATCAGGGGACTTTGTTTTACTCGATCGTAATGCTTTGTTATACTCGACCAGGGACCTTTGTTATTCTCGATCAAGGGTGTTTGTTATACTCGATCAGGGGACTTTGTTATACTCGATCAGGGGACTTTGTTATACTCGACCAAGGGACTTTGTTATACTCGATCAGGGAACTTTATTATCCTCGATCAAGGGTCTTTGTTATACTCGATTATTGGACTTTTTCTAAGCTCGATTAGGGGCCTTTGTTATACTCGATCAGGGGACTTTGTTATTCTCGACCAGGGGACTTTGTTGTAGTCGATCAGGGGACTTTGTTATACTCGAACAGAGGAATTTGTTATACTCGATCATCGGATATGTTATACTCGATTAGGGGACTTTTTTATACTCAATCAGGGTACTTTTTAAAACTCGATTAGGGGACTTTGTAATACTCGATCAGGAGATTTGTTTTACTCGACCAAGGGTCTTTGTTATGCTCGATCAGGGGTCTTTGTTAAACTCGATGAGGGGGCTTTATTATACTCGATCTGGGTTCTTTGTTATGCTCGATTATGGGGCTTCGTTATTCTCGATCAGGGGATTTTTTTTATACTCCACCCGGGGACTTTGTTATACATGATCAGGGGACTTCGTTTTTTTCGATCAGAGAACTTTGTTATATTCGATGAGGGGACTTTCTTATACTCGATCAGGCGGCTTTGTTAGACACGATCAGGGGCCTATGATATGCTCGACCAAGGGACTTTGTTATACTCGACAAGGGGACTTTGTTATAATCGATCAAGAGACTTTGTTATCATGGACCAGGGACATTTTTTATAGTCCACCAGGGGCCTTTGTTATACTCCACCAGGGGAATTTGTTATACCCGATCAGGGGTCTTTGTTATACTTGACCAGGGGTCTTTGTTATGCTCTATCAGGGGACATTGGTATACTCGATCAGGGGCCGTTGTTATACTCGATCAGGGGACTTTGTTAAATTCGTCCAGGGGAATTTGTTATACTCGAGCATGGGACTTTGTTATACTCGACCAGGGGACTTTGTTATACTTGATAAGGGCTTTGTTATACTCTATCAGGCGGACAATGTTATACTCGATAAGGGGACTTTGTTATACTCGGGCAAGGGACTTTGTTATATTCGATGAGGGGACTTTCTTATACTCGATCAGGTGGGTTTGTTATACACGATCAAGGGACTTTGTTATGCTAGATCAGGGTTTTTGTTAAACTCGATCAGTGGACTTTGTTAGACACGATCAGGGGATTATGTTATGCTCGATCTAGGGACTTTGTTATACTCGATGAGGGACCTTTGTTATACTCGATGAGGGGGCTTTATTACACTCGATGAGGGGACTTTTTTATACTCGATCAGGGGACTTTGTTATACTCGATCAAGGGACTTTGTTATTATCGATCAAGAGACTTTGTTATACTGGACCAGGGGCATTTGTTATAGTCCACCAGGGGCCTTTGGTATACTCCACCAGGGGAATTTGTTATACTCGATCAGGGACTTTGTTATACTCGACCAGGGGACTTTGTTTTACTCGATCAGTGAACTTTGTTATACTCGGCCAGGGGACTTTGCTATACTCGATCAGGGGACTTTTTCTAAACTCGATTAGGGGACTTTGTTATACTCGATCAGAGGACTTTGTTTTACTCGATCAGAAGGCTTTCTTATACTTGATCAGGGGACTTTGTTATACTCGATTAGGGGACTTTGTTATACTCGATCAGGGGACTTTGTTATACTCGACCAGGGGTCTTTGTTATGCTCTATCAGGGGACTTTGGTATACTCGATCAGGGGACTTAGTTATACTCGATCAAGGGTCTTTCTTATACTTGATCTGGGGACTTTTTCTAAACTCGATTAGGGGGCTTTGTTTTACTCGATCAGAAGGGTTTGTTATTATCGATTAGGTGCCTTTCTTATACTCGATCAGGCGACTTTGTTATACTCGACCAGGGGACTTTGTTATAGTCGATCAGGGGACTTTGTTATACTCGACCAGAGGAATTTGTTTTACTCGATCAGGGGATATGTTATACTCGATTAGGGGACTTTTTTATACTCGATTAGGGTACTTTGTAATTCTCGATTAGGGGACTTTGTAATACTCGATCAGGAGATTTGTTATACTCGACCAGGGGTCTTTGTTATGCTGTATCAGGGGACTTCGGTATATTAGATCAAGGGACTTTGTTATACTTGATCAGGGGACTTCGTTATGCTCGATTAGGGGCTTTGTTATTCTCGAAGAGGAACCTTTCTTATACTCGATCAGGGGACTTTGTTTTATTCGACCAGGGGACTTTGTTATACCCGATCAGGGTACTTTGTTATACTCCACCAGGGGACTTTGTTATACTTGATCAGGGGACTTTGTTTTATTCGATCAGGGGACTTTGTTATACTCAATGAAGGGTTTTTGTAATACTTGATCAGGGGACTTTGTTATAATCGATCATGGGACTTTGGTATACTCGAGCAGGGGACTTTATTATGCTCGATCAAGGGATTTTGTTATACTCGATCAGGGACTCTGTTATATTCGACCAGCGGAATTTGTTATACTCAAGCAGGGGACTTGGTTATACTCGATCAAGAGACTTTGTTATACTGGACCAGGAGCCTTTGATATAGTCCACCAGGGGTCTTTGTTATACTCCACCAGGAAAATTTGTTATACTCGATCAGGGAACTTTGTTATACTCAATCAGGGGCCTTTGTTATACTGGACCAGGGGACTTTGTTATCCTCGGTTAGGGGACTTTGTTATACTCGATCAGGCAACTTTGTTATACTCGATAAGGGGACTTTGTTTTACTCGACCAGGGAAATTTGTTATACTCGAGCAGGGGACTTTGTTACAGTCCACCAGGGGCCTTTGTTATACTCCATCAGGGGAATTTGTTATACTCGATCAGGGGACTTTGTTATAGTCGATCAGGGGATTTTGTTATACTCGATCTGGGGACTTTATTATACTCGACCAGCGGCCTTTGTTATACTCAATGAGGGGCCTTTATTTTACTCGACCAGGGGACTTTGTTATCCTCTGTTAGGGGACTTTGGTATACTCGATCAGGCAACTTTTTTATACTTGATAAGGGGACATTGTTTTACTCGACCAGGGAAATTTGTTATACCTGAGCAGGGAACTTTGTTATCCTCGACCAGGTGCCTGTGTTATCCTCAATCAGGGGCCTTTGTTAAACTCGATCAGGGGACTTTGTTATACTTGATCAGGGGGTTTGTTATACTCTATCAGGCGGACAATGTTATACTCGATAAGGGGACTTTGTTATACTCGACCAGGGGACTTTGTTTTACTCGATCATAAGGCTTTGCTATACTCGACCAGGGACCTTTGTTATTCTCGATCAAGGGTCTTTGTTATACTCGATCAGGGGACTTTGTTATACTCGATTAGGGGACTTTGTTTTACTCGATCATAAGGCTTTGTAATACTCGACCAGGGACCTTTGTTATTCTCGATCAAGGGTCTTTGTTATACTCGATCAGGGGACTTTGTTATACTCGATCAGGGGACTTTGTTATACTCGACCAGGGGACTTTGTTATACTCGATGAGGGAACTTTATTATACTCGATCCAGGGTCTTTGTTATACTCGATTCGTGGACTTTTTCTAAACTCGATTAGGGGCCTTTGTTATACTCGATCAGGGGACTTTGTTATTCTCGACCAGGGGACTGTGTTATAGTCGATCAGGGGACTTTGTTATACTCGACCAGAGGAATTTGTTATACTCGATCAGGGGATATGTTATACTCTATTAGGGGACTTTTTTATACTCAATCAGGGTACTTTTTAAAACTCGATTAGGGGACTATGTAATACTCGATCAGGAGATTTGTTATACTAGACCAAGGGTCTTTGTTATGCTCGATCAGGGGTCTTTGTTAAACTCGATCAGGGGACTTTGTTATACTCGACCAGAGGAATTTGTTATACTCGATCAGGGGATATGTTATACTCGATTAGGGGACTTTTATATACTCAATCAGGGTACTTTTTAAAACTCGATTAGGGGACTTTGTAATACTCGATCAGGAGATTTGCTATCCTAGACCAAGGGTCTTTGTTATGCTCGATCAGGGGTCTTTGTTAAACTCGATGAGGGGGCTTTATTATACTCGATCAGTGTTCTTTGTTATGCTCGATGAGGGGGCTTTATTATACTCTACTCGGGGCCTTTGTTATGCTCGATCAGGGGCATTGTTATTATCGAAGAGGGGCCTTTGTTATCCTCGATGAGGGTGCTTTGTTATACTCTACTAGGGGCCTATGTTATGCTCGATTAGGGGGCTTCGTTATTCTCGATCAGGGGATATTTGTTATGCTCCACCCGGGGACTTTGTTATACTTGATCAGGGGACTTCGTTTTTTTCGATCAGAGAACTTTGTTATATTCGATGATGGGACTTTCTTATACTCAATCAGGCGGCTTTGTTAGACACGATCAGGGGCCTATGTTATGCTCGATCAAGGGACTTTGTTATACTCGACTTAAGGGGGCTTTGTTATACTCGATCAGAGGCTTTGTTATCATCGATTAGGTGCCTTTCTTATAGTCCACCAGAGGCCTTTGTTATACTCCTCCAGGGGAATTTGTTATACTCGACCAGTGGACCTTGTTTTAGTCGATTAGAGGAATTTGTTATACTCGATCAGGGGATATGTTATACTCGATTAGGGGACTTTTTTATACTCGATTAGGGTACTTTGTAATTCTCGATTAGGGGACTTTGTAATACTCGATCAGGAGATTTGTTATACTCGACCAGGGGTCTTTGTTATGCTGTATCAGGGGACTTCGGTATATTCGATCAAGGGACTTTGTTATTCTTGATCAGGCGACTTCGTTATGCTCGATCAGGGGCTTTGTTATTCTCGAAGAGAGACCTTTCTTATTCTCGATCAGTGGACTTTGTTTTATTCGACCAGGGGACTTTGTTATACCCGATCAGGGTACTTTGTTATACTCCAAGATGGTCTGGTCCTCTTGGCAAGATGCTGGACTCTGCCACTGAGTTAGAAATAAATCCGAGCTTTGAAAAAATCACAGTTGGCCCTCCACTCGTTGAGCTTGCACATACTGTCATTGACGACCTGAGTACTGACCAGTACTATGGTTACATGATTTGCAGTGCCATCAAAACTGGGGTCAGGCCTGATAGACTTGCTTACCTGCAGATAGGTCCAGTCTCACATTCGAGGTGGCTCACAACGGCTCTCAGGTTCTGCAGAATTTGGGTCGCTCATCATAAACTGAAAGGGAACCAGCTTCACAACCTGAGACTTATTGTCCAATTCATCGTGAGTGTCTCCTTGCCAAATTGGTTCAACACCAAGGTCAAGTCATCGTTCTCCGAAGGTCCGAGGCATGTTCTCTTCCAGCTTGAGCTCCTGAGGAGTCAGCCAAGAAAGGTTGTTCAGATTGTGGAGCAGACTGTGAGGAGATCTTCCTGGTATGCTCATCCCGAGGCAGTTCTGCAGACAATGCTCTGCAGTAAGGATGAGAAGGAGAGAAGAGTGGCAGTCAAAAAGATCTTGTATATGAGATTTATGAGAGGATCTGGGCATGACGAATCAGTTGGTGACGATTCCTTCAGGGTCAGGAAGACTCCTGAAGTCAATCTAGGTGCCAAGACCCTCACTGATCTCATAGATCTGGATAACATCCAGGCTGGCAGTGAGCCCCCTCTTACCTGCAGCCTCACCAATGTTCAAGTCAGAGCTTTCCTGGACAACCCCATGCATGTTCCTGCTTGGCCCTCGCACACCCAGAGTATAGAGCGTTGTGTACAGCAAGTGAGCGAGGCCAGCAGTCACGTGTACAGCCAAGAGAGGAGGGAAGGCTACATCCGAGCTCAGGTGGTCAGCAGGGAGGTGATGAGTAGAAACAGAAGCAAGAAAGACATGTTCTCTATGGTGTGCAGCAACACCGGGTCGTAGTAGTAAACCGGTTTTTGTATTTGATGATTTTGTTTTCTAAAGGAATATTAAATTTAATAAATGTGTCAAGATCATTCGTTTCACTATTCTGGATCATTTTCATCCTAATAAATTAACCTGATACATTTACTTTACTTTAAATAAGCTATTTAGTGGTGTTGGTAAAAGGGTGGGAATACTGAATTTTCATAAGATTTCAAGTTAAAATTTACCTAGCAAAAAATAAAAACTTTTCAAATCTGAAGATATCACATGATTTTGCACATAGAACTACATCATTAATACCATGGGCCGATTTTTCAAACTCAAAAAAAAAAAATTCGCCTCCGTATGACACACCCTATTGTTATACTAGATCAGGGATCTTTGTTATACTCGATCAGGGGGCTTTATTATTCTCGATCAGGGGACTTTGTTATATTCGACCAGGGGACTTTGTTATACTCGACAAAGGGACTTTTGTTATACTCGATCAGGGGACTTTATTATACTTGATCAGGGGACTTTGCTATTCTCGACCAGGGGACTTTGTTATACTCGTTCAGGTGACTTTGTTATACTGGACCAGGGGGCTGTGTTATACCCGATTAGGGGACTTTTTTATACTCGATGAGGGGCCTTTGGTATACCCTATCAAGGTCCTTTGCTATACTCGATCAGGGGACTTTGTTATACTCGACCAGGGGACTTTGTAATGCTCGATTAGGGGATATATTATACTCGACCAGGGAGTTTGTTATACTCGATGAGGGGACTTTGTTATACTCGACGAGGGGCCTTTGTTGTGCTCGATTAGGGGGCTTTGTTATTCTCGATCAGGGGCCTTTGTTATACTCGATCAAGGGGACTTTGTTATACTCGACCAGGGGACTCTGTTATACTCGGTCAGGGACCTTTATTATACTCGATCAGGGGCTTTATTATACTCGATCAGGGTTTTTTTAATACTCGATCAGGGACTTTGTTATACTCGACAAGGGACTTTGCTGTAATCGATCAAGGGACTTTGTTATACTGGACCAGGGGCCTTTGTTATAGTCCACCAGGGTTCTTTGTTATACTCCTCCAGGGGAATTTGTTATACTCGATGTGGGGGACTTTGTTATAGTCGATCAGGTGACTTTGTTATACTCGATGTGGGGACTTTGTTATACTCGATCAGGGTACTTTGTTATAATCGACCAGGGGCCTTTGTTATACTCAATCAGGGGCATTTGTTATACTCGACCAGGGGACTTTGTTATAGTCAATCAGGGGACTTTGTTATACTTGATCAGGGGGCCTTGTTATATTCGATCAGGGGACTTTGTTATACTCAATCAGGGGCCTTTATTATACTCGATCAGGGGACTTTGTTATACTCGACCAGGGGACTTTGTTATGCTCAATCAGGTGACTTTGGTATACTCGATCAGGGGCCGTTGTTATACTCGATCAAGGGACTTTGTTATACTCGATGAGGGTGCTTTGTTATACTCGATAAGGGGAATTTGTTATGCTCGATCAAGGGACTTTGTTATATCTCCACCCGGGGACTTTATTTTACTTGGTCAGGGGACTTTGTTATACTCGATGAGCGGGCATTGTTATACGCGATCAGGGGACTTTGCTATACTCGATCAGGTGCCGTTGTTATACTCGATCAGGGGACTTTGTTATACTCGATGAGGGAACTTTGTTATACTCGATCATGGGACTTTGATATATCTCCACCCGGGGACTTTGTTATACTTGGTCAGGGGACTGTGTTATACTCGACCAGTGGGATGTGTTATACTCGATTAGGGGACTTTGTTATACTTGATGAGGGGCCTTTGGTAGACTCTATCTAGGGCCTTTGTTAGACTCGATCAGAGGCCTTTATTATACTCGATCAGGGGACTTTGTTATACTCGACCAGTGGCCTTTGATATGCTCGATCAGGTGACTTTGGTATACTCGATCAGGGGCCGTTGTTATACTCGATCAGGGTACTTTGTTATACTCGATGAGGGTGCTTTGTTATACTCGATCAGGGAAATTTGTTATGCTCGATCAGGGGACTTTGTTATTCTCGATTAGGGGACTTTGTTATCCTCGACAAGGGGACTTTTGTTATACTCGATCAGGGGACTTTGTCATACTCGATCAGGGGACTTTGTTATACTCGATTAGGGGACTTTGTTATACTTGATTAGGGGACTTTGCTATACTCGACCAGGGGACTTTGTTATACTCATTCAGGGGACTTTGTTATACTCGACCAGGGGGCTGTGTTATACTCGATTCAAGGACTTTGTTGTACTCGATGAGGGGTCTTTGGTATACTCTATCATGGGCCTTTGGCATACTCGATCAGGGAACTTTGTTATACTCGATTAGGGGACTTTGTTATGCTCAACCAGGGGACTTTGTAATACTCGATCAGGGGATATGTTATACTCGACCAGGGGCTTTGTTATACTCGATCAGGGGACTTTGTTATACTCGATTAGGGGAGTTTGTTATACTCGACAACTTGACTTTGTTATACTCGATCATGGATTTTGTTATACTCGACCAGGGGACTTTGTTATACTCGATTAGTGGCTTTGTTAAACTCGATTATGGGCCTTTGTTAAACTTGATCAGCAGCCTTTGTTATACTCGATGAGGGGCTTTGTTATACTGGATCAGGTGATTTTGTTATACTCGATTAGGAGACTTTGTTATACTGTACCGGTAGACTTTTTTATACTCGATCAGGGACTTTGTTTTACTCGATGAGGGGACATTGTTATATTCGATGAGGGGACTTTGTTATACTCGACCAGGAGACTTTGTTATACTCGTTCAGGTGACTTTGTTATACTGGACCAGGGGGCTGTGTTATACCCGATTAGGGGACTTTGTTATACTCGATGAGGGGCCTTTGGTATACTCTATCAAGGTCCTTTGCTATACTCGATCAGGGGCCGTTGTTATACTCGATCAGGGGACTTTGTTATACTTGATCAGGGGGCCTTGTTATATTCGATCAGGGGACTTTGTTATACTCGATGAGGGTGCTGTGTTATACTCTACTAGGGGCCTTTGTTGTGCTCGATTTGGGGGCTTTGTTATTCTCGATCAGGGCCTTTGTTATACTCGATCAAGGGGACTTTGTTTTACTCGACCAGGAGACTTTGTTATACTCGGTCAGTGACCTTTGTTATACTCGATCAGGGGCTTTATTATACTCGATCAGGGGACTTTTTAATACTCGATCAGGGGACTTTGTTATACTCGATCAAAGAACTTTGCTGTAATCGATCAAGAGACTTTGTTATACTGGACCAGGGGCCTTTGTTATAGTCCACCAGGGTTCTTTTTTATACTCCACCAGGGGAATTTGTAATACTCGATCAGGGGACTTTGTTATAGTCGATCAGGGGACTTTGTAATACTCGATCTGGGGACTTTGTTATACTCGATCAGGGAACTTTGTTATAATCGACCAGGGGCCTGTGTTATACTCAATCAGGGGCCTTTGTTATACTCGACCAGGGGACTTTGTTATAGTCTATCAGGGGACTTTGTTATACTCGATCAAAGGACTTTGTTATACTGAACCAGGGGCCTTTGTTATAGTCCACCAGGGGCCTTTGTTATACTCCACTAGGGAAATTTGTTATACCCGATCAGGGGATTTTGTTATAGTCGATCAGGGGACTTTGTTATACTCGGTAAGGGGACTTTGTTATACTCGATGAGGGGACTTTGTTATATCCGATCAGGGGGCTTTCTTAAATTCGATCAGAAGTCTTTGTTATACTCGACCAGGGGACTTTGTTATACTTGACAAGGGGACTTAGGTTATACTTGATTAGGGGACTTTGTTATACTCGATTTGGGGACTTTGTTATACTTGATTAGGGGACTTTGCTATACTCGACCTGGGGACTTTGTTATACTCGTTCAGGGGACTTTGTTATACTCGACCAGGGGGCTGTGTTATACTCGATTCAGGGACTTTGTTGTACTCGACGAGGGGCCTTTGGTATACTCTATCATGGTCCTTTGTTATACTCGATCAGGGAACTTTGTTATACTCGATTAGGGGACTTTGTTATACTCGACCAGGGGACTTTGTAATACTCGATCAGGGAATATGTTATACTTGACCAGGGGACTTTGTAATACTCGATTAGTGGCTTTGTTAAACTTGATTAGGGGACTGTGTTGTACTCGATGAGGAGCCTTTGTTATACTCGACTAGGGGCCTTTGTTAAACTTGATCAGCAGCCTTTGTTATACTCGATGAGGGGCGTTTGTTATACTCGATGAGGGGCTTTGTTATACTGGACCAGGGGACTTTGTTATACTCGATCAGGGGACTTTGTTTTGCTCGATTAGGGGACTTTGTTATACTCGACCAGCGGAATTTGTTACACTCGACCAGGGGTCTTTGTTATACTCGATTAGAGGCTTTGTTATTCTCGATTCAGGGACTTTTTTGTACTCGATGAGGGGCCTTTGGTATACTCTATCATGGGCCTTTGTTATACTCGATCAGGGGACTTTGTTATACTCGATTAGGGGACTTTGTTATACTCGATAACTTGACTTTGTTATAATCGATCAGGGATTTTGTTATACTAGACCAGGGGACTTTGTTATACTCGATTAGTTGCTTTGTTAAACTCGATTAGGGGACTGTGTTGTACTCGATGAGGAGCCTTTGTTATACTCGACTAGGGGCCTTTGTTAAACTTGATCAGCAGCCTTTGTTATACTCGATGAGGGCCTTTGTTATGATCGATGAGGGGCTTTGTTATACTGGACCAGGGGACTTTGTTATACTCGATCTGGAGACCTTGTTTTACTGTACCGGGAGGCTTTTTTATACTCGATCAGGGGACTTTGTTTTCCTCGATGAGGGGACTTTGTTATACTCGATGAGGGACTTTGTTATGCTCGGTCAACGGACTTTGTTATACTCGATCACGAAACTTTGTTATACTCGATCAGGGGCATTTGTTATACTCGATTAGGGGACTTTGTTATACTCGACCAGCGGAATTTGTTATACTCGACCAGGGGCCTTTGTTATGCTCTATCAGGGAACTTTGGTATACTCGATCAGGGGCCGTTTTTATACTCGATGAGGAGACTTTGTTACACTCGTTGAGGGAGCTTTGTTATATTCGATCAGGAGACTTTATTATACTCGATCAGGGGACTTTGTTATACTCGATTAGGGGGCTTTGTTATACTCTACTAGGGGCGTATGATATGCTCGATCAGGGGCCTTTGTTATACTCGATCAGGGGACTTTGTTATACTCCACCCGTGGACTTTGTTATACTTGATCAGGGTACTTTGTTTTTTTCGATAAGGGGACTTTGTTATATTCGATGAGGGAACTTTCTTATACTCGACCAGGGGACTTTGTTATACTCGATCAGGGACCTTTGTTATACTCGATCAGGGAGCTTTATTATACTCGATCAGGGGACTTTTTTATACTCGATCAGGGGACTTTGTCATACTCGATCAAGGGACTTTGTTATAATCAATCAAGGGACTTTGTTATACTGGACCAGAGGCCTTTGTTATAGTCCACCAGGGGCCTTTGTTATACTCCACCAGGGGAATTTGTTATACTCGATCAGGGGACTTTGTTATAGTCGATCAGGGGACTTTGTTATACTCGGTCAGGGGACTTTGTTATACTCGACCAGGGGACTGCTTTATATTTGATTAGGGGACTTTGTTATACTCGATGAGGGGGCTTTGTTAAACTCTATTAGGGGCCTATGTTATGCTCGATTAGGGGGCTTTGTTATTCTCGATCAGGGGTCTTTGTTTTACTCGATCAGGGGACTTTGTAATTCTCCACCCGGGGACTTTGTTATATTTGATCAGGGGACTTTGTTTTTATCGATCAGGGGACTTTGTTATATTCGATGAGGGGTCATTCTAATACTCGATGAGGGGGCTTTGTTATACAAGAACAGGGGCCTATGTTATGCAAGATCAAGGGATTTTGTTATACTCGACCAGGGGACATTGTTATACTCGATCAGGGGACTTTGTTATATTCGACCAGGGCACTTTGTTATACTCGACAAGGGGACTTTTGTTATACTCGATCAAGGGACTTTGTTATACTCGCCCAGGGGACTTTATTATACGTGATCAGGGGACTTTGCTATACTCGACCAGGGTACTTTGTTATACTCGTTCAGGGGACTTTGTTATACTGGACCAGGGGGCTGTGTTATACCCGATTTGGGGACTTTGTTATACTCAGTGAGGGGCCTTTGGTATACTCTATCAAGGTCCTTTGCTATACTCGATCTGGGGACTTTGTTATACTCGACCAGGGGACTTTGTAATGCTCGATCAAGGGATATGTTATACTCGACCAGGGAGTTTGTTATACTCGATCAGGGGACTTTGTTATACTCGATGAGGGTACTTTGTTATATCTCCACCCGGGGACTTTGTTATACTTGTTCAAGGGACTTTGTTATACTGGATGAGCGGGCATTGTTATACGCGATCAGGGGACTTTGCTATACTCGACCAGGGGACATTGTTATACTCGTTCAGGGGACTTAGTCAACTGCCATAGACGACGTATGGCAAGTGATACATTAGCAGCTTCCATACGTCGCCAGGCACATTAATTAGGCATGTGGGATATGGTAATAACATTGCCACACGCTGCTAGCTAGGCTGAATAAATAATACATAAATGGAGCACATACATAATATACATACATGATATATAATCCAGCATACATAATATACATACACCTCCCTCCCCCCTATACGCTCATAGCAAAGTCTTGAGCGGACCTTTTCTTTTGGATCCGTTCTGAGCGTCGAGAGACTTCATCACTGGGAAGGGTATGGGACTCAACACTGGTGGCGGGGCCAGCAGAAGGCATTGTTACGGGGCGGAGGAAACGGCGGTTCCTCCACCACACACGACCACTGGGTAACCGCACCTGGTAGTCCCGTGACCTGCCGAGACCCATAACTACGCCTACTTTGTCCCAACGTAGGGAGGTCGGGTCCTGAACACGGACTTGGGTGCCGACACTCAACCTGGGGAGAGAACGGGCGTGGTCATTGTAGCGGGCGACGACGTCCTGAACACGTTCGGCGGCTCGGCGATCACAATCCTCTGTCTTGGCCTGCCACTCCTTGGAGAAGGATTGAGGGTGAGCAGGGACACAAGAACGAAGGGGGCGTCCATACAAAACCTGGGCAGGGGAGCGTCCGGTGTAGTTAGGTGTGTTGCGGAGTTCAAGAAGACCCCTGTCGAAGGCCTCGCAGTCAATGTTCCCAGAAGGGGCCACCTTAAGGATGAGGTGCTTCAGGGATTTGACAGCAGCCTCAGCGTGGCCGTTGGACTGCGGGTAATGGGGCGATGACAACACATGCCGGACTCCCCATCGGTCAAGGAACACAGCAAAGTCCCGGCTTGTGAACTGAGGCCCTCCGTCGGTTCGCAGGCGTACAGGAACGCCCACGTCACGGAAGTAGTGGCGGAACTTGCTGATGGTGGCGGCAGACGTCGTGTCATTACCGCACTTGATGACAACCGGCCAACCAGAGAGACGGTCGACGATAACGAGGAAGGACTTTCCTGACACACAGAAAAAGTCGGCCGACACAGACTCAAAGGGGCGGGTGGGGTTGTCGTCACTCATAAAGGGTTCCTGCTGCTGGCTGGGTTGTAATACGTGGCGGGGCTTACACACCTGGACAGCATTGGAGATGTCGGGGTCGATGCCAGGCCGGAACACAGTCTGTCTTGCACGCCGTTTGGTGGCCTCGGCTCCACAGTGACTGTCGTGGAGGCGAGCCAAGGCGTGGAGACTTGAAGCAGCAGGGACAACTACCGAAGGAGAGGTGTCACTGGCCAGAGGTAGGGGTAGGGCGGCAGCAGGGTAGTTGCTGCTCCCTTCGTGCACCCTGTTGGCGTGTTTTACCTCGAGAATCGGTGTTGGGAAGTCCTGGGAGATGATGGCCAACTCTTGGCAATGTCTGTAGGACAGCAAAGGAGTCGGGACGCCATTATGCACATCAATCCAGGCTTGACACGACCTGTTGCCAAAGGTGACGTGTGCATAGAGTGAACCTAGGGCCGGGGTCATCTGTGAACCGTCTGCCGTAAAGCGGAGATCCTTGGGGGGCGGTCCTAGATCACTTGGAGAGAGCCCCAAGCATTGCAAATGCTGGGGACCGATGACTGTAGCATCAGCGCCGGTGTCGGGCAACATCTGAAGACGGGATGACACACCGCCGTAGGTCACAATGACACTGATGTACTGGGGGACTTTGGTCCTGGGACGCTGGGGGGAGCACACATTCCTAATGTGGCTCGAGCGTTGTCAAGAGTCGTCGTGCCTCTGATTGGAAGACTGTGGGCGGCCCTCTCTGGTGGAAGGGGGCTGAAGCTTCCGCCGACGCTGTCCCTTGGGTTTGTTGGAAGGGCAACACTTGTCATAGTGGCCCAGACGACCACACACATTGCACTGGACGCGTTTGGCTGGGCACCGTACTGTGAGTGACCAGTGGCCCTTACGGTCACAACTGTTGCAGGTAGACTGAGCAGCTGGACACACCTGTGTTCCGTGCTGCTTACCACAGTTGTTGCAAAATAAACCGGGCGTGGACGTGGTGGGCGAAGGCGTAGGAACAGACTTCTTGTCCTTCTTGTACCGGGACACAGCGCGTACAGCTGTAGGGGGAGCACGGATGGCAGAGGTGGCACACCTGGCAGCCTCATAGGAGCGACATATCGTCGACACATCCTTAAGAGAAGAGGAAGAGTCGAGGGAGGTGAGGCGTTGGACAAGTTCCTCGTCCTTAACACCCATCAGGATCACCTGCTTCAACTGGGTCTCCTCGCACTGCTGGTGGTGGCCTGGACATATATCTACCTCTTCCGAGGCTCTCTTAAGACGTACGTAAAAGGCATCAAAAGACTCACCCTCCAACTGTCTGCAGCTAAACAATTCCCTCCTGCGCAGAGCTTCATTCTGCTGTCCTTTGATGTGCCGTTGTAGAACGTCCAGTACCTCCTCTACAGACAGCGAAGAGGTTGGGGGTACCTGCAACGTATGTTCCAAGACACGCTGAATTTCCAAGGACAGGCACATACGCAGCTGGATGAGTTGTTTAGGCTGTGACAAACTCTGGAGATCCACCATTGTAGAATAATCAGTCCACCGTCGCCGCCATTCACGAAAAGTCTGGAAATTCACATCAGGCTTCAAGATGGGCGGTGTTTGAGCTGCTGCTTTAGGTGGGGCTGGGGGGCGTGAAGGAAGCATGGATGAGGTATCTGAACCAGTCAGTACCGAGGCAGTGTTAGAGCCAGGGGCTTGGTTAACAGTGAGGCGTGATATCAAGGCTTCAAACCGTTCACTGTCTTCCAATCTCCGTTGGTGGTCTCGTTCTGCCTCTGCTTGCCTTCTGTGCTCATCCGCCAAACGTCTGTGAGCTTCATCCTCGCGTTTCTCATCTCTCATAAACTTCAGTAAAGCAATTATCTCTGGAGACAACGCTGAATATTGAGGTGAGGGACTGCGCGATGTTGTGGGGGCTGGAGCGTCGTGGCCGGCCTGGTCATCCATCTCTGCGGGGCTATCATCCGCCTGACTCATCCAGACGCTGGGTCCACGGCTACGTAAGGCATGAGACATAACTACTTCATCTGTGTACTATGTCTTAAATCAGTGTTGACCGGTCAGCCCGTCGTATCAACAAGATTTCAGACAAAAAATTAATTAAATACACAGATAAGTAGGTTATATATATAAAATATATATAAAGAAGCCGCGCGGTCAGCGAGTGTTAGTACATGTATGTGTGTGTGTGTGTGTGTGTCCCGGGCAGACAAAGCGTCTCGCCCCAGCTGTGAGGGGGGGTGGAGGCGGCGCTGTGAGGGGGGGGTGGAGGGAGAAGCGCGGCGACGCGCAGTCAGTCCAGTTACCCTCAGGACGCGGTCAGAGACGGGTGCACTGAACTCTACTCCTTACAAATGCCCAGAACGTGCCGTATACCTTGGGAATCCTTTAGAACAAGGTCACACATGAATGGCACGAAACACACAATGCACTAAACACTTCACAGAAAATCACTGTCACTGACACTGCTCAAAGTTGCGAAATTCTTCGAGGAGGGATGACGCGCGGGAGTTGACCCAAGGCGAGGGGTCCATAGCCGGCTTTCCACAAACTTTGCACTATCACTCGTAATTATCCAGTAAGATCGGTTCACTGCGCCATGTTAGGTTCTGAATAATAAGTTCTATATACAGGAGAGAACACAAACACCTGTATAGTTTTGTAGGTTCGGTTTACTGGATAAGAGTATGTACACAAAGGGAAGCAGCACTCTCCCCGGCTAGGCTCCTTAGTCAACTGCCATAGACGACGTATGGCAAGTGATACATTAGCAGCTTCCATACGTCGCCAGGCACATTAATTAGGCATGTGGGATATGGTAATAACATTGCCACACGCTGCTAGCTAGGCTGAATAAATAATACAAAAATGGAGCACATACATAATATACATACATGATATATAATCCAGCATACATAATGTACATACATCGACCAGGGGGATGTGTTATACTCGATTAGGGGACTTTGTTATACTCGATGAGGGGCCTTTGGTATACTCTATCTAAGGCCTTTGCTAGACTCGATCAGAGGCCTTTATTATACTCGATCAGGGGACTTTGTTATACTCGACCAGGGGCCTTTGTTATGCTCGATCAGGTGACTTTGGTATACTCGATCAGGTGCCGTTGTTATACTCGATCAGGGGACTTTGTTATACTCGACCAGGGGACTTTGTTATGCTCGATCAGGGAACTTTGGTTTACTCGATCAGGGGCCGTTGTTATACTCGATCAGGGTACTTTGTTATACTCGATGAGGGTGCTTTGTTATACTCGATCAAGGAAATTTGTTATGCTCGATCAGGGGACTTTGTTATACTCGATCAGGGGACTTTGTCATCCTCGACAAGGGGACTTTTGTTATACTCGATCAGGGGACTTCGCTATACTCGATCAGGGGACTTTGTTATACTTGATTAGGGGACTTTGCTATACTCGACCAGGGGACTTTGTTTAACTCGTTCAGGGGACTTTGTTATACTCGACCAGGGGGCTGTGTTATACTCGATTCAAGGACTTTGTTGTACTCGATGAGGGGCCTTTGGTATACTCTATCATGGGCCTTTGGTATACTCGATCAGGGAACTTTGTTATGCTCGATTAGGGGACTTTGTTATGCTCGATTAGGGGAGTTTGTTTTACTCGATAACTGGACTTTGTTATACTCGATCAGGGATTTTCTTATACTCGACCAGGGGACTTTGTTATACTCGATCAGTGGCTTTGTTAAACTCGATTAGGGGATTGTGTTGTACTCGATGACGAGCCTTTGTTATACTCGACTAGGGGCCATTGTTATACTCTATCAGCAGCCTTTGTTATTCACGATCGGGGGGCGTTTGTTATACTCGATGAGGGGATTTGTTATACTTGATCAGGGGACTTTGTTATACTCGATCAGGAGACTTTGTTATAATGTACCGGGAGACTTTTTTATACTCGATCAGGGGACTTTGATTTACTCGATGAGGGGACTTTGTTTTATTCGATGAGGGGACTTTGTTATACCCGACCAGGGAACTTTGTTATACTCGAGAAGGGGGCTTTGTTATATTCGATGAGGGAACTTTGTTATACTCGACCAGTGGAATTTGTTATATTCGACCAGGGGACTTTGTTATGGTCGATCAGGGAACTTTGGTATACTCGATCAGGGGCCGTTTTTATACTCGATGAAGGGACTTTGTTATACTCGTTGAGGGGGCTTTGTTATACTCGATCAGGGGACTTTGTTATTCTCGATCAGGGGACTTTGTTATACTCGATGAATGGGCTTTGTTATACTTTACTAGGGGCGTGTGTTATGCTCGATCAGGGGCCTTTGTTATACTCGATCAGGGGACTTTGTTATACTCCACCCGGGGACTTTGTTATACTTGATCAAGGTACTTTGTTATTTTCGATCAGGGGACTTTGTTATATTCGATGAGAGGACTTTCTTATACTCGAACAGGGGACTTTGCTATACTCGATCAGGGACCTTTGTTATACTCGATCAGGGAGCTTTATTATACTCGATCAGGGTCTTTTTTATACTCGATCAGGGGACTTTGTCAAACTCGATCATGGGACTTTGTTATAATCGATCACGGGACTTTGTTATAGTGGATCAGAGGCCTTTGTTATAGTCCACCAGGGGCCTTTGTTATACTCAATTAGGGGCCTTTGTTATACTCGACCAGGGGACTGCTTTATGTTCGATTAGGGGACTTTGTTATACTCGTTGAGGAGACTTTGTTATACTGTACCCGGAGACTTTTTTATACTCGATCAGGGGACTTTGATTTACTCGATGAGGGGACTTTGTTTTATTCGATTAGGGGATTTTGTTATACTCGACCAGGGGACTTTGTTATATTCGATGAGGAACCTTTATTATACTCGATCAGGGGACTTTGTTATACTCGATCAGGGAACTTTGTTATACTCGACCAGGGGCCTTTGTTATACTCAATTAGGGGCCTTTGTTTTACTCGACCAGGGGGCTTTGTTATAGTCCATCTGAGGACTTTGTTATACTCGATCAGGGGGCTTTGTTATAGTCAATCAGAGGACTTTGTCATACTCGATCAGGGGGCTTTGTTATATTCGATGAGGAGACTTTGTTATATTCAATCAGGGGACTTTGTTATACTCGACCAGGGGACTTTGTTATAGCTCGATCAGGGGACTTTGTTATACTCGACTAGAGGATTTTGTTTTAGTCGATCAGGGGATATGTTATACTCGATTAGGGGACTTTTTTATACTCGATCAGGGATCTTTGGAAGACTCGATTAGGGGACTTTGTAATACTCGATCAGGAGACTTTGTTATACTCGATCAGGGGTCTTTGTTATGCTCGATCAGGGGACTTTGGTATACTCGATCAGGGGCAGTTGTTATACTCGAACAGGGGACTTTGTTAAACTCGATGAGGGGGCTTTATTATACTCGATCAGGGGTCTTTGTTATGCTCGATGAGGGGGCTTTGTTATACTCTACTAGGGGCCTTTGTTATGCTCGATCAGGGCCTTTGTTATTCTCGATCAGGGGCCTTAGTTATACTCGATTAGGGGACTTTGTTATATCCGACCCGGGGACTTTGTTATACCTGATCAGGGTACTTTGTTATACTCCACGAGGGGACTTTTTTATACTTGATCAGGGGACTTTGTTTTATTCGATCAGGGGACTTTGTTACACTCGATAAGGGTTTTTTGTTATACTCGATCAGGGGACTTTGTTATACTCGATCAGGGGACTTTGTTATACTCGATGAGGGTGCTTTGTTATACTCTACTAGGGGCCTTCGTTGTGCTCGATTAGGGGGCTTTGTTATTCTTGATCAGGGGCCTTTGTTATACTTGGTCAGGGACCTTTGTTATACTCGATCAGGGGGCTTTATTATACTCGATCAGGGGACTTTTTTATACTCGATCAGGGGACTTTGTTATACTCGATCAAAGGACTTTGCTGTAATCGATCAAGAGACTTTGTTATACTGGACCAGGGGCCTTTCTTATAGTCCACCAGGGTTCTTTTTTATACTCCACCAGGGGAATTTGTTATACTCGATCAGGGGACTTTGTTATAATCGACCAGGGGCCTGTGTTATACTCAATCAGGGGCCTTTGTTATACTCGACCAGGGGACTTTGTTATAGTCTATCAGGGGACTTTGTTATACTGAACCAGGGGCCTTTGTTATAGTCCAACAGGAGCCTTTGTTATACTCCACTAGGGGAATTTGTTATACCCGATCAGGGGATTTTGTTATAGTCGATCAGGGGACTTTGTTATACTCGGTAAGGGGACTTTGTTATACTCGATGAGGGGACTTTGTTATATCCGATCAGGGGGCTTTCTTAAATTCTATCAGAAGTCTTTGTTATACTCGACAAGGGGAGTTTGTTATACTTGACAAGGGGACTTAGGTTATACTCGATTAGGGGACTTTGTTATACTCGATTTGGGGACTTTGTTATACTTGATTAGGGGACTTTGCTATACTCGACCAGGGGACTTTGTTATACTCGTTCAGGGGACTTTGTTATACTCGACCAGGGGGCTGTGTTATACTCGATTCAGGGACTTTGTTGTACTCGACGAGGGGCCTTTGGTATACTCTATCATGGGCCTTTGTTATACTCGATCAGGGAACTTTGTTATACTCGATTAGGGGACTTTGTTATACTCGACCAGGGGACTTTGTAATACTCGATCAGGGAATATGTTATACTCGACCAGGGGACTTTGTTATACTCGATTATTGGCTTTGTTAAACTTGATTAGGGGACTGTGTTGTACTCGATGAGGAGCCTTTGTTATACTCGACTAGGGGCCTTTGTTAAACTTGATCAGCAGCCTTTGTTATACTCGATGAGGGGCGTTTGTTATACTCGATGAGGGGCTTTGTTATACTGGACCAGGGGACTTTTTTATGCTCGATCAGGGGACTTTGTTTTCCTCGATGAGGGGACTTTGCTATACTCGATGAGGGGACTTTGTTATGCTCGGTTAACGGACATTGTTATACTCGATCACGAAACTTT
This sequence comes from Homarus gammarus, assembly GCA_958450375.1. Taxonomy (NCBI): domain Eukaryota; kingdom Metazoa; phylum Arthropoda; class Malacostraca; order Decapoda; family Nephropidae; genus Homarus; species Homarus gammarus. The sequence continues at coordinate 976,804 of CAUDMG010003396.1, forward strand.
GTTATACTCGATCAGGGGCATTTGTTGTACTCGATTAGGGGACTTTGTTATACTCGACCAGCGGAATTTGTTATACTCGACCAGGGTCCTTTGTTATGCTCTCTCAGGGAACTTTGGTATACTCGATCAGGGGCCGTTTTTAAACTCGATGAGGAGACTTTGTTACACTCGTTGAGGGAGCTTTGTTATATTCGATCAGGGGACTTTATTATACTCGATCAGGTGACTTTGTTATACTCGATTAGGGGGCTTTGTTATACTCTACTAGGGGCGTATGTTATGCTCGATCAGGGGCCTTTGTTATACTCGATCAGGGGACTTTGTTATACTCCACCCGTGGACTTTGTTATACTTGATCAGGGTACTTTGTTTTTTTCGATAAGGGGACTTTGTTATATTCGATGAGGGAACTTTCTTATACTCGACCAGGGGACTTTGTTATACTCGATCAGGGACCTTTGTTATACTCGATCAGGGAGCTTTATTATACTCGATCAGGGGTCTTTTTTATACTCGATCAGGGGACTTTGTCATACTCGATCAAGGGACTTTGATATAATCAATCAAGGGACTTTGTTATACTGGACCAGAGGCCTTTGTTATAGTCCACCAGGGGCCTTTGTTATACTCCACCAGGGGAATTTGTTATACTCGATCAGGGGACTTTGTTACAGTCGATCAGGGGACTTTGTTATACTCGGTTAGGGGACTTTGTTATACTCGATCAGAAGACTTTCTTATACTCGACCAGGGGCCTTTCTTATACTCAATTAGGGGCCTTTGTTATACTCGACCAGGGGACTGCTTTATATTTGATTAGGGAACTTTGTTATACTCGATGAGGGGGCTTTGTTAAACTCTATTAGGGGCCTATGTTATGCTCGATTAGGGGGCTTTGTTATTCTCGATCAGGGGCCTTTGTTTTACTCGATCAGGGGACTTTGTTATACTCCACCCGGGGACTTTGTTATATTTGATCAGGGGACTTTGTTTTTATCGATCAGGGGACTTTGTTATATTCGATGAGGGGTCATTCTTATACTCGATGAGGGGGCTTTGTTATACAAGAACAGGGGCCTATGTTATGCAAGATCAAGGGACTTTGTTATACTCGACTGGGGACATTGTTATACTCGATCAGGGGACTTTGTTATATTCGACCAGGGCACTTTGTTATACTCGACAAGGGGACTTTTGTTATACTCGATCAAGGGACATTGTTATACTCGCCCAGGGGACTTTATTATACGTGATCAGGGGACTTTGCTATACTCGACCAGGGGACTTTGTTATACTCGTTCAGGGGACTTTGTTATACTGGACCAGGGGGCTGTGTTATACTCGATTAGGGGACTTTGTTATACTCAGTGAGGGGCCTTTGGTATACTCTATCAAGGTCCTTTGCTATACTCGATCTGGGGACTTTGTTATACTCGACCAGGGGACTTTGTAATGCTCGATCAGGGGATATGTTATACTCGACCAGGGAGTTTGTTATACTCGATCAGGGGACTTTGTTATACTCGACGAGGGGCCTTTGTTATGTTCGATTAGGTGACTTTGGTATACTCGATCAGGGAACTTTGTTATACTCGATCAGGGGCCGTTGTTATACTCGATAAGGGGACTTTGTTATACTCGATGAGGGTGCTTAGTTATACTCTACTAGGGGACTTTGTTATACTCGATCAAGGGGACTTTGTTATACTCGACCAGGGGACTTTGTTATACTCGGTCAGGTGCTGTTATTATACTCGATCAGGGACTTTGTTATACTCGATTAGGGGGCTTTGTTATACTCGATCAGGGGACTTTGTTATACTCGATTAGGGGGCTTTGTTATTCTCGATCAGGGGCCTTTGTTATACTCGATCAAGAGGACTTTGTTATACTCGACCAGGGGACTTTGTTATACTCGGTCAGGGACTTTGTTATACTCGATTAGGGGCCTTTGTTATACTCGATCAAGGGGACTTTGTTATACTCAGTGAGGGGCCTTTGGTATACTCTATCAAGGTCCTTTGCTATACTCGATCTGGGGAATTTGTTATACTCGATGAGGGGACTTTGTTATAGTCGACCAGGGGACAGTGTTATACTCGATCTGGGGAGTTTGTTATACTCGATCAGGGGACTTTTTTATAACCGACCAGGGGCCTTTGTTATACTCAATCTGGGGCCTTTCTTATACTCGACCAGGGGACTTTGTTATAGTCTATCTGGGGACTTTGTTATACTTGATCAGGGGGCCTTGTTATATTCCATCAGGGGACTTTGTTATACTCGATCAGGGGCCTTTATTATACTCGATCAGGGGACTTTGTTATACTCAACAAGGGGACTTTGTTATGCTCGACCAGTTGACTTTGGTATACTCGATCAGGGGCCGTTGTTATACTCGATCAGGGTACTTTGTTATACTCGATTAGGGGACTTTGTTACGCTCGATCAGGGCACTTTGGTATACTCGATCAGGTGCCGTTGTTATACTCGATCAGGGGACTTTGCTATACACGATGAGAGTACTTTGTTATACTCGATCAGGGGAATTTGTTATGCTCGATCAAGGGACTTTGATATTTTCGATCAGGGGACTTTGTTATACTCGACAAGGGGACTTTTGTTATACTCGATCAGGGGCCTTTGCTATACTCGTTGAGGGGGCTTTGTTATACTCGATGAGGGGACTTTGTTATACTCGATCAGGAGGCTTTGTTATACTCGATTAGGGGGCTTTGTTATACTCGACCAGGGGACATTTTTATAATCGATCAGGGACCTTTGTTATACTCGATCAGGGGGCTTTATTATACTCGATCAGGGGACTTTGCTATATTCGACCAGGGGACTTTGTTATACTCGACAAGGGGACTTTTGTTATACTCGATCAGGGGACTTTGAAATACTCGCCCAGGGGACTTTATTATACTTGATCAGTTGACTTTGCTATGCTCGACCAGGGGACTTTGTTATACTGGACCAGCGGCCTGTGTTATACCCGATTAGAGGACTTTGTTATACTCGATGAGGGGCCTTTGGTACACTCTATCAAGGTCCTTTGCTATACTCGACCAGGGGACTTTGTTATACTCGACCAGGGGACTTTGTAATGCTCGATCAGGGGATATGTTATACTCGACCAGGGAGTTTGTTATACTCGATCAGGGGACTTTGTTATACTCGACGAGGGCCCTTTGTTATGTTCGATTAGGTGACTTTGGTATACTCGATCAGGGAACTTTGGTATACTCGATCAGGGGCCGTTGTTATACTCGATCAGTGGACTTTGTTATACTCGATGAGGGGGCTTTGTTATACCCGATCATGGGATTTTCTTATTCTTAATCAGGGGGCTTTGTTATACTCGACCATGGGACTTTTTATACCCGACCAGGGGTCTTTGTTATACTCGATCAGGGAACTCTGTAATACTCGACAAGGGGACTTTGTTATACTCGATGAGGGGGCTTTGTTAAACTCTACTAGGGGCCTATGTTATGCTCGATTAGGGGGCTTTTTTATTCTCGATCAGGGGCCCTTGTTTTACTCGATCAAGGGACTTTGTTATACTCCACACGGGGACTTTGTTATACTTGATCAGGGGACTTTGTTTTTATCGATCAGGGGACTTTGTTATATTCGATGAGGGGACTTTCTTTTACTCGATGAGTGGGCTTTGTTATACACGATTAGGGGCCTATGTTATGCTCGATCAAGTGACTTTGTTATACTCGACCAGGGGACTTTTTTATACTCGATCAGGGACCTTTGTTGTACTCGATCAGGGGTCTTTATTATACTCGATCAGGGACTTTGTTTTTCTCGACCAGGGGACTTTGTTATAATCGACAAGGGGACTTTTGTTATACTCGATCAGGGGACTTTGTTATACTCGATCAGGGGACTTTGTTATACTTGATCAGGGGACTTTGTTATACTTGATCAGGGGACTTTGCTATACTCGACAAAGGGACTTTGTTATACTCGTTCAGGGGACTTTGTTATACTGGACCAGGGGGCTGTGTTTTACTCGATTAGGGAACTTTGTTATACTCGATAAGGGGCCTTTGGTATACACTATCAAGGGCCTTTGTTATACTCGATCAGGGGACTTTGTTATACTCGATCACGGGACTTTGTTACACTCGACCAGGGGACTTTGTAATGCTACATCAAGGGATTTGTTATAATCAACCAGGGACTTTGTTAAACTCGATCAGTGGACTTTGTTATACTCGATCAGGGGACTTTGTTATACTCGATCAGGGGTCTTTGTTATGCTCGACCAGAGAACTTAGTTATACTCGACCAGGGGCCTTTGTTATGCTCGATCAAGGAACTTTGGTATACTCGACCAGGGGACTTTGTTATACTCGATTAGGGACCTTTGTTATACTCGATCAGGGGGCTTTATTACGCTCGATCAGGGGACTTTTTTATGCTCGATCAGGGGACTTTGTAATACTCGATCAAGGGACTTTGTTACAATCAATCAAGGGACTTTGTTATACTGGACCAGGGGCCTTTGTTATAGTCCACCAGGGGCCTTTGTTATACTCCACTAGGGGAATTTGTTAAATTCGTTCAGGGGACTTTGTTATAGTCGATCAGGGGACTTTGTTATACTCGATCAGGGGACTTTGTTATACTTGATTAGTGAAATTTGTTATACTCGACCAGGGGCCTTTGTTATACTCAATCACGGGCCTTTGTTATACTCGACCAGGGGACTTTGTTATAGTCGATGAAAGGACTTTGCTATACTCGATCAGGGGACTTTGTTATACCCGATTAGCGGACTTTCTTATACTCGACGAGGGGACTATGTTATACTCGACAAGGGGACTCTTGTTATACTCGATCAGGGGACTTTGTTATACTCGATCAGGGGACTTTGCTATACTTGATCAGGGGACTTTGCTATACTCGACCAGGGGGCGGTGTTATACTCGATAAGGGGACTTTGTTACACTCGATGAGGGGCCTTTGGTATACTCGATCAGGGGCCGTAGTTATACTCGATCAGGGGACTTTGTTATACTCGATGAGGGGACTTTGTTATACTCCATCAGGGGTCTTTGTTATGCTCGGTCAAGGGAATTTGTTATACTCGATCAGGGGACTTTGTTATACTTGATCAGGGGACTTTGCTATACTCGACCAGGGGGCTTTGTTATTCTCATTCAGGGGCCTTTGTTATACTCGATAACTGGACTTTGTTATACTCGACCAGAAGCTTTTATTATGCTCGATCAGGGAATTTTGGTATACTCGATCAGGGGCCGTTGTTATACTCGATCCGGGGACTTTGTTATAGTCGATGAGGGGACTTTGTTATACTCGATCAGGGGTCTTTGTTATGCTCGATCAAGGGAATTTGTTATACTCGATCAGGGAACTTTGTTATACTCGATCAGGGGACTTTGATATACTCCACTCGGGGACTTTGTTATACTTGGTCAGTGGACTTTGTTTTTTCCGATCAGGGGACTTTGTTATATTCGATGAGTTGACTTTGTTTTTCTCCACCCGGGGACTTTGTTATACTTGGTCAGGGGACTTTGTTTTTTCCGATCAGGGGTCTTTGTTATATTCGTTGAGGGGACTTTCTTATACTCGATGAGGGGGCTTTGTTATACACGATCAGGGGCATATGTTATGCTCGATCAACGGACTTTGTTATACTCGAAAAAGGGACTTTGTTATACTCGATTAGGGACCTTTGTTATACTCGATCAATGGGCTTTATTACACTCGTTCAGGGGACTTTTTTATACTCGATCAGGGGACTTTGTTATACTCGATCAAGGGACTTTGTTACAATCAATCAAGGGACTTTGTTATACTGGACCAGGGGCCTTTGTTATAGTCCACTAGGGGATTTTGTTATAGTCGATCAGAGGACTTTGTTATAGTTGATGAGGGGACATTGTTATACTCGATCAGGGGACTTTGTTACACTCGATAAGGGAAATTTGTTATACTCGACCAGGGGCCTTTGTTATACCCGATGAGGGGGCGTTGTTATATTCGATCAGGAGTCTTTGTTATACTCGACCAGGGGACTTTGTTATACTCGACAAGGGGACTTTTGTTATACTCGATCAGGGAACTTTGTTATACTCGACCAGGGACTTTGTTATACTCCATCGGGAGACTTTGTTTTACTCGATTAGGGGACTTTGTTATACTCGATAACAGGACTTTGTTATACTCGATCAGGGATTTTGTTATACTCGACCAGGGGACTTTGTTATACTCGATCAGTGGCTTTGTTAAACTCGATTAGGAGACTGCGTTGTACTCGATGAGGAGCCTTTGTTATACTCGACTAGGGGCCTTTGTTATACTTCATCAGCAGCTTTTGTTATACTCGATGAGGGGCGTTTGTTATACTCGATGAGGGGCTTTGTTATACTGGATCAGGGGACTTTGTTATACTCGATCAGGATACTTTGTTATACTGTTCCGGGAGAATTTTTTATATTCGATCAGGGGACTTTGTTTTACTCAATGATGGGACCTTGTTTTATTCGATGAGGGGACTTTCTTATACTCCACCAGGGGACTTTGTTACACTCGATGAGGGACCTTTGTTATACTCGATCAGGGAGCTTTATTATACTCGATTAGGGGACTTTTTTATACTCGATCAGGGTACTTTGTCATACTCGATCAAAGGACTTCGATATAATCGATCAAGGGACTTTGTTATACTGGACCAGGGGCCTTTGTTATAGTCCACCAGGGGCCTTTGTTATACTCCACCAGGGGAATTTGTTATACTCGATCAGGGGACTTTGTTATAGTCGATCAGGGGACTTTCTTATACTCGACCAGGGGCCTTTGTTATACTCAATTAGGGGCCTTTGTTATTCTCGACCAGGGGACTGCTTTATATTCGATTAGGGGACTTTGTTATACTCGTTGAGGGGGTCTTGTTATACTCTACTAGGGGCCTATGTTATGCTCGATTAGGAGTCTTTGTTATTCTCGATCAGGGGCCTTTGTTTTACTCGATCAGGGGACTTTGTTATACTCCACACGGGGACTTTGTTATACTTGATCAAGGGACTTTGTTTTTATCGATCAGGGGACTTTGTTATATTCGATGAGGAGACTTTCTTATACTCGATGACGGGGCTTTGTTATACACGATCAGGGGCCTATGTTATGCTCTATCAAGGGACTTTGTTATACTCGACCAGGGGACTTTGTTTTACTCGATCAAGGACCTTTGTTTCACTCGATCAGGGGACTTTGTTTTACTCAATTAGGGGCCTTTATAAATACTCAACCAGGTAAGTGCGTTATACTCTGTTAGGGGACTTTGTTATACTCGATGAGGGGGCTTTTTTAAACTCTACTCGGGGCCTATGTTATGCTCGATTAGGGGGCTTCGTTATTCTCGATGAGGGGCCTTTGTTTTACTCGATCAGTGGACTTTGTTATACTCCACCCGGGGACTTTGTTATACTTGATCAGGGGACTTTGTTTTTATCGATCAGGGGACTTTGTTATATTCGATGAGGGGACTTTCTTATACTCGATGAGGGGGCTTTGTTATACACGATCAGGGGCCTATGTTATGCTCGATCAAGGGACTTTGTTATACTCGACCAGGGGACTTTGTTATACTCGATCAGGGGCCTTTGTTATACTCGACCAGGGGACTTTGTTATACTCGATCAGGGGACTTTGTTATACTCGATCAGGGCTTTGTTAAATCGACCAGGGAATTTGTTATGCTCGATTAGGGGACTTTGTTATACTCGATCAGGGGACTTTCTTATACTCGATCAGGGGACTTTGTTATACTCAATTAGGGGCCTTTGTTATACTCAACCAGAGGACTGTATTATACTCTATTAGGGGACTTTGTTATACTCGATGAGGGGCTTTGTTAACTCATCAGGGGCTTTGTTGTACTCGATCAGGGGGCTTTGTTATTCTCGATCACGGGCCTTTGTTATACTCGACCAGGGGACTTTGTTATACTCCATCAGGGGACTTTGTTATACTCGATCAGGGGACTTTGTTATACTCGATCAGGGACTTTGTTATATTCGATCAGGGGACTTTGTTATACTCGATGAGGGGACTTTGTTATACTCGATCAGGGGACTATGTTATACTCGATCAGGGGACTTTGTTATACTCGACCAGGGGACTTTGTTATACTCGATCAGGGACCTTTGTTATACTTGATCAGGGGACTTTGCTATACTCGACCAGGGGACTTTGTTATACTCGTTCAGAGGACTTTGTTATACTCGACCAAGGGGATGTGTTATACTCGATTAGGGGACTTTGTTATACTCGATGAGGGGCCTTTGGTATACTCTATCAAGGGCCTTTGTTATACTCGATCAGGGGGCTTTGTTATACTCGATCACGGGACTTTGTTATACTCGACCAGGGGACTTTGTAATACTCCATCAGGGGATATGTTATAATCGACCAGGTACTTTGAAATACTCGATCAGTGGACTTTGTTAAACTCGATCAGGGGACTTTGTTATTCTCAATCAGGGGTCTTTGTTATGCTCGACCAGGGGACTTTGTAATACTCGTTCAGGGGCCTTTGCTAAACTCGATCAGGAGCCTTTGTTATACTCGATCAGGGGACTTTGTTATACTCGATCATGGGACTTTGTTATACTCGATCAGGGGACTTTGTTATACTCGATCAGGGGACTTTGTTATACTCGATCAGGGGTCTTTGTTATACTCGATCAGGGAACTTTGTTATACTCGATCAGGGGACTTTGTTATACTCGATCAGGGACTTTGTTATACTCGATCAGGGGACTTTGTTATACTCGATCAGGGGACTTTGTTATACTCGATCAGGGTCTTTGTTATACTCGACCAGGGGACTTTGTTATGCTCGATCAGGGGACTTTGTTATACTCGACCAGGGGCCTTTGTTATACTCGATCAGGCGACTTTGTTATATTCGATGAGGGGACTTTCTTATACTCGATCAGGGGCCTATGTTATGCTCGATCAACGGACTTTGTTATACTCGACCAGGGTGCTTTGTTGTACTCGATTCGGGACCTTTGTTATACTCGATCAGGGGGCTTTATTATACTCGATCAAGGGACTTTGTTACAATCAATCAAGGGACTTTGTTATACTGGACAAGGGGCCTTTGTTACAGTCCACCAGGGGCCTTTGTTAAACTCCACTAGGGGAATTTGTTATACTCGATCAGGGGACTTTGTTATAGTCGATCAGGGGACTTTGTTATACTCGATCAGGGGACTTTGTTATACTCGATGAGGGAAATTTGTTATACTCGACCAGGGGCCTATGTTATACTCAATCACGTGCCTTTGTTATACTCGACCAGGGGACTTTGTCATAGTCGATCAAAGGACTTTTATATACTCGATCAGGGGCGTGATATATTCGATCAGGGGACTTTGTTATACTCGATTAGCGGACTTTGTTATACTCGACCAGAGGACTTTGTTATACTCGACAAGGGGACTCTTGTTATACTCGATCAGGGGACTTTGTTATACTCGATCAGGGGACTTTGTTATACTTGATCAGGGGACTTTGCTATACTCGACCAGGGGACTTTGCTATACTCGACCAGGGGGCTTTGTTATACTCATTCAGGGGACTTTGTTATACTCGACCAGGAGGCTGTGTTATACTCGATTAGGGGACTTTGTTATACTCGATGAGGGTCCTTTGGTATACTCTATCAAGGGCCTTTGTTATACTCGATAACTGGACTTTGCTATACTCGACCAGAAGCCTTTGTTATGCTCGATCAGGGAACTTTGGTATACTCGATCAGGGGCCGTTGTTATACTCGATCAGGGGACTTTGTTATACTCGATACGGGGTCTTTGTTATACTCGATCAGTAGTCTTTGTTATGCTCGATCAATGGAATTTGTTATACTCGATCAGGGAACTTTGTTATACTCGAATCAGGGGACTTTGATATAATCCACCCGGGGACTTTGTTATACTTGGTTAGGGGACTTTGTTTTTTCCGATCAGGGGACTTTGTTATATTCGATGAGGGGACTTTGTTATACTCGACCAGGGGACTTTGTTATACTCGATAAGGGGCCTTTGTTATACTCGATCAGGGAACATTGGTAAACTCGATCAGGGGCCGTTTGTATACTCGATGAGGGGACTTTGTTACACTCGACCAGGGGACTTTGCTACAATCAATCAAGGGACTTTGTTATACTGGACGAGGGGTCTTTGTTATAGTCACCAGGGGCCGTTGTTATAGTCCACCAGTCGCATTTGTTATACTCAACCAGGGGAATGTGTTATACTCGATCAGGGGACTTTGTTATATTTGATCAGGGGACTTTGTTGTATTCGAATAGGGGACTTTGTTATACTCGATCAGAAGACTTTCTTATACTCAAAAAGGGGCCTTTGTTATACTCAATTAGGGGCCTTTGTTATACTCGACCAGGGGACTGCTTAATATTCGATTAGGGGACTTTGTTATACTCGATGAGGGGGCTTTGTTATACTCTACCAGGCGCCTATGTTATGCTCGATTAGGGGATTTGTTATCCTCGATCAAGGGCCTTTGTTTTACTCGATTAGGGGACTTTGTTATACTCGATGAGGGGGCTTTGTTAAACTCTACTAGGGGCGTATGTTATGCTCGATTAGGGGGCTTTGTTATTCTCGATCAGTGGCATTTGTTTTTCTCGATCGGGGACTTTGTTATACTTTACCCGGAGACTTTGTTATACTTGATCAGGGGACTTTGTTTATTTCGATTAGGGGACTTTGTTAAATTCGATGAGGGGACTTTTTTATACTTGATGAGGGGGCTTTGTTATACACGATGAGGGGCCTATGTTATGCTCGATCAAGGGACTTTGTTATACTCGATCAGGGGGCTTTATTATACTCGATCAGGGGACTTTGTTATACTCGACCAGGGGACTTTGTTATACTCGACAAAGGGACTTTTGTTATACTCGATCAGGGGAATTTGTTTTACTCGATCAGGCGACTTTCTTATACTTGATTAGTGGACTTTGCTATACTCGACAATGGAACTTTGTTATACTCGTTCAGGGTACTTTGTTATACTGGATCAGGGGGCTGTGTTATACTCGATTAGGGGGCTTTTTTATACTCTATGAGGGGCCTTTGGTATACACTATCAATGACCTTTGTTATACTCGATCAGAGGACATTGTTATACTCGATCAAAGGACTTTGTTATACTCGACGAGGGGACTTTGTAATGCTCGATCAGGGGACTTTGTTATACTCCACCCGGGTACTTTGTTATACTTGGTCAGGGGACTTTGTTTTTCCGAAAAGGTGACTTTGTTATATTCGATGATGGAACTTTCTTATACTCGATCAGGGGGCTTTATTACACTCGATGAGGGGACTTTTTATTCTCGATCAGGGGACTTTGTTATACTCGATCCAGGGACTTTACTACAATCAATCAAGGGACTTTGTTATACTGGACCAGGGGTCTTTGTTATAGTCCACCAGGGGCCTTTGTTATACTCAACCAGGGGAATGTGTTATACTCGATCTGGGGACTTTGTTATACTCGATGAGGGGCCTTTGGTATACACTATCATGGACCTTTGTTTTACTCGATCAGAGGACTTTGTTATACTCGATCAGGGGACTTTGTTATACTCGACCAGGGGACTTTGTTATACTCTACCAGGGGACTTTGTTATACTCGATAAGGGGACTTTGTTATACTCAATCAGGGAACATTGGTAAACTCGATCAGGGGCCGTTTTCATACTCGATGAGGGGACTTTGTTATACTCGATCAGGGGACTTTGTTATGTTCGATCAATTGACTTTGTTATACTCGACCAGGGGATTTTGTTATACTCGACCAGGGGCCTTTGTTATGCTCGATCAGGGACCTTTGATATACTCGATCAGGGGCCGTTGTTATACTCTATCAGGGGACTTTGTTATGCCCGATCAAGGGACTTTGTTATTCTCGATCAGGGAACTTTGTTATACTCGATGAGGGGACTTTGTTATACTCCACCCGGGGTCTTTCTTATACTTGGTCAGGGGAATTTGTTTTTCCGATCAGCTGACTTTGTTATAATCGATGAGGGAACTTTCTTCTACTCGATCAGGGGGCTTTGTTATACACGATCAGTGGCCTATGTTATGCTCGATCAACGGACTTTGTTATACTCGACCAGGGGACTTTGTTATACTCGAATAGGGACCTTTGTTATACTCGATCAGGGGGGTTATTACACTCGATGAGGGGACTTTTTTATTCTCGATCAGGGGACTTTGTTATACTCGATCAAGGGACTTTGCTACAATCAATCAAGGGACTTTGTTATACTGGACCAGGGGTCTTTGTTATAGTCCACCAGGGGCCTTTGTTATACCCCACCAGGGGCCTTTCTTATGCTCAACCAGGGGAATGTGTTATACTCGATCAGGGGACTTTGTTATACTCGATGAGGGGCCTTTGGTATACACTATCATGGACCTTTGTTATACTCGATCAGAGGACTTTGTTATATTCGATCAGGGGACTTTGTTATACTCGATCAGGGGACTTTGTTATACTCGACCAGGGGACTTTGTTGTACTCGATAAGGGGCCTTTGTTATACTCGATCAGGGAACATTGGTAAACTCGATCAGGGGCCGTTTTTATACTCGATGAGAGGACTTTGTTATACTCGATCAGGGGACTTTGTTATGTTCGATCAATTGACTTTGTTATAGTCGACCAGGGGACTTTGTTATACTCGACCAGGGGCCTTTGTTATGCTCGATCAGGGAACTTTGATATACTCGATCAGGGGCCGTTGTTATACTCGATCAGGGGACTTTGTTATACTCGATGAGGGGGCTTTGTTATACTTGATTAGGGGACTTTGTTATACTCGACCAGGGGACTTTGTTACACTCGAATAGGGACCTTTGTTATACTCGATGAGGGGGCTTTATTACACTCGATGAGGGAAATTTTTAATTCTCGATCAAGGGACTTTGTTCTACTCGATCAAGGGACTTTGCTACAATCAATCAAGGGACTTTGTTATACTGGACCAGGGGTCTTTGTTATAGTCCACCAGGGGCCTTTGTTATAGTCCACCAGTCGCATTTGTTATACTCAACCATTGGAATGTGTTATACTCGATCAGGGGACTTTGTTATAGTCGATCAGGGGACTTTGTTATACTCGATTAGGGGACTTTGTTATACTCGATCAGAAGACTTTCTTATACTCAAAAAGGGGACTTTGTTATACTCAATTAGGGGCCTTTGTTATACTCGACCAGGGGACTGCTTTATATTCGAATAGGGGACTTTGTTATACTCGATGAGTGGGCTTTGTTATACTCTACTAGGCGCCTATGTTATGCTCGATTAGGAGATTTGTTATCCTCGATCAAGGGCCTTTGTTTTTCTCGATTAGGGGACTTTGTTATACTCGATGAGGGGGCTTTGTTAAGCTCTACTAGGGGCCTATGTTATGCTCGATTAGGGGACTTTGTTATTTTCGATCAGTGGCCTTTGTTTTACTCGATCGGGGACTTTGTTATACTTCACCCGGGGACTTTGTTATACTTGATCAGGGGACTTTGTTTTTATCGATTAGGGGACTTTGTTAGATTCGATGAGGGGACTTTTTTATACTTGATGAGGGGGCTTTGTTATACACGATGAGGGGCCTATGTTTTACTCGATCAGGGGGCTTTATTATACTCGATCAGGGGACTTTGTTATACTCGACCACGGGACTTTGTTATACTCGACAAAGGGACTTTTGTTATAATCGATCAGGGGACTTTGTTATACTCGATCAGGCGACTTTCTTATACTTGATTAGTGGACTTTTCTATACTCGACAAAGGAACTTTGTTATACTCGTTCAGTGGACTTTGTTATACTGGATCAGGGGGCTGTGTTATACTCGATTAGGGGACTTTGTTATACTGGATGAGGGGCCTTTGGTATACACTATCAAGGACCTTTGTTATACTCGATCAGAGGACTTTGTTATACTCGATCAAAGGACTTTGTTATACTCGACTAGGGGACTTTGTAATGCTCGATCAGGGGACTTTGTTATACTCCACCCGGGGACTTTGTTATACTTGGTCAGGGGACTTTGTTTTTCCGAAAAGGGGACTTTGTTATATTCGATGATGGAACTTTCTTATTCTCGATCAGGGGGCTTTATTACACTCGATGAGGGGACTTTTTTATTTTCGATCAGGGGACTTTCTTATACTCGATCAAGGGACTTTGCTACAATCAATCAAGGGACTTTGTTATACTGGACCAGGGGTCTTTGTTATAGTTCACCAACGGCCTTTATTATAGTCCACCAGTCGCATTTGTTATACTCAACCAGGGGAATGTGTTATACTCGTTCAGGGGACTTTGTTATAGTCGATCAGGGGACTTTGTTATATTCGAATAGTGGACTTTGTTATACTCGATCAGAAGACTTTCTTATACTCAAAAAGGGGACTTTGTTATACTCAATTAGGGGCCTTTGTTATACTCGACCAGGGGACTGCTCAATATTCGATTAGGGGACTTTGTTGTACTCGATGAGGGGGCTTTGTTATACTCTACTAGGCGCCTATGTTATGCCCGATTAGGGGATTTGTTATCCTCGATCAAGGGCCTTTGTTTTACTCGATTAGGGGACTTTGTTATACTCGATGAGGGGGCTTTGTTAAACTCTACTAGGGGCCTATGTTATGCTCGATTAGGGGGCTTTGTTATTCTCGATCAGTGGCCTTTCTTTTACTCGATCGGGGACTTTGTTATACTTCACCGGGGACTTTGTTATACTTGATCAGGGGACTTTGTTTTTATCGATTAGGGGACTTTGTTTTATTCGATGAGGGGACTTTTTTATACTTGATGAGGGGGCTTTGTTATAAACGATGAGGGGCCTATGTTATGCTCGATCAAGGGACTTTGTTATACTCGATCAGGGGGCTTTATTTTACTCGATCAGGGGACTTTGTTATACTCGACCAGGGGACTTTGCTATACTCGACAAAAGGACTTTTGTTATACTCGATCAGGGGACTTTGTTATACTCGATCAGGCGACTTTCTTATCCTTGATTAGTGGACTTTGCTATACTCGACAAAGGAACTTTGTTATACTCGTTCAGGGGACTTTGTTATACTGGATCAGGGGACTGTGTTATACTCGATTAGGGGACTTTGTTATACTCGATGAGGGGCCTTTGGTATACACTATCAAGGACCTTTGTTATACTCGATCAGAGGACTTTGTTATACTCGATCAAAGGACTTTGTTATACTCGACTAGGGGACTTTGTAATGCTCGATCAGGGGACTTTGTTATACTCCACCGGGGACTTTGTTATACTTGGTCAGGGGACTTTGTTTTTCCGAAAAGGCGACTTTGTTATATTCGATGATGGAACTTTCTTATACTCGATCAAGGGGCTGTATTACACTCGATGAGGGGACTTTTTTATTCTCGATCAGGGGACTTTGTTATACTCGATCAAGGGACTTTGCTACAATCAATCAAGGGACTTTGTTATACTGGACCAGGGGTTTTTGTTATAGTCCACCAGGGGCCTTTGTTATTGCCCACCAGGGGCCTTTGTTATACTCAACCAGGGGAATGTGTTATACTCGATCAGCGGACTTTGTAATACTCGATCAGGGGACTTTGTTATACTCGATCAGGAGACTTTGTTATACTCGACCAGGGGACTTTGTTGTACTCGATGAGGGGCCTTTGTTATACTCGATCATTTAACATTGGTAAACTCGATCAGGGGCCGTTTTTATACTCGATGAGGGGACTTTGTTATACTCGATCAGGGGACTTTGTTATGTTCGATCAATTGACTTTGTTATAGTCGACCAGGGGACTTTTTTATACTCGACCAGGGGCCTTTGTTATGCTCGATCAGGGGACTTTGATATACTCGATCAGGGGCCGTTGTTATACTCGATCAGGGGACTTTGTTATACTCGATGAGGGGGCTTTGTTATACTCGATTAGGGGACTTTGTTATGCCCGATCAAGGGACTTTGTTATTCTCGATCAGGGAACTTTATTATACTCGATCAGAGGAATTTTGTTATACTCCACCCGGGGCCTTTGTTTTGCTCGATCAGGGGACATTGATATACTCGATCAGGGGCCGTTGTTATACTCGATCAGGGGACTTTGTTATACTCGATGAGGGGGCTTTGTTATACTCGATTAGGGGACTTTTTATGCCCGATCAAGGGACTTTGTTATTCTCGATCAGGGAACTTTTTTATACTCGATCAGGGGGCTTTGTTATACACGATCAGTGGCCTATGTTAAGCTCGATCAACGGACTTTGTTATACTCGACAAGGAGACTTTGTTATACTCGAATAGGGACCTTTGTTATATTCGATCAGGGGGCTTTATTACACTCGATGAGGGGACTTTCTTATTCTCAATCAAGGGATTTTGTTATACTCGATCAAGGGACTTTGCTACAATCAATCAAGGGACTTTGTTATACTGGACCAGGGGTCTTTGTTATAGTCCACCAGGGGCCTTTGTTATAGTCCACCAGTCGCATTTGTTATACTCAACCAGGGGAATGTGTTATACTCGATCAGGGGACTTTGTTATAGTCGATCAGGGGACGTTGTTATATTCGAATAGTGGACTTTGTTATACTCGATCAGAAGACTTTCTTATACTCAAAAACGGGACTTTGTTATACTCAATTAGGGGCCTTTGTTATACTCGACCAGGGGACTGCTTTATATTCGATTAGGGGACTTTGTTGTACTCGATGAGGGGGCTTTGTTATACTCTACTAGGCGCCTATGTTATGCTCGATTAGGGGATTTGTTATCCTCGGTCAAGGGCCTTTGTTTTACTCGATTAGGGGACTTTGTTATACTCGATGAGGGGGCTTTGTTAAACTCTACTAGGGGCCTATGTTATGCTCGATTAGGGGGCTTTGTTATTCTCGATCAGTGGCCTTTGTTTTACTCGATCGGGGACTTTGTTATACTTCACCGGGGACTTTGCTATACTTGATCAGGGGACTTTGTTTTTATCGATTAGGGGACTTTGTTATATTCGATGAGGGGACTTTTTTATACTTGATGAGGGGGCTTTGTTATAAACGATGAGGGGCCTATGTTATGCTCGATCAAGGGACTTTGTTATACTCGATCAGGGGGCTTTATTTTACTCGATCAGGGGACTTTGTTATACTCGACCAGGGGACTTTGCTATACTCGACAAAAGGAATTTTGTTATACTCGATCAGGGGACTTTGTTATACTCGATCAGGCGACTTTCTTATCCTTGATTAGTGGACTTTGCTATACTCGACAAAGGAACTTTGTTATACTCGTTCAGGGGACTGTGTTATACTCGATTAGGGGACTTTGTTATACTCGATGAGGGGCCTTTGGTATACACTATCAAGGACCTTTGTTATACTCGATCAGAGGACTTTGTTATACTCGATCAAAGGACTTTGTTATACTCGACTAGGGGACTTTGTAATGCTCGATCAGGGGACTTTGTTATACTCCACCCGGGGACTTTGTTATACTTGGTCAGGGGACTTTGTTTTTCCGAAAAGGCGACTTTGTTATATTCGATGATGGAACTTTCTTATACTCGATCAAGGGGCTGTATTACACTCGATGAGGGGACTTTTTTATTCTCGATCAGGGGAGTTTGTTATACTGGATCAAGGGACTTTGCTACAATCAATCAAGGGACTTTGTTATACTGGACCAGGGGTCTTTGTTATATTCCACCAGGGGCCTTTGTTATAGCCCACCAGGGGCCTTTGTTATACTCAACCAGGGGAATGTGTTATACTCGATCAGGGGACTTTGTTATACTCGATGAGGGGCCTTTGGTAAACACTATCATGGACCTTTGTTATACTCGATCAAAGGACTTTGTTATACTCGATCAGGGGACTTTGTTATACTCGATCAGGGGACTTTGTTATACTCGACCAGGGGACTTTGTTGTACTCGATAAGGGGCCTTTGTTATACTCGATCATTTATCATTGGTAAACTCGATCAGGGGCCGTTTTTATACTCGATGAGGGGACTTTGTTATACTCGATCAGGGGACTTTGTTAAGTTCGATCAATTGACTTTGTTATAGTCGACCAGGGGACTTTTTTATACTCGACCAGGGGCGTTTGTTATGCTCGATCAGGGGACTTTGATATACTCGATCAGGGGCCGTTGTTATACTCGATCAGGGGACTTTGTTATACTCGATGAGGGGGCTTTGTTATACTCGATTAGGGGACTTTGTTATGCCCGATCAAGGGACTTTGTTATTCTCGATCAGGGAACTTTATTATACTCGATCAGGGGACTTTTGTTATACTCCACCCGGGGCCTTTGTTATGCTCGATCAGGGGACTTTGATATACTCGATCAGGGGCCGTTGTTATACTCGATCAGGGGACTTTGTTATACTCGATGAGGGGGCTTTGTTATACTCGATTAGGGGACTTTTTATGCCCGATCAAGGGACTTTGTTATTCTCGATCAGGGAACTTTGTTATACTCGATCAGGGGGCTTTGTTATACACGATCAGTGGCCTATGTTATGCTCGATCAACGGACTTTGTTATACTCGACCAGGGGACTTTGTTATACTCGAATAGGGACCTTTGTTATACTCGATCAGGGGGCTTTATTACCCTCGATGAGGGGACATTTTATTCTCGATCAAGGGACTTTGTTATACTCGATCAAGGGACTTTGCTACAATCAATCAAGGGACTTTGTTATACTGGACCAGGGGTCTTTGTTATAGTCCACCAGGGGCCTTTGCTATAGTCCACCAGTCGCATTTGTTATACTCAACCAGGGGAATGTGTTATACTCGATCAGGGGACTTTGTTATAGTCGATCAGGGGACTTTGTTATACTCGATTAGGGGACCTTGTTATACTCGATCAGAAGACTTTCTTATACTCAAAAAGGGGCCTTTGTTATACTCAATTAGGGGCCTTTGTAATACTCGACCAGGGGACTGCTTTATATTCCATTAGGGGACTTTGTTATACTCGATGAGGGGGCTTTGTTATACTCTACTAGGCGCCTATGTTATGCTCGATTAGGAGATTTG
The DNA here is from genome assembly GCA_958450375.1 of Homarus gammarus. Classification (NCBI taxonomy): domain Eukaryota; kingdom Metazoa; phylum Arthropoda; class Malacostraca; order Decapoda; family Nephropidae; genus Homarus; species Homarus gammarus. The sequence continues at coordinate 995,952 of CAUDMG010003396.1, forward strand.
TTATCCTCGATCAAGGGCCTTTGTTTTACTCGATTAGGGGACTTTGTTATGCTCGATGAGGGGGCTTTGTTAAACTCTACTAGGGGCCTATGTTATGCTCGATTAGGGGGCTTTGTTATTCTCGATCAGTGGCCTTTGTTTTAGTCGATCGGGGACTTTGTTATACTTCACCCGGGGACTTTGTTATACTTGATCAAGGGACTTTGTTTTTATCGATGAGGGGACTTTTTTATACTTGATGAGGGGGCTTTGTTATACACGATGAGGGGCCTATGCTATGCTCAATCAAGGGACTTTGTTATACTCGATCAGGGGGCTTTATTTTACTCGATCAGGGGACTTTGTTATACTCGACCAGGGGACTTTGCTATATTCGACAAAAGGACTTTTGTTATACTCGATCAGGGGACTTTGTTATACTCGATCAGGCGAATTTCTTATACTTGATTAGTGGACTTTGCTATACTCGACAAAGGAACTTTGTTATAATCGTTCAGGGGACTTTGTTATACTGGATCAGGGGGCTGTGTTATACTCGATTAGGTGACTTTGTTATACTCGATGAGGGGCCTTTGGTATACACTATCAAGGACCTTTGTTATATTCGAATAGTGGACTTTGGTATACTCGATCAGAAGACTTTCTTATACTCAAAAAGGGGCCTTTGTTATACTCAATTAGGGGCCTTTGTAATACTCGACCAGGGGACTGCTTTATATTCCATTAGGGGACTTTGTTATACTCGATGAGGGGGCTTTGTTATACTCTACTAGGCGCCTATGTTATGCTCGATTAGGAGATTTGTTATCCTCGATCAAGGGCATTTGTTTTACTCGATTAGGGGACTTTGTTATACTCGATGAGGGGGCTTTGTTAAACTCTACTAGGGGCCTATGTTATGCTCGATTAGGGGGCTTTGTTATTCTCGATCAGTGGCCTTTCTTTTACTCGATCGGGGACTTTGTTATACTTCACCGGGGACTTTGTTATACTTGATCAGGGGACTTTGTTTTATCGATAGGGACTTTGTTTTATCGATGAGGGGACTTTTTTATACTTGATGAGGGGGCTTTGTTATACACGATGAGGGGCCTATGCTATGCTCAATCAAGGGACTTTGTTATACTCGATCAGGGGGCTTTATTTTACTCGATCAGGGGACTTTGTTATACTCGACCAGGGGACTTTGCTATATTCGACAAAAGGACTTTTGTTATACTCGATCAGGGGACTTTGTTATACTCGATCAGGCGACTTTCTTATACTTGATTAGTGGACTTTGCTATACTCGACAAAGGAACTTTGTTATAATCGTTCAGGGGACTTTGTTATACTGGATCAGGGGGCTGTGTTATACTCGATTAGGTGACTTTGTTATACTCGATGAGGGGCCTTTGGTATACACTATCAAGGACCTTTGTTATATTCGAATAGTGGACTTTGTTATACTCGATCAGAAGACTTTCTTATACTCAAAAAGGGGACTTTGTTATACTCAATTAGGGGCCTTTGTTATACTCGACCAGGGGACTGCTTTATATTCGATTAGGGGACTTTGTTATACTCGATGAGGGGGCTTTGTTATACTCTACTAGGCGCCTATGTTATGCTCGATTAGGGGATTTGTTATCCTCGATCAAGGGCCTTTGTTTTACTCGATTAGGGGACTTTGTTATACTCGATGAGGGGGCTTTGTTAAACTCTACTAGGGGCCTATGTTATGCTCGATTAGGGGGCTTTGTTATTCTCGATCAGTGGCCTTTCTTTTACTCGATCGGGGACTTTGTTATACTTCACCGGGGACTTTGTTATACTTGATCAGGGGACTTTGTTTTTATCGATTAGGGGACTTTGTTTTATTCGATGAGGGGACTTTTTTATACTTGATGAGGGGGCTTTGTTATAAACGATGAGGGGCCTATGTTATGCTCGATCAAGGGACTTTGTTATACTCGATCAGGGGGCTTTATTTTACTCGATCAGGGGACTTTGTTATACTCGACCAGGGGACTTTGCTATACTCGACAAAAGGACTTTTGTTATACTCGATCAGGGGACTTTGTTATACTCGATCAGGCGACTTTCTTATCCTTGATTAGTGGACTTTGCTATACTCGACAAAGGAACTTTGTTATACTCGTTCAGGGGATTTGTTATACTGGATCAGGGGACTGTGTTATACTCGATTAGGGGACTTTGTTATACTCGATGAGGGGCCTTTGGTATACACTATCAAGGACCTTTGTTATACTCGATCAGAGGACTTTGTTATACTCGATCAAAGGACTTTGTTATACTCGACTAGGGGACTTTGTAATGCTCGATCAGGGGACTTTGTTATACTCCACCGGGGACTTTGTTATACTTGGTCAGGGGACTTTGTTTTTCCGAAAAGGCGACTTTGTTATATTCGATGATGGAACTTTCTTATACTCGATCAAGGGGCTGTATTACACTCGATGAGGGGACTTTTTTATTCTCGATCAGGGGACTTTGTTATACTCGATCAAGGGACTTTGCTACAATCAATCAAGGGACTTTGTTATACTGGACCAGGGGTCTTTGTTATAGTCCACCAGGGGCCTTTGTTATAGCCCACCAGGGGCCTTTGTTATACTCAACCAGGGGAATGTGTTATACTCGATCAGGGGACTTTGTTATACTCGATGAGGGGCCTTTGGTAAACACTATCATGGACCTTTGTTATACTCGATCAAAGGACTTTGTTATACTCGATCAGGGGACTTTGTTATACTCGATCAGGGGACTTTGTTATACTCGACCAGGGGACTTTGTTGTACTCGATAAGGGGCCTTTGTTATACTCGATCATTTATCATTGGTAAACTCGATCAGGGGCCGTTTTTATACTCGATGAGGGGACTTTGTTATACTCGATCAGGGGACTTTGTTAAGTTCGATCAATTGACTTTGTTATAGTCGACCAGGGGACTTTTTTATACTCGACCAGGGGCGTTTGTTATGCTCGATCAGGGGACTTTGATATACTCGATCAGGGGCCGTTGTTATACTCGATCAGGGGACTTTGTTATACTCGATGAGGGGGCTTTGTTATACTCGATTAGGGGACTTTGTTATGCCCGATCAAGGGACTTTGTTATTCTCGATCAGGGAACTTTATTATACTCGATCAGGGGACTTTTGTTATACTCCACCCGGGGCCTTTGTTATGCTCGATCAGGGGACTTTGATATACTCGATCAGGGGCCGTTGTTATACTCGATCAGGGGACTTTGTTATACTCGATGAGGGGGCTTTGTTATACTCGATTAGGGGACTTTTTATGCCCGATCAAGGGACTTTGTTATTCTCGATCAGGGAACTTTGTTATACTCGATCAGGGGGCTTTGTTATACACGATCAGTGGCCTATGTTATGCTCGATCAACGGACTTTGTTATACTCGACCAGGGGACTTTGTTATACTCGAATAGGGACCTTTGTTATACTCGATCAGGGGGCTTTATTACCCTCGATGAGGGGACATTTTATTCTCGATCAAGGGACTTTGTTATACTCGATCAAGGGACTTTGCTACAATCAATCAAGGGACTTTGTTATACTGGACCAGGGGTCTTTGTTATAGTCCACCAGGGGCCTTTGCTATAGTCCACCAGTCGCATTTGTTATACTCAACCAGGGGAATGTGTTATACTCGATCAGGGGACTTTGTTATAGTCGATCAGGGGACTTTGTTATACTCGATTAGGGGACTTTGTTATACTCGATCAGAAGACTTTCTTATACTCAAAAAGGGGCCTTTGTTATACTCAATTAGGGGCCTTTGTAATACTCGACCAGGGGACTGCTTTATATTCCATTAGGGGACTTTGTTATACTCGATGAGGGGGCTTTGTTATACTCTACTAGGCGCCTATGTTATGCTCGATTAGGAGATTTGTTATCCTCGATCAAGGGCCTTTGTTTTACTCTATTAGGGGTCTTTGTTATACTCGATGAGGGGGCTTTGTTAAACTCTACTAGGGGCCTATGTTATGCTCGATTAGGGGGCTTTGTTATTCTCGATCAGTGGCCTTTGTTTTAGTCGATCGGGGACTTTGTTATACTTCACCCGGGGACTTTGTTATACTTGATCAAGGGAGTTTGTTTTCGTAGACTGTTATCGATGAGGGGACTTTTTTATACTTGATGAGGGGGCTTTGTTATACACGATGAGGGGCCTATGCTATGCTCAATCAAGGGACTTTGTTATACTCGATCAGGGGGCTTTATTTTACTCGATCAGGGGACTTTGTTACACTCGACCAGGGGACTTTGCTATATTCGACAAAGGCCCCTGGTGGTCTATAACAAAGGCCCCTGGTGGACTATAACAAAGACCCATGGTCCAGTATAACAAAGACCCCTGGTCCAGTAAAACAAAGGCCCTTGATTGATTGTAGCAAAGTCCCTTGATCGAGTATAACTAAGTCCCCTGATCGAGAATAAAATAGTCCCCTCATCGAGTCTAAAAAAGCCCCCTGATCGAGTATAAGAAAGTTCCATCATCGAATATAACAAAGTCCCCTTTTCGGAAAAACAAAGTCCCCTGACCAAGTATGACAAAGTCCCCGGGTGGAGTATAACAAAGTCCCCTCATCGAGCATTACAAAGTCCCCTGGTCGAGTCTAACAAAGTCCTTTGATCGAGTATAACAAAGTCCTCTGATCTAGTATAACAAAGGGCCTTGATAGTGTATACCAAAGGCCCCTCATCCAGTATAGCAAAGTCCCCTAATCGAGTATAACACAGCCCCCTGATCCAGTATAACAAAGTCCCCTGAACGAGTATAACAAAGTTCCTTTGTCGAGTATAGCAAAGTCCACTAATAAAGTATAAGAAAGTCGCCTAATCGAGTATGACAAAGTCCCCTGATCGAGTATAACAAAAGTCCTTTTGTCGAGTATAGCAAAGTCCCCTGGTCGAGGATAACAAAGTCCCCTGATCGAGTAAAATAATGCCCCCTGATCGAGTATAACAAAGTCCCTTGATTGAGCATAACATAGGCCCCTCATCGTGTATAACATAGCCCCCTCATCAAGTATAAAAAAGTCCCCTCATCGATAAAAACAAAGTCCCTTGATCAAGTATAACAAAGTCCCCGGGTGAAGTATAACAAAGTCCCCGATCGAGTAAAACAAAGGCCACTGATCGAGAATAACAAAGCCCCCTAATCGAGCATAACATAGGCCCCTAGTAGAGTTTAACAAAGCCCCCTCATCAAGTATAACAAAGGCCCCTAATCGAGTAAAACAAAGGCCCTTCATCGAGGATAACAAATCCCCTAATCGAGCATAACATAGGCGCCTAGTAGAGTATAACAAAGCCCCCTCATCGAGTATAACAAAGTCCCCTAATGGAATATAAAGCAGTCCCCTGGTCGAGTATTACAAAGGCCCCTAATTGAGTATAACAAAGGCCCCTTTTTGAGTATAAGAAAGTCTTCTGATCGAGGATAACAAAGTCCCCTAATCGAGTATAACAAAGTCCCCTGATCGACTATAACAAAGTCCCCTGATCGAGTATAACACATTCCCCTGGTTGAGTATAACAAATGCGACTGGTGGACTATAACAAAACCCCTGGTGGACTATAACAAAGACCCCTGGTCCAGTATAACAAAGTCCCTTGATTGATTGTAGCAAAGTCCCTTGATCGAGTATAACAAAATCCCTTGATTGAGAATAAGAAAGTCCCCTCATCGAGTGTAATAAAGCCCCCTGATCGAATATAACAAAGGTCCCTATTCGAGTATAACAAAGTCCCCTTGTCGAGTATAACAAAGTCCGTTGATCGAGCTTAACATAGGCCACTGATCGTGTATAACAAAGCCCCCTGATCGAGTATAAAAAAGTTCCCTGATCGAGAATAACAAAGTCCCTTGATCGGGCATAAAAAGTCCCCTAATCGAGTATAACAAAGCCCCCTCATCGAGTATAACAAAGTCCCCTGATCGAGTATAACAACGGCCCCTGATCGAGTATATCAATGTCCCCTGATCGAGCATAACAAAGGCCCCGGGTGGAGTATAACAAAAGTCCCCTGATCGAGTATAATAAAGTTCCCTGATCGAGAATAACAAAGTCCCTTGATCGGGCATAACAAAGTCCCAAAATCGAGTATAACAAAGCCCCCTCATCGAGTATAACAAATTCCCCTGATCGAGTATAACAACGGCCCCTGATCGAGTATATCAAAGTCCCCTGATCGAGCATAACAAAGGCCCCTGGTCGAGTATAAAAAAGTCCCCTGGTCGACTATAACAAAGTCAATTGATCGAACATAACAAAGTCCCCTGATCGAGTATAACAAAGTCCCATCATCGAGTATAAAAACGGCCCCTGATCGAGTTTACCAATGTTAAATGATCGAGTATAACAAAGGCCGCTTATCGAGTACAACAAAGTCCCCTGGTCGAGTATAACAAAGTCCCCTGATCGAGTATAACAAAGTCCCCTGATCGAGTATTACAAAGTCCCCTGATCGAGTATAACACATTCCCCTGGTTGAGTATAACAAAGGCCCCTGGTGGGCAATAACAAAGGCCCCTGGTGGACTATAACAAAGACCCCTGGTCCAGTATAACAAAGTCCCTTGATTGATTGTAGCAAAGTCCCTTGATCGAGTATAACAAAGTCCCCTGATCGAGAATAAAAAAGTCCCCTCATCGAGTGTAATACAGCCCCTTGATCGAGTATAAGAAAGTTCCATCATCGAATATAACAAAGTCGCCTTTTCGGAAAAACAAAGTCCCCTGACCAAGTATAACAAAGTCCCCGGGTGGAGTATAACAAAGTCCCCTGATCGAGCATTACAAAGTCCCCTAGTCGAGTATAACAAAGTCCTTTGATCGAGTATAACAAAGTCCTCTGATCGAGTATAACAAAGGTCCTTGATAGTGTATACCAAAGGCCCCTCATCGAGTATAACAAAGTCCCCTAATCGAGTATAACACAGTCCCCTGATCCAGTATAACAAAGTCCCCTGAACGAGTATAACAAAGTTCCTTTGTCGAGTATAGCAAAGTCCACTAATCAAGGATAAGAAAGTCGCCTGATCGAGTATAACAAAGTCCCCTGATCGAGTATAACAAAAGTCCTTTTGTCGAGTATAGCAAAGTCCCCTGGTCGAGTATAACAAAGTCCCCTGACCAAGTAAAATAAAGCCCCCTGATCGAGTATAACAAAGTCCCTTGATCGAGCATAACATAGGCCCCTCATCGTTTATAACAAAGCCCCCTCATCAAGTATAAAAAAGTCCCCTCATCGAATATAACAAAGTCCCCTAATCGATAAAAACAAAGTCCCCTGATCAAGTATAACAAAGTCTCTGGTGAAGTATAACAAAGTCCCCGATCGAGTAAAACAAAGGCCACTGATCGAGAATAACAAAGCCCCCAAATCGAGCATAACATAGGCCCCTAGTAGAGTTTAACAAAGCCCCCTCATCGAGTATAACAAAGTCCCCTAATCGAGTAAAACAAAGGCCCTTGATCGAGGATAACAAATCTCCTAATCGAGCATAACATAGGCGCCTAGTAGAGTATAACAAAGCCCCCTCATCGAGTATAACAAAGTCCCCTAATGGAATATAAAGCAGTCCCCTGGTCGAGTATTACAAAGGTCCCTAATTGAGTATAACAAAGGCCCCTTTTTGAGTATAAGAAAGTCTTCTGATCGAGTATAACAAAGTCCCCTAATCGAGTATAACAAAGTCCCCTGATCGACTATAACAAAGTCCCCTGATCGAGTATAACACATTCCCCTGGTTGAGTATAAGAAATGCGACTGGTGGACTATAGCAAAGGGCCCTGGTGGACTATAACAAAGACCCCTGGTCCAGTATAACAAAGTCCCTTGATTGATTGTAGCAAAGTCCCTTGATCGAGTATAACAAAGTCCCTTGATCGAGAATAAAATGTCCCCTCATCGAGGGTAATAAAGCCCCCTGATCGAGTATAACAAAGTCCCCTGGTCGAGTATAACAAAGTCCGTTGATCGAGCATAACATAGGCCACTGATCGTGTATAACAAAGCCCCCTGATCGAGTATAAGAAAGTTCCCTGATCGAGAATAGCAAAGTCCCTTGATCGGGCATAAAAAGTCCCCTAATCGAGTATAACAAAGCCCCCTCATCGAGTATAACAAAGTCCCCTGATCGAGTATAACAACGGCCCCTGATCGAGTATATCAAAGTCCCCTGAACGAGCATAACAAAGGCCCCGGGTGGAGTATAACAAAAGTCCCCTGATCGAGTATAATAAAGTTCCCTGATCGAGAATAACAAAGTCCCTTGATCGGGCATAACAAAGTCCCCTAATCGAGTATAACAAAGCCCCCTCATCGAGTATAACAAAGTCCCCTGATCGAGTATAACAACGGCCCCTGATCGAGTATATCAAAGTCCCCTGATCGAGCATAACAAACGCCCCTGGTCGAGTATAAAAAAGTCCCCTGGTCGACTATAACAAAGTCAATTGATCGAACTTAACAAAGTCCCATGATCGAGTATAACAATGTCCCCTCATCGAGTATAAAAACGGCCCCTGATCGAGTTTACCAATGATAAATGATCGAGTATAACAAAGGCCCCTTATCGAGTACAACAAAGTCCCTTGGTCGAGTATAACAAAGTCCCCTGATCGAGTATAACAAAGTCCCCTGATCGAGTATAACAAAGTCCTTTGATCGAGTATAACAAAGGTCCATGATAGTGTTTACCAAAGGCCCCTCATCGAGTATAACAAAGTCCCCTGATCGAGTATAACACATTCCCCTGGTTGAGTATAACAAAGGCCCCTGGTGGGCTATAACAAAGGCCCCTGGTGGACTATAACAAAGACCCCTGGTCCAGTATAACAAAGTCCCTTGATTGATTGTAGCAAAGTCCCTTGATCGAGTATAACAAAGTCCCCTGATCGAGAATAAAAAAGTCCCCTCATCGAGTGTAATACAGCCCCTTGATCGAGTATAAGAAAGTTCCATCATCGAATATAACAAAGTCGCCTTTTCGGAAAAACAAAGTCCCCTGACCAAGTATAACAAAGTCCCCGGGTGGAGTATAACAAAGTCCCCTGATCGAGCATTACAAAGTCCCCTAGTCGAGTATAACAAAGTCCTTTGATCGAGTATAACAAAGTCCTCTGATCGAGTATAACAAAGGTCCTTGATAGTGTATACCAAAGGCCCCTCATCGAGTATAACAAAGTCCCCTAATCGAGTATAACACAGTCCCTGAACGAGTATAACAAAGTTCCTTTGTCGAGTATAGCAAAGTCCACTAATCAAGGATAAGAAAGTCGCCTGATCGAGTATAACAAAGTCCCAGGGCACTTTGTTATACTCGATGAGGGGCCTTTGGTATACAGTATCATGGACCTTTGTTATACTCGATCAGGGGACTTTGTTATACTCGATCAGGGGACTTTGTTATGCTCGACCAGGGGACTTTGTAATGCTCGTTCAGGGGCCTTTGTTAGACTCGATCAGGGGACTTTGTTATACCCGATCATGGGATTTTCTTATTCTTGATCAGGGGGCTTTGTTATACTCGACCATGGGACTTTTTATACCCGTCCAGGGGTCTTTGTTACACTCGATCAGGGAACTTTGTAATACTCGACCAGGGGTCTTTGTTATACTCAAGCAGGGGACTTTGTTTTTCTCGACGAGGGGCCTTTGTTATTTTCGATTCGGTGACTTTGGTATACTCGATTAGGGGCCGTTGTTATACTCGATCAGGGGACTTTGTTATAGTCGATGAAGGGCCTTTGTTATAGTCAACCAGGGGACTTTCTTATAGTCGATCAAATGACTTTGTTATACTCGATCAGGGGCGTTGTTATATTCGATCAGGGGAATTTGTTATACTCCACCCGGGGACTTTGTTAAACTTGGTCAGGCGACTTTGTTTTTTCCGATCAGGGGACTTTGTTATATTCGATGAGGGGACTTTCTTATGCTCCATCAGGGGGCTTTGTTATACACGATTAGGGGCCTATGTTATGCTCGATCAACGGACTTTGTTATACTCGACCAGGGGACTTTGTTATTCTCGATTAGGGACCTTTGTTAAACTCGATCGGGGGCTTTATTACACTCGATCAGGGGACTTTTTTATTCGCGATCAGTGGACTTGTTATACTCGATCTAGGGATTTTGTTACAATTAATCAAGGGACTTTGTTATACTGGACCAGGGGCCTTTGTTATAGTCCACCAGGGGCCTTTGTTATGCTCCACTAGGGGAATTTGTTATACTCGATTAGGGGACTTTGTTATACTCGATTAGGGAAATTTGTTATACTCGACCAGGGGCCTTTGTTATACTCAATGAGTGGCCTTTGTTATAGTCAACCAGGGGACTTTCTTATAGTCGATCAAAGGACTTTGTTATACTCCATCAGGGGCGTTGTTATATTCGATCAGGGGACTTTGTTATATTCGAATAGCGGACTTTGTTATACTCGAAGAGGGGGCTTTGTTAAACTCTACTAGGGGCCTATGTTATGCTCGATTAGGTGGCTTTCTTATTCTCGATCAGGGGCCTTTGTTATGCTCCACCCGGGGACTTTGTTATGCTTGATCAGGGGACTTTGTTTTTATCGATCAGGGGACTTTGTTATATTCGATGAGGGGACTTTCTTATACTCGTTGAGGGGGCTTTGTTATACACGATCAGGGGCCTATGTTATGCTCGGTCAAGGGACTTTTTTATACTCGACCAGGGGACATTGTTATACACGATCAAGGACCTTTGTTATACTCGATCAGGGGACTTTGTTATACTCGATCAGGGGACTTTGTTATACTCGATCAGGGGACTTTGGTATACTCGATCAGGGCGACTTTGTTATGCTCAATAAGGGCTTTTGTAATGCTCGTTCAGGGGCCTTTGTTAGACCCGATTAGGGGACTTTGTTATACCCGATCATGGGATTTTCATATTCTTTATCAGGGGGCTTTGTTATACTCGACCATGGGATTTTTATACCCGTCCAGGGGTCTTTGTTATACTCGATCAGGGGACTCTGTTATACTCCACCCGGGGACTTTGTTATACTTGGTCAGGGGACTTTGTTTTTTCCGATCAGGGGACTTTGTTATATTCGAAGAGGGGTCTTTCTTTTACTCCATGAGGGGGCTTTGTTATACACGATCAGGGGCTTATGTTATGCTCGATCAACGGACTTTGTTATACTCGACCAGGGGACTTTGTTATACTCGATTAGGGACCTTTGTTATACTCCATCGGGGGGCTTTATTACACTCGATCAGGGGACTTATTTATACTCGATCAAGGGACTTTGTTACAATCAATCAAGGGACTTTGTTACACTGGACCAGGGGCCTTTGTTATATTCCACCAGGGGCCTTTGTTATATTCCACTAGGGGAATTTGGTATACTCGATCAGGGGACTTTGTTATAGTCAATCAGGGAATTTGTTATACTCGATCAGGGGACTTTGTTATACTCGATCAGTGAAATTTGTTATACTCGACCAGGAGCCTTTGTTATACTCAATCAGGGGCCTTTGTTATAGTCGACCAGGGGACTTTCTTATAGTCGATCAAAGGACTTTGTTATACTCGATCAGGGGCCTTTGTTTTAGTCGACCAGGGGACTTTATTATAGTCGATAAAAGGACTTTGTTATACTTGATCAGGGGACTTTGTTTTTATCGATGAGGGGACTTTGTTATATTCGATGAGGGGACTTTTTTATACTTGAAGAGGGGGCTTTGTTATACACGATGAGGGGCATATGTTATGCTCGATCAAGGGACTTTGTTATACTCGACCAAGGGACTTTGTTACACACGATCAGGGACCTTTGTTATACTCGATCAGGGGGTTTATTATACTCGATCAGGGGACTTTGTTATTCTCGACAAGGGGACTTTTGTTATACTCGATCAGGGGACTTTGTTATACTCGATCAGGGGACTTTGGTATACTTGAGCAGGGAATTTGCTATACTCGACCAGGGGACTGTGTTATACTCGGTCAGGGAACTTTGTTATACAGGACCAGGGGGCTGTGTTATACTCAATGAGGGGCCTTGGTTATAGTCAACCAGGGGACTTTATTATAGTCGATCAAAGGACTTTGTTATACTCGATGAGGGGGCTTTGTCATACTCGACCAGGGGCCTTTGTTATGCTCAATCAGGGAACTTTGGTATACTCGATCAGGGGCGTTGTTAGACTCGATCAGTGGACTTTGTTATACTCGATGAGGGGGCTCTGTTATACTCGATCAGGGGACTTTGTTATGCTTGATCAAGGGACTTTGTTATACTCGATCAGGGAACTTTTTTATACACGATCAGGGGACTTTGTTATACTCCACCCGGGGATTTTGTTATACTTGGTCAGGGGACTTTGTTTTTCCGATCAGCTGACTTTCTTATATTCGATGAGGGAACTTTCTTATACTCGATCACGGGGCTTTGTTATACACGATGAGTGGCCTATGTTATGCTCGATCAACGGACTTTGTTATACTCGACCAGGGGACTTTGTTATACTCGAATAGGGACCTTTGTTATACTCGATCAGGGGGCTTTATTACACTCGATGAGGGGACCTTTTTATTCTCGATCAAGGGACTTTGTTATACCCGATCAAGTGACTTTGCTACAATCAACCAAGGGACTTTGTTATACTGGACCAGGGGTCTTTGTTATAGTCCACCAGGGGCCTTTGTTATAGTCCACCAGTCGCATTTGTTATACTCAACCAGGGGACTTTGTTATAGTCGATCAGGGGACTTTGTTATACTCGATTAGGGGACTTTGTTATACTCGATCAGAAGACTTTCTTATACTCAAAAAGGGGCCTTTGTTATACTCAATTAGGAGCATATGTAATACTCGACCAGGGGATTGCTTTATATTCCATTAGGGGACTTTGTTATACTCGATGAGGGGCTTTCTTATACTCTACTAGGCGCCTATGTTATGCTCGATTAGGGGATTTGTTATCCTCGATCAAGGGCCTTTGTTTTACTCGATTAGGGGACTTTGTCATACTCGATGAGGGGGCTTTGTTAAACTCTACTAGGGGCCTATGCTATGCTCGATTAGGGGGCTTTGTTATACTCGATCAGTGGCCTTTGTTTTACTCGATCGGGGACTTTGTTATACTTCACCCGGGGACTTTGTTATACTTGATCAAGGGACTTTGTTTTTATCGATGAGGTGACTTTTTTATACTTGATGAGGGGGCTTTGTTATACACGATGAGGGGCCTATGTTATGCTCGATCAAGGGACTTTGTTATACTCGATCAGGGGACTTTGTAATGCTCGATCAGGGGACTTTGTTATACTCCACCCGGGGACTTTGTTATACTTAGTCAGGGGACTTTGTTTTTCCGAAAAGGGGACTTTGTTATATTCGATGATGGAACTTTCTTATACTCGATCAGGGGGCTTTATTACACTCGATGAGGGGACTATTTTATTCTCGATCAGGGGACTTTGTTATACTCGATCGAGGGACTTTGCTACAATCAATGAAGGACCTTTGCTATACTGGACCAGGGGTCTTTGTTATAGTCCACCAGGGCCTTTGTTATAGTCCACCAGGGGCCTTTGTTATACTCAACCAGGGGAATGTGTTATACTCGATCAGGGCACTTTGTTATACTCGGTGAGGGGCCTTTGGTATACACTATCATGGACCTTTGTTATACTCGATCAGAGGACTTTGTTATACTCGATCAGGGGACTTTGTTATACTCGATCAGGGGACTTTGTTATGCTCGACCAGGGGACTTTGTAATGCTCGTTCAGGGGCCTTTGTTAGACTCGATCAGGGGACTTTGTAATACCCGATCATTGGATTTTCTTATTCTTGATCAGGGGGCTTTGTTATACTCGACCATGGGACTTTTTATACCCGTCCAGGGGTCTTTGTTACACTCGATCAGGGAACTCTGTAATACTCGACCAGGGGTCTTTGTTATGCTCGAGCAGGGGACTTTGTTGTTCTCGACGAGGGGCCTTTGTTATTTTCGATTAGGTGACTTTGGTATACTCGATTAGGGGCCGTTGTTATACTCGATCAGGGGACTTTGTTATACTCGATGAGGGGCCTTTGTTATAGTCAACCAGGGGACTTTCTTATAGTCGAACAAATGTTTTTGTTATACTCGCTCAGGGGCGTTGTTATATTCGATCAGGGGACTTTGTTATACTCCACCCGGGGACTTTGTTAAACTTGGTCAGGCGACTTTGTTTTTTCCAATCAGGGGACTTTGTTATATTCGATGAGGGGATTTTCTTATACTCCATCAGGGGGCTTTGTTATACACGATTAGGGGCCTATGTTATGCTCGATCAACGGACTTTGTTATACTCGACCAGGGGACTTTGTTATACTCGATTAGGGACCTTTGTTAAACTCGATCGGGGGCTTTATTACACTCGATCAGGGGACTGTTTATTCGCGATTAGGGGACTTTTTATACTCGATCTAGGGATTTTGTTACAATTAATCAAGGGACTTTGTTATACTGGACCAGGGGCCTTTGTTATAGTCCACCAGGGGCCTTTGTTATACTCCACTAGGGGAATTTGTTAAACTCGATCAGGGGACTTTGTTATACTCGAATTGGGAAATTTGTTATACTCGACCAGGGGCCTTTGTTATACTCAATGAGGGGCCTTTGTTATAGTCAACCAGGGGACTTTCTTATAGTCGATCAAAGGACTTTGTTATACTCCATGAATGGCGTTATTATATTCGATCAGGGAACTTTGTTATACTCGAATAGCGGACTTTGTTATACTCGAAGAGGGGGCTTTGTTAAACTCTACTAGGGGCCTATGTTATGCTCGATTAGGTGGCTTTCTTATTCTCGATCAGGGGCCTTTGTTATACTCCACCCGGGGACTTTGTTATACTTGATCAGGGGACTTTGTTTTTATCGATCAGGGGACTTTCTTATATTCGATGAGGGGACTTTCTTATCCTCGATGAGGGGGCTTTGTTATACACGATGAGGGGCCTATGTTATGCTCGGTCAAGGGACTTTTATTATACTCGACCAGGGAAAATTGTTATACACGATCAGGGGACTTTGTTATACTGGACCAGAGGGCTGTGTTATACTCGATTAGGGGACTTTGTTATACTCGATGAGGGGCCTTTGGTATACACTATCAAGGACCTTTGTTATACTCGATCAGGGGACTTTGTTATACTCGATCAGGGGACTTTGTTATACTCGACCAGGGGACTTTGTAATGCTCGATCAGGGAATATGTTATACTCGACCAGGGACTTTGTTATACTCGATCAGGGGACTTTGTTATACTCGATCAGGGGACTTTGTTATACTCGATCAGGGGACTTTGTTATGTTCAATAAGGGATTTTG
Organism: Homarus gammarus; assembly: GCA_958450375.1. NCBI lineage: Eukaryota > Metazoa > Arthropoda > Malacostraca > Decapoda > Nephropidae > Homarus > Homarus gammarus. The sequence continues at coordinate 1,011,355 of CAUDMG010003396.1, forward strand.
TAATGCTCGTTCAGGGGCCTTTGTTAGACCCGATCAGGGGACTTTCTTATACCCGATCATGGGATTTTCTTATTCTTTATTAGGGGGCTTTGTTATACTCGACCATGGGACTTTTTATACCCGTCCAGGGGTCTTTGTTATACTCGATCAGGGAACTCTGTAATACTCGACCAGGGGACTTTGTTATACTCGACAAGGGGCCTTTGTTATGTTCCATTAGGTGACATTGGTATACTCGATTAGGGGCCGTTGTTATACTCGATCAGGTACTTTGTTATATTCGACCAGGGGACTTTTTATACTCGATCAGGAACTTTGTTATACACGATCAGGGGACTTTGTTATACTCCACCAGGGGACTTTGTTATACTTGGTCAGGGGACTTTGTTTTTTCCGATCAGGGGACTTTGTTATATTCGAAGAGGGGACTTTCTTATACTCCATCAGGGGGCTTTGTTATACACGATCAGGGGCTTATGTTATGCTCGATCAACGGACTTTGTTATACTCGACCAGGGGACTTTGTTATACTCCATCGGGGGCTTATGTTATGCTCGATCAACGGACTTTGTTATACTCGACCAGGGGACTTTGTTATACTCGATCGGGGGGCTTTATTCCACTCGATCAGGGGACTTATTTATACTCGATCAAGGGACTTTGTTACAATCAATCAAGGGACTTTGTTACACTGGACCAGGGGCCTTTGTTATATTCCACCAGGGGCCTTTGTTATATTCCACTAGGGGAATGTGTTATACTCGATCAGGGCCCTTTGTTATAGTCGATCAGGGGAATTTGTTATACTCGATCAGGGGACTTTGTTATACTCGATCAGTGAAATTTGTTATACTCGACCATGAGCCTTTGTTATACTCAATCAGGTGCCTTTGTTATAGTCGACCAGGGGACTTTCTTATAGTCGATCAAAGGACTTTGTTATACTCGATCAGGGGCTTTGTTATATTCGATCAGGGGACTTTGTTATACTCGATTAGCGGACTTTGGTATACTCGACCAGGGGACTTTGTTATACTCGACAAGGGGACTTTTGATATACTCGATCAGGGGACTTTGTTATGCTTGACCAGGGAACTGTGTTATACTCGTTCAGGGGACTTTGTTATACTGGACCAGGGGGCTGTGTTATACTCAATGAGGGGCCTTTGTTATAGTCAACCAGGGGACTTTATTATAGTCGATCAAAGGACTTTGTTATACTCGATCAGGGGCGTTGTTATACTCGATCAGGGGACTTTGTTATAATCAATGAGGGGGCTTTGTTATACTCGACCAGGGGCCTTTGTTATGCTCAATTAGGGAACTTTGGTATACTCGATCAAGGGCGTTGTTAGACTCGATCAGGGGACTTTGTTATACTCGATGAGGGGGCTCTGTTATACTCGATCAGGGGACTTTGTTATGCTTGATCAAGGGACTTTGTTATACTCGATCAGGGAACTTTGTTATACACGATCAGGAGACTTTGTTATACTCCACCTGGGATTTTGTTATACTTGGTCAGGGGACTTTGTTTTTTTACGATCAGGGGACTTTGTTATATTCGATGAGGGGACTTTCTTATACTCCATGAGGGGGCTTTGTTATACACGATTAGGGGTCTATGTTATGCTCGATCAACGGACTTTGTTATACTCGACCAGAGGACTTTGTTATACTCGATTAGGGACCTTTGTTATACTCGATCGGGGGGCTTTATTACACTCGATCAGTGGACTTTTAATATACTCGATCAGGGGGCTTTGTTATACTCGATCTAGGGACTTTGTTACAATCAATGAAGGGACTTTGTTATACTGAACCAGCGGCCTTTGTTATAGTCCAACAGGGGCCTTTGTTATACTCCACTAGGGGAATTTGGTATACTCGATCAGGGGAATTTGTTATAGTCGATCAGGGGAATTTGTTATACTCGATCAGAGGACTCTGTTATACTCCATCAGGGAAATTTGTTATACTCGAACAGGGGCCTATGTTATACTCAATTACGGGCCTTTGTTATAGTTGACCAGTGGACTTTCTTATAGTCGATCAAAGGACTTTGTTATACTCGATCAGGGGCTTTGTTATATTCGATCAGGGGACTTTGTTATACTCGATTAGCGGACTTTGTTATACTCGACCAGGGGACTTTGTTATACTCGACAAGGGGACTTTTGTCATACTCGATCAGGGGACCTTGTTATACTCGATCAGGGGAAATTGTTATACTTGATCAGGGGACTTTGCTATACTCGACCAGGGGACTTTGTTATACTCAATTAGCGGACTTTGTTATACTCGTTCAGGGGAATTTGTTATACTGGACCAGGGGGCTCTGTTATACTCGATTAGGGGACTTTGTTATACTCGATGAGGGGCCTTTGGTATACACTATCAAGAAACTTTGCTATACTCGATCAGGGGACTTTGTTATACTCGATCAGGGGACTTTGTTATACTCGAGCAGTGGACTTTGTAATGCTCGATTAGGGGATATGTTATACTCGACCAGGGACTTTGTTATACTTGATCAAGGGACTTTGTTAAACTCGATCAGGGGACTTTGTTATACTCGATAAGGGGACTTTGTAATACTCGATAAGGGGACTTTGTTATACTCGATCAGGGGACTTTGTTATGCTCGATCAATTGACTTTGTTATACTCGATCAGGGAACTTTGTTATACTCGATTAGGGGCATTTGTTATACTCGATCAGGGGACTTTGTTAACTCGACCAGGGGACTTTTTATACTCGGCCAGGGGCCTTTGTTATGCTCTATCAGGGAACTTTGGTATACTCGTTCAGGGGCCGTTGTTATACTCGATCAGGGGACTTTGTTATACTCTATAAGGGGGCTTAGTTATACTCAATCAGGGGACTTTGTTATGTTTGATCAAGTGACTTTGTTATACTCGATCAGGGAACTTTGTTATACTCGATCAGGGGACTTTGTTATACTCAACCAGGGGACTTTGTTATACTTGGTCAGGGGACTTTGTTTTTTCCGAACAGGGTACTTTGTTTTATTCGATCAGGGGACTTTCTTATACTCCATCAGGGGGCTTTGTTATATACTATCAGGGGCCTATGTTATGCTCGATCAACGGACTTTGTTATACTCGACCAGGGGACTTTGCTATACTCGTTTAGAGACCTTTGTTATACTCGATCGGGGTGGCTTTATTACACTCGATCAGGGTACTTTTTTATACTCGATCAGGGGACTTTGTTATACTCGATCAGAAGACTTTCTTATACTCGACCAGGGTCCTTTGTTATACTCAATTAGGGGCCTTTGTTATACTCGACCAGGGGACTACTTTTCATTCGTTTAGGGGATTTTGTTAGACTCGATGAGGGGGCTTTGTTATACTCGATCAGGGGTCTTTGTTATGCTCGATCAATTGACTTTGTTATACTCGATCAGGGAACTTTGTTATACACGATGAGGGGCATTTGATATACTCGATCAGGGGACTTTGTTATACTCGACCTGGAGACTTTTTATTCTCGACCAGGGGCCTTTGTTATGCTCGATCAGGGAACTTTGGTATACTCGATCAGGGGACTTTGTTATAGTCGATGAGGGGGCTTTGTTATACTCAATCAGGGGACTTTGTTATGCTTGATCAAGAGACTTTGTTTTGCTCGATCAGGGAACTTTGATATACTCGATCAGGGGACTTTGTTATACTGGACCAGGGGCCTTTGTTATAGTCCACCAGGGGCCTTTGTTATACTCCACTAGGGGCATTTGTTATACTCGATCAGGGGACTGTTATAGTCGATCAGGGGAATTTGTTATACTCGATCAGGGGACTTTGTTATATCCGATCAGGGAAATTTGTTATACTTGACCAGTGGCCTTTGTTATACTCAATCAGGGGCCTTTGTTATAGTCGACCAGAGGACTTCCTTATAGTCGATCAAAGGACTTTGTTATACTCGATCAAGGGCTTTGTTATATTCGATCAGGGGACTTTGTAATACTCGACAAGGGAACTTTTGTTATACTCGATCAGGGGACTTTGTTATACTTGATTAGGGGACTTTGTTATACTCGATCAGAAGACTTTCTTACACTCGACCAGGGTCCTTTGTTATACTCAATTAGGGGCCTTTGTTATGCTCGACCAGGGGACTGCTTTATATTCGATTAGGGGACTTTGTTACACTCGATGAGGGGGCTTTGTTATGCTCTACTAGGGGCCTATGTTATGCTCGATTAGGGGGCTTTGTTATTCTCGATCAAGGTCCTTTGTTTTACTCAATCAGTGGACTTTGTTATACTCAATTAGGGGCCTTTGTTATACTCAACCAGGGGACTGTGTTTTACTCGATTAGGGGACTTTGTTATACTCGATGAGGGGGGCTTTGAAAAACTCTACTTGGAGCCTATGATATGCTCGATTAGAGAGCTTTGTTATTTTCGATCAGGGGCCTTTCTTTTACTCGATCAGGGGACTTTGTTTTACTCCACCCGGGGACTTTGTTATACTTGATCAGGGAACTTTGTTTTTATCGATCAGGGGACTTTGTTATATTTGATGAGGGGACTTTCTTATACTCGATGAGGGGCTTTGTTAACACGATCAGGGGCCTACTGTATGTTATGCTCGATCAAGGGAATTTGTTATACTCGACCAGGGGACTTTGTTATACTCGATCAGGGACCTTTGTTATACTCGATCAGAACGCTTTATTATACTCGATCAGGGGACTTTGTTATACTCGATCAAGGGACTTTGTTCCAATCAATCAAGGGACTTTGTTATACTGGACCAGGGCCCTTTGTTATAGTCCACCAGGGGCCTATGTTATACTCCACTAGGGGAATTTGTTATACTCGATCAGGGGACCTTGTTATTGTCAATCAGGGGAATTTGCTATACTCGATCAGGGGACTTTGTTATACTCGATTAGGGAAATTTTTAATACTCGACCAGGGGCATTTGTTATACTCAATCAGGGGCCTTTGTTATAGTCGACCAGGGGACTTTCTTATAGTCGATCAAAGGACTTTGTTTTACTCGATCAGGGGCTTTGTTATATTCGATCAGGGGACTTTCTTATACTCGATTAGCGGACTTTGTTATACTCGACCAGGGGACTTTGTTATACTCGACAAGGGGACATTTGTCATACTCGATCAAGGGACTTTGTTATACTCGATCAGGGGAATTTGTTATACTTGATCAGGGGACTTTGCTATACTCGACCAGTGGACTTTGTTATACTCGATTAGCGGACTTTGTTATACTCGTTCAGATGACTTTGTTAAACTCGATCAGGGGACTTTGTTATACTCGATCAGGGGACTTTGTAATACTCGACCAGGGGACTTTGTAATGCTCGATCAGGGTATATGTTATACTCGACCAGGGACTTTGGTATACTCGATCTGGGGACTTTGTTATACTCGATCAGGAGACTTTGTTACACTCGATGAGGGGACTTTGTTATGCTCGACCAGGGGACTTTGTAATGCTCGTTCAGGGGTCTTTGTTAGACTCGATCAGGGGACTTTGTTTTACCAGATCATGGGATTTTCTTATTCTTTATCAGGGGGCTTTGTTACACTCGTCCATGGGACTTTTTATACCCGTCCAGGGGTCTTTGTTATACTCGATCAAGGAACTCTGTAATACTCGACCAGGAGACTTTGTTATACTCGATGAGGGGACTTTGTTATACTCGATCTGGGGACTTTGTTATGCTCGATCAATTGACTTTGTTATACTCGATCAGGGAACTTTGTTAAACTCGATCAGGGGCATTTGTTATACTCGATCAGGGGACTTTGTTATACTCGACCAGGGGACTTTTTATACTCGACCAGGGGCCTTTGTTATGCTCGATCAGGGAACTTTGGTACACTCGATCAGGGGACTTTGTTATACTCGATCAAGGGACTTTGTTATACTGGACCAGGGGCCTTTGTTATACTCCACTATGGGCATTTGTTATACTCGTTCAGGGGACTTTGTTATATTCGGTCAGGGAAATGTGTTATACTCGACTAGGTACCTTTGTTATACTCAATCAGGGGCCTTTGTTATAGTCGACCAGAGGACTTTCCTATAGTCGATTGTTACGAACCCCTCCACCAATTGTCCTGATCTACCTACCCAGCACCACGAGCAAAGCCATCTAGGGACGAGACACGAGTATGACTCGTCTTAGTTACCACTCCGGTGTTTCCTTTCTCCATATCCTGGTTGTTGCGTCACTTCCTCCAAGTCTTCTTTGTGAGCTCCAATTCGAGGAGAGAGCACTACACTCTGGGAAGTGACCACAGGATCACCTATCCTCTAAACCTACGGCACAGTGACTACCTATCGTCTTCTACAATACTCAGCCTTACTCGTCAGCCATCTCAGCTCCTCACTTAAGTATTTGTAATCTTGTATTGCCTCTCCCACCTCCACCTTGCTTCACGATTGTTTTATGTTGTATTAATATGTATATACTGTTAATGTTTAGGTTAAGTATGGTTAAGGGTAATTTATAGGAAGCTGATTATTTTGTTAAGGAATTCATGGTACTTTATTATACACAACGAAAACTCGCATCCTTTGTCTACCCTTTTATAGTCCGATTGTCTTTGTTTTGTTTTTTTTGTTGCCTGTTGGGATCTGGGTAGACTTTTAACAATTTTCTAAATCCCCAACTCGTAACAAATGGCAAACGTGACAGGACCCGAATCTGCAATCTTCGGAGGATCCACTCCTCCAGGACTACCAAATTTAACAAATCCTGAAATGTGGAGGTCTCTGTAGCCTCTAACCACTTCTTAAAAAACCTAAGCTTTTCTTGAGCAAACTCAACAAAGGTGTGTGAAAATGGTTTGGTTAGTTTACGAAACTTCTGCCTGTATCCATCTGGCGTGATAGCATAAGAGGTGAGGATATTCTTTTTTACGTTATCATAGTCATCAGTCTGGTCTAAACAGTTATAAACTCTACGAGCCTTACCATATAATTTAGGAACTAACACCGACACCCACTGGTCCTTGGGCCACTCATTCTTCCCGGCTATTTTCTCAAAAGTCCTAAATGACCCGTCCATATCGGATTCATCAAACCCGGGAACAAGGGAAGAAGCAGTAGCAGGGTTAAAAGCAGCTAGTTTCTCTTTTAATGCCACTTCTTTTGATTTAAACTCCGATGTTAAGGTGACTTCTGTCTCTCTCACCTGTAGTTCTTTCAGTCTAACCTCCTGCTCCAACTTGGCCTGTTCCAACTCGAGTTCTTTCATTTTGATTTGGAACTCGAACCTAGCTCATTCTAGTTCTAAGGCGTCTACTCTTTGTGCTTTTTCTTGAGGGCTAGCCAGACCTGAAGCAACTTCTGAGTGAGGAAGGGTGGTGGATAGTGGTTGAAGGTTCTTGGACATGGGCGTTAATCGGTCAACAGGGGATTCTTTTAAAACTTCTTGTTGAACCAACATTTCAATTACATGATTTTTTAACATTTCCTTAGTCAGTTGCTGTGAAAATGGGATATTGTATTAGTTGGCTATTTCTTTCCATTCTTTCTTCAGGATATTAACATATAATTTAGCTACGGAAGGATTTTCAATAAAATCCTGGAGATCAAAACCTGAGGTGGCCATTGTTAAGAAAAATAGGATAAACTAACTAATGGTCAAAAGATACGATAAGTGGATTACCCAAGAAAATATCACAGCAGTGGATAACCAGAAAGTCCCAGAAACTAACCAAGTTATACCTAGGGATATTACACTTATGATTATTGTTCTTCTGAGAAGATCCTTAGATAAGGATAAGAGACTTGAAAGAGGAAGGGTGTATTACGGCATTAATATAAAGATCCGGATTAACAACCCTGAGATACTTGAAAGAAGAAGGGCGTATTACGGCATTTTATATAAAGATTCGGATTAACAACCCTGAGGTACTTGAAAGAGGAAGGGCGTATTACGGCATTAATATAAAGATCCGGATTAACAACCCTGAGGTACTTGAAAGAGGAAGGGCGTATTACGGCATTAATATAAAGATCCGGATTAACAACCCTTGAGTTTGGTATGATTGACCCTGAATGAGATAATGAGAAGAACAATAATTGAGGCTTTATAATTATGGGGTCCTGGTAGAGCGGGGCGTCCCAAGATACCATTTCACATCTTGAAGCATGTGGAGGAGCGTGGAGAGGTTAATTTAGGGCGTGCTGCTGAGCTGGCTGATGCGTACGCCTTGCTGGTGGAGTCACTGGGCAGTAGAGAACGTGGTACTTCCCGACATGTTAGGTCCTCCTCTGATGATAACCTTGGGAGCGTGAGTGGTAGGTCGAAAGGTCCCACACCTACCCCCCCTGATGCAACCAAGTTTACTTGTTCTTACTGTAAAAACCCAGGCCATACGATCCAGACTTGTAAACACCCAAAGTGTCGAATTGCTAAAAGTAGTTCCCTGGATCCCAAATCCAAACCAATAGCAAACACCAATGTGGAAAGGCCCCATCAGGATCTCTTCTCTTCATTCACCTATGAGGGAAAAATTTCAATCATGGAGGGGTCTCGTTCTTTCCCTATTCGTATACTACGTGATACGGGCGCAGCACAATCTATCCTCCTGATTAACGTCATTCCTGATATATCTACCGCATTTACTAATGAGAGTGTTCTAATTTCAGATCTCTCATCCCATTCTTCCTATCCTTTAGCTAAAGTGCACCTCCAATGTTCCTTGATTACTGGGGAAGTGCAAATAGCCATAAGGAAAGACCCAATGCCTGTGTGCGGTATTCGTTTATTATTGGGTAATGACTTGGTAGGAGATCTAGTGGTTCCTAACATAAAGACAGTCGACTCTCCCTTACCTGTCAACTCCACCACTGACCTTAAAGAAACTATTCCTCATCTTTTCCCATCTTGTGCTGTCACCCGGTCACAGAGTGTGCGAAATGGGTCCTCTTCATCTAAAACCACCTCTAATATCTTCCTACCCACAGAAGATCTGTACAATAAGACCATTAGTAAGGATGAGCTCATTAAAGCCCAACAATCTGATCCATCTTTGAATAAACTTCATCATGCAGCAGTTGAGGGTAAAGATTTTAACACCCTTCCGTGTTTTTATTATCATGAAGGGGTTTTGATGAGGGCCTATAGGCCCCCTGAGCTTGCCCATCTAGACACGTGGTCTGAAATACATCAAGTGGTAATTCCCTCCTCAGTCAGACCAGCATTAATTGCCCTTGCCCATGATGGTATTTCAGGACATTTGGGAATCCTGAAAATATATAAAAAGCTCCTCCAACACTATTACTGGCCTGGACTTAGGAAGGATGTGTCAAAGTACCTAAAATCTTGTCGTATTTGTCAAATGGTAGGAAAACCAAATGAAAGTATACCTGCAGCTCCCATTAAGCCCATCCCAGTATTTTCTACTCCATTTGAAAAGATTGTTGTGGATTGTGTGGGCCCATTACCAAAGACAAAGAAGGGAAATCAATTCCTGCTCACAGTTATGGATACCAGTACACGTTATCCTGAGGCTTTTCCCCTTAAAAGCATCACTTCAAAAAACGTAACAAACATCTTTTGCACCTTTTCACTTCAGTGGCATTCCTAAAGAAATCCAATCCGATCAGGGCACCAATTTTACGAGCAATCTTTTCAAACAGGTGATGAAAGACCTCAGTGTGGACCATTGTACATCTTCGGCTTACCACCCACAATCCCAAGGTTGCTTGGAACGGTTCCATCAAACTTTCAAATCAATGCTCAAAAAATACTGTATAGAACACCAAAAGGAATGGGATGAAAGCATAGACTTGTTACTCTTTGCCATCAGGGAATGTCCCCAGGAGTCATTGGGTTTCTCCCCGTTCGAGTTACTATATGGGAGACAAATTAGGGGACCCCTTAAAATAGTAAAGGAGCAGTGGTTTGACACTCCATCTATTAAGCCCGCAACAGTTTCCCAATACATTGACACTTTACGGGACAAATTAACTGAAGTCCGAACCATTGCTCAGTCAAACTTAAAAAAAGTCCAAGAAAAAATGGTGAAGTCCCAACCTAAATTAGTTAAAAGATCATTTTCTCCAGGTGACAAAGTGTTACTCTTTCTACCCATTCCAGGCTCTCCCCTTAAAAGCAAGTTTACTGGTCCCTATATAGTTGCTGATAAACTATCTCCCCTCAACTATATAGTCCATACTCCTGATCGCCGAAAAGATTCACAACTTGTTCACATTAATCTCATGAAACTTTACCATTCCAGGCAGTCAGAGGAAGACATCCCAGAGGCTATAAGCCAACCTGTATTGCATACGGTTTTGTCAGGGCCGGAGACAGATGATATGGACCTATTGGAGAATTTAGACTTCCCTCTACCTAAAGAAAACCCTGCTAACAGTCACATACTCAACAACTTGGATGAGTATTTTTCTGTTCTGAATCCATCTCAAGCAAAAGATCTCACTAAGTTATTATCAACATTTCCTAAAGTCACGTCAGACCTCCCAGGGTTTTGCAATATACTTAAACATGATATTAAGCTAATCTCAGATGATGTACAACCCATTAGGCAATCAGCATATCGACTAAATCCACAAAAAAGAGAGATTATGAAAAAGGAGGTAGATTTTTTGTTAAAACATAACTTAGCTGAGCCTAGTACCTCCCCCTGGGCTTCACCTTGCCTTCTCATTCCAAAACCCGATGGCACTTTTCGTTTCTGTACCGATTATCGTAAAGTGAACCAGGTCACTGTCTCAGACTCCTACCCTTTACCTTTGATTGAAGATATAATAGACAGCATAGGCTGTGCCAAATTTATCAGTACCGTGGACCTATTGAAAGGATATTATCAAGTGGGACTCACGGATAGGGCAAAAATAATCTCAGCATTTATAACTCCATTTGGTCTTTTTCAATATTTGGTTATGGCGTTTGGCTTTTCTAATGCTCCGGCCACATTCCAGAGGGCCATCAACTTCCTAATTCAGGACCTAGGTGGGACGTTCGCCTACCTGGATGACCTGGTGGTGGTGTCGGACAGCTGGGACGAACATCTGGTGCGTTTGGAGATACTGTTTGCACGACTGCAAGAGACTGGATTCACCATAAACCTGGCTAAATCTGCTTTTGGCCGGGCCTCAGTGACTTACCTGGGACATATCGTTGGGCATGGTATGGTGAGACCCAAGGACGCAAACGTTAGAGCCATCTTGTCCTTCCCCACTCCAAGGACGAGGAAGGAACTCATGCGCTTCCTGGGGATGTGCGGCTACTACCGTCGGTTCTGCAGTAACTTCTCCAGCGTGGCCGGACCCCTCACAGACCTTACCAGTTCTGCGGTCCCTTACATCTGGAACCAGAGGTGCGACCAGTCTTTCCACCGCCTCAAAGCCTTCCTTGCCTCCAAGCCTGTAGTCCACCCCCCTGACTACACCTCGCCCTTCCATCTGCAAATCGACGCTAGTGGTGTCGGAGTGGGGGCTGTGCTCCTACAACCCGACCCAACCACTGATGTCCTTCACCCTGTGGCATACTACTCCGCCAAGTTGAAAAAACATCAGACCAACTACTCGACCATAGAGAAGGAGGCCCTGGCTCTGGTGTTGGCAATAAAGAAGTTTGAATGTTACCTCCAGTCTTGCCCACAAACAACCCTAGTCTTCACCGACCATAACCCACTCACGTTCATCTAAACCAACAAGACCTCCAACTAGCGAATCCTCCGCTGGGCTCTCCTCACCCAGCCCTATAATCTACAAGTCTGGCACATAAAGGGGGTGGACAACCTGATTGCAGACTCCTTATCCCGTGCTCCAGTGGAAATGCAACAGGTCTTTGGAGGGGGTGTGTGTTACGAACCCCTCCACCAATTGTCCTAATCTACCTACCCAGCACCACGAGCAACGCCATCTAGGGACGAGACACGAGTATGACTCGTCTTAGTTACCACTCCGGGGTTTCCCTTCTCCATATCCTGGTTGTTGCGTCACTTCCTCCAAGTCTTCTTTGTGAGCTCCAATTCGAGGAGAGAGCACTACACTCTGGGAAGTGACCACAGGATCACCTATCCTCTAAACCTACGGCACAGTGACTACCTATCGTCTTCTACAATACTCAGCCTTACTCGTCAGCCATCTCAGCTCCTCACTTAAGTATTTGTAATCTTGTATTGCCTCTCCCACCTCCACCTTGCTTCACGATTGTTTTATGTTGTATTAATATGTATATACTGTTAATGTTTAGGTTAAGTATGGTTAAGGGTAATTTATCGGAAGCTGATTATTTTGTTAAGGAATTCATGGTACGTTATTATTCACAACGAAAACTCGCATCCTTTGTCTACCCTTTTATAGTCCGATTGTCTTTGTCTTTTTTTTTTGTTGCCTGTTGGGATCTGGGTAGACTTTTAACAATATTCTAAATCCCCAACTCGTAACACGATCAAAGGACTTTGTTATACTCGATCAGGGGCTTTGTTATATTCGATCAGGGGACCTTGTTATACTCGACAAGGGGACTTTTGTTATACTCGATTATGGGACTTTGTTATACTCGATTAGGGGACTGTGTTGTACGCGATTAGGGGCCTTTGTTATATTCGATCAGGGGCCTTTGTTATACTCGATGAGGGGCTTTGTTATACTGGATGAGGTGACTTTTTTATACTCGATCAGGGGACTTTGTTATAGTCGATCAAAGGACTTTGGTATACTCGATCAGGGGCTTTGTTATATTCGATCAGGGGACTTTGTTATACTCGATCAGGGGACTTTGTTATACTCGATTAGGGGACTGTGTTGTACTCGAACAGGGGCCTTTGTTATACTCAATCTGGGGCCTTTGTTATACTCGACCAGGGAACTTTGTTATGGTCGATCAGGGGACTTTGTTATACTCGATCATCAGCTTTGTTACATTAGATCAGGGGCTTTTGTTATACTCGATAAGGGGACTTTGTTATACTCGAGAAGGGGACTTTTGTCATACTCGATCAGGGGACTTTGTTATACTCGATCAGGGAACTTTGTTATACTCGATTAGCGGACATTGTTATACTCGTTCAGGGGACTTTGTTATACTGGACTAAGGGGCTGTGTTATACTCGATTAGGGGACTTTGTTATACTCGATGAGGGGACTTTGTTATACTCGATCAGGGGACTTTGTTATACTCGATTAGCGGACATTGTTATACTCGTTCAGGGGACTTTGTTATACTGGACCAAGGGGCTGTGTTATACTCGATTAGGGGACTTTGATATACTCGATCAGGGGACTTTGTTATACTCGATCAGGGGACTTTGTTATACTCGACCAGGGGACGTTGTAATGCTCAATCAGGGGATATGTTATACTCGACCAGGGACTTTGTTATACTCGATCAGGGGATTTTGTTATACTCGATCAGGGATCTTTGTTACACTCGATCAGGGGACTTTGTTATGCTCGACCAGGGGACTTTGTAATGCTCGTTCAGGGGCCTTTGTTAGACTCGATGAGGGAACTTTGTTATACCCGACCATGGGATTTTCTTATTCTTGATCAGGGGGCTTTGTTATACTCGACCATGGGACTTTTTATACCCGTCCAGGGGTCTTTGTTTTACTCGATCAGGGAACTCTGTAATACTCGACCAGGGGACTTTGTTATACTCGATGAGGGGACTTTGTTATACTCGATCAGGGGATTTTGTTATGTTTGATCAATTGACTTTGTTATACTCGATCAACGGACTTTGTTATACTGGACCAGGGGCCTTTCTTATAGTCCACCAGGGGCCTTTGTTATACTCCACTAGGGGCATTTGTTATACTCGATCAGGGGACTGCTATAGTCGATCAAGGGACTTTGTTATACTCGATCAAGGGACTTTGTTATACTGGACCAGGGGCCTTTGTTATAGTCCACCAGGGGCCTTTGTTATACTCCAATAGGGGCATTTGTTATACTCGATGAGGGGACTGTTATAGTCGATCAGGGGAATTGGTAATACTCGATCAGGGGACTTTGTTATATCCGATCAGGGAAATTTGTTATACTTGACCAGGGGCCTTTGTTATACTCAATCAGGGGCCTTTGTTATAGTCGACCAGGTGACTTTCTTATAGTCGATCAAAGGTCTTTGTTATACTCGATCAGGGGACTTTGTTATACTCGATTAGGGGACTTTGTTATACTCGATCGGAAGACTTTCTTATACTCGACAAGGGTCCTTTGTTATACTCAATTAGGGGCCTTTGTTATACTAGACCAGGGGACTGCTTTATATTCGATTAGGGGACTTTCATGCACTCGATGAGGGGGCTTTGTTATGTTCTACTAGGGGCCTATGTTATGTTCGATTAGGGGGCTTTGTTATTCTCGATCAAGGTCCTTTGTTTTACTCAATCAGGGGAATTTGTTTTTCTCAATTAGGGGCCTTTGTTTTACTCAACCAGGGGACTGTGTAAAACTCGATCAGGGGACTTTGTTATACTCGACGAGCGGTCTTTTAATATACTCGATCAGGGGACTTTGTTATACTCGATTAGGGTACTTTGTTATACTTGATCAGGGGACTTTGTTTTTATCGATCAGGGGACTTTGTTATATTTGATGAGGGGACTTTCTTATACTCGATGAGGGGCTTTGTTATACACGATCAGGGGCCTAAGTTATGCTCGATCAAGGGACTTTGTATACTCGACCAGGGGACTCTGTTATACACGAAAGGGGCCTTTGTTATACTCGATCAGAAGGCTTTATTATACTCGATCAGGGGACTTTTTTATACTCGACAAGGGGACTTTTGTTATACTCGATCAGGGGACTTTGTTATACTCGATCAAGGGACTTTGTTACAATCAATCAAGGGACTTTGTTATACTTGACCAGGGGCCTTTGTTATAGTCCACCAGCGGCCTTTGTCATACTCCACTAGGGAAATTTGTTATACTCGATCAGGGGACTTTGTTATAGTCAATCAGGGGAATTTGATATACTTGATCAGGAGACTTTGCTATACTCGATCAGGGGACTTTGTTATAGTCAATCAGGGGAATTTTTTAAACTCGATCAAGGGACTTTGTTATACTCGATCAGGGAAATTTGATATACTTGATCAGGGGACTTTGCTATACTCGATCAGGGGACTTTGTTATAGTCAATCAGGGGAATTTTTTATACTCGATCAAGGGACTTTGTTATACTCGATCAGGGAAATTTGTTATACTCGACCAGGGGCATTTGTTACACTCAATCAGGGGCCTTTGTTATAGTTGACCAGGGGACTTTCTTATAGTCGATCAAAGGACTTTGTTTTACTCGATCAGGGGCTTTGTTATATTCGATCAGGGGACTTTGTTATACTTGATTAGCGGACTTTCTTATACTCGTTCAGGGGCCTTTGTTATACTGGACCAGGGGGCAGTGTTATACTCGATTAGGGGACTTTGTTATACTCGATCAGGGGACTTTGTTATACTTATTCGGGGGACTTTTTTATACTCGACCAGGGTACTTTGTAATGCTCGATCAGGGGATATGTTATACTCGACCAGGGACTTTGGTATACCCGATCAGGGGACTTTGTTATACTCGATCAGGAGACTTTGTTACACTCGATCAGGGGAATTTGTAATGTTCGACCAGGGGACTTTGCAATGCTCGTTCAGGGGTCTTTGTTTGACTCGATCAGGGGACTTTGTTATACCCGATCATGGGATTTTCTTATTCTTGATGAGGGGGCTTTGTTATACTCGACCATGGTACTTTTTATACCCGTCCAGGGGTCTTTGTTATACTCGATCAGGGAACTCTGTAATACTCGACAAGGGGACTTTGTTATACTCGATGAGGGGAGTTTGTTATACTCGATCAGGGGAGTTTGTTATGCTCGATCAGGGGACTTTGTTATACTCGATCAGGGAACTTTGTTATACTCGATCAGGGTCATTTGTTATACTCGATCAGGGGACTTTGTTATACTGGACCAGGTGACTTTTTATACTCAACCAGGGGCCTTTGTTATGCTCTATCAGGGAACTTTGGTATACTCGATCAGGGGACTTTGTTTTACTCGATGAGGGGGCTTTGTTATACTCAAACAGGGACTTTGTTATGCTTGATCAAGGGACTTTGTTATACTCGATCAGGGAACTTTGTTATACTCCACCCGGGGACTTTGTTATACTTGATCAGGGGACTTTGTTTTTTCCGATCAAGGGACTTTGTTATATTCCATAAGGAGACTTTCTCATGCTCCATCAGGGGGCTTTGTTATACGCGATTAGGGGCCTATGTTATACTCGATAAACGGACTTTGTTGTGCTGGACCAGGGGCCTTTGTTATAGCCCACCAGGGGCCTTTGTTATACTCCACTAGGGGCATTTGTTATACTCGATCAGGGGACTTTGTTACAGTCGATCAGGGGAATTTGTTATACTCGATAAGGGACTTTGTTATGCTCGATCAGGGGCTTTGTTATATTCGATCAGGGAAATTTGTTATACTCAACCAGGGGCCTTTGTTATAATCAATCAGGGGCCTTTGTTATAGTCTACCAGGGGACTTTCTTATAGTCGATCAAAGGAATTTGTTATGCTCAATCAGGGGCTTTGTTACATTCGATCAGGGGACTTTGTTATACTCGACAAGGGGACTTTTGTTATACTCGATCAGGGGACTTTGTTATACTCGATTAGGGGACTTTGTTATACTCGATCAGAAGACTTTCTTATACTCGACCAGGGTCGTTTGTTATACTCAATTAAGGGCCTTTGTTATACTCGACCAGGGGACTGCTTTATATTCGATTAGGGGACTTTGTTACACTCGTTGAGGGGGCTTTGTTATACTCTACGAGGGGCCTATGTTATGCTCGATTAGGGGGCTTTGTTATTCTCGATCAAGGTCCTTTGTTTTACTCGATCAGGGGACTTTCTTATATTCAATTAGGGACCTTTGTGATACTCAACCAGAGGACTGTGTTTTACTCGATTAGGGGACGTTGTTATACTCGAGGAGGGGGCATTCTTAAACTATACTAGGAGTCTATGATATGCTCGATAAGGGGGCTTTGTTATTCTCGATCAGGGGCCTCTGTTTTACTCGATCAGGGGTCTTTGTTATACTCCACCCGGGGACTTTGTTATACTTGATCAGGGGACTTTCTTTTTATCGATCAGGGGACTTTGTTATATTTGATGAGGGGCCTTTTTTATACTCGATGAGCGGCTTTGTTATACACGATCAGGGGCCTATGTTATGCTCGATCAAGGGACTTTGTTATACTCTACCAGGGGACTTTGTTATACACGATCAGGGACCTTTGTTATACTCGATCAGAAGGCTTTATTATACTCGATCAGGGGACTTTGTTATATTCGACAAGGGGACTTTTGTTATACTCGATCAGGGGACTTTGCTATACTCTACCAGGGGACTTTGTTATACACGATCAGGGACCTTTGTTATACTCGATCAGAAGGCTTTATTATACTCGATCAGGGGACTTTGTTATATTCGACAAGGGGACTTTTGTTATACTCGATCAGGGGACTTTGCTATACTCGACCAGGGGACTTTGTTATACTCGTTCAGGGGACTTTGTTATACTGGACCAGGGGACTGTGTTATACTCGATTAGGGGACTTTGGTATACACTATCAATGACCTTTCTTATAGTCGATCAGGAGACTTTGTTATACACGTTCAGGGGACTTTGTTATACTCGATCAGGGGACTTTGTTATACTTGATCAGGGGACATTGCTATACTCGACCAGGAGACTTTGTTATACTCGTTCAGGGGACTTTGTTATACTGGACCAGGGGCTGTGTTATACTCGATTAGGGGACTTTGTTAAACTCGATGAGGGGCCTTTGGTATACACTATCAAGGACCTGTGTTATACTCGATCAGGGGACTTTGTTATACTCGATCAAGGGACTTTGTTATTCTCGACCAGGGGACTTTGTAATGCTCGATTATAACAAAGTCCCCTTATCGAGAATAACAAAATCCCTGATCGAGTATCACAAAGTCCCCTGATCGAGCATAATATAGGCCCCTAATCGTGTATAGCAAAGCCCCCTCATCGTGTATAACAAAGCCTCCTGATCGAGTATACCAAAGTCCCCTGAATGAATATAACAAAGTCCCTTGACCGAGGATAACAAAGTCCCCTCATCGAGTATAACATTGTCCGCCTGATCGAGTATAAGAAAGTCCTCTGACCAAGTATAACAAAAGTCCCCTGATAAAGTATAACAAAGTCCCCTAGTGGAGTATAACAAAGACCAATGGTCGAGGATAAAAAAGTCCCCTGCTCGAGTATAACAAAGTTCCATGGTCGAGTATAACAAAGTTACCTGGTCGAGTATAACAAAGTCTCCTAATCGAGTATAACAAGGTCTCCTGATCGAGAAAAACAAAAACCCTGATCAAGTATAACAAAGTCCCCTGATCGAGTATAGCATTTGTCCTCTGGTCGAGGATAACAAAGTCCCCTGCTCGAGTATAACAAAGTACCCTGATCGAGTATAACACAGTCCCCTGGTTGAGTATAACAAAGTCCCCTGAACGAGTATAACAAAGTACCGGTCGAGTATAACAAAGTCCCCTGATCGATTATAACAATGAACCCTGATCGAGAATAACAAAGCCTCTTAATTGAACATAACAAAGGCCCTTAGTAGAGTATAACAAAGCCCCTTTATCGAGTATAACAAAGTCACCTGATCGAGTATAGCAAAGCCGTCTGATCGAGTATGAAAAAACCCCTGATCGAATATAAAAAAGACCCCTGATCGAGCATAACAAAGTCCCCTGAACGAGTATAACAAAGAATCCTGATCGAGTATAATATATCCCCTGATCGAGTATAACAATGTCCCCTGATCGAGTATAACATATCCCCTGGTCGAGTATAACATAGTCCCCTGATCGAGTATTTCAAAGGTCCCTGATCGAGTATACCAAAGTCCCCTTATCTAGGAAAACAAAGTCCCCTGAATGAATATAACAAAGACATCTGATCGAGTATAACAAAATCCCCTGATTGAGTATAACAAAGTCCCCTGATCGCGTATAACAAAGCCCCTCATAGAGTCGAACGAAGGCCCTTCATCGAGCGTATAAAGGCCTCTAATCGAGAATAACAAAGCCCCTGATCGAATATAACGAAGACGCCTGATCGAGTATAACAAAGTCGCCTTGTTGAGTATAACAAAGTCCCCTGGTCGGGTATAACAAAGCCCACTGATCGAGTAAAACAAAGTCCCCTGATCGAGTATGACAAAGTCCCCTGATCGAGTATAACAAAGTCCCCTTATCTAGTATAACAAAGTCTCCTGATTGAGTACAACAAAGCCACCTGATCGAGTATAACAAAATCCCAGGATCGAGTATAACATAGTCCCCTGAACGAGTATAAAAGAGGTCCCTCATAGAGTCTAACAAAGGCACCTCATCGAGTATAACATAATCCCCTGATCGAGTATAACAAAGGCCCGTGATCAAGTATTACAAAGGCCCCTGATCGAGCATATAAAGGCCTCTAATCGAGTATAACAGAGCCCCTGATCGAATATAGCAAATTCCCCTGGTCGAGTTTAACAAAGTCCCCTAATCGAGTATAACAGAGGCCCTTGATCGAGTATAACAAAGTCTCCAGATCGAGTATAACAAGGTTCTCTGATCGAGTATAAAAAGTCCAATGATCGAGTATAATAAAGCCCCCTGATCGAGTATAGCAAAAGTCCTCTGGTCGAGTATAACAAAGTCCCCTGCTCGAGTATAACAAAGTACTCTGATCGACTATAACACAGTCCCCTGGTCGAGTATAACAAAGTCCCCTAATCGATTATAACAATGGTCCCTGATCGAGAATAACAAAGCCTCCTGATCGAACATAACAAAGGCCCTTAGTAGAGTGTAACAAAGCCTCTATATCGAGTATAACAAAGTCACCTGATCGAGTATAGCAAAGCTGTCTGATCGAGTATGAAAAATCCCCTGATCGAGTATAACAAAGACCCCTGATCGAGCATAACAAAGTCCCTGATCGAGTATAACAAGTAACCTGATCGAGTATAACATATCCCCTGATCGAGTATAACATATCCCCTGGTCGAGTATAACAAAGTCCCCTGATCGAGTATAACAAAGGTCCCTGATCGAGTATAACAAAGTCCCCTGGTCGTGTATAACAAAATCCCCTCATCGAGTATAACAAAGTCCCCTGATCGAGTATAACAAAGTCCTCTGATCGAGTATAACAAAGTCCCCTTATCTAGGATAACAAAGTCCCCTGATTGAGTATAACAAAGCCATCTGATCGAGTATAACAAAATCCCCTGATCGAATATAACAAAGTCCCCTGATCGAGTATAACAAATTCCCTGATAGAGTCGAACAAAGGCCCTTCATCGAGCATATAAAGGCCTCTAATCGAGTATAACAAAGCCCCTGATCGAATATAACAAAGACCCCTGGTCGAGTATATCAAAGTCCCCTGATCGAGTATAACAAGTCCCTTGTCGAGAATAACAAAGTCCCCTGGTCGGGTATAACAAAGTCCCCTGGTCGAGTATAACAAAGTCCCCTAATCGAGTATAACTAAGTTCATTGTTCTAGTATAACAAAAAATTTGATCAAGTATAACAAAGTCCCCTGATCGAGTATAACAAAGACCCCTGGTCAAGGATAAAAGAGACCCCTGCTAGAGTATAACAAAGTCCCCTGGTCGAGTATAGCAAAGTCCCCTGATCGAGTATAACAAAGGCCCCTGATCGAGTATAACAAAGTTCCCTGGTTGAGTATAACAAAGTCCCCAGATCGAGTATAACTAAGTCCATTGTTCGAGTATAACAAAAAATTTGATAAAGTATAACAAAGCCCCCTGATCGAGTATAACAAAGTCCCCTGATCGAACATAACAAAGTCCCTTGACCGAGTATAACAAAGTCCCCTTATCGAGTATAACATTGTCCGCCTGATCGAGTATAACAAAGTCCCCTGATCGAGTATAACAATATCCCGTGATGAGTATAAGAAAGTCCCTGGATCGAGTTTTAATAAGTCACCTGATCGAGATAAAAAGTCCCCTGATCGAGAATAACATATCACCTAGTCGAGTATAACAAAGCCACGTCATCGAGTATAACAAACCCCTGAACGAGTATAACAAAGTTCCCTGATCGAGTAAAACAAAGGCCCTGATAGAGTCTAACAAAGGCCCCTCATCGAGAATAACAAGTTCCCAGATCGAGTATAACAAAGGCCCTTGATCGAGTATGACAAAGGCCCCTGAACGAGCATATAAAGGCCTCTAATCGAGTATAATAAAGCCCCCGATCGAGTATAAAAAAGTCTACTGATCGAGTATAATACAGCCCCCTCATCGAGTATAACAAAGTCCCTGGGTCGAGTATAACAAAGTCCCCTGATTAAGTATAACAAAGTCCCCTGGTCGAGTATAACAAAGTCCCCTGATCGAGTATAACAAAGTCCCCTGATCGAGTATAACAGAGGCCCCTGATCGAGTATAACAGAGGCCTTTGATCGAGGATAACAAAGTCTCCTGATCGAGTATAACAAAGTCCCTTGATCGAGTATAAAAAGTCCATGATCGTGCATAAAAAGCCCCTGATCGAGTATACAAATTCTCTGGTCGAGTATAACAAAGTCCCCTGGTCGAGTATAACAAAGTACCCTGATCGAGTATAACAAAGTCCCCTGATCGAGTATAACAAAGTCCCCTGATCGAGTATAACAAAGTCCCCTGATCGAGTATAACAAAGTCCCCAGATCGAGTATCACAAAGTCCCCTGATCGAGTATAACAAAGTCCCCTGATCGAGTATAACAAAGTCCCCTGATCGAGTATAACAAAGCACCTGATCGAGTATAACAAAGTCCCTGATCGAGTATAACAAAGTCCCCTGATCGAGTATAACAAAGTCCCCTGATCGAGTATAACAAAGTCCCCTCATCGAGTATAACAAAGTCCCATCATCGAGTATAACAAACCCTTGATGTATAACAAAGTCCCTCATCGAGTATAACAAAGTCCCTGATCGAGTATAACAAAGTCCCCTGATCGAGTATAACAAAGTCCCCTGATCGAGTATAACAAAGTCCCCTGATCGAGTATAACAAAGTTTCCTGATCGAGTATAACAAAGCCCCCTGATCGAGAATAACAAAGTCCCCTGATCGATTATAACAAAGTCCCCTTATCGAGTATAACAAAAACCTTGATCGAGTATAACAAAGTCCCCTGATCGAGCATAATATAGGCCCCTGATCGTGTATAACAAAGGCTCCTGATCGAGAATAACAAAGCCCCCTAATCGAGCATAACATAGGCCCCTAGTATAGTATAACAAAGCCCCCTCATCGAGTATAACAAAGTCCTCAGATCGAGTATAACAAAAGTCCCCTGATCGAGTATAACAAAGTCCCCTGGTCGGGGATCACAAAGTCCCCTGCTCGAGTATACCAAAGTCCCCTTGGTCGAGTATAACAAAGTCCCTGATCGAGTATAAAAAAGGCCCCGGATCGAGTATAGCAAAGTTGCCTGATCGAGTATAACAAAGTCCCTTTGTTTGAGCAGAACAAAGTTCCCTCATCGAGTATAACAAAGCAACCTCATCGAGTATAACAAAGCAACCTCATCGAGTATCACAAAGTCCCCTGGTCGAGTATAACAAAGTCCCCTGATCGAGTATAACAAAGCCCCCTCTTCGACTATAACAAAGTCCCCTGATCGAGTATAACAACGGACCCCCATCGAGTATACCAAAGTCTCCTGATCGAGCATAAAAAAAGGCTTCTGGTCGAATATAACAAAGTCCCCTGGTCGAGTATAACAAATTCCCCCTGGTCGAGTATAACAAAGTACCCTGATCAAGAATAACAAAGTCCCCTTATCGAGTATAACAAATTCCCTTGATCTACTATAACATAGTCGCCTGGTCGAGTATACCAAAGGCCCTGATTGAGTATAACAAAGGCCCCTGGTCAGGTATAACAAAGTCCCCTGATCGAGTATAACAATGTCTCCTGATCGAGTATAACAAAGTTCCCTGGTTGAGTATAGCAGTGTCTCCTAATCGAGTATAACAAAGTCCCCTGATCGAGCATAACATAGGCCCCTGATCGTGTATAACAAAGCCCCCTGATCGGGTAAAACAAAGTCCCCTGATCGAATTTAACAAAGTCCCTTGACCGAGTATAACAAAGTCCCCTTATCGAGAATAACTATGTCCGCCGGATCGAGAATAACAAAGTCCCCTGATTGAGTATAACAAAGTCCCCTGATCGAGTATAACAAAGTTCCTCTGATCGTGTATAACGAAGACCGATGATCGAGTATAACAAAGTCCCCTGATCGAGTATAACAAAGTCCCTTGGTTGAGTATAACAAAGTCCCCTGATCGATTAAAACAAAGTCCCCTTATCGAGTATAACAAAATCCCTGATCGAGTATCACAAAGTCCCCTGATCGAGCATAATATATGCCCCTAATCGTGTATGGCAAAGCCCCCTGATCGTGTATAACAAAGCCACCTGATCGAGTATACCAAAGTCCCCTGATCGAATATAACAAAGTCCCTTGACCGAGTATAACAAAGTCCCCTTATCGAGTATAACATTGTCCGCCTGATCGAGTATAAGAAAGTCCTCTGATCAAGTATAAAAAAAGTCCCCTGATAAAGTATAACAAAGTCCCCTAGTGGAGTATAACAAAGTCCCCTAATCGAGTATAACAAAGACCAATGGTCGAGGATAAAAAAGTCCCCTGCTTGATTATAACAAAGTTCCCTGGTCGAGTATAACAAAGTTACCTGGTAGAGTATAACAAAGTCTCCTAATCGAGTATAACAAAGTCCCCTGATCGAGTATAGCATTTGTCCTCTGGTCGAGTATAACAAAGACCCCTGCTCGAGTATAACAAAGTACCCTAATCGAGTATAACACAGTCCCCTGGTTGAGTATAACAAAGTCCCCTGATCGAGTATAACAAAGTACCGGTCGAGTATAACAAAGTCCCCTGATCGATTATAACAATGAACCCTGATCGAGAATAACAAAGCCTCTTAATTGAACATAACAAAGGCCCTTAGTAGAGTATAACAAAGCCCCTTTATCGAGTATAACAAAGTCACCTGATCGAGTATAGCAAAGCCGTCTGATCGAGTATGAAAAAACCCCTGATCGAATATAAAAAAGACCCCTGATCGAGCATAACAAAGTCCCCTGAACGAGAATAACAAAGAATCCTGACCGAGTATAATATATCCCCTGATCGAGTATAACAATGTCCCCTGATCGAGTATAACATATCCCCTGGTCGAGTATAACAAAGTCCCCTGATCGAGTATAACAAAGGTCCCTGATCGAGTATAACAAAGTCCCCTTATCTAGGATAACATAGTCCCCTGATTGAGTATAACAAAGCCATCTGATCGAGTATAACAAAATCCCCTGATTGAGTATAACAAAGTCCCCTGATCGCATATAACAAAGCCCCTGATAGAGTCGAACGAAGGCCCTTCATCGAGCGTATAAAGGACTCTAATCGAGAATAACAAAGCCCCTGATCGAATATAACGAAGACGCCTGATCGAGTATAACAAAGTCCCCTTGTTGAGTATAACAAAGTCCCCTGGTCGGGTATAACAAAGCCCACAGATCGAGTATAACAAAGTCCCCTGATCGAGTATGACAAAGTCCCCTGATCGAGTATAACAAAGTCCCCTTATCTAGTATAACAAAGTCTCCTGATTGAGTACAACAAAGCCACCTGATCGAGTATAACAAAATCCCAGGATCGAGTATAACATAGTCCCCTGAACGAGTATAACAAAGGTCCCTGATAGAGTCTAACAAAGGCACCTCATCGAGAATAACAAAATCCCCTGATCGAGTATAACAAAGGCCCGTGATCAAGTATTACAAAGGCCCCTGATCGAGCATATAAAGGCCTCTAATCGAGTATAACAAAGCCCCTGATCGAATGTAGCAAATTCCCTTGGTCGAGTTTAACAAAGTCTCCTAATCGAGTATAACAGAGGCCCTTGATCGAGAATAACAAAGTCTCCTGATCGAGTATAACAAATTCATCTGATCGAGTATAAAAAGTCCAATGATCGAGTACAAAAAAGCCCCCTGATCGAGTATAGCAAAAGTCCTCTGGTCGAGTATAACAAAGTCCCCTGCTCGAGTATAACAAAGTACTCTGATCGACTATAACAAAGTCCCCTTGTCGAGTATAACAAAGTCCCCTAATCGATTATAACAATGGTCCCTGATCGAGAATAACAAAGCCTCCTGATCGAACATAACAAAGGCCCTTAGTAGAGTGTAACAAAGCCTCTATATCGAGTATAACAAAGTCACCTGATCGAGTAAAGCAAAGCTGTCTGATCGAGTATGAAAAATCCCCTGATCGAGTATAACAAAGACCCCTGATCGAGCATAACAAAGTCCCCTGATCGAGTATAACAAAGTAACCTGATCGAGTAAAACATATCCCCTGATCGAGTATAACATATCCCCTGGTCGAGTATAACAAAGTCCCCTGATCGAGTATAACAAAGGTCCCTGATCGAGTATAACAAAGTCCCCTGGTCGTGTATAACAAAATCCCCTCATCGAGTATAACAAAGTCCCCTGATCGAGTATAACAAAGTCCTCTGATCGAGTATAACAAAGTCCCCTTATCTAGGATAACAAAGTCCCCTGATTGAGTATAACAAAGCCATCTGATCGAGTTTAACAAAATCCCCTGATCGAATATAACAAAGTCCCCTGATCGAGTATAACAAATTCCCTGATAGAGTCGAACAAAGGCCCTTCATCGAGCATATAAAGGCCTCTAATCGAGTATAACAAAGCCCCTGATCGAATATAACAAAGACCCCTGGTCGAGTGTCACAAAGTCCCTTGATCAAGTATAACAAATCCCCTTGTCGAGAATAACAAAGTCCCCTGGTCGGGTATAACAAAGTCCCCTGGTCGAGTATAACAAAGTCCCCTAATCGAGTATAACTAAGTTCATTGTTCTAGTATAACAAAAAATTTGATCAAGTATAACAAAGTCCCCTGATCGAGTATAACAAAGACCCCTGGTCAAGGATAAAAGAGACCCCTGCTAGAGTATAACAAAGTCCCCTGGTCGAGTATAGCAAAGTCCCCTGATCGAGTATAACAAAGGCCCCTGATCGAGTATAACAAAGTTCCCTGGTTGAGTATAACAAAGTCCCCAGATCGAGTATAACTAAGTCCATTGTTCGAGTATAACAAAAAATTTGATAAAGTATAACAAAGCCCCCTGATCGAGTATAACAAAGTCCCCTGATCGAACATAACAAAGTCCCTTGACCGAGTATAACAAAGTCCCCTTATCGAGTATAACATTGTCCGCCTGATCGAGTATAACAAAGTCCCCTGATCGAGTATAGCAATATCCCGTGATTGAGTATAAGAAAGTCCCTGGATCGAGTTTTAATAAGTCACCTGATCGAGAATAAAAAAGTCCCCTGATCGAGAATAACATATCCCCTGGTCGAGTATAACAAAGCCACGTCATCGAGTATAACAAAATCCCCTGAACGAGTATAACAAAGTTCCCTGATCGAGTAAAACAAAGGCCCTGATAGAGTCTAACAAAGGCCCCTCATCGAGAATAAAAAGTCCCCAGATCGAGTATAAC
The DNA here is from genome assembly GCA_958450375.1 of Homarus gammarus. Lineage (NCBI taxonomy): Eukaryota > Metazoa > Arthropoda > Malacostraca > Decapoda > Nephropidae > Homarus > Homarus gammarus. Next base: position 1,038,051 of record CAUDMG010003396.1, read on the forward strand.
AAAGGCCCTTGATCGAGTATGACAAAGGCCCCTGAACGAGCATATAAAGGCCTCTAATCGAGTATAATAAAGCCCCCGATCGAGTATAAAAAAGTCTACTGATCGAGTATAATACAGCCCCCTCATCGAGTATAACAAAAGTCTTCTGGTCGAGTATAACAAAGTCCCCTGATTAAGTATAACAAAGTCCCCTGGTCGAGTATAACAAAGTCCCCTGATCGAGTATAACAAAGTCCCCTGATCGAGTATAACAGAGGCCTTTGATCGAGTATAACAGAGGCCTTTGATCGAGGATAACAAAGTCTCCTGATCGAGTATAACAAAGTCCCTTGATCGAGTATAAAAAAGTCCAATGATCGTGCATAATAAAGCCCCCTGATCGAGTATAGCAAAAATGCTCTGGTCGAGTATAACAAAGTCCCCTGGTCGAGTATAACAAAGTACCCTGATCGAGTATAACACAGTCCCCTGGTTGAGTATAACAAAGTCCCTGATCGAGTATAACAAAGTCCCCTGGTCGAGTATAACAAAGTCTCCTGATCGGGTATAACAAAGTCCCCTGGTCAAGTATAACAAAGTCCCCAGATCGGGTATAACAAAGTCCCCTGATCGAGTAGAACAAAGTCCCCTTATCTAGTATAACAAAGTCTCCTGATTTAGTATAACAAAGCAACTTGATCGAGTATAACAAAATCCCAGCATCGAATATACAAAGTCCCCTGAACGAGTATAACAAAGGTCCCTGATAGAGTCTAACAAAGGCCCCTGATCGAGTATAACAAAGTCCCCTGATCGAGTATAACAAAGGCCCTTGATCAAGTATAACAAAGGCCCCTGATCGAGCATATAAAGGCCTCTAATCGAGTATAACAAAGCCCCTCATCGAGTATAGCAAAGTCCCCTGGTCGAGTATAACAAAGTCCCCTGATCGAGTATAACAGAGGCCCTTGATCGAGTATAACAAAGTCTCCTGATCGAGTATAACAAAGTCCTCTGATCGAGTATAAAAAAGTCCAATGATCGTGCATAATAAAGCCCCCTGAACGAGTATAGCAAAAATGCTCTGGTCGAGTATAACAAAGTCCCCTGGTCGAGTATAACAAAGTACCCTGATCGAGTATAACACAGTCCCCTGGTTGAGTATAACAAAGTCCCTGATCGAGTATAACAAAGTCCCCTGGTCGAGTATAACAAAGTCCCCTAATCGATTATAACAATGGTCCCTCATCGAGAATAACAAAGCCTCCTGATCGAACATAACAAAGGCCCTTAGTAGAGTATATGAAAGCCCCTTTATCGAGTATAACAAAGTCACCTCATCGAGTATAGCAAAGCCGTCTGATCGAGTATGAAAAATCCACTGATCGAGTATAGCAAAGACCCCTGTTCGATGATAACAAACTCCCCTGATCGAGCATATAAGGGCCTCTAATAGTGTATAACAAAGCCCCTGATCGAATATAGCAAAGTCCCATGGTCGAGTTTAACAAAGTCCTCTGATCGAGTATAACAAAGTCCCCTGATCGAGAAAAACATAGGCCCCTGTTCGTGTATAACAAAACCCCCTGATCGAGTATAACAAAGTCCCCTGATCGAGCATAACAAAGTCCCCTGATCGTGTATAACAAAGCTCCCTGATCGAATATAACAAATTCTCTTGACCGAGTATAACAAAGTCCCCTGATCGAGTATAACATTGTCCGCCTCATCGAGTATAACAATGTCCCCTGATCGAGTATAACAAACTTCCCTCGTCGAATTTAACAAAGTCCCCTGATCGAGTATAGCAAAGTCCGTTAATCGAGTATAACAACAATCTTGATTGAGTATAACAAAGTCCCCTCATCGAGTATAACAAAGTCCCTGGATGAGTATAACAAAGAACCCTGATCGAGTGTAACAAAAACCCTGATTGTGTATAACAAAGTCCCCTGATCGAGCATAACAAAGTCCCCTGTTCGTGTATAACAAAGCCCCCTGATCGAATATAACAAATTCCCTTGACCGAGTATTACAAAGTCCCCTTATCGAGTATAACATTGTCCGCCTGATCGAGTATAACAATGTCCCCTGATCGAGTATAACAAACTTCCCTCGTCGAGTTTTACAAAGTCCCATGATCGAGTATAGCAAAGTCCCTTAATCGAGTATAACAACAACCTTGATTGAGTATAACAAATGTCCCTCATCGAGTATAACAAAAGTCCCCTGATCGAGTATAACAAAGTCCCCTGATGGGTATAACAAAGTTCCCTGATCGAGTATAATAAAGCCCCCTGATTGAGTATAGCAAATTCCCCTGGTCGAGTATAACAAAGTCCCCTGATGGGTATAACAAAGTCCCCTGATCGAGAATAATAAAGTCCACTTATCGAGTATTACAAAAAACCTGATCGTGTATAACAAAGTCCCCTGATCGTGCATAACATAGGCCCATGATCGTGTATAACAAAGGCCCCTGATCAAGAATAACAAAGCCCCCTAATCAAGCATAACATAGGCCCCTAGTAGAGTATAACAAAGTCCCCTGATCGAGTATGACAAAGTCCCCTCATCGAGTATAACAAAGTCCCCTTATCTAGTATAACAAAGTCTCCTGATTTATTATAACAAAGCAACCTGATCGAGTATAACAAATTCCCAGAATCGAGTATAACAAAGTCCTCTGAACGAGTATAACAAAAGTCCCTGATAGAGTCTAACAAAGGCCCCTCATCGAGTATAACAAAGTCCCCTGATCGAGTATTAAAAAGGCCCGTGATCAAGTATAACAAAGGCCCCTGATCGAGCATATAAAGGCCTCTAATCGAGTATAACAAAGCCCCTTATCGGATATAGCAAAGTCCCCTGGTCGAGTTTCACAAAGTTCCCTAATCGAGTATAACAGAGGCCCTTGATCGAGTATAACAAAGTCTCCTGATGGAGTATAACAAAGTCCTCTGATCGAGTATAAAAAAGTCCAATGATCATGTATAATAAAGCCCCCTGATCGAGTATAGTAAAAGTCCTCTGGTCGAGTATAACAAAGTCCTCTGCTCGAGTATAACAAAGTAACCTGATCGAGTATAACACAGTCCCCTGGTTGAGTATAACAAAGTCCCCTGATCCAGTATAACAAAGTCCCTTGGTCGAGTATAACAAAGGTCCCTGATCGATTATAACAATGGTCCCTGATCGAGAATAACAAAGCCTCCTAATCGAACATAACAAAGGCCCTTAGTAGAGTATAACAAAGCCCCTTTATCGAGAATAACAAAGACACCTCGTCGAGTATAGCAAAGCCGTCTGATCGAGTATGAAAAATCCCATGATCAAGTATAACAAAGACCCCTGTTCGAGCATAACAAACTCCCCTGATTGAGCATATAAAGGCCTCTAATCGAGTATAACAAAGCCCCTGATCGAATATAGCAAAGTCCCCTGGTCGAGTTTAACAAAGTCCCCTGATCGAGTATAACAAAGTCCCCTGATCGAGCATAACAAAGTCCCCTGATCGTGTATAACAAAGCCCACTGATCGAATATAACAAATTCCCTTGACCGAGTATAGCAAAGTCCCCTTATCGAGTATAACATTGTCCGCCTGATCGAGTATAACAATGTCCCCTGATCGAGTATAACAAAGTCTCCTTATCGAGTATAGCAAAGTCCCCTGGTCGAGTATAACAAACTTCCCTCGTCGAGTTTTACAAAATCCCCTGATCCAGCATAACATAGGCCCCTCATCGTGTATAACAAAGCCCCCTCATCGAGTATAACAAAGTCCCCTGATCGAGCATAACAAAGTCCCTGATCGTGTATAACAAAGCCCACTGATCGAATATAACAAATTCCCTTGACCGAGTATAGCAAAGTCCCCTGATCGAGAAAAACAAAAACCCTGATCGAGTATAACAAAGTCCCTTAATCGAGTGTAACAACAACCTTGATTGAGTATAACATAGTCCCCTCATCGAGTATAACAAAGTCCCTGGATGAGTATAACAAAGTCCCCTGATCGAGCATAACATACGCCCCTGATCGTGTATAACAAAGCCCCCTGATTGTGTATAACAAAGGCCCCTGATCGAAAATAACAAAAGTCCTCTGATCGAGTTTAACAAAGTCCCCTGATCGAGTATGACAAAGTTCCCTGATCGAGTATAACAAAGCCCCCTGATCGAGTATAGAAGAGTCCCCTGGTCGAGTATAACAAAGTCCCCTGATCGAGGATAACATTGTCCCCTCATCGAGTATAACAAAAAATTTGATCAAGTATAAAAGAGTCCCCTGCTCGAGTATAACAAAGTTCCCTGGTCGAGTATAACAAAGTTACCTGGTCGAGTATAACAAAGTCTCCTAATCGAGTATAACAAAGTTCCCTGATCGAGTATAGCATTTGTCCTCTGGTCGAGTATAACAAAGTCCCCTGCTCGAGTATAACAAAGTACCCTGATCGAGTATAACACAGTTCCCTGGTTGAGTATAACAAAGTCCCCTGATCGAGTATAACAAAGTACCGGTCGAGTATAACAAAGTCCCCTGATCGATTATAACAATGAACCCTGATCGAGAATAACAAAGCCTCTTGATCGAACATAACAAAGGCCCTTAGTAGAGTATAACAAAGCCCCTTTATCGAGTATAACAAAGTCACCTGATCGAGTGTAGCAAAGACGTCTTATCGAGTATGAAAAAACCCCTGATCGAATATAAAAAAGACCCCTGATCGAGCATAACAAAGTCCCCTGATCGAGTATAAGAAACTAACCTGATCGAGTATAATATATCCCCTGATCGAGTATAATAATGTCCCCTGATCGAGTATAACATATCCCCTGGTCGAGTATAACAAATTCCCCTGATCGAGTATAACAAAGGTCCCTGATCGAGTATAACAAATTCCCCTTATCTAGGATAACAAAGTCCCCTAATTGAGTATAACAAAGCCATCTGATCGAGTATAACAAAATCCCTTTGATTGAGTATAACAAAGTCCCCTGATCGCGTATAACAAAGCCCCTGATAGAGTCGAACAAAGGCCCTTCATCGAGCGTATAAAGGCCTCTAATCGAGTATAACAAAGCCCCTGATCGAATATAACGAAGACGCCTGATCGAGTGTAACAAAATCCCTTGATCGAGTATAACAAAGTCGCCTTGTTGAGTATAACAAAGTCCCCTGGTCGGGTATAACAAAGCCCACTGATCGAGTATAACAAAGTCCCCTGATCGAACATAACAAAGTCCCCAACTCGTAACACGATCAAAGGACTTTGTTATACTCGATCAGGGGCTTTGTTATATTCGATCAGGGGACCTTGTTATACTCGACAAGGGGACTTTTGTTATACTCGATTATGGGACTATGTTATACTCGATTAGGGGACTGTGTTGTACGCGATTAGGGGCCTTTGTTATATTCGATCAGGGGCCTTTGTTATACTCGATGAGGGGCTTTGTTATACTGGATGAGGTGACTTTTTTGTACTCGATCAGGGGACTTTGTTATAGTCGATCAAAGGACTTTGGTATACTCGATCAGGGGCTTTGTTATATTCGATCAGGGGACTTTGTTATACTCGATCAGGGGACTTTGATATACTCGATTAGGGGACTGTGTTGTACTCGAACAGGGGCCTTTGTTATACTCAATCTGGGGCCTTTGTTATACTCGACCAGGGAACTTTGTTATGGTCGATCAGGGGACTTTGTTATACTCGATCATCAGCTTTGTTACATTAGATCAGGGGCTTTTGTTATACTCGATAAGGGGACTTTGTTATACTCGAGAAGGGGACTTTTGTCATACTCGATCAGGGGACTTTGTTATACTCGATCAGGGAACTTTGTTATACTCGATTTGCGGACATTGTTATACTCGTTCAGGGGACTTTGTTATACTGGACTAAGGGGCTGTATTATACTCGATTAGGGGACTTTGTTATACTCGATGAGGGGACTTTGTTATACTCGATCAGGGGACTTTGTTATACTCGATTAGCGGACATTGTTATACTCGTTCAGGGTACTTGTTATACTGGACCAAGGGGCTGTGTTATACTCGATTAGGGGACTTTGTTATACTCGATCAGGGGACTTTGTTATACTCGATCAGGGGACTTTGTTATACTCGACCAGGGGACGTTGTAATGCTCAATCAGGGGATATGTTATACTCGACCAGGGACTTTGTTATACTCGATCAGGGGATTTTGTTATACTCGATCAGGGGTCTTTGTTACACTCGATCAGGGGACTTTGTTATGCTCGACCAGGGGACTTTGTAATGCTCGTTCAGGGGCCTTTGTTAGACTCGATGAGGGAACTTTGTTATACCCGATCATGGGATTTTCTTATTCTTGATCAGGGGGCTTTGTTATACTCGACCATGGGACTTTTTATACCCGTCCAGGGGTCTTTGTTTTACTCGATCAGGGAACTCTGTAATACTCGACCAGGGGACTTTGTTATACTCGATGAGGGGACTTTGTTATACTCGATCAGGGGATTTTGTTCTGTTTGATCAATTGACTTTGTTATACTCGATCAACGGACTTTGTTATACTGGACCAGGGGCCTTTCTTATAGTCCACCAGGGGCCTTTGTTATACTCCACTAGGGGCATTTGTTATACTCGATCAGGGGACTGCTATAGTCGATCAAGGGACTTTGTTATACTCGATCAAGGGACTTTGTTATACTGGACCAGGGGCCTTTGTTATAGTCCACCAGGGGCCTTTGTTATACTCCAATAGAGGCATTTGTCATACTCGATGAGGGGACTGTTATAGTCGATCAGGGGAATTTGTAATGCTCGATCAGGGGACTTTGTTATATCCGATCAGGGAAATTTGTTATACTCGATCGGAAGACTTTCTTATACTCGACAAGGGTCCTTTGTTATACTCAATTTGGGGCCTTTGTTATACTAGACCAGGGGACTGCTTTATATTCGATTAGGGGACTTTCATACACTCGATGAGGGGGCTTTGTTATGTTCTACTAGGGGCCTATGTTATGTTCGATTAGGGGGCTTTGTTATTCTCGATCAAGGTCCTTTGTTTTACTCAATCAGGGGAATTTGTTTTTCTCAATTAGGGGCCTTTGTTATACTCAACCAGGGGACTGTGTTTTACTCGATCAGGGGACTTTGTTATACTCGACGAGCGGTCTTTTTTTATACTCGATCAGGGGACTTTGTTATCCTCGATTAGGGTACTTTGTTATACTTGATCAGGGGACTTTGTTTTTATCGATCAGGGGACTTTGTTATATTTGATGAGGGGACTTTCTTATACTCGATGAGGGGCTTTGTTATACACGATCAGGGGCCTAAGTTATGCTCGATCAAGGGACTTTGTATACTCGACCAGGGGACTCTGTTATACACGAAAGGGGCCTTTGTTATACTCGATCAGAAGGCTTTATTATACTCGATCAGGGGACTTTTTTATACTCGACAAGGGGACTTTTGTTATACTCGATCAGGGGACTTTGTTATACTCGATCAAGGGACTTTGTTACACTCAATCAAGGGACTTTGTTATACTTGACCAGGGGCCTTTGTTATAGTCCACCAGCGGCCTTTGTCATACTCCACTAGGGAAATTTGTTATACTCGATCAGGGGACTTTGTTATAGTCAATCAGGGGAATTTGATATACTTGATCAGGGGACTTTGCTATACTCGATCTGGGGACTTTGTTATAGTCAATCAGGGGAATTTTTTAAACTCGATCAAGGGACTTTGTTATACTCGATCAGGGAAATTTGATATACTTGATCAGGGGACTTTGCTATACTCGATCAGGGGACTTTGTTATAGTCAATCAGGGGAATTTTTTATACTCGATCAAGGGACTTTGTTATACTCGATCAGGGAAATTTGTTATACTCGACCAGGGGCATTTGTTACACTCAATCAGGGGCCTTTGTTATAGTTGACCAGGGGACTTTCTTATAGTCGATCAAAGGACTTTGTTTTACTCGATCAGGGGCTTTGTTATATTCGATCAGGGGACTTTCTTATACTTGATAAGCGGACTTTGTTATACTCGTTCAGGGGCCTTTGTTTTACTGGACCAGGGGGCAGTGTTATACTCGATTAGGGGACTTTGTTATACTCGATCAGGGGACTTTGTTATACTTATTCGGGGGACTTTTTTATACTCGACCAGGGTACTTTGTAATGCTCGATCAGGGGATATGTTATACTCGACCAGGGACTTTGGTATACCCGATCAGGGGACTTTGTTATACTCGATCAGGAGACTTTGTTACACTCGATCAGGGGAATTTGTAATGTTCGACCAGGGGACTTTGCAATGTTCGTTCAGGGGTCTTTGTTTGACTCGATCAGGGGACTTTGTTATACCCGATCATGGGATTTTCTTATTCTTGATGAGGGGGCTTTGTTATACTCGACCATGGGACTTTTTATACCCGTCCAGGGGTCTTTGTTATACTCGATCAGGGAACTCTGTAATACTCGACAAGGGGACTTTGTTATACTCGATGAGGGGACTTTGTTATACTCGATCAGGGGACTTTGTTATGCTCGATCAGGGGACTTTGTTATACTCGATCAGGGAACTTTGTTATACTCGATCAGGGTCATTTGTTATACTTGATCAGGGGACTTTGTTATACTGGACCAGGTGACTTTTTATACTCAACCAGGGGCCTTTGTTATGCTCGATCAGGGGACTTTGTTATATCCGATCAGGGAAATTTGTTATACTTGACCAGGGGCCTTTGTTATACTCAATCAGGGGCCTTTGTTATAGTCGACCAGGTGACTTTCTTATAGTCGATCAAAGGTCTTTGTTATACTCGATCAGGGGACTTTGTTATACTCGATTAGGGGACTTTGTTATACTCGATCGGAAGACTTTCTTATACTCGACAAGGGTCCTTTGTTATACTCAATTAGGGGCCTTTGTTATACTAGACCAGGGGACTGCTTTATATTCGATTAGGGGACTTTCATACACTCGATGAGGGGGCTTTGTTATGTTCTACTAGGGGCCTATGTTATGTTCGATTAGGGGGCTTTGTTATTCTCGATCAAGGTCCTTTGTTTTACTCAATCAGGGGAATTTGTTTTTCTCAATTAGGGGCCTTTGTTATACTCAACCAGGGGACTGTGTTTTACTCGATCAGGGGACTTTGTTATACTCGATTAGCGGACATTGTTATACTCGTTCAGGGGACTTTGTTATACTGGACCAAGGGGCTGTGTTATACTCGATTAGGGGACTTTGTTATACTCGATCAGGGGACTTTGTTATACTCGATCAGGGGACTTTGTTATACTCGACCAGGGGACGTTGTAATGCTCAATCAGGGGATATGTTATACTCGACCAGGGACTTTGTTATACTCGATCAGGGGATTTTGTTATACTCGATCAGGGGTCTTTGTTACACTCGATCAGGGGACTTTGTTATGCTCGACCAGGGGACTTTGTAATGCTCGTTCAGGGGCCTTTGTTAGACTCGATGAGGGAACTTTGTTATACCCGATCATGGGATTTTCTTATTCTTGATCAGGGGGCTTTGTTATACTCGACCATGGGACTTTTTATACCCGTCCAGGGGTCTTTGTTTTACTCGATCAGGGAACTCTGTAATACTCGACCAGGGGACTTTGTTATACTCGATGAGGGGACTTTGTTATACTCGATCAGGGGATTTTGTTATGTTTGATCAATTGACTTTGTTATACTCGATCAACGGACTTTGTTATACTGGACCAGGGGCCTTTCTTATAGTCCACCAGGGGCCTTTGTTATACTCCACTAGGGGCATTTGTTATACTCGATCAGGGGACTGCTATAGTCGATCAAGGGACTTTGTTATACTCGATCAAGGGACTTTGTTATACTGGACCAGGGGCCTTTGTTATAGTCCACCAGGGGCCTTTGTTATACTCCAATAGGGGCATTTGTTATACTCGATGAGGGGACTGTTATTGTCGATCAGGGGAATTTGTAATGCTCGATCAGGGGACGTTGTTATATCCGATCAGGGAAATTTGTTATACTTGACCAGGGGCCTTTGTTATACTCAATCAGGGGCCTTTGTTATAGTCGACCAGGTGACTTTCTTATAGTCGATCAAAGGTCTTTGTTATACTCGATCAGGGGACTTTGTTATACTCGATTAGGGGACTTTGTTATACTCGATCGGAAAACTTTCTTATACTCGACAAGGGTCCTTTGTTATACTCAATTAGGGGCCTTTGTTATACTAGACCAGGGGACTGCTTTATATTCGATTAGGGGACTTTCATACACTCGATGAGGGGGCTTTGTTATGTTCTACTAGGGGCCTATGTTATGTTCGATTAGGGGGCTTTGTTATTCTCGATCAAGGTCCTTTGTTTTACTCAATCAGGGGAATTTGTTTTTCTCAATTAGGGGCCTTTGTTATACTCAACCAGGGGACTGTGTTTTACTCGATCAGGGGACTTTGTTATACTCGACGAGCGGTCTTTTTTTATACTCGATCAGGGGACTTTGTTATCCTCGATTAGGGTACTTTGTTATACTTGATCAGGGGACTTTGTTTTTATCGATCAGGGGACTTTGTTATATTTGATGAGGGGACTTTCTTATACTCGATGAGGGGCTTTGTTATACACGATCAGGGGCCTAAGTTATGCTCGATCAAGGGACTTTGTATACTCGACCAGGGGACTCTGTTATACACGAAAGGGGCCTTTGTTATACTCGATCAGAAGGCTTTATTATACTCGATCAGGGGACTTTTTTATACTCGACAAGGGGACTTTTGTTATACTCGATCAGGGGACTTTGTTATACTCGATCAAGGGACTTTGTTACACTCAATCAATGGACTTTGTTATACTTGACCAGGGGCCTTTGTTATAGTCCACCAGCGGCCTTTGTCATACTCCACTAGGGAAATTTGTTATACTCGATCAGGGGACTTTGTTATAGTCAATCAGGGGAATTTGATATACTTGATCAGGGGACTTTGCTATACTCGATCTGGGGACTTTGTTATAGTCAATCAGGGGAATTTTTTAAACTCGATCAAGGGACTTTGTTATACTCGATCAGGGAAATTTGATATACTTGATCAGGGGACTTTGCTATACTCGATCAGGGGACGTTGTTATAGTCAATCAGGGGAATTTTTTATACTCGATCAAGGGACTTTGTTATACTCGATCAGGGAAATTTGTTATACTCGACCAGGGGCATTTGTTACACTCAATCAGGGGCCTTTGTTATAGTTGACCAGGGGACTTTCTTATAGTCGATCAAAGGACTTTGTTTTACTCGATCAGGGGCTTTGTTATATTCGATCAGGGGACTTTCTTATACTTGATTAGCGGACTTTGTTATACTCGTTCACGGGCCTTTGTTATACTGGACCAGGGGGCAGTGTTATACTCGATTAGGGGACATTATTATACTCGATCAGGGGACTTTGTTATACTTATTCGGGGGACTTTTTTATACTCGACCAGGGTACTTTGTAATGCTCGATCAGGGGATATGTTATACTCGACCAGGGACTTTGGTATATCCGATCAGGGGACTTTGTTATACTCGATCAGGAGACTTTGTTACACTCGATCAGGGGAATTTGTAATGTTCGACCAGGGGACTTTGCAATGCTCGTTCAGGGGTCTTTGTTTGACTCGATCAGGGGACTTTGTTATTCCCGATCATGGGATTTTCTTATTCTTGATGAGGGGGCTTTGTTATACTCGACCATGGGACTTTTTATACCCGTCCAGGGGTCTTTGTTATACTCGATCAGGGAACTCTGTAATACTCGACAAGGGGACTTTGTTATACTCGATGAGGGGACTTTGTTATACTCGATCAGGGGACTTTGTTATGCTTGATCAGGGGACTTTGTTATACTCGATCAGGGAACTTTGTTATACTCGATCAGGGTCATTTGTTATACTTGATCAGGGGACTTTGTTATACTGGACCAGGTGACTTTATATACTCAACCAGGGGCCTTTGTTTTGCTCGATCAGGGAACTTTGGTATACTCGATCAGGGGACTTTGTTTTACTCGATGAGGGGGCTTTGTTATACTCAAACAGGGACTTTGCTATGCTTGATCAAGGGACTTTGTTATACTCGATCAGGGAACTTTGTTATACTCCACCCGGGGACTTTGTTATACTTGGTCAGGGGACTTTGTTTTTTCCGATCAAGGGACTTTGTTATATTCCATAAGGAGACTTTCTCATGCTCCATCAGGGGGCTTTGTTATACGCGATTAGGGGCCTATGTTATACTCGATAAACGGACTTTGTTGTGCTGGACCAGGGGCCTTTGTTATAGCCCACCAGGGGCCTTTGTTATACTCCACTAGGGGCATTTGTTATACTCGATCAGGGGACTTTGTTACAGTCGATCAGGGGAATTTGTTATACTCGATAAGGGACTTTGTTATGCTCGATCAGGGGCTTTGTTATATTCGATCAGGGAAATTTGTTATACTCAACCAGGGGCCTTTGTTATAATCAATCAGGGGCCTTTGTTATAGTCTACCAGGGGACTTTCTTATAGTCGATCAAAGGAATTTGTTATGCTCGATCAGGGGCTTTGTTACATTCGATCAGGGGACTTTGTTATACTCGACAAGGGGACTTTTGTTATACTCGATCAGGGGACTTTGTTATACTCGATTAGGGGACTTTGTTATACTCGATCAGAAGACTTTCTTATACTCGACCAGGGTCCTTTGTTATACTCAATTAAGGGCCTTTGTTATACTCGACCAGGGGACTGCTTTATATTCGATTAGGGGACTTTGTTACACTCGTTGAGGGGGCTTTGTTATACTCTACGAGGGGCCTATGTTATGCTCGATTAGGGGGCTTTGTTATTCTCGATCAAGGTCCTTTGTTTTACTCGATCAGGGGACTTTCTTATATTCAATTAGGGACCTTTGTGATACTCAACCAGAGGACTGTGTTTTACTCGATTAGGGGACTTTGTTATACTCGAGGAGGGGGCATTCTTAAACTATACTAGGAGTCTATGATATGCTCGATAAGGGGGCTTTGTTATTCTCGATCAGGGGCCTCTGTTTTACTCGATCAGGGGACTTTGTTATACTCCACCCGGGGACTTTGTTATACTTGATCAGGGGACTTTCTTTTTATCGATCAGGGGACTTTGTTATATTTGATGAGGGGCCTTTTTTATACTCGATGAGCGGCTTTGTTATACACGATCAGGGGCCTATGTTATGCTCGATCAAGGGACTTTGTTATACTCTACCAGGGGACTTTGTTATACACGATCAGGGACCTTTGTTATACTCGATCAGAAGGCTTTATTATACTCGATCAGGGGACTTTGTTATATTCGACAAGGGGACTTTTGTCATACTCGATCAGGGGACTTTGGTATACTCTACCAGGGGACTTTGTTATACACGATCAGGGACCTTTGTTATACTCGATCAGAAGGCTTTATTATACTCGATCAGGGGACTTTGTTATATTCGACAAGGGGACTTTTGTTATACTCGATCAGGGGACTTTGCTATACTCGACCAGGGGACTTTGTTATACTCGTTCAGGGGACTTTGTTATACTGGACCAGGGGACTGTGTTATACTCGATTAGGGGACTTTGGTATACACTATCAATGACCTTTCTTATAGTCGATCAGGAGACTTTGTTATACACGTTCAGGGGACTTTGTTATACTCGATCAGGGGACTTTGTTATACTTGATCAGGGGACATTGCTATACTCGACCAGGAGACTTTGTTATACTCGTTCAGGGGACTTTGTTATACTGGACCAGGGGCTGTGTTATACTCGATTAGGGGACTTTGTTATACTCGATGAGGGGCCTTTGGTATACACTATCAAGGACCTGTGTTATACTCGATCAGGGAACTTTGTTATACTCGATCAAGGGACTTTGTTATTCTCGACCAGGGGACTTTGTAATGCTCGATTATAACAAAGTCCCCTTATCGAGAATAACAAAATCCCTGATCGAGTATCACAAAGTCCCCTGATCGAGCATAATATAGGCCCCTAATCGTGTATAGCAAAGCCCCCTCATCGTGTATAACAAAGCCTCCTGATCGAGTATACCAAAGTCCCCTGAATGAATATAACAAAGTCCCTTGACCGAGGATAACAAAGTCCCCTCATCGAGTATAACATTGTCCGCCTGATCGAGTATAAGAAAGTCCTCTGACCAAGTATAACAAAAGTCCCCTGATAAAGTATAACAAAGTCCCCTAGTGGAGTATAACAAAGACCAATGGTCGAGGATAAAAAAGTCCCCTGCTCGAGTATAACAAAGTTCCATGGTCGAGTATAACAAAGTTACCTGGTCGAGTATAACAAAGTCTCCTAATCGAGTATAACAAGGTCTCCTGATCGAGAAAAACAAAAACCCTGATCAAGTATAACAAAGTCCCCTGATCGAGTATAGCATTTGTCCTCTGGTCGAGGATAACAAAGTCCCCTGCTCGAGTATAACAAAGTACCCTGATCGAGTATAACACAGTCCCCTGGTTGAGTATAACAAAGTCCCCTGAACGAGTATAACAAAGTACCGGTCGAGTATAACAAAGTCCCCTGATCGATTATAACAATGAACCCTGATCGAGAATAACAAAGCCTCTTAATTGAACATAACAAAGGCCCTTAGTAGAGTATAACAAAGCCCCTTTATCGAGTATAACAAAGTCACCTGATCGAGTATAGCAAAGCCGTCTGATCGAGTATGAAAAAACCCCTGATCGAATATAAAAAAGACCCCTGATCGAGCATAACAAAGTCCCCTGAACGAGTATAACAAAGAATCCTGATCGAGTATAATATATCCCCTGATCGAGTATAACAATGTCCCCTGATCGAGTATAACATATCCCCTGGTCGAGTATAACAAAGTCCCCTGATCGAGTATAACAAAGGTCCCTGATCGAGTATAACAAAGTCCCCTTATCTAGGATAACATAGTCCCCTGATTGAGTATAACAAAGCCATCTGATCGAGTATAACAAAATCCCCTGATTGAGTATAACAAAGTCCCCTGATCGCATATAACAAAGCCCCTGATAGAGTCGAACGAAGGCCCTTCATCGAGCGTATAAAGGCCTCTAATCGAGAATAACAAAGCCCCTGATCGAATATAACGAAGACGCCTGATCGAGTATAACAAAGTCCCCTTGTTGAGTATAACAAAGTCCCCTGGTCGGGAATAACAAAGCCCACAGATCGAGTATAACAAAGTCCCCTGATCGAGTATGACAAAGTCCCCTGATCGAGTATAACAAAGTCCCCTTATCTAGTATAGCAAAGTCTCCTGATTGAGTACAACAAAGCCACCTGATCGAGTATAACAAAATCCCAGGATCGAGTATAACATAGTCCCCTGAACGAGTATAACAAAGGTCCCTGATAGAGTCTAACAAAGGCACCTCATCGAGAATATCAAAATCCCCTGATCGAGTATAACAAAGGCCCGTGATCAAGTATTACAAAGGCCCCTGATCGAGCATATAAAGGCCTCTAATCGAGTATAACAAAGCCCCTGATCGAATGTAGCAAATTCCCCTGGTCGAGTTTAACAAAGTCTCCTAATCGAGTATAACAGAGGCCCTTGATCGAGTATAACAAAGTCTCCTGATCGAGTATAACAAATTCATCTGATCGAGTATAAAAAGTCCAAT
Organism: Homarus gammarus; assembly: GCA_958450375.1. NCBI lineage: Eukaryota > Metazoa > Arthropoda > Malacostraca > Decapoda > Nephropidae > Homarus > Homarus gammarus. Next base: position 1,053,734 of record CAUDMG010003396.1, read on the forward strand.
GATCGAGTATAATAAAGCCCCCTGATCGAGTATAGCAAAAGTCCTCTGGTCGAGTATAACAAAGTCCCCTGCTCGAGTATAACAAAGTACTCTGTTCGACTATAACAAAGTCCCCTTGTCGAGTATAACAAAGTCCCCTAATCGATTATAACAATGGTCCCTGATCGAGAATAACAAAGCCTCCTGATCGAACATAACAAAGGCCCTTAGTCGAGTGTAACAAAGCCTCTATATCGAGTATAACAAAGTCACCTGATCGAGTATAGCAAAGCTGTCTGATCGAGTATGAAAAATCCCCTGATCGAGTATAACAAAGACCCCTGATCGAGCATAACAAAGTCCCCTGATCGAGTATAACAAAGTAACCTGATCGAGTATAACATATCCCCTGATCGAGTATAACATATCCCCTGGTCGAGTATAACAAAGTCCCCTGATCGAGTATAACAAAGGTCCCTGATCGAGTATAACAAAGTCCCCTGGTCGTGTATAACAAAATCCCCTCATCGAGTATAACAAAGTCCCCTGATCGAGTATAACAAAGTCCTCTGATCGAGTATAACAAAGTCCCCTTATCTAGGATAACAAAGTCCCCTGATTGAGTATAACAAAGCCATCTGATCGAGTATAACAAAATCCCCTGATCGAATATAACAAAGTCCCCTGATCGAGTATAACAAATTCCCTGATAGAGTCGAACAAAGGCCCTTCATCGAGCATATAAAGGCCTCTAATCGAGTATAACAAAGCCCCTGATCGAATATAACAAAGACCCCTGGTCGAGTGTGACAAAGTCCCTTGATCAAGTATAACAGAGTACCCTTGTCGAGAATAACAAAGTCCCCTGGTCGGGTATAACAAAGTCCCCTGGTCGAGTATAACAAAGTCCCCTAATCGAGTATAACTAAGTTCATTGTTCTAGTATAACAAAAAATTTGATCAAGTATAACAAAGTCCCCTGATCGAGTATAACAAAGACCCCTGGTCAAGGATAAAAGAGACCCCTGCTAGAGTATAACAAAGTCCCCTGGTCGAGTATAGCAAAGTCCCCTGATCGAGTATAACAAAGGCCCCTGATCGAGTATAACAAAGTTCCCTGGTTGAGTATAACAAAGTCCCCAGATCGAGTATAACTAAGTCCATTGTTCGAGTATAACAAAAAATTTGATAAAGTATAACAAAGCCCCCTGATCGAGTACAACAAAGTCCCCTGATCGAACATAACAAAGTCCCTTGACCGAGTATAACAAAGTCCCCTTATCGAGTATAACATTGTCCGCCTGATCGAGTATAACAACGTCCCCTGATCGAGTATAGCAATATCCCGTGATTGAGTATAAGAAAGTCCCTGGATCGAGTTTTAATAAGTCACCTGATCGAGAATAAAAAAGTCCCCTGATCGAGAATAACATATCCCCTGGTCGAGTATAACAAAGCCACGTCATCGAGTATAATAAATGAACGAGTATAACAAAGTTCCCTGATCGAGTAAAACAAAGGCCCTGATAGAGTCTAACAAAGGCCCCTCATCGAGAATAACAAGTTCCCAGATCGAGTATAACAAAGGCCCTTGATCGAGTATGACAAAGGCCCCTGAACGAGCATATAAAGGCCTCTAATCGAGTATAATAAAGCCCCCGATCGATTATAAAAAAGTCTACTGATCGAGTATAATACAGCCCCCTCATCGAGTATAACAAAAGTCTTCTGGTCGAGTATAACAAAGTCCCCTGATTAAGTATAACAAAGTCCCCTGGTCGAGTATAACAAAGTCCCCTGATCGAGTATAACAAAGTCCCCTGATCGAGTATAACAGAGGCGTTTGATCGAGTATAACAGAGGCCTTTGATCGAGGATAACAAAGTCTCCTGATCGAGTATAACAAAGTCCCTTGATCGAGTATATAAAAGTCCAATGATCGTGCATAATAAAGCCCCCTGATCGAGTATAGCAAAAATGCTCTGGTCGAGTATAACAAAGTCCCCTGGTCGAGTATAACAAAGTACCCTGATCGAGTATAACAAAGTCCCCTGGTCGAGTATAACAAAGTCTCCTGATCGGGTATAACAAAGTCCCCTGGTCAAGTATAACAAAGTCCCCAGATCGGGTATAGCAAAGTCCCCTGATCGAGTAGAACAAAGTCCCCTTATCTAGTATAACAAAGTCTCCTGATTTAGTATAACAAAGCAACTTGATCGAGTATAACAAAATCCCAGGATCGAGTATAACCAAGTCCACTGATCGAGTATAACAAACGTCTCTGACACAGTCTAACAAAGGATTCTCATCGAGTATAACACAGTCCCCTGATCGAGAATAACAAAGGCCCCTGATCAAGTATAACAAAGTCCCCTGGTCGAGCATATAAAGGCCTCGAATCGAGTATAACAAAGCCCCTCATCGAATATAGCAACGTCCCCTGGTCGAGTTTAACAAAGTTCCCTGATCGAGAAAAACAAAAACCCTGATCGAGTATAACAAAGCCCCCTGATCGAGAATAACAAAGTCCCCTGATCGATTATAACAAAGTCCCCTTATCGAGTATAACAAAAACCTTGATCGAGTATAACAAAGTCCCCTGATCGAGCATGATATAGGCCCCTGATCGTGTATAACAAAGGCTCCTGATCGAGAATAACAAAGCCCCCTAATCGAGCATAACATAGGCCCCTAGTATAGTATAACAAAGCCCCCTCATCGAGTATAACAAAGTCCTCAGATCGAGTATAACAAAAGTCCCCTGATCGAGTATAACAAAGTCCCCTGGTCGGGGTTCACAAAGTCCCCTGCTCGAGTATACCAAAGTCCCCTTGGTCGAGTATAACAAAGTCTCTGATCGAGTATAAAAAAGGCCCCGGATCGAGTATAGCAAAGTTGCCTGATCGAGTATAAAAAGTCCCTTTGTTTGAGCAGAACAAAGTTCCCTCATCGATTATAACAAAGTAACCTCATCGAGTATAACAAAGCAACCTCATCGAGTATCACAAAGTCCCCTGGTTGAGTATAACAAATCCCCTGATCGAGTATAACAAAGCCCCCTCTTCGACTATAACAAAGTCCCCTGATCGAGTATAACAACGGACCCCCATCGAGTATACCAAAGTCCCCTGATCGAGCATAAAAAAAGGCTTCTGGTCGAATATAACAAAGTCCCCTGGTCGAGTATAACAAATTCCCCCTGGTCGAGTATAACAAAGTACCCTGATCAAGAATAACAAAGTCCCCTGATCGAGTATAACAAAGTCCCCTTATCGAGTATAACAAATTCCCTTGATCTACTATAACATAGTCGCCTGGTCGAGTATACCAAAGGCCCTGATTGAGTATAACAAAGGCCCCTGGTCAGGTATAACAAAGTCCCCTGATCGAGTATAACAATGTCTCCTGATCGAGTATAACAAAGTTCCCTGGTTGAGTATAGCAGTGTCTCCTAATCGAGTATAACAAAGTCCCCTGATCGAGCATAACATAGGCCCCTGATCGTGTATAACAAAGCCCCCTGATCGGGTAAAACAAAGTCCCCTGATCGAATTTAACAAAGTCCCTTGACCGAGTATAACAAAGTCCCCTTATCGAGTATAACAATGTCCGCCGGATCGAGAATAACAAAGTCCCCTGATTGAGTATAACAAAGTCCCCTGATCGAGTATAACAAAGTTCCTCTGATCGTGTATAACAAAGACCGATGATCGAGTATAACAAAGTCCCCTGATCGAGTATAACAAAGTCCCTTGGTTGAGTATAACAAAGTCCCCTCATCGATTATAACAAAGTCCCCTTATCGAGTATAACACAATCCCTGATCGAGTATCACAAAGTCCCCTGATCGAGCATAATATATGCCCCTAATCGTGTATGGCAAAGCCCCCTGATCGTGTATAACAAAGCCACCTGATCGAGTATACCAAAGTCCCCTGATCGAATATAACAAAGTCCCTTGACCGAGTATAACAAAGTCCCCTTATCGAGTATAACATTGTCCGCCTGATCGAGTATAAGAAAGTCCTCTGATCAAGTATAAAAAAAGTCCCCTGATAAAGTATAACAAAGTCCCCTAGTGGAGTATAACAAAGTCCCCTAATCGAGTATAACAAAGACCAATGGTCGAGGATAAAAAAGTCCCCTGCTTCATTATAACAAAGTTCCCTGGTCGAGTATAACAAAGTTACCTGGTAGAGTATAACAAAGTCTCCTAATCGAGTATAACAAAGTCCCCTGATCGAGTATAGCATTTCTCCTCTGGTCGAGTATAACAAAGTCCCCTGCTCGAGTATAACAAAGTACCCTAATCGAGTATAACACAGTCCCCTGGTTGAGTATAACAAAGTCCCCTGATCGAGTATAACAAAGTACCGGTCGAGTATAACAAAGTCCCCTGATCGATTATAACAATGAACCCTGATCGAGAATAACAAAGCCTCTTAATTGAACATAACAAAGGCCCTTAGTAGAGTATAACAAAGCCCCTTTATCGAGTATAACAAAGTCACCTGATCGAGTATAGCAAAGCCGTCTGATCGAGTATGAAAAAACCCCTGATCGAATATAAAAAAGACCCCTGATCGAGCATAACAAAGTCCCCTGAACGAGTATAACAAAGAATCCTGATCGAGTATAATATATCCCCTGATCGAGTATAACAATGTCCCCTGATCGAGTATAACATATCCCCTGGTCGAGTATAACAAAGTCCCCTGATCGAGTATAACAAAGGTCCCTGATCGAGTATAACAAAGTCCCCTTATCTAGGATAACATAGTCCCCTGATTGAGTATAACAAAGCCATCTGATCGAGTATAACAAAATCCCCTGATTGAGTATAACAAAGTCCCCTGATCGCATATAACAAAGCCCCTGATAGAGTCGAACGAAGGCCCTTCATCGAGCGTATAAAGGACTCTAATCGAGAATAACAAAGCCCCTGATCGAATATAACGAAGACGCCTGATCGAGTATAACAAAGTCCCCTTGTTGAGTATAACAAAGTCCCCTGGTCGGGTATAACAAAGCCCACAGATCGAGTATAACAAAGTCCCCTGATCGAGTATGACAAAGTCCCCTGATCGAGTATAACAAAGTCCCCTTATCTAGTATAACAAAGTCTCCTGATTGAGTACAACAAAGCCACCTGATCGAGTATAACAAAATCCCAGGATCGAGTATAACATAGTCCCCTGAACGAGTATAACAAAGGTCCCTGATAGAGTCTAACAAAGGCACCTCATCGAGAATATCAAAATCCCCTGATCGAGTATAACAAAGGCCCGTGATCAAGTATTACAAAGGCCCCTGATCGAGCATATAAAGGCCTCTAATCGAGTATAACAAAGCCCCTGATCGAATGTAGCAAATTCCCCTGGTCGAGTTTAACAAAGTCTCCTAATCGAGTATAACAGAGGCCCTTGATCGAGTATAACAAAGTCTCCTGATCGAGTATAACAAATTCATCTGATCGAGTATAAAAAGTCCAATGATCGAGTATAATAAAGCCCCCTGATCGAGTATAGCAAAAGTCCTCTGGTCGAGTATAACAAAGTCCCCTGCTCGAGTATAACAAAGTACTCTGTTCGACTATAACAAAGTCCCCTTGTCGAGTATAACAAAGTCCCCTAATCGATTATAACAATGGTCCCTGATCGAGAATAACAAAGCCTCCTGATCGAACATAACAAAGGCCCTTAGTAGAGTGTAACAAAGCCTCTATATCGAGTATAACAAAGTCACCTGATCGAGTATAGCAAAGCTGTCTGATCGAGTATGAAAAATCCCCTGATCGAGTATAACAAAGACCCCTGATCGAGCATAACAAAGTCCCCTGATCGAGTATAACAAAGTAACCTGATCGAGCATAACATATCCCCTGATCGAGTATAACATATCCCCTGGTCGAGTATAACAAAGTCCCCTGATCGAGTATAACAAAGGTCCCTGATCGAGTATAACAAAGTCCCCTGGTCGTGTATAACAAAATCCCCTCATCGAGTATAACAAAGTCCCCTGATCGAGTATAACAAAGTCCTCTGATCGAGTATAACAAAGTCCCCTTATCTAGGATAACAAAGTCCCCTGATTGAGTATAACAAAGCCATCTGATCGAGTATAACAAAATCCCCTGATCGAATATAACAAAGTCCCCTGATCGAGTATAACAAATTCCCTGATAGAGTCGAACAAAGGCCCTTCATCGAGCATATAAAGGCCTCTAATCGAGTATAACAAAGCCCCTGATCGAATATAACAAAGACCCCTGGTCGAGTGTGACAAAGTCCCTTGATCAAGTATAACAGAGTCCCCTTGTCGAGAATAACAAAGTCCCCTGGTCGGGTATAACAAAGTCCCATGGTCGAGTATAACAAAGTCCCCTAATCGAGTATAACTAAGTTCATTGTTCTAGTATAACAAAAAATTTGATCAAGTATAACAAAGTCCCCTGATCGAGTATAACAAAGACCCCTGGTCAAGGATAAAAGAGACCCCTGCTAGAGTATAACAAAGTCCCCTGGTCGAGTATAGCAAAGTCCCCTGATCGAGTATAACAAAGGCCCCTGATCGAGTATAACAAAGTTCCCTGGTTGAGTATAACAAAGTCCCCAGATCGAGTATAACTAAGTCCATTGTTCGAGTATAACAAAAAATTTGATAAAGTATAACAAAGCCCCCTGATCGAGTACAACAAAGTCCCCTGATCGAACATAACAAAGTCCCTTGACCGAGTATAACAAAGTCCCCTTATCGAGTATAACATTGTCCGCCTGATCGAGTATAACAAAGTCCCTTGATCGAGTATAGCAATGTCCCGTGATTGAGTATAAGAAAGTCCCTGGATCGAGTTTTAATAAGTCACCTGATCGAGAATAAAAAAGTCCCCTGATCGAGAATAACATATCCCCTGGTCGAGTATAACAAAGCCACGTCATCGAGTATAACAAAATCCCCTGAACGAGTATAACAAAGTTCCCTGATCGAGTAAAACAAAGGCCCTGATAGAGTCTAACAAAGGCCCCTCATCGAGAATAAAAAGTCCCCAGATCGAGTATAACAAAGGCCCTTGATCGAGTATGACAAAGGCCCCTGAACGAGCATATAAAGGCCTCTAATCGAGTATAATAAAGCCCCCGATCGAGTATAAAAAAGTCTACTGATCGAGTATAATACAGCCCCCTCATCGAGTATAACAAAAGTCTTCTGGTCGAGTATAACAAAGTCCCCTGATTAAGTATAACAAAGTCCCCTGGTCGAGTATAACAAAGTCCCCTGATCGAGTATAACAAAGTCCCCTGATCGAGTATAACAGAGGCCTTTGATCGAGTATAACAGAGGCCTTTGATCGAGGATAACAAAGTCTCCTGATCGAGTATAACAAAGTCCCTTGATCGAGTATAAAAAAGTCCAATGATCGTGCATAATAAAGCCCCCTGATCGAGTATAGCAAAAATGCTCTGGTCGAGTATAACAAAGTCCCCTGGTCGAGTATAACAAAGTACCCTGATCGAGTATAACACAGTCCCCTGGTTGAGTATAACAAAGTCCCTGATCGAGTATAACAAAGTCCCCTGGTCGAGTATAACAAAGTCTCCTGATCGGGTATAACAAAGTCCCCTGGTCAAGTATAACAAAGTCCCCAGATCGGGTATAACAAAGTCCCCTGATCGAGTATAACAAAGTCCCCTTATCGAGTATAACAAAGTCTCCTGATCGAGTATAACAAAGCAACTTGATCGAGTATAACAAAATCCCAGGATCGAGTATAACAAAGTCCCCTGATCGAGTATAACAATGTCCGCCTGATCGAGAATAACAAAGTCCCCTCATCGAGTATAACAAAGTTCAGTGATCGAGTATAACAAAAACCTGATCGAGTATAACAAAGTCCCCTGATCGAGTATAACAAAGTCCTCGATCGAGTATAACAAAGCCCCTCATCGAATATAGCAAAGTCCCCTGGTCGAGTTTAACAAAGTTCCCTGATCGAGAAAAACAAAAACCCTGATCGAGTATAACAAAGTCCCCTGATCCAGCATAACAAAGTCCACTGATCGAGTATAACAAAGTCCCCTTATCTAGTATAAGAAAGTCTCCTGATTTAGTATTACAAAGCAACCTGATCGAGTATAACAAAATCCCAGCATCGAATATACAAAGTCCCCTGATCGAGTATAACAAAGGTCCCTGATAGAGTCTAACAAAGGCCCCTGATCGAGTATAACAAAGTCCCCTGATCGAGTATAACAAAGGCCCTTGATCAAGTATAACAAAGGCCCCTGATCGAGCATATAACGGCCTCTAATCGAGTATAACAAAGCCCCTCATCGAGTATAGCAAAGTCCCCTGGTCGAGTATAGCAAAGTCCCCTGATCGAGTATAACAGAGCCCCTTGATCGAGTATAACAAAGTCTCCTGATCGAGTATAACAAAGTCCTCTGATCGAGTATAAAAAAGTCCAATGATCGTGCATAATAAAGCCCCCTGATCGAGTATAGCAAAAATGCTCTGGTCGAGTATAACAAAGTCCCCTGGTCGAGTATAACAAAGTACCCTGATCGAGTATAACACAGTCCCCTGGTTGAGTATAACAAAGTCCCTGATCGAGTATAACAAAGTCCCCTGGTCGAGTATAACAAAGTCCCCTAATCGATTATAACAATGGTCCCTCATCGAGAATAACAAAGCCTCCTGATCGAACATAACAAAGGCCCTTAGTAGAGTATATGAAAGCCCCTTTATCGAGTATAACAAAGTCACCTCATCGAGTATAGCAAAGCCGTCTGATCGAGTATGAAAAATCCACTGATCGAGTATAGCAAAGACCCCTGTTCGATCATAACAAACTCCCCTGATCGAGCATATAAGGGCCTCTAATAGTGTATAACAAAGCCCCTGATCGAATATAGCAAAGTCCCATGGTCGAGTTTAACAAAGTCCTCTGATCGAGTACAACAAAGTCCCCTGATCGAGAAAAACATAGGCCCCTGTTCGTGTATAACAAAACCCCCTGATCGAGTATAACAAAGTCCCCTGATCGAGCATAACAAAGTCCCCTGATCGTGTATAACAAAGCTCCCTGATCGAATATAACAAATTCTCTTGACCGAGTATAACAAAGTCCCCTGATCGAGTATAACATTGTCCGCCTCATCGAGTATAACAATGTCCCCTGATCGAGTATAACAAACTTCCCTCGTCGAATTTAACAAAGTCCCCTGATCGAGTATAGCAAAGTCCCTTAATCGAGTATAACAACAATCTTGATTGAGTATAACAAAGTCCCTGGATGAGTATAACAAAGAACCCTGATCGAGTGTAACAAAAACCCTGATTGCGTATAACAAAGTCCCCTGATCGAGCATAACAAAGTCCCCTGATCGTGTATAACAAAGCCCCCTGATCGAATATAACAAATTCCCTTGACCGAGTATTACAAAGTCCCCTTATCGAGTATAACATTGTCCGCCTGATCGAGTATAACAATGTCCCCTGATCGAGTATAACAAACTTCCCTCGTCGAGTTTTACAAAGTCCCATGATCGAGTATAGCAAAGTCCCTTAATCGAGTATAACAACAACCTTGATTGAGTATAACAAATGTCCCTCATCGAGTATAACAAAAGTCCACTGATCGAGTATAACAAAGTCCCCTGATGGGTATAACAAAGTTCCCTGATCGAGTATAATAAAGCCCCCTGATTGAGTATAGCAAATTCCCCTGGTCGAGTATAACAAAGTCCCCTGATGGGTATAACAAAGTCCCCTGATCGAGAATAATAAAGTCCATTTATCGAGTATTACAAAAAACCTGATCGTGTATAACAAAGTCCCCTGATCGTGCATAACATAGGCCCATGATCGTGTATAACAAAGGCCCCTGATCAAGAATAACAAAGCCCCCTAATCAAGCATAACATAGCCCCTAGTAGAGTATAACAAAGTCCCCTGATCGAGTATGACAAAGTCCCCTCATCGAGTATAACAAAGTCCCCTTATCTAGTATAACAAAGTCTCCTGATTTATTATAACAAAGCAACCTGATCGAGTATAACAAAATCCTAGGATCGAGAATAACAAAGTCCTCTGAACGAGTATAAAAAAAGGCCCTGGATGAGTCTAACAAAGGCCCCTCATCGAGTATAACAAAGTCCCCTGATCGAGTATTAAAAAGGCCCCTGATCAAGTATAACAAAGGCCCCTGATCGAGCATATAAAGGCCTCTAATCGAGTATAACAAAGCCCCTTATCGGATATAGCAAAGTCCCCTGGTCGAGTTTCACAAAGTTCCCTAATCGAGTATAACAGAGGCCCTTGATCGAGTATAACAAAGTCTCCTGATGGAGTATAACAAAGTCCTCTGATCGAGTATAAAAAAGTCCAATGATCATGTATAATAAAGCCCCCTGATCGAGTATAGTAAAAGTCCTCTGGACGAGTATAACAAAGTCCTCTGCTCGAGTATAACAAAGTAACCTGATCGAGTATAACACAGTCCCCTGGTTGAGTATAACAAAGTCCCCTGATCCAGTATAACAAAGTCCCTTGGTCGAGTATAACAAAGGCCCCTGATCGATTATAACAATGGTCCCTGATCGAGAATAACAAAGCCTCCTAATCGAACATAACAAAGGCCCTTAGTAGAGTATAACAAAGCCCCTTTATCGAGAATAACAAAGACACCTCATCGAGTATAGCAAAGCCGTCTGATCGAGTATGAAAAATCCCCTGATCGAGTATAACAAAGACCCCTGTTCGAGCATAACAAACTCACCTGATCGAGCATATAAAGGCCTCTAATCGAGTATAACAAAGCCCCTGATCGAATATAGCAAAGTCCCCTGGTCGAGTTTAACAAAGTCCCCTGATCGAGTATAACAAAGTCCCCTGATCGAGCATAACAAAGTCCCCTGATCGTGTATAACAAAGCCCACTGATCGAATATAACAAATTCCCTTGACCGAGTATAGCAAAGTCCCCTTATCGAGTATAACATTGTCCGCCTGATCGAGTATAACAATGTCCCCTGATCGAGTATAACAAAGTCTCCTTATCGAGTATAGCAAAGTCCCCTGGTCGAGTATAACAAACTTGCCTCGTCGAGTTTTACAAAATCCCCTGATCCAGCATAACATAGGCCCCTCATCGTGTATAACAAAGCCCCCTCATCGAGTATAACAAAGTCCCCTGATCGAGCATAACAAAGTCCCTGATCGTGTATAACAAAGCCCACTGATCGAATATAACAAATTCCCTTGACCGAGTATAGCAAAGTCCCCTTATCGAGTATAACATTGTCCGCCTGATCGAGTATAACAAAGTCCCTGATCGAGTATAACAAAGTCCCCTTATCGAGTATAGCAAAGTCCCCTGATCGAGAAAAACAAAAACCCTGATCCAGCATAACATAGGCCCCTCATCGTGTATAACAAAGCCCCCTCATCGAGTATAACAAAGTCCCCTGATCGAGCATAACAAAGTCCCCTGATCGAGTATAACAAAGCCCACTGATCGAGTATAACAAATTCCCTGATCGAGTATAACAAAGTCCCCTGATCGAGTATAACATAGTCCCCTGATCGAGTATAACAATGACCCCTGATCGAGTATAACAAAGTCCCCTTATCGAGTATAGCAAAGTCCCCTGGTCGAGTATAACAAACTTCCCTCGTCGAGTTTAACAAAGTCCCCTGATCGAGTATAGCAAAGTCCCTTAATCGAGTATAACAACAACCTTGATTGAGTATAACAAAGTCCCCTCATCGAGTATAACAAAGTCCCTGGATGAGTATAACAAAGTCCCCTGATCGAACATAACAAAGGCCCTTAGTTGAGTGTAACAAACCCCTATATCGAGTATAACAAAGTCACCTGATCGAGTATAGCAAAGCCGTCTGATCGAGTATAACAAATCCCCTGATCGAGTTTAACAAAGACCCCTGATCGAGCATAACAAAGTCCCCTGATCGAGTATAACAAAGTAACTTGATCGAGTATAACATATCCCCTGATCGAGTATAACAAAATCCCCTGATCGAGTATAACATATCCCCTGGTCGAGTATAACAAAGTCTAATGATCGAGTATAACAAAGGTCCCTCATCGAGTATAACAAAGTCCCCTGGTCGTGTATAACAAAATCCCCTCATCGAGAATAACAAAGTCCCCTGATCGAGTATAACAAAGTCCTCTGATCGAGTATAACAAAGTCCCCTTATCTAGGATAACAAAGTCCCCTGATTGAGTATAACAAAGCCATCTGATCGAGTATAACAAAATCCCCTGATCGAGTATAATAAAGTCCCATGATCGAGTATAACAAAGTCCCTGATAGAGTCGAACAAAGTCCCTTCATCGAGCATATAAAGGCCTCTAATCGAGTATAACAAAGCCACTGATCGAATATAACAAAGACCCCTGGTCGAGTGTCACAAAGTCCCTTGATGAAGTATAACAAAGTCCCCTTGTCGAGTATAACAACGTTCCCTGGTCGGGTAAAACAAAGTCCCATGGTCGAGTATAACAAAGTCCCCTAATCGAGTATAACTAAGTCCATTGTTCGAGTATAACAAAAAATTTGATCACGTATAACAAAATCCCCTGATCGAGTATAACAAAGACCCCTGGTCAAGGATAAAAAATACCCCTGCTAGAGTTTAACAAAGTCCCCTGGTCGAGTATAGCAAAGTCCCCTGATCGAGTATAACAAAGGCTCGTGATCGAGTATAACAAAGTTCCCTGGTCGAGTATAACAAAGTCCCCAGAACGAGTATAACTAAGTCCATTGTTCGAGTATAACAAAAAATTTGATCAAGTATAACAAAGCCCCCTGATCGAGTATAACAAAGTCCCCTGAACGAACATAACAAAGTCCCTTGACGGAGTATAATAAAGTCCCCTTATCGAGTATAACATTGTCCGCCTGATCGAGTATAACAAAGTCCCCTGATCGAGTATAATAAAAGTCGTCTGGTCGAGTATAACAAAGTCCCCTGATTATGTATAACAAAGTCCCCTGGTCGAGTATAACAAAGTCCCCTGATCGGGTATAAAAAAGTCCCCTGATCGAGTATGACACAGTCTCCTGGTCGAGTATAACAAAGTCCCCTTATCTAGTATAACAAAGTCTCCTGATTTTGTATAACAAAGCAACCTGATCGAGTATAACAAAATCCCAGCATCGAGTATAACAAAGTCCCCTGGACGAGTATAACAAAGGTCCCTGATAGAGTCTTACAAAGGCCCCTCATCCAGTATAACAAAGTCCCCTGATCGAGTATAACAAAGGCCCTTGATCAAGTTTAACAAAGGCCCCTGATCGAGCATATAAAGGCCTCAAATCGAGTATAACAAAGCCCTTCATCCAATATAGCAAAGTCCCCTGGTCGAGTTTAACAAAGTTCCCTGATCGAGAAAAACAAAAACCCTGATCGAGTATAACAAAGTCCCCTGATCCAGCATAACAAAGTCTCCTGATTTAGTATAACAAAGCAACCTGTTCGAGTATAACAAAATCCCAGCATCGAGTATAACAAAGTCCCCTGAACGAGTATAACAAAGGCCCTTGATCAAGTATAACAAAGGCCCCTGATCAAGCATATAAAGGCCTCTAATCGACTATAACAAAGCCCCTCATCGAATATAGCAAAGTCCCCTGCTCGAGTATAACAAAGTACCCTGATCGAGTATAACACAGTCCCCTGGTTGAGTATAACAAAGTCCCTGATCGAGTATAACAAAGTCCCCTGGTCGAGTATAACAAAGTCCCCTAATCGATTATAACAATGGTCCCTCATTGAGAATAACAAAGCCTCCTGATCGAACATAACAAAGGCCCTTAGTAGAGTATATCAAAGCCCCTTTATCGAGTATAACAAAGTCACCTCATCGAGTATAGCAAAGCCGTCTGATCGAATATGAAAAATCCCCTGTTCGAGTATAACAAAGACCCCTGTTCGAGTATAACAAACTCCCCTGATCGAGCATATAAGGGCCTCTAATCGTGTATAACAAAGCCCCTGATCGAATATAGCAAAGTCCCCTGGTCGAGTTTAACAAAGTCCCCTGATCGAGTATAACAAAGTCCCCTGATCCAGCATAACATAGGCCCCTGTTCGTATATAACAAAGCCCCTCATCGAGTATAACAAAGTCCCCTGATCGAGCATAACAAAGTCCCCTGATCGTGTATAACAAAGCCCCCTGATCGAATATAACAAATTCTCTTGACCGAGTATAACAAAGTCCCCTTATCGAGTATAACATTGTCCGCCTCATCGAGTATAACAATGTCCCCTGATCGAGTATAGCAAACTTCCCTCGTAGAGTTTAACAAAGTCCCCTGATCGAGTATAGCAAAGTCCCTTAATCGAGTATAACAACAACCTTGATTGAGTATAACAAAGTCCCCTCATCGAGTATAACAAAGTCCCTGGATGAGTATAACAAAGAACCCTGATTGAGTATAACAAAAACCCTGATCATGTATAACAAAGTCCCCTGATTGAGCATAACAAAGTCCCCTGATCGTGTATAACAAAGCCCCCTGATCGAATATAACAAATTCCATGGACCGAGCATAACAAAGTCCCCTTATCGAGTATAACATTGTCCGCCTGATCGAGTATAACAATGTCCCCTGATCGAGTATAACAAACTTCCCTCGTCGAGTTTAACAAAGTCCCCTGATCGAGTTTAGCAAAGTCCCTTAATCGAGTATAACAACAACCTTGATTGAGTATAACAAAGGTCCCTGATCGAGTATAACAAAAGTCCCCTGATCGAGTATAACAAAGTCCCCTGATCGAGTATAACAAAGTTCCCGGATCGAGTATAATAAAGCCCACTGATTGAGTATAGCAAATTCCCCTGGTCGAGTATAACAAAGTCCCCTGATCGAGAATAACAAAGTCCCCTGATCGAGAATAACAAAAACCCTGATAGTGTATAACAAAGTCCCCTGATCAAGAATAACAAAGCCCCCTAATCAAGCATAACATTGGCCCCTATTAGAGTATAACAAAGCCCCCTCATCGAGTATAACAAGGTCCTCTGATCGATTATAACAAAAGTCTCCTGATCGAGTATAACAAAGTCCCCTGGTCGAGGATAACAAAGTCCCCTGCTCGAGTATAACAAAGTCCCAATGGTCGAGTATAACAAAGTCCCCTGATCGAGTATAACAAAGGCCCCTGATCGAGTATACCAAAGTTCCCTGATCGAGTATAACAAAGTGCCTTTGTTTGAGCAAAACAAAGTCCCCTCATCGAGAATAACAAAGTAACCTCATCGGGTATAACAAAGTCCCCTGATCGAGTGTGACAAAGTCCCCTCATCGTGTACTCAAAGCCCCCTGATCGTGTATAACAAAGGCCCCTGATCGAGAATAACAAAAGTCCTCTGATCGAGTTTAACAAAGTCCCCTGATTGAGTATAACAAAGCCCCCTGATCGAATATAGAAGAGTCCCCAGGTCGAGTATAACAAAGTCCCCTGATCGAGGATAACATTGTCCCCTGATCGAGCATAACATAGGCCCCTGAACGCGTATAACAAAGGACCCTGATCGAGAATAACAAAGCCCCCTAATCGAGCATAACATAGGCCCCTATTAGAGTATAACAAAGCCCCCTCATCGAATATAACAAAGTCCTCTGATCGAGTATGACAAAAGTCCCCTGATCGAGTATAATAAAGTCCCCTAGTAGAGTATAATAAAGCCCCTGATCGAATATAGCAAAGTCCCCTGGTCGAGTATAACAAAGTCCCCTCATCGAGTATAACAAAGTCCCCTCATCGAGTATAACAGAGGCCCTTGATCGAGGATAAAAAGTCTCCTGATCGAGTATAACAAAGTCCCCTGATCGTGTATAAAAAAGTCCAATGATCGAGTATAATAAAGCCCCCTCATCGAGTATAACAAAAGACCTCTGGTCGAGTATAACAAAGTCCACTGATTAAGTATAACAAAGTCCCCTGGTTGAGTATAACAAAGTCCCCTGATCGGGTATAACAAAGCCCCCTGATAGAGTATGACAAAGTCCCCTGATCGAGTATAAGAAAGCTCCCTAAACGAGTATAGAAAATGTCCCCTGATCGAGTATAACAAAGACCCCTGGTCGAGGATAACAAAGTCTTAGGCTCGTGTATAACAAAGTTCCCTGGTCGAGCATAACAAAGTCTCCTAAACGAGTATAACAAAGTCCCCTGATCGAATATAACAAAGTCCCCTAATCGAGTATAACAAAGTCCCCTCATCGAGTATAACAAAGTCCCCTCTTCGAGTATAGCAAAGTCCCCTGGTCGAGTATAACAAACTTCCCTCGTCGAGTATAACAAAGTCCCCTCATCGAGTATAGCAAAGTCTCTTAATCGAGTACAACAACAACCCTGATTGAGAATAACAAAGTCCCCTCATCGATTGTAACAAAGTCCCCTGGTTGAGTATAACAAAGTGCCCTGACCGAGGATAACAATGTCCCCTGATCGAGTATAGCAAAGTCCCCTTGTCGAGTATAACAAACTTCCCTCGTCGATTATAACAAAATCCTCTGATCGAGTATAGCAAAGTCCCTTGATCGAGTATAACAACAACCTTGATTGAATATGACAAAGTACCCTCATCGAGTATAACAAAGTCCCTGGTTGAGTATAACAAAGTCCCCTGATCGAGGATAGCAAACTTCCCTCGTCGAGTATAACAAAGTCCCCTGATCGAGTATAACAAAGTCCCCTGATCGAGTATAGCAAAGTCCCTTGACCGAGTGTAACAAAATCCCTGATCGAGTATAACATAGGCCATGATCGTGTATAACAAAGCCCGATGATTGAGTATAACAAAGTCCCCCAATCGAGTATAACAAAGTACCCTGTTTGAGTATAACAAAGTCCCCTGATCGAGAATAACAAAGTCCCCTGATCGAGTATAACAAAAACCCTGATCGAGCATAACATAGGCCCCTAGTAGAGTATAACAAAGCCCCCTCATCGAATATAACAAAGTCCTCTGATCGAGTATGACAAAAGTCCCCTGATCGAGAATAGCAAAGTCCCCTGGTCGAGAATAACAAAGTCCCCTGCTCGAGTATAACAAAGGTCCCTGATCGAGTATAGCAAAGTTCCCTGATCGAGTATAACAAAGTCCCTTTGTTTGAGCATAAAAAAGTCCCCTCATCGAGTATAACAAAGTAACCTCAACGAGTAAAACAAAGTCCCCTCATCGAGTATCACAAAGTCCCCTGGTCGAGTATAACAAATCCCCCTGATCGACAATAACAAGGTCCCCTGATCGAGTATAACAAAGGCCCCTGATAGAGTCTATCAAAGGCCCCTCATCGAGTATAACAAAGTCCCCTGATCGAGTATAACAAAGGCCCTTGATCGAGTATAACAAAGTCCCCTGATCGAGCATATGAAGGCCTCTAATCGAGTATAATAAAGCCCCTGATCAAATATAAGCAAAGTCCCCTGGTCGAGTATAACAAAGTCCCCTGATCGACTATAACAAAGTCCCCTGATCGAGTATAACAGAGGCCCTTGAACGAGGATAACAAAGTCTCCTGATTGAGTATAACAAAGTCCCCTGATCGAGAATAAAAAAGTCTAATGATCGAGTATAATAAAGCCGCCTCATCGAGTATAAAAAAAGTCCTCTGGTCGAGTATAACAAAGTCCCCTGACTAAGTATAACAAAGTCCCCTGGTCGAGTATAACAAAGTCCCCTGATCGGGTATAACAAAGTCTCCTGATCGAGTATGACATAGTCCCCTGATCGAGTATAACACAGTCCCCTTATCTAGTATAACAAAGTCTCCTGATTGAGTATAACAAAGCCACCTGATCGAGTATAACAAAATCCCAGGATCGAGTATAACAAAGTCCCCTGAACGAGTATAACAAATGTCCCTGATAGAATCTAACAAAGGCCCTCATCAAGTATAACAAAATCCCCTGATCGAGTATAACAAAGGCCCTTGATCAAGTATTACAAAGGTCCCTGATCGAGCATAAAAAGGCCTCTAATCGAGTATAACAAAGCCCCTCATCGAATATAGCAGATTCCCCTGGTCGAGTTTAACAAAGTCCCCTGATCGAGTATAACAAATTCCCCTAATCGAGTATAAAAAAGTCCAATGATCGAGTATAATAAAGCCCCCTGATCGAGTATAGCAAAAGTCCTCTGGTCGAGTATAACAAAGTCCCCTGCTCGAGTATATCAAAGTACTCTAATCGACTATAACACAGTTCCCTGGTTGAGTATTACAAAGTCCCCTGATCGAGTATAACAAAGTCCCCTGGTCAAGTATAACAAAGTCCCCTGATCGATTATAACAATGGTCCCTGATCGAGAATAACAAAGCCTCCTGATCGAACATAACAAAGGCCCTTAGTAGAGTTTAACAAAGCCCCTTTATCGAGTATAACAAAGTCACCTGAACGAGTATAGCAAGGCCGTCTGATCGAGTATGAAAAATCCCCTGATCGAGTATAACAAAGACCCCTGATCGAGCATAACAAAGTCCCCTGATCGAGTATAACAAAGTAACCTGATCGAGTATAACATATCCCCTGATCGAGCATAACAAAGTCCCCTGATCGAGTATAACATATCCCCTGGTTGAGTATAACAAAGTCTCCTGATCGAGTATAACAAAGGTCCCTGATCGATTATAACAAAATCCCCTGGTCGTGTATAACAAAATCCCCTGATCGAGTATAACAAAGTCCCCTGATCGAGTATAACAAAGTCCTCTGATCGAGTATAACAAAGTCCCCTTATCTAGGATAACAAAGTCCCCTGATTGAGTATAATAAAGCTATCTGATGGAGTATGACAAAATCCCCTGATCGAGTATAACAAAGTCCCTGATTGAGTCGAACAAAGGCCCTTCATCGAGCATATAAAGGCCTCTAATCGAGTATAACAAATCCCCAGATCGAATATAACAAAGACCCCTGGTCGAGTGTAACAAAGTCCCTTGATCGAGTATAACAAAGTCCCCTTGTCAAGTATAACAAAGTCCCCTGGTCAGGTATAACAAAGTCCCATGGTCGAGTATAACAAAGTCCCCTGATCGAGTATAACTAAGTCCATTGTTCGAGTATAACAAAAAATTTGATCAAGTATAACAAAGTCCCCTGATCGAGTATAACAAAGAACCCTGGTCGACGATAAAAAAGTCCCCTGCTCGAGAATAACAAAGTCCCCTGGTCGAGTATAGCAAAGTCCCCTGATCGAGCATAACAAAGGCCCCCGATCGAGTATAACAAAGTTCCCTGGTCCAGTATAACAAAGTCCTCTAATCGAGCATAACATAGGCCACTGATCGTGTATAACAAAGCCCCCTGATCGAGTATAACAAAGTCCCCTCATCGAACATAACAAAGTCCCTTGACCGAGTATAACAAAGTCCCCTGGTCGAGTATAACAAAGTCCCCTGATCGAGTATAGCAATATCCCGTGATCGTGTATGACAAAGTCCCTGGATCGAGTTTTAATAAATCCCCTGATCGAGAATAAAGAAGTCCCTTGATCGAGTATAACATATCCCCTAGTTGAGTATAACAAAGCCACGTCATCGAGTGTAACAAAATCCCCTGATCGAGAATAACAAAGCTCCCTGATCGAGTATAACAAAGGCCCCTCATAGAGTCTAACAAAGGCCCCTCATCGAGAAGAAAAAAGTCCCCTGATCGAGTATAACAAAGGCCCTTGATCGAGTATAAAAAGGCCCTTGAACGAGCACATAAAGGCCTCTAATCGAGTATAATAAAGCCCCTGATCGAATAGCAAAGTCCCCTGGTCGAGTATAACAAAGTCCCCTGATCGAGTATAACAAAGTCCCCTGGTCGAGTATAACAAAGTCCCCTGATCGAGTATAACAAAGGCCCCTGATCGAGTATAACAAAAGTCCCCTGATCGAGTATAACACAGTCCCCTGATCGAGTATAACAAAGTTCCCTGATCGAGTATAATAAAGCCCCTGATCGAGTATAGCAAATTGCCCTGGTCGAGTATAACAAAGTCCCCTGATCGAGGATAACAAAGTCCCCTGATCGAGTATAACAAAAACCCTGATCGTGTATAACAAAGTCCCCTAATCGAGCATAAGATAGGCCCCTGATAGGGTATACCAAAGGCCCATGATCGAGAATAACAAAGCCCCCTAATCGAGCATAACATAGGCCCCTAGTAGAGTATAACAAAGCCCCCTCATCGAGTATAACAAAGTCCTCTGATCGAGTATAAAAAAAGTCCCCTGATCGAGTATAACAAAGTCCCCTGGTCGAGATAACAAAGTCTCCTGCTCGAGTATTACAAAGTCCACCTCGTCGAGTATAACAAAGTCCCCTGATCGAGTATAACAAAGGCCCCTGATCGAGTATAACAAAGTTCCCTGATCGAGTATAACAAAGTCCCTTTGTTTGAGCATAACAAAGTCAGCTCATCGAGTATAACAAAGTAACCTCATCGAGTATAACAAAGTCCCCTCATCGAGTATCACAAAGACCCCTGGTCGAATGTAACAAAGTCCCCTAATCGAGTATAACAAAGCTCCCTCATCGAGTATAACAAAGTCCCCTGATCGAGCATAAGAAATGGCTTCTGGTCGAGTAAAACAAAGTCCTCTGGTCGAGTATAACAAATTCCCCTGGTCGAGTATAACAAAGTACCCTGATCGAGAATAACAAAGTCCCCTGATCGAGTATAACAAAGCCCCCATATCAAGTATAACAAAGTCCCCTAATCGACTATAACATAGTCGCCTGGTCGAGTATAACAAAGGCCCTGATTGAGTATAACAAAGGCCCCTGGTCGAGTATAACAAAGTCCCCTGATCGAGTATAAGAAAGTGCCCTAATCGAGTATAACAAAGTCCCCTGTTCAACTATAACAAAGTCCCCTGATCGAGTATAACAAAGTCCCCTGATCGAGTATAACAAAAACCCTGATCGAGCATAACATAGGCCCCTAGTAGAGTATAACAAAGCCCCCTCATCGAATATAACAAAGTCCTCTGAACGAGTATGACAAAAGTCCCCTGATCGAGTATAACAAAGTCCCCTGGTCGAGAATAACAAAGTCCCCTGCTCGAGTATAACAAAGGTCCCTGATCGAGTATAGCAAAGTTCCCTGATCGAGTATAACAAAGTCCCTTTGTTTGAGCATAAAAAAGTCCCCTGGTCGAGTATAACAAAGTCCCCTGATCGAGTATAACAAAGTCCCCTGATCGAGTATAACAGAGGCCCTTGAACGAGGATAACAAAGTCTCCTGATTGAGTATAACAAATTCCCCTAATCGAGTATAAAAGAGGCCCTTGATCGAGTATAACAAAGTCTCCTGATCGAGTATAACAAAGTCCTCTGATCGAGTATAAAAAAGTCCAATGATCGAGTATAATAAAGCCCCCTGATCGAGTATAGCAAAAGTCCTCTGGTCGAGTATAACAAAGTCCCCTGCTCGAGTATAACAAAGTACTCTAATCGACTATAACACAGTTCCCTGGTTGAGTATTACAAAGTCCCCTGATCGAGTATAACAAAGACCCCTGGTCGAGGATAAAAAAGTCCCCTGCTCGA
This sequence comes from Homarus gammarus, assembly GCA_958450375.1. Lineage (NCBI taxonomy): Eukaryota > Metazoa > Arthropoda > Malacostraca > Decapoda > Nephropidae > Homarus > Homarus gammarus. The sequence continues at coordinate 1,075,294 of CAUDMG010003396.1, forward strand.
GAATAACAAAGTCCCCTGGACGAGTATAGCAAAGTCCCTGATCGAGTATAACAAAGGCCCCCGATCGAGTATAACAAAGTTCCCTGGTCCAGTATAACAAAGTCCTCTAATCGAGCATAACATAGGCCACTGATCGTGTATAACAAAGCCCCCTGATCGAGTATAACAAACTCCCCTCATCGAACATAACAAAGTCCCTTGACCGAGTATAACAAAGTCCCCTGGTCGAGTATAACAAAGTCCCCTGATCGAGCATAGCAATATCCCGTGATCGTGTATGACAAAGTCCCTGGATCGAGTTTTAATAAATCCCCTGATCGAGAATAAAAAAGTCCCTTGATCGAGTATAACATATCCCCTAGTTGAGTATAACAAAGCCACGTCATCGAGTGTAACAAAATCCCCTGATCGAGAATAACAAAGTTCCCTGATCGAGTATAACAAAGGCCCCTCATAGAGTCTAACAAAGGCCCCTCATCGAGAAGAAAAAAGTCCCCTGATCGAGAATAACAAAGGCCCTTGATCGAGTATAACAAAGGCCCTTGAACGAGCATATAAAGGCCTCTAATCGAGTATAATAAAGCCCCTGATCGAATAGCAAAGTCCCCTGGTCGAGTATAACAAAGTCCCCTGATCGAGTATAACAAAGTCCCCTGGTCGAGTATAACAAAGTCCCCTGATCGAGTATAACAAAGGCCCCTGATCGAGTATAACAAAAGTCCCCTGATCGAGTATAACACAGTCCCCTGATCGAGTATAACAAAGTTCCCAGATCGAGTATAATAAAGCCCCCTGATAGAGTATAGCAAATTGCCCTGGTCGAGTATAACAAAGTCCCCTGATCGAGGATAACAAAGTCCCCTGATCGAGTTTAACAAAAACCCTGATCGAGCATAACATAGGCCCCTAGTAGAGTATAACAAAGCCCCCTCATCCAATATAACAAAGTCCTCTGATCGAGTATGACAAAAGTCCCCTGATCGAGTAAAACAAAGTCCACTGGTCGAGAATAACAAAGTCCTCTGCTCGAGTATAACAAAGGTCCCTGATCGAGTATAGCAAAGTTCCCTGATCGAGTATAACAAAGTCCCTTTGTTTGAGCATAAAAAAGTCCCCTCATCGAGTATAACAAATTCCCCTGGTCGAGTATAACAAATCCCCCTGATCGACAATAACAAGGTCCCCTGATCGAGAATAACAAAGGCCCCTGATAGAGTCTATCAAAGGCCCCTCATCGAGTATAACAAAGTCCCCTGATCGAGTATAACAAAGGCCCTTGATCGAGTATAACAAAGTCCCCTGATCGAGCATATAAAGTCCTCTAATCGAGTATAATAAAGCCCCTGATCGAATATAAGCAAAGTCCCCTGGTCGAGTATAACAAAGTCCCCTGATCGAGTATAACAAAGTCCCCTGATCGAGTATAACAGAGGCCCTTGAACGAGGATAACAAAGTCTCCTGATCGAGTATAACAAAGTCCCCTGATCGAGTATAAAAAAGTCTAATGATCGAGTATAATAAAGCCGCCTCATCGAGTATAACAAAAGTCCTCTGGTCGAGTATAACAAAGTCCCCTGACTAAGTATAACAAAGTCCCCTGGTCGAGCATAACAAAGTCCCCTGATCGGGTATAACAAAGTCTCCTGATCGAGTATGACAAAGTCCCCTCATCGAGTATAACACAGTCCCCTTATCTACTATAACAAAGTCTCCTGATTGAGTATGACAAATCCACCTGATCGAGTATAACAAAATCCCAGGATCGAGTATAACAAAGTCCCCTGAACGAGTATAACAAATGTCCCTTACTTACAAAGGCCCTCATCAAGTATAACAAAATCCCCTGATCGAGTATAACAAAGGCCCTTGATCAAGTATTACAAAGGCCCCTGATCGAGCATAAAAAGGCCTCTAATCGAGTAAAACAAAGCCCCTCATCGAATATAGCAGATTCCCCTGGTCGAGTTTAACAAAGTCCCCTGATCGAGAATAACAAAGTCCCCTAATCGAGTATAAAAGAGGCCCTTGATCGAGTATAACAAAGTCTCCTGATCGAGTATCACAAAGTCCTCTGATCGAGTATAAAAAAGTCCAATGATCGAGTATAATAAAGCCCCCTGATCGAGTATAGCAAAAGTCCTCTGGTCGAGTATAACAAAGTCCCCTGCTCGAGTATAACAAAGTACTCTAATCGACTATAACACAGTTCCCTGGTTGAGTATTACAAAGTCCCCTGATCGAGTATAACAAAGTCCCCTGGTCAAGTATAGCAAAGTCCCCTGATCGATTATAACAATGGTCCCGGATCGAGAATAACAAAGCCTCCTGATCGAACATAACAAAGGCCCTTAGTAGAGTTTAACAAAGCCCCTTTATCGAGTATAACAAAGTCACCTGATCGAGTATAGCAAAGCCGTCTGATCGAGTATGAAAAATCCCCTGAGCGAGTATAACAAAGACCCCTGATCGAGCATAACAAAGTCCCCTGATCGAGTATAACAAAGTAACCTGATCGAGTATAACATATCCCCTGATCGAGTATAACAAAGTCCTCTGATCGAGTATAACAAAGGTCCCTGATCGATTATAACAAAATCCACTGGTCGTGTATAACAAAATCCCCTGATCCAGTATAACAAAGTCCCCTTATCTAGGATAACAAAGTCCCCTGAATGAGTATAATAAAGCTATCTGATCGAGTATGACAAAATCCCCTGATCGAGTATAACAAAGTCCCCTGATCGAGTATAGCAAAGTCCCTGATTGAGTCGAACAAAGGCTCTTCATCGAGCATATAAAGGCCTCTAATCGAGTATAACAAATCCCCAGATCGAATATAACAAAGACCCCTGGTCGAGTGTAACAAAGTCCCTTGATCGAGTATAACAAAGTCCCCTTGTCGAGTATGACAAAGTCCCCTGGTCAGGTATAACAAAGTCCCATGGTCGAGTATAACAAAGTCCCCTGATCGAGTATAACTAAGTCCATTGTTCGAGTATAACAAAAAATTTGATCAAGTATAACAAAGTCCCCTGATCGAGTATAACAAAGACCCCTGGTCGAGGATAAAAATGTCCCCTGCTCGAGAATAACAAAGTCCCCTGGTCGAGTATAGCAAAGTCCCCTGATCGAGTATAACAAAGGCCCCTGATCGAGTATAACAAAGTTCCCTGGTCGAGTATAACAAAGTCCCCTAATCGAGCATAACATAGGCCACTGATCGTGTATAACAAAGCCCCCTGATCGAGTATAACAAAGTCCCCTGATCGAACATAACAAAGTCCCTTGACCGAGTATAACAAAGTCCCCTGATCGAGTATAGCAATATCCCGTGATCGTGTATGACAAAGTCCCTGGATCGAGTTTTAATAAATCCCCTGATCGAGAATAAAAAAGTCCCTTCATCGAGTATAACATATCCCCTGGTTGAGTATAGCAAAGCCACTTTATCGAGTATAACACAATCCCCTGATCGAGAATAACAAAGTTCCCTGATCGAGTATAACAAAGGCCCCTCATAGAGTCTAACAAAGGCCCCTCATCGAGAAGAAAAAAGTCCCCTGATCGAGTATAACAAAGGCCCTTGATCGAGTATAACAAAGTCCCCTGATCGAGTATAACAGAGGCCCTTGAACGAGCATATAAAGGCCTCTAATCGAGTAAAATAAAGCCCCTGATCGAATAGCAAAGTCCCCTGGTCGAGTATAACAAAGTCCCCTGATCGAGTATAACAAAGTCCCCTGATCGAGTATAACAGAGGCCCTTGATCGAGGATAACAAAGTCTCCTGATCAAGTATAACAAAGTCCCCTGATCGAGTATAAAATAGTCTAATGATCGAGTATCATAAAGCCCCCTCATCGAGTATAACAAAAGTCCTCTGGTCGAGTATAACAAAGTCCCCTGATTAAGTATAACAAAGTCCCCTGGTCGCGTATAACAAAGTCCCCTGATCGAGTATAACAAAGGCCCCTGATCGAGTATAAAAAAAGTCCCCTGATCGAGTATAACAAAGTCCCCTGATCGAGTATAACAAAGTTCCCTGATCGAGTATAATAAAGCCCCCTGATCGAGTATAGCAAAATGCCCTGGTCGAGTATAACAAAGTCCCCTGATCGAGGATTACAAAGTCCCCTGATCGAGTATAACAAAAACCCTGATCGTGTATAACAAAGTCCCCTAATCGAGCATAACACAGGCCCCTGATAGTGTAAACCAAAGGCCCATGATCGAGAATAACAAAGCCCCCTAATCGAGCATAACATAGGCCCCTAGTAGAGTATAACAAAGCCCCCTCATCGAGTATAACAAAGTCCTCTGATCGAGTATAACAAAAGTCCCCTGATCGAGTATAACAAAGTCCCCTGGTCGAGGATAACAAAGTCTCCTGCTCGAGTATTACAAAGTCCACCTGGTCGAGTATAACAAAGTCCCCTGATCGAGTATAACAAAGGCCCCTGATCGAGTATAGCAAAGTTCCCTGATCGAGTATAACAAAGTCCCTTTGTTTGAGCATAACAAAGTCCCCTCATCGAGTATAACAAAGTAACCTCATCGAGTATAACAAAGTCCCCTCATCGAGTATCACAAAGACCCCTGGTCGAATATAACAAAGTCCCCTGATCGAGTATAACAAAGTCCCCTGATCGAGCATAAGAAAAGGCTTCTGGTCGTGTAAAACAAAGTTCTCTGGTCGAGAATAACAAATTCCCCTGGTCGAGTATAACAAAGTACCCTGATCGAGTATAACAAAGTCCCCTGATCGAGTATAGCAAAGCCCCCATATCAAGTATAACAAAGTCCCCTGATCGACTATAACATAGTCGCCTGGTCGAGTATAACAAAGGCCCTGATTGAGTATAACAAAGGACCCTGGTCGAGTATAACAAAGTCCCCTGATCGAGTATAAGAAAGTGCCCTAATCGAGTATAACAAAGTCCCCTGTTCAACTATAACAAAGTCTCCTACTCGAGTATAACAAAGTCCCCTGATCGAGTATAGCAAAGTCCCTTGATCGAGTATATCAAAAACCCTGATGGATTATAACATAGGCCCCTGATCGTGTATAACAAAGCCCGATGATCGAGAATAACAAAGTCCCCTGATTGAGTATAACAAAGTCCCCTGGTTGAGTATAACAAAGTCCCCTGATCGAGTATAACAAAGACCCCTGATCGAGTATAACAAAGTCCCTTGATCGAGCATAACAAAGTACCCTCATCGAGTATAACAAAGTCTCCTAATCGAGTATAACAAAGTCCCCTGATCGAATATAACAAAAACCCTGGTCGAGTATAGCAAAGTCCCTTGATCGAGCATAATATAGGCCCGTAATCGTGTATAACAAAGCCCACTGATCGTGTATAACAAAGCCCCCTGATCGAGTATAACAAAGTCCTCTGATCGAATATAACAAAGTCCCCTGATCGAGTATAACAAAGTCCCCTTATCGAGTAAAACAAAGTTTCCTGATCGACTATAACAAAGTCAGCTAAGCGAGTATAACAAAGTCCCCTGGTGGAGTATAACAAAGACCCCTGGTGGACTATAACAAAATCCCCTGGTCCAGTATAACAAACTCCCCTCATCGATGATAACAAAGTCCCTTGATCGAGTGCAACAAAGACCCCTGATTAAATGTAAAAAAGTCCCCTGATCGAGCATAACATAGGCCCCTGATCGTGTATAACAAAGTCCTCTGATCGAGTATAACGAAAGTCCCCTGATCGAGTATAACAATGTCCCCTGGTCGAGGATAACAAAGTCCCCTGCTCGAGTATAACAAAGTCCCCCTAGTGGACTATAACAAAGTCCCCTGATCAAGTATAACAAAGTCACCTGATCGAGTACAACGAAGCCCCCTCATCCGGTTTAACAAAGTCTCTTGATCGACTATAACAAAGTCCCCGGGTCGAGTATAACAAAGGCCCCTGGTCGAGTTTAACAAAGTCCCCTGATCGAGTATAACAAAGTCCACTAAGCGAGTATAACAAAGTCCCCTGAACGACTAAAACAAAGTCTCCTGATCGAGTATAACAATGTCCTCTGGTGGAGTATAACAAAGGCCCCTGGTGGACTATAAAAAGCCCCCTGTTCCAGTATAAGATAGTCCCCTCATCGATTATAATAAAGTCCGCTGATCGAATATAAGAAAGCCCCATAATCGAGTATATCAAAGGTCCCTGATCGAGTATAACAAAGTCCTCTCATCGAGTATAACAAAGTCCTTTGGTCGAGTATAAACAAAGTCCCCTGATCGAGTATAACAAAGGCCCCTAATCGAGTATAGAAAAAGTCCCCTGCTCGAGTATAACAAAGACCCCTGGTCGAGGATACCAAATTCTTATGCTCGAGTATAACAAAGTCCCCTGGTAGAGTATAACAAAGTACCCTAATCGAGTATAACAAAGGCCCCTAATCGATCATAACAAAGTCCCTTGATCGAGTATAACAGAGTCCCCTGATCGAGTAAAACAAAGTTCCCTGGTTGAGTATAACAGTGTCTCCTAATCGAGTATAACAAAGTCCCCTGATCGAGTATAACAAAGTACCCTTATCGAGTAAAACATTGTCCGTCTGATCGAGTATAACAAAGTCCCCTGTTCGAGCATAACAAAGTCCCCTGATCGAGTATAACAAATTTCCTTGATCGAGTATAACAAAGCCCCCTGATCGAGTATAGCAAAGTCCCATGGTCGAGTATAGCAAACTTCCCTCGTCGAGTATAACAAAGTCCCCTGATCGAGTATAGCAAAGTCCCTTGACCGAGTGTAACAAAAACCGTGATCGAGTATAACATAGGCCATGATCGTGTATAACAAAGCCCGATGATTGAGTATAATAAAGTCCCCCAATCGAGTATAACAAAGTACCCTGTTTGAGTATAACAAAGTCCCCTAATCGAGTATAACAAAGTCCCCTGATCGAGTATAACAAAAACCCTGATCGAGTATAACAAAATCCCCTGATCGAGCATGACATACGCCCCTAATCGTGTATAACAAAGCCACCTGATCGAGTATAACAAAGTTCCCTAATCGAATATAACAAAGTCCCTCGACCGACGATAACAAAGTCCCCTTATCGAGTAAAACATTGTCTGCCTGATGGAGTATAACAAAGTCCTCTGATCGAGTATAACAAAAGTCCCCTGATCGAGTATAACAATTTCCCCTAGTGGAGTATAACAAAGCCTCCTGATGGAGTAGAACAAAGTCCCCTAATCGAATATAACAAAGCCCCCTTATCGAGTATAGAAAATGTCCCCTGATCGAGTATAACAAAGACCCCAGGTCGAGGATAACAAAGTCTTATGCTCGTGTATAACAAAGTTCCCTGGTCGAGCATAACAAAGTCTCCTAATCGAGTATAACAAAGTCCCCTGATCGAGTAAAACAAATACCCTGATCAAGTATAACAGAGTCCCCTGATCCAGCATAACATAGGCCCCTGATCGTGTATAACAAAGCCCCCTGATCGAGTATAACAAATTGCCTGATCGAATATAAGAAAGTCCCCTTATCGAGTAAAACATTGTCCGCCTGATCGAGTATAACAAAGTCCCCTGATCGAGTATAACAAAAGTCCCCTGATCGAGTATAACAAAGTCCCTTGATCGAGTATAACAAAGTCCCCTAATCGAGTATAGCAAAGTCCTCTGGTCGAGTATAACAAACTTCCCTCGTCGAGTATAACAACAACCCTGATTGAGTATAACAAAGTCCCCTCATCGAGTGTAACAAAGTCCCCTGTTGAGTATAACAAAGTGCCCTGATCGAGGATAACAAAGTAACCCTGATCGAGGCTAACAAAGTCACCATGATCGAGTATAACAAAAACCCTGATCGTGTATAACAAAGTCCCCTCATCGAGCATAACATAGTCCCCTGATCGTGTATAACAAAGCCCCCTGATCGTGTATTACAAAGTCCCCAGCTTAAGCACAACAAAGTCCCCTGATCGAGTATAACAAAGTCCCCTGATCGAGTCTAGCAAAGTCCCCTCGTCGAGTATAACAAACTTCCCTCGTCGAGTATAACAAAATCCTCTGATCGAGTATAGCAAAGTCCCTTGATCGAGAATAAAAACAACCTTGATTGAGTATAACAAAGTCCCCTCATCGTGTATAACAAAGTCCCTGGTTGAATATAACAAAGTCCCCTGATGGAGGATAACAAAGTCCCCTGATCGAGTATAACATAGGCCCTTCATCGTGTATAACAAAGCCCCCTTTTCGTGTATAACAAAGGCCCCTGATCGAGAATAACAAAAGTCCTCTGATCGAGCATAACAAAGTCCCCTGATGGAGTATAACAAAGTTCCCTGATCGAGGATAACAAAGTCCCCTGATCGAGTATAACAAAAACTCTGATCGTGTATAACAAAGTGCCCTGATCGAGCATAACATAGGCCCATGATCCTGTATAACAAAGGACCCTGATCGAGAACAACAAAGACCCCTAATCAAGCATAACATAGGCCCCTAGTAGAGTATAACAAATCTCCCTCATCGAATATAACAAGGTCCTCTGATCGAGTATGACAAAAGTCCCCTGATTGAGTATAACAAAGTCCCCTGATCGAGTATAACAAACCCCCCTGATCGTGTATAACAAAGTCCCCTGATCGAGTATAACAAAGTCCCTTGATCGAGCATAACAAAGTCCTCTCATCGAGTATAACAAAGTCTCCTAATCGAGTATAACAAAGTCCCCTGATCGAATATAACAAAAACCCTTGTCGTGTATAACAAAGTCCCTTGATCGAGCATAATATAGTCCCGTAATCGTGTATAACAAAGCCCACTGATCGTGTTTAACAAAGCCCCCTGATCGAGTATAACAAAGTCCCCTGATCGAATATAACAAAGTCCCTTGACTGGGTATAACAAAGTCCCCTTATCGAGTATAACATTGAACGCCAGATCGAGTATAACAAAGTACTCTGATCGAGTATAACAAAGTCCCCTGATCAAGTATAACAAAGTCACCTAATCGAGTAAAAGAAAGTTTCCTGATCGACTATACCAAAGACAGCTGAGCGAGTATAACAAAGTCCCCTGGTGGAGTATAACAAAGACCCCTGGTGGACTATAACAAAACCCCCTGGTCCAGTATAACAAACTCCCCTCATCGATGATAACAAAGTCCCTTGATCGATTGCAACAAAGACCCCTGATTAAACATAAAAAAGTCCCCTGATCGAGCATAACATAGGCCCCTGATCGTGTATAACAAAGTCCTCTGATCGAGTATAACGAAAGTCCCCTGATCGAGCATAACAAAGTCCCCTGGTCGAGGAAAACAAACTCCCCTGCTCGAGTATAACAAAGTCCCCCTGGTGGACTATAACAAAGTCCCCTGATCGAGTATAACAAAGTCACCTGATCGAGTACAACGAAGCCCCCTCATCCGGTTTAACAAAGTCTCTTGATCGACTATAACGAAGTTTCCGGGTCGAGTATAACAAAGGCCCCTGATTGAGTATAACAAAGGCCCATGGTCGAGTATAACATAGTCCCCTGATCGAGTATAACAAAGTCCCCTAATCGAGTATAACAAAGTCCTCTAATCGAGTATAGCAAAGTCCTCTGGTCTAGTATAACAAACTTCCCTCGTCGAGTATAACAACAACCCTGATTGGGTATAACAAAGTCCCATCATCGAGTGTAACAAAGTCCCCTGGTTGAGTATAACAAAGTGCCCTGATCGAGGATAACAAAGTCACCCTGATCGAGGATAACAAAGTCACCCTGATCGAATATAACAAAAACCCTGATCGTGTATAACAAAGTCCCCTGATCGAGCATAACATAGTCCCCTGATCATGTATAACAAAGCCCCCTGATCGTGTATTACAAAGTCCCCAGCTTAAGCATAACAAAGTCCCCTGATCGAGTATAACAAAGTCCCCTGATCGAGTATAGCAAAGTCCCCTCGTCGAGTATAACAAACTTCCCTCGTCGAGTATAACAAAATCCTCTGATCGAGTATAGCAAAGTCCCTTGATCGAGTATAACATCAACCTTGATTGAGTATAACAAAGTCCCCTCATCGAGTATAACAGTGTCCCTGGTTGATTATAACAAAGTCCACTGATGGAGGATAACAAAGTTCCCTGATCGAGTATAACATAGGCCCCTCATCGTGTATAACAAAGCCCCCTGATCGTGTACAACAAAGGCCCCTCATCGAGAATAACAAAAGTCCTCTGATTGAGTATAACAAAGTCCCCTGATCGAGTATAACAAAGTTCACTGATCGAGTATAACAAAGCCCCCTGATCGAGTATAGCAAAGTCCCCTGGTCGAGTACAACAAAGTCCTCTGATCGAGGATAACAAAGTCCCCTGATCGAGTATAACAAAGGCCCCTGATCGAGTATAACAAAGGTCCCTAATCGAGTATAACAAAGTTCCCTGATCCAGTATAACAAAGTTCCCTAATCGAGTATAACAAAGGTCCCCTGATCGAGTATTACAAAGACCCCTGATCGAGCATAACAAAGTCCCTAATCGAGTATACCAAAGTCCCCTGGTCGGGTATAACAAAGTTCCATGGTCAAGTATAACAAAGCCCCGTGATCCAATATAACAAAATCCCCTGATCGAGTATAACAAAAGCCCCTGATAGAGTCTAACAAAGGCCCCTTATCGAGTATAACAAAGTCCAGTGATCGAGTGTAACAAAGGCCATTGATCGAGTATAACAAAGGCCCCTGATCGAGTATAACAAAGGTCCCTAATCGAGTATAACAAAGTTCCCTGATCCAGTATAACAAAGTTCCCTAATCGAGTATAACAAAGGTCCCCTGATCGAGTATTACAAAGACCCCTGATCGAGCATAACAAAGTCCCTAATCGAGTATACCAAAGTCCCCTGATCGAGCATAGAAACGTCCCATGATCGAGTTTAACAAAGTCACCTGATCGAGTATAACATATCTCCTGATCGAGTATAACAAAGTCCAAGGCTGAGTATATAAAAGACCCCTGATCGAGTATAACAAAGTCCCCTGGTCGAGTTTAACAAAGTCCCTTCATCGAGTATGACAAAAGTCCCTTTGTCGAGTATAACTAAGTCCCCTGATCGAGTATAACAAACCCCCCGAATCAAGTATAGAAAAAATTCCCTGATCGAGTATAACAAAGTCCCCTGGTCGAGTTTAACAAAGTCCCCTGATCGAGTATAACAAAGGCCCTTGTTCGAGTATAACAAATTTCTCTGATCGAATACAACAAAGTTCCCTGATCGAGTATTACAAAGTACCTTGATCGAGCCTAACAAATTCCCCTGATCGAGTATAACAAAGTCTGTTAATCGAGTATAACAAAGGCCCTTAATCGAGTATAACAAAGTTCCCTGATCGAGTATAAAAAAGTTCCCTAATCGAGTATAACAAAGCCCCTTGATCGAGTATAACGGAGGCCCTTGATCGAGTATAAAAAAGTCTCATCATCAAATATAACAAAACCCTCTGCTCGAGTATAACAAAGTCCCCTGAACGAGTATAACAAAGTCCCCTTGTCGAGTATAACAAAGTCCCCTGGTCGGGTATAACAAAATCCCATGTTCGAGTATAGCAAAGCCCCCTCATCTAATATAACAATATCCCCTGATCGGGTATAACAGAGTCAACTGATCGATCTAACAAAGGCCCCCTCATCGAGTATAACAATGTCACCTCATCGAGTATAACAAAAGTCCCCTTGTCGAGTATAACAAAGTCCCCTGATCGAGTATAACAGAGTCCTCTGATCGAGAACAACAACGTCCCCTTGTCGAGTATAAGAAAGCCCCCTGATCAAATATAACAAAATCCCCTGATCGGGTATAACAAAGGCCCCTGATAGAAATCTAACAAAGGCCCCTCATCGAGTATAAGAAAGTCCAGTGATCGAGTATAACAAAGGCCCTTGATCGTGTATAACAAAGGCCCCTGATTGAGCATATAAAGGCCTCTTATCGGGTATAACAAAGCCCCTGATCGAATATAACAAAGTCCCCTGGTCGAGTATAACAAAGTCCCCTGATCAAGTATAGCAAAGTCCCTTGACCGAGTATAACAAAGTCCCCTGGTCGAGTATAGCAAAGTCCCCTGATCGAGTATAACCAAGGCCCTTAATCGAGTATAACAAATTTCTTTGATCGAGCATAACTTAGTTCCCTGATTGAGTATAACAAAGTCCCCTGATCGAGTATAACAAAAGCCCCTAATCGATTATAACAAAGTTCCCTGATCGAGTATAACAAAGTTCCCTAATCGAGCATAACAAAGGCCATTCATCGAGTATAACAAAGTCCCCTCATCGAGTATAACAAAATTCCCCTTATCGAGTATAACAAAGTCCCCTGATCGAGTATAACAGAGCCCCCTGATCGAGTATAACAAAACCCCCTAATCGAGTATAGAAAAAATCCCCTGATCGAGTATAACAAAGTCCCCTGGTCGAGTTTAAAAAAGTCACCTGATAGAGTATAACAAAGGCCCTTGACCAAGTATAACAAAGTCCCCTGATCGAGTATAACAAAGTCCCTTGCTCGAGTATTATTAAGTACCCTGATCGAGTATAACAAAGTCCCCTGCTCGAGTATAACAAAGTCCCAAGATCGAGTATAACAAAGTTCCCTGATCGAGTATAACAAAGTCCCGTGATCGAGTATAACAAAGTTACCTGGTCGAGTATAACAAAGTCCTTTGATCGAGCATTATTAAGTCCCCTGATCGAGAATAAAAAAGTCCCCTGATCGAGTATACCAAAGCCCCCTCATCGAGTATAACAAAGGTCCCTCATCGAGTATAACAAAGTCCCCTGGACGTGTAAAATTCCCTTGATCGAGTATAACAAAGTCTCTTGATCGAGTATAACAAAGTCCCCTGATCGATTATAACAAAGTCGCCTCATCTAGTATAACAAAGTCCCCTGATCGAGTATAACAAAGACCCCTGGTCAAGGATAACAAAGTCCCTTGCTCGAGAATAACTAAGTCCCCTGGTCGAGTATAACAAAGTCCCTTGATCGAGTATAAGAAAGGCCCCTGATCGAGTATAACAAAGACCCCTGATCGAGCATAAAAAAGTCCCCAGATCGAGTATACCAAAGTCCCCTGATCGAGCATGACAAAGACCCCTGGTCGAGTATAACAAAGTCCCCCAATCGAGTATTACAAAGTCCCTTGATTGAGTTAGAAAAATCCCCCGATCGAATGTAACAAAGACCCCTGATCGAGAATAACATATCCCCTCATCGAGTATAACAAAGTCCTGTGATCGAGTGTAACATATCCCCTGGTCGAGTATAACAAAGTTCCCTGGTCGAGTATAACAAAGTATCTTGACCGAGCATAACAAAGTCCCCTGACCGAGTATAACGAAGTCCCCTGATCGAGTATAACAAAGACCCCTAATCGAGTATAACAAAGACCCCTAATCGAGTATAACAAAGTTCCCTGATCGAGTATAACAAAGTTCCCTAATCGAGTATAACAAAGTCCCCTGATCAAATATAACAAAGTCCCGTAATCGAGTGTATCTAAGGCCCCTGATCGAGCATATGAAGGCCTCTAATCGAGTATAACAAAGTCCCTGATCGAATATAGGAAAGTCCCCTGGTTGAGTATAACAAAGTCCTATGATCGAGTATAACAAAGTCCCTTGATCGATTATAACAGAGGCCCTTGATCGAGTATAATAAAGTCTCCTGATCGAGTATGACAAAGTCCCCTGATCGAGTATAAGAAAGTCCCCTGATCGAGTATAAAAAAGTCCAATGATCGAGTATTATAAATCCCCCTCATCGAGTATAACAAAAGTCATCTGGTCGAGTATAACAAAGTCCCCTGATCGGGTATAACAAAGTCCCCTGATCGAGTATTACACAGTCCCCTCATCGAGTATAACAAAGTCCCCTTATGTAGTATAACAAAGTATCCTGATTGAGTATAAGAAAGCCACCGGATCGAGTATAACAAACTCCCAGGATCGAGTTTAACAAAGCCCTTGATCGAGAAAAAGAAAGCCCCCTAATCGAGTAAAGAAAAAATCCCTTGATCGAGTATAACAAAGACCCCTGGTCGAGAATAACAGTCCCCTGGTCGAGTATAACAAAGTCTCCTGGTCGAGTATAACAAAGTCCCCTGATCGAGAATAACAAAGTCCCTTGATCGAGTAATTTAAGTTCCCTGATCGAGAATAAAAAAGTCCCTGATTGAGTATAGTAAAGCCCCCTGATCGAGTATAAAAAGGTCCCTGATCGATTATTACAAAGTCCCTTGGTCGAGTATAACAAAGTCCCCTGATCGAGTTTAAGAAAGTCCCTTGATCGAGTATAACAGAAACCCTTGATCGAGTATAACAAAGTCCCCTGATCGATTATAACAAAACCCTCTGATCGATTATACAAAGTCCCCTGATCGAGTATAACAAAGTCCCCTTGTCGAGTATAACAAAGTCCCCTGGTCGGGTATAACAAAGTTCCATGATCAAGTATAACAAAGCCCCCTGATCAAATATAACAAAATCCTCTGATCGAGTATAACAAGGGCCCCTGATAGAGTCTAACAAAGGCCCCTCATTGAGTATAACAAAGTCCAGTGATCGAGTATAACAAAGGCCCTTGATCGAGAATAACAAAGGCCCCTGATCGAGCATATAAAGGGCTCTAATCGAGTATAACAAAGCCCCTAATCGAATATAACAAAATCCCCTGATCGAGTATAACAAAGACCCCAGATAGAGTCTAACAAAGGCCCCTCATCGAGTATAACAAAGTCCAGCGATCGAGTATAACAAAGTCCCCTGGTCGAGTATAACAAAGACCCCTCTTCGAGTATAACAAAGTATATTGATCGAGCATAACAAAGTCCCCTGATCGAATATAACAAAGTCCCCTGATCGAGTATAACAAACGCCCCTAATCGAGTATAACAAGGTTCCCTGATCCAGTATAACAAAGTTCCCTAATCGAGAATACCAAAGTCCCCTGATCGAGTATAACAAAGGTCCCCTGATCGAGTATTACAAAGACCCCTGATCGAGCATAACAAAGTCCCCTGATCGAGTATACCAAAGTCCCCTCATCGAGCATAACAAAGTCCCCTGATCGAGAATAACAAAGTCACCTGATCGAGTATAACATATCTCCTGATCGAGTATAAAAAAGTCCAAGGATGAGTATATAAAAGACCCCTGATCGAGTATAACAAAGTCCCCTGGTCGAGTTTAACAAAGTCCCCTGATCGAGTATAAGAAAGGCCCTTAATCGAATATAACAAATTTCTTTGATCGAGTATAACAAAGTTCCCTGATCCAGTATAACAAAGTCCCCTGATCGAGTATAACAAAGGCCCCTAATCGAGTATAACAAAGTTCCCTGATCGAGTATAACAAAGTTTCCTAATCGAGTATAACAAAGTCCCTTGATCGAGTATAACAGAGGCCCTTGATCGAGTATAACAAAGTCCCCTCGTCGAGTATAACAAAAGTCCCCTTGTCTTGTATAACTAAGTCCCCTGGTTGAGTATAACAGAGCCCCCTGATCGAGAATGAGAAACCCCCCTAATCAAGTATAGAAAAAATTCCCTGATCGAGTATAACAAAGTCCCCTGGTCGAGATTAACAAAGTCCCCTGATCGAGCATAACAAAGGCCCTTAATCGAGTATAACAAATTTCTCCGATCAAGTATAACAAAGTCCCTTGACCGAGTATAACAAAGTCCAGTGATCGAGTATAACAAAGTCCCTTGATCGAGTATTATTAAGTCCCAAGATCGAGGATAACAAAGTCCCCTGCTCGAGTATAACAAAGTCCCTTGGTCGAGTATAGCAAAGTCCCCTGATCGAGTATAACCAAGGCCCTTAATCGAGTATAACAAACTTCTTTGATCGAGTATAACTAAGTTCCCTGATCGAGTATAAAAAAGTCCCCTGATCGAGTATAACAAAGTCCCCTGATCAGGTATAACAAAGTCCCTTGACCGAGTATAACAAAGTCCAGTGATCGAGTATAAAAAAGTCCATTGATCAAGTATTATTAAGTCCCAAGATCGAGTATAACAAAGTCCCCTCATCGAGTATAACAAAGTCCCCTGGTCGAGCATAGCAAAGTCCCCTGATCAAGTATAACCAAGGCCCTTAATCGAGTATAACAAATTTCCCTAAACGAGTACAACAAAGGCCACTCATCGAGTACAACAAAGTCCCCTCATCGAGTTTAACAAAATTCCTCTTATCGAGTATAGCAAAGTCCCCTGATCGATTATAACAGAGCCCCTAATCGAGTATAACAAAACCCCCTAATCGAGTATAGAAAAAATCCCCTGATCGAGTATAACAAAGTCCCCTGGTCGAGTTTAAAAAAGTCCCCTGATAGAGTATAACAAAGGCCCTTGACCGAGTATAACAAAGTCCCCTGATCGAGTATAACAAAGTCCCTTTATCGAGTATTATTAAGTCCTCTGATCGAGTATAACAAAGTCCCCTGCTCGAGTATAACAAAGTCCCCTGATCGAGTATAACAAAGTTTCCTGATCGAGTATAACAAAGTCCCGTGATCGAGTATAACAAAGTTACCTGGTCGAGTATAACAAAGTCCGTTGATCGAGCATTATTAAGTCCCCTGATCGAGAATAAAAAAGTCCCCTGATCGAGTATACCAAAGCTCCATCATCGAGTATAACAAAGTCCCTTGGTCGAGTTTAAAAAAGTCCCCTGATGGAGTATAACAAAGGCCCTTGACCGAGTATAACAAAGTCCCCTGATCGAGTATAACAAAGTCCCTTGATCGAGTATTATTAAGTCCTCTGATCGAGTATAACAAAGTCCCCTTCTCGAGTATAACACAGTCCCCTGGTCGAGTATAACAAATTCCCTTGATCGAGTATAACAAAGTCCCTTGATCGAGTATATCAAAGTCCCCTGATCGAGTATAACAAAGTCCCATCATCTAGTATAACAAAGTCCCCTGGTCGAGTATAAGAAAGCCCCATGATCGAGTATAACAAAGTCCCCTAATCGAGTATAACAAAGCCCCCTCATCGAGTATAACAAAGTCCCCTGATCGAGTATAACAAAGGCCCCTGATAGAGTCTATCAAAGGCCCCTCATCGAGTATAACAAAGTCTCCTGATCGAGTATTAGAAAGGCCCTTGATCGAGTATAAAAAAGGCCCCTCATCGAGCATATAAAGTCCCCTAGTCGAGTATAAACAAGTCCCTTGATCGATTGCAACAAAGTCCCCTTGTCGAGTATAACAAAGTCCCTTGGTCGAGTATAACAAAGCCCCCTCATCAAATATAACAAAGTCCCGTGATCGGGTATAATAAAGTCCCCTGATCGAGTCTAACAAAGGCCCCTCATCGAGTATAACAAAGTCCCCTCAACGAGAATAACAAAAGTCCCCTTGTCGAGTGTAACAAAGTCCCCTGATCTAGTACAACAAAGTCACCTGATCGAGTATAACAAAGGCTCCTCATCGAGTACAACAAAGTCCCCTCATCGAGTATAACAAAAGTCCCCTTGATCGAGAATAACAAAGCCCGCTGATCGAGTAGAAGAAAGCCCCCTGATCGAGTATAACAAAGCCCCCTAATCGAGTATAGAAAAAATCCCCTGATCGAGTATAACAAAGACCCCTGGTCAAGGATAACAAAGTCCCTTGCTCGAGTATAACTAAGTCCCCTGGTCGAGTATAACAAAGTCCCTTGATCGAGTATAAGAAAGGCTCCTGATCGAGTATAACAAAGACCCCTGATCGAGCATAACAAAGTCCCCAGTTCGAGTAAACCAAAGTCCCCTGATCGCGCATGACAAAGACCCCTGGACGAGTATAACAAAGTCCCCCGATCGAGTATTACAAAGTCCCCTGATTTAGTATGAAAAATCCCCTGATCGAATGTAACAAAGACCCCTGATCGAGCATAACAAAGTCTCTTGATCGAGTATAACAAAGTCACCTGATCGAGAAGAACATATCCCCTGATCGAGTATAACAAAGTCCTCTGATCGAGTATAACATATGCCCTGGTCGAGTATAACAAAGTTCCCTGGTCGAAAATAACAACGTCCCTCGACCGAGTATAACAAAGTCCCCTTATCGAGTATGACATTGTCCGCCTGATCGAGTATAACAAAGTCCCCTGATCGAGTATAACAAAGTCCCCTAATCGAGTATAACAAAGTCCCCTGATCGATTATAGCAAAGTCCCCTGGTCGAGTATAACAAACTTCCCTGGTCGAGTATAACAAAGTCCCCTGATCGCGTATAACAAAGTCCCTTGATCGAGTATTATTAAGTCCTCTGATCGTGTATAACATGGCCCCCTGATCGTGCATAACAAAGCCCCCTGATCGACTATAACATAGTCGCCAGGTCAAGTATAACAAAGGCCCTGATTGAGTATAACAAAGGCCCCTGGTCGAGTATAACAAAGTCCCCTGATCGAGCAAAACAAAGTCCACTAATCGCGTATAACAAACTTCCTTGGTCAAGTATAAAAAAGTCCCCTGTTCGAGTATAACAAAGCCCCCTGATCGTGTATAACAAAGCCCCCTGATCGAGAATAACAAAAACCCTGATCGAGTATAACAAAGTCCCCTGATCGAATATAACAAAGTCCCTTGACTGAGTATAACAAAGTCCCCTTATCGAATACAACATTGTCCACCTGATCGAATATAACAATGACCTCTGATCGAGTATAACAAAGTCTCCTCATCAAGTATAACAAAGTCCCCTAATCGAGTATAACAAAGTTCCCTGATCGACTATATCAAATTCTCCTGATCGAGCATAACAAAGTCCCCTGGTGGAGTTTAACAAAGGCCCCTGGCGGAATATTACAAAGCCCTCTAGTCCATTATAACAAACTCCCCTCATCGATGATAACAAAGTTCCTTGATCGAGTGTAACAAAGTCACCTGATTGAGTAAAAAAAAGTCCCCTAATCGAGTATAACAAAGGTCTCTAATCGAGTATAACAAAGTCCCCTGATGGAGTATAACAACAGCCCCTCATCGAGTATACAAAAGTCCCGTGATCGAGTATAACAAAGGGCCCTGATCGAGGATAACAAGGCCCCTGATCGAGAATAACAAAGCCCACTGATCGAGCATAACAAAGACCCCTAGTCGAGTATAACAAAGCCTCCTGATTAAGTAAAACAAATTTCCCCGATTGAGTATAGCAAAGACCCCTAATCGAGTATAGAAAAAGTCCCCTGATCGAGTAAAACAAAGTCCCCTGGTTGAGTATAACAAAGTCCCCTGACCGAGTATAACAAATCCCCCTCATCGTGTATAACAAAAACCCTCATCGAGTATAACAAAGTCCCTTGATCGAGCATAACAAAGTCCCCTTATCGAGTATAACAAAGTCTCCTAATCGAGTATAACAAAGTCCCCTGATCGAGTATAACAAAAACCCTGATCGAGTATAACAAAGTCCTCTGATCGAGCACAACATAGGCCCCTGATCGTGTATAACGAAGCCCCCTGATCGTGTGTAACAAACCATCTTGATCGAGTATAACAAAGTCCCCTGATTGAATATAACAAAGTCCCTTGACTGAGTATAAAAAAGTATACTTATTGAGTATTACATTGTACGCCTGATCGAGTATAACAAAACCCCCTCATCGAGTATGACAAAGGCCCCTGATCGACTATAACAACGGCCCCTGATCGAGTACACCAAAGTCCCCTGATCAAGCAAAAAATTGATTCTGTCGAGTATAACAAAGTCCCCTGCTCGAGTATAACAAATTCCCCTGGTCGAGTATAACAAATTCCTCTGGTCGAGTATAACAAAGTACCCTGATCGAGTATAACAAAGTCCCCTGATCGAGTATAACAAAGTCCCCTGATCGAATATAAAAAAGTCGCCTGGTCGAGTATAACAAAGACCCTGGTCGAGTATAACAAAGTCCCCTGATCGAGTATAACAAAGCCCCCTGATCGAGTATAAAAAAGTCCCCTGATCGATTATAAAAAAGTCGCCTGGTCGAGTATAAGAAAGGCACTGGTGGAGTATAACAAAGGCCCCTGGTGGACTATAACAAAGCCCCCTGATCGGCTATAACAAAGTCCCCTGATCAAGTATAACAAAGTCCCGTGATCGAATATAACAAAGGACCCTGATCGAGCATATAAAGGCCTCTAATCGAGTATAACAAAGTCCCTCATCGAATATAGGAAAGCCCCCTGGTCGAGTATAACAAAGTCCCCTGATCGAGTATAACAAAGTCCCTTGATCGAGTTTAACAGAGACCCTTGATCGAGTATAACAAAGTCTCCTGCTCTAGTATAATAAAGCCCCCTCATCGAGTATAACAAAAGTCCTCTGGGCGAGTATAACAAAATCCTCTGATCAAGTATAATAAAGTCCCCTGGTCGAGTATAACAAAGTCCCCTGATCGGCTATAACAAAGTCCCCTGATCGAGTTTAACAAAGTCCCCTGATCGAGTATAACAAAGTCCCCTTATGTAGTATAACAAAATCTCCTGATTGAGTATAACAAAGCCACCTCATCAAGTATAACAAAATCCCAGGATCGAGTATAACAAAGTCCCCTGATCGAGTAGAACTATGGCCCCTGATAGAGTCTAACAAAGGCCCCTCATCGAGTATAACAAAGTCCCTTGATCGAGTATAACAAAGGCCCTCGATCGAGTATAACAAAGTCCCCTTATCTAGTATAACAAAAGTCTCCTAATTGAGTATAACAAAGCCACCTGATCGAGTATAACAAAATACCAGGATCGAGTATAACAAAGTCCCCTGATCGAGTATAAGAAAGGCCCCTGATAAAGTATTACAAAAGTCCTCTGGTCGAGTATAACAAAGTCCCCTGATCGAGCAAAACAAAGAACCCTGATCGAGTATAACAAAGGCCCCTGGTCGAGTAGAGCAAAGTCCCCTGATCGATTATAACAATGGCCCCTGATCGAGAATAACAAAGCGCCCTCATCGAACATAACAAAGGCCCTGAGTAGAGTATAACAAAGCCCCTTTACCGAGTATAACAAAGTCCCCTGATCGAGTATAGCAAAGCCGTCTGATCGAGTATGAAAAATCCCCTGATCGAGTAAAACAAAGTCACCTGATCGAGGAAAACGTATCCCCTGATCGAGTATAACAAAGTCCCCTTATCGAGTATAATATATCACCTGGTCGAGCATAGCAAAACCCCTGATCGAGTATAACAAAGGTCCCTGATCGAGTACAACAAAGTCCCCTGGTCGAGTATAACAAAGTTCCCTGATCGAGTATAACAAAGTCCCCTGATCGAGAATAACAAAGTCCTCTGATCGAGTATAACAAAGTCCCTTTACCTAGGATAACAGAGTCCCCTGATTGAGTATAACAAAGCCATCTCATCGAGTATAACAAAATCCCCTGATCGAGTAAAACAAAGTCCCCTGATCGAGCATAACAAAGACCCCTGGTCGAGTATAACAAAGTTCACTGATCGAGCATAACAAAGACCCCTGGTCGAGTATAACAAAGTCCCCTGGTCGAGTATTACAAAATCCCCTGATCGAGCATGAAAAATCCCCTGATCGAGTGTAACGAAGACCCCTGATCGAGCATAACAGAGTCCCCTGATCGAGTAAAACAACGTCCCATGATCGACTTTAACAAAGCGCTTGATCGAGAATAACAAAGCCCCTTGAACGAGTATAACAAAGCCCCCTAATCGAGTATAGAAAAAATCCCCTCATCGAGTATAACAAAGACCCCTGGTCGAGGATAACAAAGTCCCCTGCTCGAGTATAACAAAGTCTCCTGGTCGAGTATAACAAAGTCCCCTGATCGAGTATAACAATGGCCCCTGATTGAGTATAACAAAGACCCTGATCGAGCATAACAGAGTCCCCTGATCGAGTGTACCAAAGTCCCCTGATCGAGCATAACAAAGACCCCTGGTCGAGTATAACAAAGTCCCCTGGTCGAGTATTACAAAGTCCCCTGATCGAGTATGAAAAATCCCCTGATCGAGTGTAACGAAGACCCCTGATCGAGCATAACAATGCCCCCTGATCGAGTATAACAAAGACCCTGATCGAGCATTACAGAGTCCCCTGATCGAGTATACCAAAGTCCCCTGATCGAGCATAACAAAGACCCCTGGTCGAGTATATCAAAGTTCCCTGATCGAGTATAACAATGGCCCCTGATCGAGTATAACAAAGTCACCTGGTCGAGTATAACAAAGTCCCCTGATCGAGTATAACAATGGCCACTGATCGAGTATTACAAAGACCCTGATAGAGCATAACAGAGTCCCCTGATCGAGTATACCAAAGTCCCCTGATCGAGCATAACAAAGTCCCCTGATAGAGAATAACATATCCCCTGATCGAGTATAACAAAATCCTCTGATCGAGTATAACATATCCCCTGGTCGAGTATAACAAAGTCCCCTGGTCGAGTTTAACAAAGTCCCCTGATCGAGTACAACAAAGACCCTTAATAGAGTATAACAAAGTTCCCTGATCGAGTTTAACAAAGTTCCCTGATCGAGTATAACAAAGTATCTTGACCGAGCATAACAATGTCCCCTAATCGAGCATAACAAAGTCCCCTGAGCAAGTATAACAAAGTCCCGTGATCGAGTATAACAAAGGCCTCTAATCGAGTATAAGAAAGTCCCTGATCGAATATAGGAAAGTCCCCTTGTCGAGTATAACAAAGTCCCCTGATCGAGTATAACAAAGTCCCTTGATCGAGTATATCAGAGGCCCTTGATCGAGTATAACGAAGTCTCCATTTCGAGTATAACAAAGTCCCCTGATCGAGTATAAAAAAGTCCAATGATCGAGCATAATAAAGCCCCTCATCGAGTATAACAAAAGGCCTCTTGTCGAGTATAACAAAGTCCCCTTATGTAGTATAACAAAGTCTCCTGATTCAGGATAACAAAGCCACCTGATCAAGGATAACAAAATCCGAGGATCGACTATAACAAACTCCCCTGAACGAGTATAACAAAGGCCCCTGATAGAATCTAACAATGGCCCCTCATGGAGTATAACAAAGTCCCCTGATCGAGTATAACAAAGGCCCTTGATCGAGTATAACAAAGTCCCCTTATGTAGTATAACAAAGTCTCCTGATTGAGTATAACAAAGCCACCTCATCAAGTATAACAAAATCCCAGGATCGAGTATAACAAAGTCCCCTGATCGAGTAGAACAAAGGCCCCTGATAGAGTCTAACAAAGGGCCCTCATCGAGTATAACAAAGTCCCTTGATCGAGTATAACAAAGGCCCTTGATCGAGTATAACAAAGTCCTCTTATCTAGTATAACAAAGTCTCCTGATTGAGTATAACAAAGCCACCTGATCGAGTATAACAAAATACCAGGATCGAGTAAAACAAAGTCCCCTGATCGAGTATAAGAAAGGCCCCTGAAAAAGTATAACACAAGTCCTCTGGTCGAGTATAACAAAGTCCCCTGATCGAGCATAACAAAGAACCCTAATCGAGTATAACAAAGTCACCTGATCGAGTAAAACGTATCCCCTGATCGAGTATAACAAAGTTCCCTTATCGAGTATAACATATCCCCTGGTCGAGCAAAACAAAACCCCTGATCGAGTATAACAAAGGTCCCTGATCGAGTACAACAAAGTCCCCTGGTCGAGTATAACAAAGTTCCCTGATCGAGAATAACAAAGTCCCCTGATCGAGAATAACAAAGTCCTCTGATCGAGTATAACAAAGTCCCTTTATCTAGGATAACAGAGTCCCCTGATTGAGTATAACAGAGCCATCTCATCGAGTATAACAAAATCCCCTGATCTAGTATAGCAAAGTCCCCTGATCGAGCATAACAAAGACCCCTGGTCGAGTATAACAAAGTTCCCTGGTCGAATATAACAAAACCCCTGATCGAGTATAACAAAGATCCCTGATCGAGTACAACAAAGTCCCCTGGTCGAGTAGAACAAAGTTCCCTGATCGAGTATAACAAAGTCCCCTGATCGAGTATAACAAAGTCCTCTGATCGAGTATAACAAAGTCCCCTTATCTAGGATAACAAAGTCCCCTGATTGAGTATAACAAAGCCATCTCATCGAGTATAACAAATCCCCTGATCGAGTAAAACAAAGTCCGCTGATCGAGTATAACAAAAGCCACTGATAGAGTCGAACAAAGGCACCTCATCGAGCATAGAAAGGCCTCTAATCGAGTAAAATAAAGACACTCATCGAATATAAGAAAGTCCCCTGGTCGAGTATAACAAAGTCCCTTGATCGAGTATAACGAAGTCCACTTGTCGATTATAACAAAGTCCCCTGGTCAGGTGTAACAAAGCCCTTGATCGAGTATAACAAAGTCTTCTGATCGCGTATAACAAAGTCCCCTGATCGAGTATAACAAAGGCCCCTGATAGACTCTAACAAAGGCCCCTCATCGAGTATAACAAATTCCAGTGATCGATTATAACAAAGGCCCTTGATCGAGTATAACAAGGGCCTCTCATCGAGCATATAAAGGCCTCTAATCGAGTATAACAAAACCCCTGATCGAGTATAACAAAGGTCCCTGATCGAGGACAACAAAGTCCCCTGATCGAGTATACCAAAGTCCCCTGATCGAGCATAACAAAGACCCCTGGTCGAGTATAACAAAGTCCCCTGGTCGAGTATTACAAAGTCCCCTGATCGAGTATAACAAAGCTCCCTGATCAAATATAACAAAGTCCGCGTGATCGGGTATAATAAAGTCCCCTGATCGAGTATAACAAAGCCCCCTAATCGAGTTTAACAAAACCCTTGATCGAGAATAACAAAGCCCGCTGATCGAATATAAGAATGCCCCTTGATCGAGTATAACAAAGCCCATCTAATCGAGTATAGAAAAAATCCCTTGATCGAGTATAACAAAGACTCCTGGTCGAGTATAAAAAAGTCCCCCGATCGAGTAGTACAAAGTCACCTGATCGAGTATGAAAAATCCCCTGATCGAGTGTACCAGAGACCCCTGATCGAGCATAACAAAGTTCCTTGATCGAGTATAACAAAATCCCCTGATCGAGAATAACAAATCCCCTGATCGAGTATAACAAAGTCTTCTGATCGAGTATAACATATCCCCTGGTCGAGTATAACAAAGTCCCCTGATCGAGTATAACAAAGACCTCTAATCGAGTGTAACAAAGACCCCTAATCGAGTATAACAAAGTTCCCTGATCGAGTATAACAAAGTTCCCAAATCGAGTATAACAAAGTCCCCTGATCAAGTATAACAAAGTCCCGTGATCGAGTATAACAAAGGCCTCTAATCGAGTATAAGAAAGTCCCTGATCGAATATAGGAAAGTTCCCTGGTCGAGTATAACAAAGTCCAATGATCGAGTATAATAAAGCCCCTCATCGAGTGTAACAAAAGTCCTCTGGTCGAGTATAACAAAGTCCCCTGATCGGGTATAAAAAAAGTCCCCTGATCGAGTTTAACAAAGTCCCCTGATCGAGTATAACAAAGTCCCCTTATGTAGTATAACAAAGTCTCCTGATTCAGGATAACAAAGCCACCTGATCAAGTATAACAAAATCCGAGGATCGAGTATAACAAACTCCCCTGAACGAGCATAACAAAGGCCCCTGATAGAATCTTACAAAGGCCCCTCATGGAGTATAACAAAGTCCCCTGATCGAGTATAACAAAGGCCCTTGATCGAGTATAACAAAGTCCCCTTATCAAGTATAACAAAGTCTCCTAATTGAGTATAACAAAGCCACCTGATCGAGTATAACAAAATACCAGGATCGAGTATAGCAAAGCCGTCTGATCGAGTATGAAAAATCCCCTGATCGTGTATAACAAAGTCACCTGATCGAGTATAACGTATCCCCTGACCGAGTATAACAAAGTCCCCTTATGGAGTATAACATATCCCCTGGTCGAATATAACAAAACCCATGATCGAGTATAACAAAGATCCCTGATCGAGTAGAACAAAGTCCCCTGGTCGAGTAGAACAAAGTTCCCTGATCGAGTATAACAAAGTCCCCTGATCGAGTATAACAAAGTCCTCTGATCGAGTATAACAAAGTCCCCTTATCTAGGATAACAAAGTCCCCTGATTGAGTATAACAAAGCCATCTCATCGAGTATAACAAATCCCCTGATCGAGTAAAACAAAGTCCGCTGATCGAGTATAACAAAAGCCACTGATAGAGTCGAACAAAGGCACCTCATCGAGCATAGAAAGGCCTCTAATCGAGTAAAATAAAGACACTCATCGAATATAAGAAAGTCCCCTGGTCGAGTATAACAAAGTCCCTTGATCGAGTATAACGAAGTCCCCTTGTCGATTATAACAAAGTCCCCTGGTCAGGTGTAACAAAGCCCTTGATCGAGGATAACAAAGTCTTCTGATCGCGTATAACAAAGTCCCCTGATCGAGTATAACAAAGGCCCCTGATAGACTCTAACAAAGGCCCCTCATCGAGTATAACAAAGTCCAGTGATCGAGTATAACAAAGGCCCTTGATCGAGTATAACAACGGCCTCTCATCGAGCATATAAAGGCCTCTAATCGAGTATAACAAAACCCCTGATCGAGTATAACAAAGGTCCCTGATCGAGTACAACAAAGTCCCCTGATCGAGTATACCAGAGTCCCCTGATCGAGCATAACAAAGACCCCTGGTCGAGTATAACAAAGTCCCCTGGTCGAGTATTACAAAGTCCCCTGATCGAGTATGAAAAATCCCCTGATCGAGTATAACAAAGACCCCTGATCGAGTATAAGAAAGTCCCCTATTGAGTATAACAAAGTCCCCTGGTCGAGTATAGCCAAGTCCCCTGATCGAGTATAACAAAGGCTCCTGATCGAGTATAACCAAGTTCCCTAATCGAGTATAACAAAGTCCCGTGATCGAGTATAACAAAGTTACCTGGTCGAGTTTAACAAAGTCCGTTGATCGAGTATTATTAAGTCCCCTGATCGAGAGTAAAAAAGTCTCCTGATCCAG
Organism: Homarus gammarus; assembly: GCA_958450375.1. NCBI lineage: Eukaryota > Metazoa > Arthropoda > Malacostraca > Decapoda > Nephropidae > Homarus > Homarus gammarus. The sequence continues at coordinate 1,102,275 of CAUDMG010003396.1, forward strand.
TATACCAAAGCCCCATCATCGAGTATAACAAAGGTCCCTCATCGAGTATAACAAAGTCCCCTGGTCGAGTATAACAAAGTCCCCTTGTCGAGTATGACAAAGTCACCTTGATCGAGTACAACAAAGTCCCCTTGTCGAGTATATCACAGTCCCCTAGTCGGTATAACAAAGTCCCATGATCGAGTATAACAAAGCTCCCTGATCAAATATAACAAAGTCCCGTGATCGGGTATAATAAAGTCCCCTGATCGAGTATAACAAAGCCCCCTAATCGAGTTTAACAAAACCCTTCATCGAGAATAACAAAGCCCGCTGATCGAATATAAGAATGCCCCTTGATCGAGTATAACAAACCCCATCTAATCGAGTATAGAAAAAATCCCTTGATCGAGTGTAACAAAGTCACCTGATCGAGTATGAAAAATCCCCTGATCGAGTGTACCAGAGACCCCTGATCGAGCATAACAAAGTCCCTTGATCGAGTATAACAAAATCCCCGGATCGAGAATAACATATCCCCTGATCGAGTATAACAAAGTCCTCTAATCGAGTATAACATATCCCCTGGTCGAGTATAACAAAGTCCCCTGATCGAGTATAACATATCCCTTGATCGAGTATAACAAAGTCCCCTCATCGAGTATAACAAAAGTCCCCTTATCGAGTATAACAAAGTCCCCTGATCGAGTATAACAGAGCCCCCTGATCGAGTATAAAAAAGTCCCCTTATCGAGTATAACAAAGTCCCCTGATCGAGTATAACAGAGCCTCTGATCGAGTATAACAAAGTCCCCTGATCGAGTATTACAAATGACCTTAATCGTGTATAACATAGTTCCCTGATCGAATATAAAAAAGTTCCCTAATCGAGTATAACAATGTCTCATCATCAAGTATAACAAAACCCTATGATCGAGTTATAACAAAGTCCCCTGATCGAGTGTAACAAAGTCCCCTTGTCGAGTATAACAAAGTCCCCTGGTCGGGTATAACAAATTCCCATGGTCGAGAATAACAAAACCCCTTCATCAAATATAATAAAATCCCCTGATCGGGTATAACAAAGTCCCCTGATCGAGTCTAACAAAAGCCCTTCTTCGAGTATAACAAAGCCCCCTCATCAAGTATAACAAAAGGTCCTTTTGTCGAGTATAACAAAGTCCCCTGATCGAGTATAACAAAGTCCTCTGATCGAGTATAACAAAGTCCCCTTGTCGAGTATAAGAAAGCCCCCTGATTAAATATAACAAAATCCCCTGATCGGGTATAACAAAGGCTCCTGATAGAGTCTAACAATGACCCCTGATCGAGTATAACAAAGTCCAGTGTTCGAGTTTAACAAAGGCCCTTGATCGTGTATAACAAAGGCCCCTGATTCAGCATATATAGGCCTCTTATCGAGTATAACAAAGCCCCTGATCGAATATAACAAAGTCCCCTTTTCGAGTATAACAAAGTCCCCTGATCAAATATAACAAAGTCTCTTGACCGAGTATAACAAAGTCCCCTATTCGAGTATAACAAAGTCCCTTGATCGAGTATTATTAAGTCCCCTGATCGAGTATAACAAAGTTCCCTGATCGAGTAAAACAAAGTCCCGTGATCGAGTATACCAAAGTTCCCTGGTCGAGTATAACAAAGTCCGTTGATCGAGTTTTATTAAGTCCCCTGGTCGAGAATAAAAAAGTCCCCTGATCGAGTATACCAAAGCCCAATCATCGAGTATAACAAAGGTCCCTGATCAAGTATAACAAAGTCCCCTGGTCGATTATAACAAATTCCCCTGATCGAATATAACAAAACCCTTGATCGAGTATAACAAAGTCTCCTGATCGAGTATAACAAAGTCCCCTCATCTAGTATGACAAAGTCCCCTGATTGAGTATAAGAAAGCCACCTGATCGAGTATAACAAAATCCCCTGATCGAGAATAACAAAGTCCCCTGATCGAGTATAACAAGGGCCTCTGATAGAGTCTAAGAAAGGCCCCTCATCGAGCATATTAAGGCCTCTTATCGAGTATAATAAAGACCCTGATCGAATATAACAAAGTCCCCTGGTCGAGTACAACAAAGTCCCTTGTCGAGTATAAAATAGTCCCTCATCGAGTATAACAAAAGGTCCTTTTGTCGAGTATAACAAAGTCCCCTGATCGAGTATAACAAAGTCCTCTGGTCGAGTATAACCAAGTTCTCTTGTCGAGTATAAGAAAGACCCCTGATTAAATATAACAAAATCCCCTGATCGGGTATAACAAAGGCCCCTCATCGAGTATAACAAAGTCCCCTCATCGAGTACAACAAAGTCTCCTGATCGAGCATAACAAAGGCCCCTGATCGAGTACAACAAAGTCCCCTGATCGAGTTTAACAGAGCCCTTGAACGAGAAAAACAAAGCCCCCTGATCAAGTATAACAAAGCCCCCTAATCGAGAATGACAAAGCCCCCTAATCGAGTATAGAAAAAATCACCTGATCGAGTATAACAAAGCCACCTCATCGAGAAAAACAAAATTCCCTGATCGAGTATAACAAAGTCTACTGATCGAGTATAACAGAGGCCCCTAATCGGGTATAACAAAGCCCCCTGATCATGTATAACAATGTCCCCTTATCTAGTTTAACAAAGTCTCCTGATTGAGTATGCCAAAGCCACCTGATCGAGTATAACAAAATCCCAGGATCGAGTATAACAAAGTCCCCTGATCGAGTATAACAAAACCCCTGATCGAATATAGCAAAGTCCCCTGGTCGAGTTTAACAAATTCCCCTGATCGAGTATAACAAACTACCCTACTCGAGTATATCAGAGGCCCTTGATCGAGTATGACAAAGTCTCCTGATCGAGTAGAACAAAGTCCTCTGATCGAGTATAAAGAAGTCCAATGATCGAGTATAATAAAGCCCCCTGATCGAGTATAACATAAGTCCTCTGGTCGAGTATGACAAAGTCCCCTGGTCGAGTATAACAAAGAACTCTAATCGAGTATAACAAAGTCCCCTCGTCGAGTATAACAAAGTCCCCTGATCGATTATAACAATGGTCCGTAATCGAGAATAACAAAGCCCCCTGATCGAACATAACAAAGGCCCTTGTAGAGTATAACAATGCCCCTTTATCGAGTATAACAAAGTCACCTGATCGAGTATAGCAAAGCCGTCTGATCGAGTATGAAAAATCAACTGATCGAGTATAACAAAGACCCCTGATCGAGCATAACAAAGTCCCCTGATCGAGTATAACAAAGTCACTTGATCTAGTATAACATATCCCCTGATCCAGTATAACAAAGTCCCCTGAACGAGTAGAACATATCCCCTGGTCGAGTATAACAAAGTCCCCTGATCGAGTATAACAAAGTTCCCTGATCGCATATAACAAAGTTCCCTAATTGAGTATAACAAAGTCCCCTGATCAAGTATAACAAAGTTCCGTGATCGAGTATAACAAAGTCCCCTGATCGAGTATAAAAAAGTCCCTTGATCGAGTATTATTAAGTCTCCTGATCGAGTAAAACAAAGTCCCCTGATCGAGTATACCAAAGCCACCTGATCGAGTATAACAAAGGTCCCTGATCGATTATAACAAAGTCCCCTGGTCGAGTATAACAAAGTCCCCTGATCGAGTATAACAAGCCCCCTGATCGAGTATAACAAAGTCCTCAAGTCGAGTATAACAAAGTCCCCTTATCAAGTATAACAAAGTCCCCTGATTGAGTATAACAAAGCCATCTGATCGAGTATAACAAAATCCACTGATTCAGTATATCAAAGTCCCCTGATCGAACAAAACAAAGTTCCTTGACAGAGTATAACAAAGTCCCCTCGTCGAGTATAACAAAGTCCCCTGATCGATTATAACAATGGTCCCTGATCGAGAATAACAAAGCCCCCTGATCGAACATAACAAAGGCACTTGTAGATTATAACAATGCCCCTTTATCGAGTATAACAAAGTCACCTGATCGAGTATAGCAAAGCCGTCTGATCGAGTATGAAAAATCACCTGATCGAGTATAACAAAGACCCCTGATCGAGCATAACAAAGTCCCCTGATCGAGTATATCAAAGTCACTTGATCGAGTATAACATATCCCCTGATCCAGAATAACAAAGTCCCCTGAACGAGTAGAACATATCCCCTGGTCGAGTATAACAAAGTCCCCTGATCGAGTATAACAAAGTTCCCTGATCGCGTATAACAAAGTTCCCTAATTGAGTATAACAAAGTCCCCTGATAAAGTATAACAAAGTTCCGTGATCGAGTATAACAAAGTCCCCGGATCGAGTATAAAAAAGTCCCTTGATAGAGTATTATTAAGTCCCCTGATCGAGTAAAACAAAGTCCCCTGATCGAGTATACCAAAGCCCCCTGAGCGAGTATAACAAAGGTCCCTGATCGAGTATAACAAAGTCCCCTGGTCGAATATAACAAAGTCCCCTGATCGAGAATAACAAAGCCCCCTGATCGAGAATAACAAAGTCCTCAAGTCGAGTATAACAAAGTCCCCTTATCTAGTATAACAAAGTCCCCTGATTCAGTATAACAAAGCCATCTGATCGAGTATAACAAAATCCACTGATTCAGTATATCAGAGTCCCCTGATCGAACATAACAAAGTCCCTTGACCGAGTATAACAAAGTCCCCTCATCGAGTATAACATTGTCCGCCTGATCGAGTATAAAAAGTCACCTGATCGAGTATAACATATCCCCTGGTCGAGTATAACAAAGCCACCTCATCGAGTATAACAAAATCACCTGATCGAGTATAACAAAGTCCTCTCATCGAGTATAACATATCCCCTGGTCGAGTATAACAAAGTCCCCTGATCGAGTATAACAAAGTTCCCTGATCGTGTATAACAAAGTTCCCTGATCAAGTATAACAAAGTCCCTTGATCGAGTATTATTAAGTCCCCTGATCGAGAATATAAAAGTCCCCTGATCGAGTATACCAAAGCCCCTCATCGAGTATAACAAAGGTCCCTGATCGAGTATAACAAAGTCCCCTTATCTAGTATAACAAAGTCCCCTGATTGAGTATTACAAAGCCATCCGATCGAGTATAACAAAATCCACTAATCGAGTATAACAAAGTCCCTGATCGAGTATAACAAAGGCCCCGCATCGAGCATATGAAGGCGTCTAATCGAGTATAACAAAGCCCCTGATCGAATATAACAAAGTCCCCTGGGCGAGTATAACAAAGTCCCCTGATCGAGTATAACAAAGCCCCGTGATTAAATATATCAAAATCCCCAGATTGGGTATAACAACGTCCCCTGATCAAGTCTAACAAAGGCCCCTCATCTAGTATAACAAAGTCCCCTCATCGAGTATAACAAAGCCCCCTAATCGAGTATAGAAAAAGTCCCCTGATCGAGTATAACAAAGACACCTGGTCGAGGATAAAAAAGTCCCCTGCTCGAGTATAACAAAGTGCCCTGGTCGAGTATAGCAAAGTCCCCTGATCGAGTATAACAAAGTCCCCTGATCGAGTATAACAAAGTTCCCTGGTCGAGTATAACAAAGTCCCCTGATCGAGTATAACTAAGTCCATTGTTCGAGTATAACAAAAACCTTGATCAAGTATGACAAAGTCCCTGGATCGAGTTTTATTATGTCCCCTGATCGAGAATAACATATCCCCTTGTCGAGTATAACAAAGCCACCTCACCGAGAATAGCAAAATCCCCTGATCGAGTATAACAAAGTCCCCTGATCGAGTATAACAGAGGCCCTTGATCGAGTATAACAAAGTCTCCTGATCAAGTACAACAAAGTCCCCTGATCGAGTATAAAAACGTCCAATGATCGAGTAGAATAAAGCCCCATCATCGAGTATAACAAAAGTCCTCTGGTCGAGTATAACAAAGTCCCCTGATCGAGTATAACAAAGACCCCTGATCGAATATGACATATCCCCTGGTCGAGTATAAGAAAGTCCCCTGATCGAATATGACATATCCCCTGGTCGAGTATAAGAAAGTCCCCTGATCGAGTATAACAAAGTCCCTGATCGAGTTTAACAAAGTCCAATGGTCGTGTATAACAAAGTCCCCTGATCGAGTATAACATATCCCCTGGTCGAGTATAACAAAGTCCCCTGATCGAGTATAACAATGTCCCGTGATCGAGTATAACAAAGTCCCTGGATCGAGTTTTATTAAGTTCCCTGATCGAGTATAACATATCCCCTGGTCGAGTAATACAAAGCCACCTCATCGAGAATAACAAAATTCCCTGATCGAGTAAAACAAAGTGCCCTGATCGAGTATAACAAAGGCCATTGATAGAGTCTAACAAAAGCCTCTCATCGAGTATAACAAAGGCCACTGATCGAGCATTTAATGGCCTCTAATCGAATATAACAAAGTCCCTGATCGAATATAGGAAAGTCCCCTGGTCGTGTAAAACAAAGTCCCCTGATCGAGTATAACAAAGTCTCCTGATCGAGTATAACAAAGTCCCCTGATCGAGTATAAAAAAGTCCAATGATCGAGTACAATAAAGCCCCTTCATCGAGTATAACAAAAGTCCTCTGGTCGAGTATAACAAAGTACCTTGATCGAGCATAACAAAGTCCCTTGATCGAGTATAACAAAGTCCCCTGATCAAGTATAACAATGTCCCCTGATAGAGTCTAAGAAAGGCCCCTCGTCGAGTAACACAAAGACCCCTGATCGAGTATAACAAACGCCCTTGATCGAGTATAACAAAGGCTCCAGATCGAGAATATAAAAGCCTCTAATCGAGTATAGCAATGCCCCTGATCGAATATAGCAAAGTTCCATGGTCGAGTTTAACAAAGTTCCCTGATCGAGTATAACAAAGTCCCCTACTCGAGTATAACTGAGGCCCTTGATCGAGTATGACGAAGTCTCCTGATCGAGTAGAGCAAAGTCCTCTAATCGAGTATAAAGAAGTCCAATGATCGAGTATAATAAAGCCCCCTGATCGAGTATAACATAAGTCCTCTGGTCGAGTATGACAAAGTCTCCTGGTCGAGTATAACAAAGAACCCTGATCGAGTATAACAAAGTCCCCTCGTCGAGTATAACAAAGTCCCCTGATCGATTATAACAATGGTCTCTGATCGAGAATAACAAAGCCCCCTGATCGAACATAACAAAGGCCCTTACTAGAGTACAACAAAGCCCCTTCATCGAGTATAACAAAGTCACCTGATCGAGTATAGCAAAGCCTTCTGATCGAGTATGAAAAATCCCCTGATCGAGTATTACAAAGACCCCTGATCGAGCATAACAAAGACCCCTGATCAAGTATAACAAAGTCACCTGATCGAGTATAACAAATCCCCTGATCGAGTATAACAAAGTCCCCTGTTCGAGTATAACATAACCCTGGTCGGGTATAACAAAGTCCCCTAATCGAGTATAACAAAGGCACCTCATCGAGTATAACAAAGTCTCCTGGTCGTGTATAACAAAGTCCCCTGATCGAGTATAACAAAGTCCTCTGATCGAGTATAACAAAGTCCCCTTATCTAGGATAACAAAGTCCCCTGATTGAGTATAACAAAGCCATCTAATAGGGTATAACAAAATCCCCTGTTCGAGTATAACAAAGTCCCCTGATCGAGTATAACAAAAGCCCCTGATAGAGTCGAACAAAGGCCCCTCATCGATCATATAAAGGCCTCTAATCGAATATAACAAAGCCCCTGATCGAATATAACAAAGTCACCTGGTCGAGTGTAACAAAGTCCCTTGATCGAATATAACAAAGTCCCCTTGTCGAGTATAACAAAGTCCCCTGGTTGGGTATAACAAAGTCCCATAGTCGAGTATAACAAAGCCCCCTAATCAAATATAAGAAAGTCCCGTGATCGGGTATAACAAAGTCCCCTGGTCGAGTCTAACAAAGACCCCTCATCGATTATAACAAAGTCCCCTCATCGAGTACAACAAAGTCTCCTGATCGAGCATAACAAAGGCCCCTGATCGAGTACAACAAAGTCCCCTGATCGAGTTTAACAGAGCCCTTGAACGAGAATAACAAAGCCCCCTGATCGAGTATAACAAAGCCCCCTAATCGAGAATGACAAAGCCCCCTAATCGAGTATAGAAAAAATCACCTGATCGAGTATAACAAAGCCACCTCATCGAGAAAAACAAAATTCCCGGATCGAGTATAACAAAGTCTACTGATCGAGTATAACAAAGGCCCCTAATCGGGTATAACAAAGCCCCCTGATCAAGTATAACAATGTCACCTTATCAAGTATAACAAAGTCTCCTGATTGAGTATGCCAAAGCCACCTGATCGAGTATAACAAAATCCCAGGATCGAGTATAACAAAGTCCCCTGATCGAGTATAACAAAGGCCCCTGATAGAGTCTAACAAAGGCCCCTCGTCGAGTATAACAAAGTCCCCTCATCGAGTGTAACAAAGGCCCTTGATCGAGTATAACAAAGGCCCCTGATCGAGCATATAAAGGTCTCTCATCGAGTATAACAAAACCCCTGATCGAATATAGCAAAGTCCCCTGGTCGAGTTTAACAAATTCCCCTGATCGAGTATAACAAACTACCCTACTCGAGTATATCAGAGGCCCTTGATCGAGTATGACAAAGTCTCCTGATCGAGTAGAACAAAGTCCTCTGATCGAGTATAAAGAAGTCCAATGATCGAGTATAATAGAGCCCCCTGATCGAGTATAACATAAGTCCTCTGATCGAGTATGACAAAGTCCCCTGGTCGAGTATAACAAAGAACCCTAATCGAGTATAACAAAGTCCCCTGATCGAGTATAAAAAAGTCCCTTGATAGAGTATTATTAAGTCTCCTGATCGAGTAAAACAAACTCCCCTGATCGAGTATACCAAAGCCCCCTGATCGAGTATAACAAAGGTCCCTGATCGATTATAACAAAGTCCCCTGGTCGAGTATAACAAAGTCCCCTGATCGAGTATAACAAAGCCCCCTGATCGAGTATAACAAATTCCTCAAGTCGAGTATAACAAAGTCCCCTTATCTAGTATAACAAAGTCCCCTGATTGAGTATAACAAAGCCATCTGATCGAGTATAACAAAATCCACTGATTCAGTATATAAAAGTCCCCTGATCGAACAAAACAAAGTCCCTTGACAGAGTATAACAAAGTCCCCTCGTCGAGTATAACAAAGTCCCCTGATCGATTATAACAATGGTCCCTGATCGAGAATAACAAAGTCCCCTCGTCGAGGATAACAAAGTCCCCTGATCGATTATAACAATGGTCCCTGATCCAGTATAACAAAGTCCCCTGAACGAGTAGAACATATCACCTGGTCGAGTATAACAAAGTCCCCTGATCGAGTATAACAAAGTTCCCTGATCGCGTATAACAAAGTTCCCTAATTGAGTATAACAAAGTCCCCTGATCAAGTATAACAAAGTTCCGTGATCGAGTATAACAAAGTCCCCGGATCGAGTATGAAAAAGTCCCTTGATAGAGAATTATTAAGTCCCCTGATCGAGTAAAACAAATTCCCCTAATCGAGTATACCAAAGCCCCCTGATCGAGTATAACAAAGGTTCCTGATCGAGTATAACAAAGTCCCCTGGTCGAATATAACAAAGTCCCCTTATCTAGTATAACAAAGTCCCCTGATTCAGTATAACAAAGCCATCTGATCGAGTATAACAAAATCCACTGATTCAGTATATCAAAGTCCGCTGATCGAACATAACAAAGACCCTTGACCGAGTATAACAAAGTCCCCTTATCGAGTATAACATTGTCCGCCTGATCGAGTATAAAAAGTCACCTGATCGAGTATAGCAATGTCCCGTGATCGAGTATAACAAAGTCCCTGGATCGAGTTTTAATATGTCCCCTAATCGAGAATAAAAAAGTCCACTGATCGAGTATAACATATCCCCTGGTCGAGTATAACAAAGCCACCTCATTGAGTATAACAAAATCACCTGATCGAGTATAAGAAAGTCCTCTGATCGAGTATAACATATCCCCTGGTCGAGTATAACAAAGTCCCCTGATCGAGTATAACAAAGTTCCCTGATCGTGTATAACAAAGTTCCCTGATCGAGTATAACAAAGTCCTTTGATCGAATATTATTAAGTCCCCTGATCGAGAATATAAAAGTCCCCTGATCGAGTATACCAAAGCCCCTCATCGAGTATATCAAAGGTCCCTGATCGAGTATAACAAAGTCCCCTTATCTAGTATAACAAAGTCCCCTGATTGAGTATTACAAAGCCATCCGATCGAGTATAACAAAATCCACTGATCGAGTATAACAATTCCCCTGATCGAGTATAACAAAGGCCCCGCATCGAGCATATAAAGGCGTCTAATCGAGTATAACAAAGCCCCTGATCGAATATAAAAAAGTCCCCTGGGCGAGTATAACAAATTCCCCTGATCGAGTATAACAAAGCCCCGAGATCAAATATAACAAAATCCCCAGATTGGGTATAACAACGTCCCCTGATCAAGTCTAACAAAGGCCCCTCATCTAGTATAACAAAGTCCCCTCATCGAGTATAACAAAGCCCCCTAATCGAGTATAGAAAAAGTCCCCTGATCGAGTATAACAAAGACCCCTGGTCGAGGATAAAAAAGTCCCCTGCTCGAGTATAACAAAGTCCCCTGGTCGAGTATAGCAAAGTCCCCTGATCGAGTATAACAAAGTTCCCTGGTCGAGTATAACAAAGTCCCCTGATCGAGTATAACTAAGTCCATTGTTCGAGTATAACAAAAACCTTGATCAAGTATAACAAATTCCCTGGATCGAGTTTTATTAAGTCCCCTGATCGAGTATAACATATCCCCTGGTCGAGTATAACAAAGCCACCTCATCGAGAATAGCAAAATCCCCTGATCGAGTATAACAAAGTCCCCTGATCGAGTATAACAGAGGCCCTTGATCGAGTATAACAAAGTCTCCTGATCAAGTACAACAAAGTCCCCTGATCGAGTATAAAAACGGCCAATGATCGAGTAGAATAAAGCCCCATCATCGAGTATAACAAAAGTCCTCTGGTCGAGTATAACAAAGTCCCCTGATCGAGTATAACAATGACCCCTGATCGAGCATAACAACCTCACCTGATCGAGTATAACATATCCCCTGATCGAGTATAACAAAGTCCCCTTATCGAATATGACATATCCCCTGGTCGAATATAAGAAAGTCCCCTGATCGAGTATAACAAAGTCCCTGATCGAGTTTAACAAAGTCCAATGGTCGTGTATAACAAAGTCCCCTGATCGAGTATAACATATCCTCTGGTCGAGTATAACAAAGTCCCCTGATCTAGTATAACAATGTCCCGTGATCGAGTATAACAAAGTCCCTGGATCGAGTTTTATTAAGTCCCCTGATCGAGTATAACATATCCCCTGGTCGAGTAATACAAAGCCACCTCATCGCGAATAACAAAATTCCCTGATCAAGTAAAACAAAGTGCCCTGATTGAGTATAACAAAGGCCATTGATAGAGTCTAACAAAAGCCCCTCATCGAGTATAACAAAGTCCCCTCATCGAGAAGAAGAAAGGCACTTGATCGAGTATAACAAAGGCCCCTGATCGAGCATATAAAGGACTCTAATCAAATATAACAAAGTCCCTGATCGAATATAGGAAAGTCCCCTGGTCGTGTAAAACAAAGTCCCCTGATCGAGTATAGCAAAGTCTCCTGATCGAGTATAACAAAGTCCCCTGATCGAGTATAAAAAAGTCCAATGATCGAGTACAATAAAGCCCCCTCATCGAGTATAACAAAAGTCCTCTGGTCGAGTATAACAAAGTACCTTGATCGAGCATAACAAAGTCCCTTGATGGAGTATAACAAAGTCCCCTGATCAAGTATAACAATGTCCCCTCATCGAGTATAACAAAGTCCCCTCATCGAGTACAACAAAGTCTCCTGATCGAGCATAACAAAGGCCCCTGATCGAGTACAACAAAGTCCCCTGATCGAGTTTAACAAAGCCCTTGATCGAGAATAACAAAGCCCCCTGATCGAGTATAACAAAGCCCCCTAATCGAGAATGACAAAGCCCCCTAATCGAGTATAGAAAAAATCACCTGATCGAGTATAACAAAGCCACCTCATCGAGAAAAACAATATCCCCTGATCGAGTATAACAAAGTCTACTGATCGAGTATAACAAAGTCACTTGATCGAGTATAACATATCCCTTGATCCAGTATAACAAAATGCCCTGAACGAGTAGAACATATCCCCTAGTCGAGTATACTAAAGTCCCCTGATCGAGTATAACAAAGTTCCCTGATCGCGTATAACAAAGTTCCCTAATTGAGTATAACAAAGTCCCCTGATCAAGTATAACAAAGTTCCGTGATCGAGTATAACAAAGTCCCCTGATCGAGTATACCAAAGCCCCCTGATCGAGTATAACAAAGGTCCCTGATCGAGTACAACAAAGTCCCCTGATCGACTATAACAAAGCCCCCAGATCGAGTATAACAAAGTCCTCTGATCGAGTATAACAAAGCCCCCTAATCGAGAATGACAAAGCCCCCTAATCGAGTATAGAAAAAATCACCTGATCGAGTATAACAAAGCCACCTCCTCGAGAAAAACAAAATCCCCTGATCGAGTATAACAAAGTCTACTGATCGAGTATAACAAAGGCCCCTGATCGGGTATAACAAAGCCCCCTGATCAAGTATAACAATGTCCCCTTATCTAGTATAACAAAGTCTCCTGATTGAGTATGCCAAAGCCACCTGATCGAGTATAACAAAATCCCAGGATCGAGTATAACAAAGTCCCCTGATCGAGTATAACAAAGGCCCCTGATAGAGTCTAACAAAGGCCCCTCGTCGAGTATAACAAAGTCCCCTGATCGAGTATAACAAAGGCCCTTGATCGAGTATAACAAAGGCCCCTGATCGAGCATATAAAGGCCTCTCATCGAGTATAACCAAACCCCTGATCGAATATAGCACAGTTCCCTGGTCGAGTTTAACAAATTCCCCTGATCGAGTATAACATACTACCCTACTCGAGTTTATCAGAGGCCCTTGATCGAGTATGACAAAGTCTCCTGATCGAGTAGAACAAAGTCCTCTGATCGAGTATAAAGAAGTCCAATGATCGAGTATAATAAAGCCCCCTGATCGAGTATAACATAAGTCCTCTGGTCGAGTATGACAAAGTCCCCTGGTCGAGTATAACAAAGAACCCTGATCGAGTATAACAAAGTCCCCTCTTCGAGTATAACAAAGTCCCCAGATCGATTATGACAATGGTCCCTGATATAGAATAACAAAGCCCTCTGATCGAACATAATAAAGGCCCTTGTAGAGTATAACAATGCCCCTTTATCGAGTATAACAAATTCACCTGATCGTGTATAGCAAAGCCGTCTGATCGAGTATGAAAAATCACCTGATCGAGTATAACAAAGACCCCTGATCGAGCATAACAAAGTCCCCTGATCGAGTATAACAAAGTCACTTGATCGAGTATAACATATCCCTTGATCCAGTATAACAAAATGCCCTGAACGAGTAGAACATATCCCCTAGTCGAGTATACTAAAGTCCCCTGATCGAGTATAACAAAGTTCCCTGATCGCGTATAACAAAGTTCCCTAATTGAGTATAACAAAGTCCCCTGATCAAGTATAACAAAGTTCCGTGATCGAGTATAACAAAGTACCCTGATCGAGTATAAAAAAGTCCCTTGATAGAGTATTATTAAGTCCCCTGATCGAGAAAAACAAAGTCCCCTGATCGAGTATACCAAAGCCCCCTGATCGAGTATAACAAAGGTCCCTGATCGAGTACAACAAAGTCCCCTGATCGACTATAACAAAGCCCCCAGATCGAGTATAACAAAGTCCTCTGATCGAGTATAACAAAGCCCCCTAATCGAGAATGACAAAGCCCCCTAATCGAGTATAGAAAAAATCACCTGATCGAGTATAACAAAGCCACCTCATCGAGAAAAACAAAATCCCCTGATCGAGTATAACAAAGTCTACTGATCGAGTATAACAAAGGCCCCTGATCGGGTATAACAAAGCCCCCTGATCAAGTATAACAATGTCCCCTTATCTAGTATAACAAAGTCTCCTGATTGAGTATGCCAAAGCCACCTGATCGAGTATAACAAAATCCCAGGATCGAGTATAACAAAGTCCCCTGATCGAGTATAACAAAGGCCCCTGATAGAGTCTAACAAAGGCCCCTCGTCGAGTATAACAAAGTCCCCTGATCGAGTATAACAAAGGCCCTTGATCGAGTATAACAAAGGCCCCTGATCGAGCATATAAAGGCCTCTCATCGAGTATAACCAAACCCCTGATCGAATATAGCACAGTCCCTGGTCGAGTTTAACAAATTCCCCTGATCGAGTATAACATACTACCCTACTCGAGTTTATCAGAGGCCCTTGATCGAGTATGACAAAGTCTCCTGATCGAGTAGAACAAAGTCCTCTGATCGAGTATAAAGAAGTCCAATGATCGAGTATAATAAAGCCCCCTGATCGAGTATAACATAAGTCCTCTGGTCGAGTATGACAAAGTCCCCTGGTCGAGTATAACAAAGAACCCTGATCGAGTATAACAAAGTCCCCTCTTCGAGTATAACAAAGTCCCCAGATCGATTATGACAATGGTCCCTGATATAGAATAACAAAGCCCTCTGATCGAACATAATAAAGGCCCTTGTAGAGTATAACAATGCCCCTTTATCGAGGATAACAAATTCACCTGATCGAGTATAGCAAAGCCGTCTGATCGAGTATGAAAAATCACCTGATCGAGTATAACAAAGACCCCTGATCGAGCATAACAAAGTCCCCTGATCGAGTATAACAAAGTCACTTGATCGAGTATAACATATCCCTTGATCCAGTATAACAAAATGCCCTGAACGAGTAGAACATATCCCCTAGTCGAGTATACTAAAGTCCCCTGATCGAGTATAACAAAGTTCCCTGATCGCGTATAACAAAGTTCCCTAATTGAGTATAACAAAGTCCCCTGATCAAGTATAACAAAGTTCCGTGATCGAGTATAACAAAGTACCCTGATCGAGTATAAAAAAGTCCCTTGATAGAGTATTATTAAGTCCCCTGATCGAGAAAAACAAAGTCCCCTGATCGAGTATACCAAAGCCCCCTGATCGAGTATAACAAAGGTCCCTGATCGAGTACAACAAAGTCCCCTGATCGACTATAACAAAGCCCCCAGATCGAGTATAACAAAGTCCTCTGATCGAGTATAACAAAGTCCCCTTATCTAGTATAACAAAGTCCCCTGATTGAGTATAACAAAGCCATCCGATCGAGTATAACAAAATCCACTGATCGAGTATAACAAAGTCTCCTGATCGAGTATAACAAAGCCCGTTGATCAAATATAACAAAATTCCCCGTTTGGGTATAACAACGTCCCCTGATCAAGTCTAACAAAGGCCCCTCATCTAGTATAACAGAGTCCCCTCATCGAGTAAAACAAAGCCCCCTAATCGAGTATAGAAAAAGTCCCCTGATCAAGTATAACAAAGACCCCTGGTCGAGGATAAAAAAGTCCCCTGCTCGAGTATAACAAAGTCCCCTGGTCGAGTATAGCAAATTCCCCTGATCGAGTATAACAAAGTCCCCTGATCGAGTATAACAAAGTTCCCTGGTCGAGTATAACAAAGTCCGCTGATCGAGTATAACTAAGTCCATTATTCGAGTATAACAAAAACCTTGATCAAGTATAACAAAGTCCCTGGATCGAGTTTTATTAAGTCCCCTGATCGAGTATAACAAAGCCACCTCATCGAGAATAGCAAAATCCCCTGATCGAGTATAACAAAGTCCTCTGATCGAGTATAACAGAGGCCCTTGATCGAGTATAACAAAGTCTCCTGATCAAGTACAACAAAGTCCCCTGATCGAGTATAAAACGTCCAATGATCGAGTACAATAAAGCCCCATCATCGAGTATAACAAAAGTCCTCTGGTCGAGTATACCAAAGTCCCCTGATCGAGTATAACAAAGACCCCTGATCGAGCATAACAACCTCACCCGATCGAGTATAACATATCCCCTGATCGAGTATAACAAAGTCCCCTGATCGAATATGACATATCCCCTGGTCGAGTATAAGAAAGTCCCCTGATCGAGTATAACAAAGTCCCTGATCGAGTTTAACAAAGTCCAATGATCGTGTATAACAAAGTCCCCTGATCGAGTATAACATATCCCCTGGTCGAGTATAACAAAGTCCCCTGATCGAGTATAACATATCCCCTGGTCGAGTATAACAAAGCCACCTCATCGAGAATAACAAAATTCCCTGAACGAGTAAAACAAAGGGACCTGATCGAGTATAACAAAAGCCATTGATAGAGTCTAACAAAAGCCCCTCATCGAGTATAACAAAGTCCCCTCATCGAGTATGAGAAAGGCACTTGATCGAGTGTATGTATATTATGTATGCTGGATTATATATTATGTATGTATATTATGTATGTGCTCCATTTATGTAGCTAGCAGCGTGTGGCAATGTTATTACCATATCCCACATGCCTAATTAATGTGCCTGGCGACGTATGGAAGCTGCTAATGTATCACTTGCCATACGTCGTCTATGGCAGTTGATCAAGGAGTCTAGCCGGGGAGAGTGCTGCTCCCCTTTGTGTACATACTCTTATCCAGTAAACCGAACCTACAAAACTATACAGGTGTTTGTGTTCTCTCCTGTATATAGAACTTATTATTCAGAACCTAACATGGCGCAGTGATCCGATCTTACTGGATAATTACGAGTGATAGTGCAAAGTTTGTGGAAAGCCGGCTATGGACCCCACGCCTTGGGTCAACTCCCGCTCGTCATCACTCCTCGAAGAATCTCAGCAACTTTGAGCAGTGTCAGTGACAGTGATTTTCTGTGAAGTGTTTAGTGCATTATGTGTTTCGTGCCATTCATGTGTGACCTTGTTCTAAAGGATTCCCAAGGTATACGGCACGTTCTGGGCATTTGTAAGGAGTAGAGTTCAGTGCACCCGTCTCTGACCGCGTTCTGAGGGTAACTGGACTGACTGGGAGTCGCCGCGCCTCTCCCTCCACCCCCTCACAGCGCCGCCTCCACCCCCCCCCCCCTCACAGCTGGGGCGAGACGCTCTACCTGCCCGGGACACACACTCACACACATACATGTACTAACACTCGCTGACCGTGCGGCTTCCTTATATATATTTTATATATATAACCTACTTATCTGTGTATTTAATAAATTTTTTGTCTGAAATCTTGTTGATACGACGGGCTGACCGGTCAATACTGATTTAAGACATAGTACACAGATGAAGTAGTTATGTCTCACGCCTTACGTAGCCGTGGACCCAGCGCCTGGATGAGTCAGGCGGGTGATAGCCCCGCAGAGATGGATGACCAGGCCGGCCACGACGCTCCAGCCCCCACATCGCGCAGTCCCTCACCTCAATATTCAGCGTTGTCTCCAGAGATAATTGCTTAACTGAAGTTTATGAGAGATGAGAAACGCGAGGATGAAGCCCACAGACGTTTGGTGGATGAGCACAGAAGGCAAGCAGAGGCAGAACGAGACAACCAACGGAGATTGGAAGACAGTGAACGGTTTGAAGCCTTGATATCTCGCCTCACTGTTAACCAAGCCCCTGGCTCTAACACTGCCTCGGTACTGACTGGTTCAGATACCTCATCCATGCTTCCTTCACGCCCCCCAGCCCCACCTAAAGCAGCAGCTCAAACACCGCCCATCTTGAAGCCTGAGGTGAATTTCCAGACTTTTCGTGAATGGCGGCGACGGTGGACTGATTATTCTACAATGGTGGATCTCCAGAGTTTGTCACAGCCTAAACAACTCATCCAGCTGCGTATGTGCCTGTCCTTGGAAATTCAGCGTGTCTTGGAACATACGTTGCAGGTACCCCCAACCTCTCCGCTGTCTGTAGAGGAGGTACTGGACGTTCTACAACGGCACATCAAAGGACAGCAGAATGAAGCTCTGCGCAGGAGGGAATTGTTTAGCTGCAGACAGATGGAGGGTGAGTCTTTTGATGCCTTTTACGTACGACTCAAGAGCGCCTCGGAAGAGGTAGATATATGTCCAGGCCACCACCAGCAGTGCGAGGAGACCCAGTTGAAGCAGGTGATCCTGATGGGTGTTAAGGACGAGGAACTTGTCCAACGCCTCACCTCCCTCGACTCTTCCTCTTCTCTTAAGGATGTGTTGACGATATGTCGCTCCTATGAGGCTGCCAGGTGTGCCACCTCTGCCATCCGTGCTCCCCCTACAGCTGTACGCGCACCACGTCCACGCCCGGTTTATTTTGCAACAACTGTGGTAAGCAGCACGGAACACAGGTGTGTCCAGCTGCTCAGTCTACCTGCAACAGTTGTGACCGTAAGGGCCACTGGTCACTCACAGTACGGTGCCCAGCCAAACGCGTCCAGTGCAATGTGTATGGTCGTCTGGGCCACTATGACAAGTGTTGCCCTTCCAACAAACCCAAGGGACCGCGTCGGCGGAAGCTTCAGCCCCCTTCCACCAGAGAGGGCCGCCCACAGTCTTCCAATCAGAGGCACGACGACTCCTGACAACGCTCGAGCCACATTAGGAATGTGTGCTCCCCCCCGCGTCCCAGCACCAAAGTCCCCCAGTACATCAGCGTCATCGTGACCTACGGCGGT
The DNA here is from genome assembly GCA_958450375.1 of Homarus gammarus. Taxonomy (NCBI): domain Eukaryota; kingdom Metazoa; phylum Arthropoda; class Malacostraca; order Decapoda; family Nephropidae; genus Homarus; species Homarus gammarus. Next base: position 1,120,957 of record CAUDMG010003396.1, read on the forward strand.
GTGTCATCCCGTCTTCAGATGTTGCCCGACACCGGCGCTGATGCTACAGTCATCGGTCCCCAGCATTTGCAATGCTTGGGGCTCTCTCCAAGTGATCTAAGACCGCCCCCCAAGGATCTCCGCTTTATGGCAGATGGTTCACAGATGACCCCGGCCCTAGGTTCACTCTATGCACACGTCACCTTTGGCAACAGGTCGTGTCAAGCCTGGATTGATGTGCATAATGGCGTCCCGACTCCTTTGCTGTCCTACAGACATTGCCAAGAGTTGGCCATCATCTCCCAGGACTTCCCAACACCGATTCTCGAGGTAAAACACGCCAACAGGGTGCACGAAGGGAGCAGCAACTACCCTGCTGCCGCCCTACCCCTACCTCTGGCCAGTGACACCTCTCCCTCGGTAGTTGTCCCTGCTGCTTCAAGTCTCCACGCCTTGGCTCGCCTCCACGACAGTCACTGTGGAGCCGAGGCCACCAAACGGCGTGCAAGACACACTCTGTTCCGGCCTGGCATCGACCCCGACATCTCCAATGCTGTCCAGGTGTGTAAGCCCCGCCACGTATTACAACCCAGCCAGCAGCAGGAACCCTTTATGAGTGACGACAACCCCACCCGCCCCTTTGAGTCTGTGTCGGCCGACTTTTTCTGTGTGTCAGGAAAGTCCTTCCTCGTTATCGTCGACCGTCTCTCTGGTTGGCCGGTTGTCATCAAGTGCGGTAATGACACGACGTCTGCCGCCACCATCAGCAAGTTCCGCCACTACTTCCGTGACGTGGGTGTTCCTGTACGCCTGCGAACCGACGGAGGGCCTCAGTTCACAAGCCGGGACTTTGCTGCGTTCCTCGACCGATGGGGAGTCCGGCATGTGTTGTCATCGCCCCATTACCCGCAGTCCAACGGCCACGCTGAGGCTGCTGTCAAATCCCTGAAGCACCTCATCCTTAAGGTGGCCCCTTCTGGGAACATTGACTGCGAGGCCTTCGACCTGGGTCTCCTTGAACTCTGCAACACACCTAACTACACCGGACGCCCACTTCGTTCTTTTGTCCCTGCTCACCCTCAATCCTTCTCCAAGGAGTGGCAGGCCAAGACAGAGGATTGTGATCGCCGAGCCGCCGAACGTGTTCAGGACGTCGTCGCCCGCTACAACGACCACGCCCGTTCTCTCCCCAGGTTGAGTGTCGGCACCCAAGTCCGTGTTCAGGACCCGACCTCCCTACGTTGGGACAAAGTAGGCGTAGTCATGGGTCTCGGCAGGTCACGGGACTACCAGGTGCGGTTACCCAGTGGTCGTGTGTGGTGGAGGAACCGCCGTTTTCTCCGACCTGTAACAATGCCGTCTGCTGGCCCCGCCACCAGTGTTGAGTCCCATACCCTTCCCAGTGATGAAGTCCCTCGACGCTCAGAACGGATCCAAAAGAAAAGGTCCGCTCAAGACTTTGCTATGAGCGTATAGGGGGGAGGGAGGTGTATGTATATTATGTATGCTGGATTAAATATTATGTATGTATATTATGTATGTGCTCCATTTATGTAGCTAGCAGCGTGTGGCAATGTTATTACCATATCCCACATGCCTAATTAATGTGCCTGGCGACGTATGGAAGCTGCTAATGTATCACTTGCCATATGTCGTCTATGGCAGTTGATCAAGGAGTCTAGCCGGGGAGAGTGCTGCTCCCCTTTGTGTACCTACTCTTATCCAGTAAACCGAACCTACAAAACTATACAGGTGTTTGTGTTCTCTCCTGTATATAGAACTTATTATTCAGAACCTAACAGAGTATAACAAAGGCCCCTGATCGAGCATATAAAGGCCTCTAATCGATTATAACAAAGTCCCTGATCGAATATAGGAAAGTCCCCTGGTGGTGTATAAAAAAGTCCCCTGATCGAGTATAACAAAGTCTCCTGATCGAGAATAACAAAGTCGATGATCGAGTATAAAAAAAGTCCAATGATCGAGTACAATAAAGCACCCTCATCGAGTATAACAAAAGTCCTCTGGTCGAGTATAACAAAGTCCCCTGATCAAGTATATCAAAGTCCCCTGGTCGAGTATAACAAAGTCCCTTGATCGGGTATAACAAAGTCATCTGCTCGAGTATAACAAAGTCCCTTGATCGAGTATAACAAAGTCCCCTGATCTAATATAACAAAGTATCATAATTGAGTATAACAAAGCCACCTGATCGAGTATAGCAAAATCCCAAGATCGAGTATAATAAAGTCTCCTGATTGAGTATAACAAAGGCCCCTGATCGAGTATAACAAGGTCTCCTGATCGAGTATAATAAAGTCCCCTGATCGAGTATAACAAAGTCCAATTGTCGAGTATAACAAAGTCCCCTGGTTGTGTATAACAAAGTCCCCTGATCGGGTATAACAATGTCCTTTGATCGAGTATAACAGAGGCCCTTGAACGAGTATAACAAATTCTCCTCATCAAGTATAACAAAACCCTCTGATCGAGTATAACAAAGTCCCCTGATCGAGTATAACTAAGTCCATTGTTCGAGTATAACAAAAAATTTGATCAAGTATAACAAAGTACCCTGATCGAGTATAACAAAGACCCCTGGTCGAGGATAAAAAAGTCCCCTGCTCGAGTATAATAAAGTCCCCTGGTCGAGTATAGCAAAGTCCCCTGATCGCGTATAACAAAGGCCCCTCATCGAGTATAACAAAGTTCCCTGGTCGAGTATAACAAAGTCCCCAGGTCGAGTAGAGCAATGTCCCGTGATCGAGTATAACGAAGTCCCTGGATCGAGTTTTAATAAGTCCCCTGATCGAGAATAAATATGTCCTCTGATCGAGTATAACAAAGTCCCCTGATCGAGTATAACAAAGGCCCCTGATCGAGCATATAAGGGCTTCTAATCGAGTATAACAAAGCCCCTGATCGAATATAGCAAAGTCCCCTGATCGAGTTTAACAAAGTCCCCTAATCGAGTATAACAGAGGCCCCTTATCGAGTATAACAAAGTCACCTGATCGAGTATAACAAAGTCTTCTGATCGAGTATAAAAAAGTCCAATGATCGAGTATAGCAAAAGTCCTCTGGTCGAGTATAACAAAGTCCCCTGCTCGAGTATAACAAAGTACCCTGATCGAGTATAGCACATGACCCTGGTTGAGTATAACAAAGTCCCCTGATTGAGTATAACAAAGTACCGGTCGAGTATAACAAAGTCCCCTGACCGATTATAACAATGGTCCCTGATCGAGAATAAAAAAGCCTCCTAATCGAACATAACAAAGGCTCTTAGTAGAGTATAACAAAGCCCCTTTATCGAGTATAACAAAGTCACCTGATCGAGTATAGCAAAGCCGTCTGATCGAAGATGAAAATTCCCCTGATCGAGTATAACAAAGACCCCTGATCGAGCATAACAAAGTCTTCTGATCGAGTATAACAAAGTAACCTGATCGAGTATAACATATCCCCTAATCGAGTATAACAAAGTCCCCTGATCGAGTATAACATATCCCCTGGTCGAGTATAACAGAGTCCCCTGATCGAGTGTAACAAAGGTCCCTCATCGAGTATAACAAAGTCCCCTAATCGGGTATTAAAAAAGTCCCCTGATCGTGTATGACAAAGTCCCCTGATCGAGTATAACAAAGTACCCTGATCGAGTATAACAAAGTCCCTGGATCGAATTTTAATAAGTCTCCTGATAGAGTATAATAAAATCCCAGGATCGAGTATAACAAAGTCCCCTGAACGAGAATAACAAAGGTCCCTGATAGAGTCTAACAAAGGCCCCTCATCGAGTATAACAAAGTCCCCTGATCGAGTATAACAAAGGCCCTTCATCAAGTATAACAAAGGCCCCTGATCGAGAATATAAAGACCTCTAATCGAGTATAACAAAGCCCCTGATCGAATATAGCAAAGTCCCCTGGTCGAGTTTAACAAAGTCCCCTAATCGAGTATAACAGAGGCCCCTTATCGAGTATAACAAAGTCACCTGATCGAGTATAGCAAAGCCGTCTGATCGAAGATGAAAAATCCCCTGATCGAGTATAACAAAGACCCCTGATCGAGCATAACAAAGTCTTCTGATCGAATATAACAAAGTAACCAGATCGAGTATAACATATCCCCTGATCGAGTATAACAAAGACCCCTGATCGAGCATAACAAAGTCTTCTGATCGAGTATAACAAAGTAACCTGATCGAGTATAACATATCCCCTGATCAAGTATAACAAAGGCCCCTGATCGAGCATATAAAGACCTCTAATCGAGTATAACAAAGCCCCTGATCGAATATAGCAGAGTCCCCTGGTCGAGTTTAACAAAGCCCCCTCATCGAGTATAACAGAGGCCCTTGATCGAGTATAACAAAGTCTCCTGATCGAGTATTACAAAGTCCTCTGATCGAGTATAAAAAAGTCCAATGATCGTGTACAATAAGGCCCACTGATCGAGTATAGCAAAAGTCCTCTGGTCGAGTATAACAAAGGCCCCTGCTCGAGTATAACACAGTCACCTGATCGAGTATAGGAAGGCCGTCTGATCGAGTATGAAAAATCCCCTGATCGAGTATAACAAAGACCCCTGTTCGAGCATAACAATGTCCCCTGATTGAATATAACATATCCCCTGGTCGAGTATAACAAAGTCACCTGATCGAGTACAACAAAGTCCCCTGATCGAGTATAATATATCTCCTGATCGAGTATAACAAAGCCCCCTGATTTAGTATAACATATCCCCTGGTCGAGTATAACAAATTCCCCTGGTCGAGTTTAACAAACTTCCCTGATCGAGTACAACAAAGGCTCTTAATCGAGTATAACAAAGATCCCTGATCGAGTATAACAAAGTTCCCAGATCGAATATAACAAAGTACCTTAATCGAGGATAACAAAGTCCCCTGATCGAGTATAACAAAGTCCCCTGATCGAGTATAAAAAAGTCCAATGATCGAGTACAATAAAGCCCCCTCATCGAGTATAACAAAAGTCCTCTGGTCGAGTATAACAAAGTACCTTGATCGAGCATAACAAAGTCCCTTGGTCGAGTATAACAAAGTCCCCTGATCAAGTATAACAATGTTCCCTTATCTAGTATAACAAAGTCTCCTGATTGAGTATAACAAAGCCACCTGTTCGAGTATAACAAAATCCCAAGATCGAGTATAACAAAGTCCCCTGATCGAGTATAACAAAGGCCCCTGATAGAGGCTAACAAAGGCCCCTCGTCGAGTATAACAAAGACTCCTGATCAAGTATAACAATGTTCCCTTATCTAGTATAACAAAGTCTCCTGATTGAGTATAACAAAGCCACCTGTTCGAGTATAACAAAATCCCAAGATCGAGTATAACAAAGTTCCTGATCGAGTATAACAAACGCCCTTGATCGAGTATAACAAAGGCCCCAGATCGAGCATATAAAGGCCTCTAATCGAGTATAACAAAGCCCCTGATCGAATATACCAAAGTCCCCTGGTCGAGTTTAACAAAGTTCCCTGATCGAGTATAACAAAGTCCCCTACTCGAGTATAACTGAGGCCCTTGATCGAGTATGACAAAGTCTCCTGATCGAGTAGAACAAAGTCCTCTGATCGAGTATAAAGAAACCAATGATCGAGTATTATATAGCCCCCTTGTCGAGTATAACATAATTCCTCTGGTCGAGTATGACAAAGTCCCCTGGTCGAGTATAACAAAGAACTCTGATCGAGTTTAACAAAGTCCCCTCGTCGAGTAAAACAAAGTCCCCTGATCGATTATAACAATGGTCCCTGATCGAGAATAACAAAGCCCCCTGATCGAACATAACAAAGGCCCTTACTAGAGTATAACAAAGCCCCTTCATCGAGTAAAACAAAGTCACCTGATCGAGTATAGCAAAGCCTTCTCATCGAGTATGAAAAATCCCCTGATCGAGTATTACAAAGACCCCTGATCGAGTATAACAAAGTCCCCTGATCTAGTATAACTAAGGCCCTTGATCGAGGATAACAAAGTCCCCTGATCGAGTATACCATAGTCCCCTGATCGAGTATAACTAAGGCCATTGATCGAGGATAACAAAGTCTCCTGATCGAGTATAACAATGTCCCCTAATCGGGTATAAAAAAAAGTCCTCTGATCGTGTATGACAAAGTCCCCTGATCGAGTATAACAAAGTACCCTTTTCTAGTATAACAAAGTCTCCTGATTTAGTATAACAAAGCAACCTGATGGAGTATAATAAAATCCCAGGATCGAGTATAACAAAGTCCCCTGAACGAGAATAACAAAGGTCCCTGATAGAGTCTAACAAAGGCCCCTCATCGAGTATAACAAAGTCCCCTGATCGAGTATAACAAAGGCCCTTCATCAAGTATAACAAAGGCCCCTGATCGAGCATATAAAGACCTCTAATCGAGTAAAACAAAGCCCCTGATCGAATATAGCGAAGTCCCCTGGTCGAGTTTAACAAAGAACTCTGATCGAGTATAACAAAGTCCCCTCGTCGAGTAAAACAAAGTCCCCTGATCGATTATAACAATGGTCCCTGATCGAGAATAACAAAGCCCCCTGATCGAACATAACAAAGGCCCTTACTAGAGTATAACAATGCCCCTTTATCGAGTATAACAAAGTCAACTGATCTAGTATAGCAAAGCCGTCTGATCGAGTATGAAAAATCACCTGATCGAGTATAACAAAGACCCCTAATCGAGCATAACAAAGTCCCCTGATCGAGTATAACATATCCCCTGATCCAGTATAACAAAGTCCCCTGAACGAGTAGAACATATCCCCTGGTCGAGTATAACAAAGTCCCCTGATCGAGTATAACAAAGTTCCCTGATCGCGTATAACAAAGTTCCCTAATTGAGTATAACAAAGTCCCCTGATCAAGTATAACAAAGTTCCGTGATCGAGTACAACACAGTCCCCTGATCGGATCGAGTATAAAAAAGTCCCTTGATATAGTATTATTAAGTCCCCTGATCGAGTAAAACAAAGTCCCCTGATCGAGTATACCAAAGCCCCCTGATCGAGTATAACAAAGGTCCCTGATCGAGTATAACAAAGTCCCCTGGTCGAGTATAACAAAGTCCCCTGATCGACAATAACAAAGCCCCCAGATCGAGTATAACAAAGTCCTCAAGTCGAGTATAACAAAGTCCCCTTATCTAGTATAACAAAGTCCCCTGATTGAGTATAACAAAGCCATCTGATCGAGTATAACAAAATCCACTGATTGAGTATATCAAAGTTCCCTGATCGAACATAACAAAGTCCCTTGACCGAGTATAACAAAGTCCCCTTATCGAGTATAACATTGTCCGCCTGATCGAGTATAAAAAGTCCCCTGATCGAGTATAGCAATGTCCTGTGATCGAGTATAACAAAGTCCCTGGATCGAGTTTTAATAAGTCCCCTGATCGAGAATAAAAAAGTCCCCTGATCGAGTATAACATATCACCTGGTCGAGTATAACAAAGCCACCTCATCGAGTATAACAAAATCACCTGATCGAGTATAACAAAGTCCCCTGATCGAGTATAACATATCCCCTGGTCGAGTAAAACAAAGCCCCCTGATCGAGTATAACAAAGTTCCCTGATCGTGTATAACAATGTTCCCTGATCGAGTATAACAAAGTCCCTTGATCGAGTTTCATTAAGTCCCCTGATCGAGAATAAAAAAGTTCCCTGATCGAGTATACCAAAGCCCCTCATCGAGTATAACAAAGGTCCCTGATCGAGTATAACAAAGTCCCCTGGTCGAATATAACAAAGTCCCCTGATCGAGTATAACAAAATCCACTGATCGAGTATAACAAAGTGACCTGATCGAGTATAACAAAGGCCCCGCATCGAGCATATAAAGGCGTCTAATCGAGTATAACAAAGCCCCTGATCGAATATAACAAAGTACCCTGGGCGAGTATAACAAAGTCCCCTGATCGAGTATAACAAAACCCGTGATCAAATATAACAAAATCCCCGTATTGGGTATAACAACGTCCCATGATCAAATCTAACAAAGGCCCCTCACTAGTATAACAAAGTCCCCTCATCGAGTATAACAAAGCCCCCTAATCGAGTATAGAAAAAGTCCCCCGATCAAGTATAACAAAGACCCCTGGTCGAGGATAAAAAAGTCCCCTGCTCGAGTATAACAAAGTCCCCTGGTCGAGTATAGCAAAGTCCCCTGATCGAGTATAACAAAGTCCCCTGATCGAGTATAACAAAGTTCCCTGGTCAAGTATAACAAAGTCCGCTGATCGTGTATAACTAAGTCCATTGTTCGAGTATAACAAAAACCTTGATCAAGTATAACAAAGTCCCTGGATCGAGTTTTATTAAGTCCCCTGATCGAGTATAACATATCCCCTGGTCGAGTATAACAAAGCCACCTCATCGAGAATAGCAAAATCCCCTGATCGAGTATAACAAAGTCCTCTGATCGAGTATAACAGAGGCCCTTGATCGAGTATAACAAAGTCTCCTGATCAAGTACAACAAAGTCCCCTGATCGAGTATAAAAACGTCCAATGATCGAGTACAATAAAGCAACATCATCGAGTATAACAAAAGTCCTCTGGTCGAGTATAACAAAGTCCCCAGATCGAGTATAACAAAGACCCCTGATCGAGCATAACAACCTCACCTGATCGAGTATAACATATCCCCTGATCGAGTATAACAAAGTCCCCTGATCGAATATGACATATCCCCTGGTCGAGTATAAGAAAGTCCCCTGATCGAGAATAACAAAGTCCCTGATCGAGTTTAACAAAGTCCAATGGTCGTGTATAACAAAGTCCCCTGATCGAGTATAACATATCCCCTGGTCGAGTATAACAAAGTCCCCTGATCGAGTATAACAATGTCCCGTGATCGAGTATAACAAAGTCCCTGGATCGAGTTTTATTAAGTCCCCTAATCGAGTATAACATATCCCCTGGTCGAGTATAACAAAGCCACCTCATCGAGGATAACAAAATTCCCTGATGGAGTAACACAAAGTGCCCTGATCGAGTATAACAAAGGCCATTGATAGAGTCTAACAAAAGCCCCTCATCGAGTAAAACAAAGTCCCCTCATCGAGTATAAGAAAGGCACTTGATCGAGTATAACAAAGGCCCCTGATCGAGCATATAAAGGCCTATAATCGAATATAACAAAGTCCCTGATCGAATATAGGTAAGTCCCCTGGTCGTGTATAAAAAAGTCCCCTGATCGAGCATAACAAAGTCTCCTGATCGAGTATAACAAAGTCCCCTGATCGAGTATAAAAAAGTCCAATGATCGAGTACAATAAAGCCCCCTCATCGAGTATAACAAAAGTCCTCTGGTCGAGTATAACAAAGTCCCTTGATCGGGTATAACAAAGTCATCTGCTCGAGTATAACAAAGTCCCTTGATCGAGTATAACAAAGTCCCCTTATCTAATATAACAAAGTCTCCTGATCGAGTATAATAAAGTCCCCTGATCGAGTATAACAAAGGCCCCTGATCGAGTATAACAAAGTCTCCTGATCGAGTATAATAAAGTCCCCTGATCGAGTATAACAAAGTCCAATTGTCGAGTATAACAAAGTCCCCTGGTCGTGTATAACAAAGTCCCCTGATCGGGTATAACAATGTCCTTTGATCGAGTATAACAGAGGCCCTTGAACGAGTATAACAAATTCTCCTCATCAAGTATAACAAAACCCTCTGATCGAGTATAACAAAGTCCCCTGATCGAGTATAACTAAGTCCATTGTTCGAGTATAACAAAAAATTTGATCAAGTATAACAAAGTCCCCTGATCGAGTATAACAAAGACCCCTGGTCGAGGATAAAAAAGTCCCCTGCTCGAGTATAACAAAGTCCCCTGGTCGAGTATAGCAAAGTCCCCTGATCGAGTATAACAAAGGCCCCTCATCGTGTATAACGAAGTTCCCTGGTCGAGTATAACAAAGTCCCCAGATCGAGTATAGCAATGTCCCGTGATCGAGTATAACAAAGTCCCTGGATCGAGTTTTAATAAGTCCCCTGATCGAGAATAAATATGTCCCCTGTATGTATATTATGTATGCTGGATTATATATCATGTATGTATATTATGTATGTGCTCCATTTATGTATTATTTATTCAGCCTAGCTAGCAGCGTGTGGCAATGTTATTACCATATCCCACACGCTTAATTAATGTGCCTGGCGACGTATGGAAGCTGCTAATGTATCACTTGCCATACGTCGCCTATAGCAGTTGACCGGGAGCCTAGTCAAGAGAGAGTGCTGCTCTCCTTTGTGTACATACTCTTATCCAGTAAACCGAACCTACAAAACTATACAGGTGTTTGTGTTCTCTCCTGTATATAGAACTTATTATTCAGAACCTAACATGGCGCAGTGCGTAGTCTTACTGGATAATTACGAGTGATAGTGCAAAGTTTGTAGAAAGCCGGCTAGGGTCCCCTCCCGTCTTGGGTCAAGCCTTGGGTCAACTCCCGCGCCATCTCTCCTTGAAGAATTTCAGCAACTTTGAGCAGTGTCAGTGACAGTGATTTTCTGTGAAGTGTTTAGTGCATTGTGTGTTCGTGCCACTCATGTGTGACCTTGTTCTAAAGGATTCCCAAGGTATACGGCACGTTCTGGGCATTTGTAAGGAGTAAAGTTCAGTGCACCCGTCTCTGACCGCGTCCTGAGGGTAACTAGACTGACTGGGAGTCGCCGCGCCTCTCCCTCCACCCCCCTCACAGCGCCGCCTCCACCCCCCCCCCCTCACAGCTGGGGCGAGACTCTCCCCCGCCCAGGACACACACTCACTCGCACACGACACTCGCTGACCGCGCGGCTTCCTTATATATATTTTATATATATAACCTACTTATCTGTGTATTTAATTAATTTTTTGTCTGAAATCTTGTTGATACGACGGGCTGACCGGTCAACACTGATTAAGACATAGTACACAGAGGAAGTAGTTATGTCTCACGCCTTACGTAGCCGTGGACCCAGCGTCTGGATGACCCAGGCGGGTGATAGCCCCGCAGAGATGGATGACCAGACCGGCCACGACGCTTCAGCCCCCACATCGCGCAGTCCCTCACCTCAATATTCAGCGTTGTCTCCAGAGATAATTGCTTTACTGAAGTTTATGAGAGATGAGAAACGCGAGGATGAAGCCCACAGACGTTTGGCGGATGAGCACAGAAGGCAAGCAGAGGCAGAACGAGACAACCAACGGAGATTGGAAGACAGTGAACGGTTTGAAGCCTTGATATCTCGCCTCACTGTTAACCAAGCCCCTGGCTCTAACACTGCCTCGGTACTGACTGGTTCAGATACCTCATCCATGCTTCCTTCACACCCCCCAGCCCCACCTAAAGCAGCAGCTCAAACGCCGCCCATCTTGAAGCCTGATGAGACTTTCCAGACTTTTCGTGAATGGCGGCGACGGTGGACTGACTACTCTACAATGGTGGATCTCCAGAGTTTGTCACAGCCTAAACAACTCATCCAGCTGCGCATGTGCCTGTCCTTGGAAATTCAGCGTGTCTTGGAACATACGTTGCAGGTACCCCCAACCTCTTTGCTGTCTGTAGAGGAGGTACTGGACGTTCTACAACGGCACATCAAAGGACAGCAGAATGAAGCTCTGCGCAGGAGGGAATTGTTTAGCTGCAGACAGATGGAGGGTGAGTCTTTTGATGCCTTTTACGTGCGTCTTAAGAGAGCCTCGGAAGAGGTAGATATATGTCCAGGCCACCACCAGCAGTGCGAGGAGACCCAGTTGAGGCAGGTGATCCTGATGGGTGTTAAGGACGAGGAACTTGTCCAACGCCTCACCTCCCTCGACTCTTCCTCTTCTCTTAAGGATGTGTTGACGATATGTCGCTCCTATGAGGCTGCCAGGTGTGCCACCTCTGCCATCCGTGCTCCCCCTACAGCTGTACGCGCTGTGTCCCGGTACAAGAAGGACAAGAAGTCCGTTCCTACGCCTTCGCCCACCACGTCCACGCCCGGTTTATTTTGCAACAACTGTGGTAAGCAGCACGGAACACTGGTGTGTCCAGCTGCTCAGTCTACCTGCAACAGTTGTGACCGTAAGGGCCACTGGTCACTCACAGTACGGTGCCCAGCCAAACGCGTCCAGTGCAATGTGTGTGGTCGTCTGGGCCACTATGACAAGTGTTGCCCTTCCAACATACCCAAGGGACCGCGTCGGCGGAAGCTTCAGCCCCCCTCCACCAGAGAGGGCCGCCCACAGTCTTCCAATCAGAGGTACGACGACTCCTGACAACGCTCGAGCCACATTAGGAATGTGTGCTCCCCCCAGCGTCCCAGGACCAAAGTCCCCCAGTACATCAGTGTCATTGTGACCTACCGCAGTGCTTCATCCCGTCTTCAGATGTTGCCCGACACCGGCGCTGATGCTACAGTCATCGGTCCCCAGCATTTGCAATGCTTGGGGCTCTCTCCAAGTGATCTAGGACCGCCCCCCAAGGATCTCCGCTTTATGGCAGATGGTTCACAGATGACCCCGGCCCTGGGTTCACTCCAAGCACAAGTCACCTTTGGCAACAGGTCGTGTCAAGCCTGGATTGATGTGCATAACGGTGTCCAGACTCCTTTGCTGTCCTACAGACATTGTCAGGAATTGGCCATCATCTCCCAGGACTTCCCCAAACCTATTCTTGAGGTAAAACACGCCAACAGGGTGCAAAAAGGGAGCAGCAACGACCCTGCTGCCGCCCTACCCCTGCCTCTTGCCAGTGACACCTCTCCTTCGGATGCTCGGAAGTACTTCCTGAAGGAATTCAGCGACGTTCTGGTGACCAAGTCCGCTCTGGAATCCAAGCCTCTCAAGAAGATGGCAGGCCCCCCCATGAGGATCCACCTGAGGGACGACGCGAAGCCATTCGCTATTTACACCCCTCGACTGGTTCCCCTGGCCTTCCGCGAGGCGGTCAAAAACGAGCTGGACTCCATGGTCGCCCAAGAAATTATTGTACCAACCGGCGATGACCCGTCTCCATGGTGTCACCCGATGGTTGTCGTCGCAAAACCTAAAGGTGGTGTTCGGATCACCACTGACCTTTCCAAGCTCAACAACCAGGTGTCTCGTCCTGCGCACCCTTCTCCCACGCCCTTTGCAGCCATACGCAGCGTGAACCCGAAGGCGCGCTTCTTCACGACGATGGACGCCCTGTGTGGATACTGGCAGATAGAGCTTGCCGAGGAAGACCGACCACTCACAACGTTCATCACCCCGCATGGACGTTACAGTTATTGCCGTGGCCCCATGGGATTCGCCGCTACAGGAGACGCTTTCTGTCTTCGAGGTGATATGGCTCTACAAGGTCTGGCAAACTGCGTGAAAGTGGTCGACGACATACTCGTGTACGACGAGGATTATATGGATCACCTCTGCCGTATCTACGAGGTACTCAACAGGTGCCGGAAGCACGGCATTACCCTAAATGCCGACAAGTTTGTTCTGGCCAGCTCTTCAGTTGACTTTTGTGGGTACACCCTCTCAGGGAATGGTATCGCAGCTGACCCGGAAAAGGTCCGCGCCATTACGGATTTTCCCACCCCTGCTAACCTGACCGACTTGAGGTCCTTCATCGGTCTCGTCAACCAGTTAGCAGAGTTTTCGTCGGACATCTCCGCAGCTGCTCAACCACTTCGCCCCCTGATGAGCCCCAAGAGGACATTCCTGTGGACCCCCGACCACGACAAGGCCTTCCAGCAAGTGAAACAGGCCCTGTCTCGTCCACCTGTCCTCGCCACGTTTGACCCAGCCTTGCCGACAGTTCTGCAGACAGATGCCTCACGCTTGTATGGCGTGGGATACGCCCTACTGCAGGATCATGGTGGAGGGCAGTTCCGGCTCGTCCAGTGTGGCTCGCGTTTCCTCTCTGACACTGAGACGCGCTATGCCACTATTGAGTTGGAGCTGTTGGCTGCGGTTTGGGCGATGTCCAAGTGCAGGTTTTACCTCATAGGCCTGCAATACTTTCACCTAGTGACCGACCATCGCCCGCTTGTCCCGATCCTCAACCACTACACGCTAGACGCCGTTGAGAACCCTCGCCTCCAGCGTCTGAAAGAGAAACTCTCGGCGTACATCTTCACTGCAGTGTGGCGTGCTGGTAAGGAGCTCTGCATCCCTGATGCCTTATCCCGCTCCCCTGTCAGCCGCCCTACTCCAGAAGACCATGTACTCGACGCCGACCTCGCTCTTTCCGTCAGGACTGTGGTCACTCTCCATGCCGTCCAATCCCTTCGTTCGGACCTGTCACCAGATGACGACAAGGCAATGGAGGACCTTCGAACAGCGGCCCGAGATGACCCTTCCTATGTCCGACTCGTCGAGTGTGTGAGGAATGGATTTCCTAGCAACCGCTACGATCTTCACAACACCCTGCTCCCGTATTGGAAACTCCGCGATGAACTCTACTGCGACGGAGACCTTGTTCTGTACGGAGCACGTGTAGTTGTCCCTGCTGCATCACGTCCCCACGCCTTGGCCCGCCTTCACGACAGTCACCGTGGAGCTGAGGCCACCAAACGACGTGCACGACAGACTGTGTTCTGGCCCGGCATCAACTCCGACATCTCCAATGTTGTCCGTGCGTGTGAGCCCTGCCAAGTATTACAACCCAGCCAGCAGCAGGAACCCTTTATGAGTGACGACAACCCCACCCGCCCCTTTGAGTCTGTGTCGGCCGACTTTTTCTGTGTGTCAGGAAAGTCCTTCCTCGTTATCGTCGACCGTCTCTCTGGTTGGCCGGTTGTCATCAAGTGCGGTAATGACACGACGTCTGCCGCCACCATCAGCAAGTTCCGCCACTACTTCCGTGACGTGGGCGTTCCTGTACGCCTGCGAACCGACGGAGGGCCTCAGTTCACAAGCCGGGACTTTGCTGTGTTCCTCGACCGATGGGGAGTCCGGCATGTGTTGTCATCGCCCCATTACCCGCAGTCCAACGGCCACGCTGAGGCTGCTGTCAAATCCCTGAAGCACCTCATCCTTAAGGTGGCCCCTTCTGGGAACATTGACTGCGAGGCCTTCGACAGGGGTCTTCTTGAACTCCGCAACACACCTAACTACACCGGACGCTCCCCTGCCCAGGTTTTGTATGGACGCCCCCTTCGTTCTTGTGTCCCTGCTCACCCTCAATCCTTCTCCAAGGAGTGGCAGGCCAAGACAGAGGATTGTGATCGCCGAGCCGCCGAACGTGTTCAGGACGTCGTCGCCCGCTACAATGACCACGCCCGTTCTCTCCCCAGGTTGAGTGTCGGCACCCATGTCCGTGTTCAGGACCCGACCTCCCTACGTTGGGACAAAGTAGGCGTAGTCATGGGTCTCGGCAGGTCACGGGACTACCAGGTGCGGTTACCCAGTGGTCGTGTGTGGTGGAGGAACCGCCGTTTTCTCCGACCCGTAACAATGCCTTCTGCTGGCCCCGCCACCAGTGTTGAGTCCCATACCCTTCCCAGTGATGAAGTCCCTCGACGCTCAGAACGGATCCAAAAGAAAAGGTCCGCTCAAGACTTTGCTATGAGCGTATAGGGGGGAGGGAGGTGTATGTATATTATGTATGCTGGATTATATATCATGTATGTATATTATGTATGTGCTCCATTTATGTATTATTTATTCAGCCTAGCTAGCAGCGTGTGGCAATGTTATTACCATATCCCACACGCTTAATTAATGTGCCTGGCGACGTATGGAAGCTGCTAATGTATCACTTGCCATACGTCGCCTATAGCAGTTGACCGGGAGCCTAGTCAAGAGAGAGTGCTGCTCTCCTTTGTGTACATACTCTTATCCAGTAAACCGAACCTACAAAACTATACAGGTGTTTGTGTTCTCTCCTGTATATAGAACTTATTATTCAGAACCTAACATCCCCTGATCGAGTATAACATATCCCCTGGTCGAGTATAACAAACCCACCTCATCTAGTATAACAAAATCCCCTGATCGAGTATAACAAAGTCCCCTGATCGAGTATAACAAAGGCCCCTGATCGAGCATATAAGGGCTTCTAATCGAGTATAACAAAGCCCCTGATCGAATATAGCAAAGTCCCCTGATCGAGTATAACAAAGTCTTCTGATCGAGTATTAAAGTCCAATGATCGAGTATAGCAAAAGTCCTCTGGTCGAGTATAACAAAATCCACTGCTCGAGTATAACAAGGTACCCCGATCGTGTATAACACATTCCCTTGGTTGAATATAACAAAGTCCCCTGATTGAGTATAACAAAGTACCGGTCGAGTATAACAAAGTCCCCTGACCGATTATAACAATGGTCCCTGATCGAGAGTAAAAAAGCCTCCTCATCGTACATAACAAAGGCTCTTAGTAGAGTATAACAAAGCCCCTTTATCGAGTATAACAAAGTCACCTGATCGAGAATAGCAAAGCCGTCTGATCGAAGATGAAAAATCCCCTGATCGAGCATACCAAAGCCCCTCATCGAGTATAACAAAGGTCCCTGATCGAGTATAACAAAGTCCCCTGGTCGAATATAACAAAGTCCCCTGATCGAGTATAACAAAGTCCCCTAATCGAGTATAACAAAGTCCTCTGATCGAGTATAACAAAGTCCCCTTATCTAGTATAACAAAGTCCCCTGATTGAGTATAACAAAGCCATCCGATCGAGTATAACAAAATCCACTGATCGAGTATAACAAAGTTAACAGATCGAGTATAACAAAGGCCCCGCATCGAGCATATAAAGGCGTCTAATCGAGTATAACAAAGCCCCTGATCGAATATAACAAAGTCCCCTGGTCGAGTATAACAAAGTCCCCTGATCGAGTATAACAAAGCCCCGTGATCAAATATAACAAAATCACCAGATTGGGTATAACAACGTCCCCTGATCAAGTCTACCAAAGGCCCCTCATCTAGTATAACAAAGTCCCCTCATCGAGTATAACAAAGACCCCTGGTCGAGGATAAAAAAGTCCCCTGCTCGAGTATATCAAAGTCCCCTGGTCGAGTATAGCAAAGTCCCCTGATCGAGTATAACAAAGTCCTCTGATCGAGTATAACAAAGTTTCCTGGTCGAGTATAACAAAGTCCCCTGATCGAGTATAACTAAGTCCATTGTTCGAGTATAACAAAAACCTTGATCAAGTATAACAAAGTCCCTGGATCGAGTTTTATTAAGTCCCCTGATCGAGTATAAAATATCCCCTGATCGAGTATAACAAAGCCACCTCATCGAGAATAGCAAAATCCCCTGATCGAGTATAACAAAGTCCCCTCATCGAGTATAAGAGAGGCCCTTGATCGAGTATAACAAAGTCTCCTGATCAAGTACAACAAAGTCCCCTGATCGAGTATTGAAACGTCCAATGATCGAGTACAATAAAGCCCCATCATCGAGTATAACAAAAGTCCTCTGGCCGAGTATAACAAAGTCCCCTGACCGAGTATAACAAAGACCCCTGATCGAGCATAACAACCTCACCTGATCGAGTATAACATATCCCCTGATCGAATATAACAAAGGCCCCTGATCGAGCATATAAAGGCCTCTAATCGAATATAACAAAGTCCCTGATCGAATATAGGATTTCCCCTGGTCGTGTATAACAAAGTCCCCTGATCGAGTATAACAAAGTCTCCTGATCGAGTATAACAAAGTCCCCTGATCGAGTATAAAAAAGTCCAATGATCGAGTACAATAAAGCCCCCTCATCGAGTATAACAAAAGTCCTCTGGTTGAGTATAACAAAGTCCCCTGATCAAGAAAATCAAAGACCCCTGGTCGAGTATAACAAAGTCCCTTGATCGGGTATAACAAAGTCATCTGCTCGAGTATAACAAAGTCCCCTAATCGAGTATAACAAAGTCCCCTTATCTAATATAACAAAGTATCCTAATTGAGTATAACAAAGCCACCTGATCGTGTATAGCAAAATCCCAGGATCGAGTATAATAAAGTCCCCTGATCGAGAATAACAAAGGCCCCTGATCGAGTATAACAAAGTCTCCTGATCGAGTATAATAAAGTCCCCTGATCGAGTATAACAAAGTCCAATTGTCGAGTATAAAAAAGTCCCCTGGTCGTGTATAACAAAGTCCCCTGATCGGGTATAACACTGTCCTTTGATCGAGTATAACAGAGGCCCTTGAACGAGTATAACAAATTCTCCTCATCAAGTATAACAAAACCCTCTGAACGAGTATAACAAAGTTCCCTGATCGAGAATAACAAAGACCCCTGGTCGAGGATAAAAATGTCTCCTGCTCCAGTATAACAAAGTCCCCTGGTCGAGTATAGCAAAGTCCCCTGATCGAGTATAACAAAGGCCCCTCATCGAGTATAACAAAGTTCCCTGGTCGAGTATAACAAAGTCCCCAGATCGAGTATAGCAATGTCCCGTGATCGAGTATAACAAAGTCCCTGGATCGAGTTTTAATAAGTCCCCTGATCGAGAATAAAAAAGTCCCCTGATCGAGTATAGCATATCCCCTGGTCGAGTATAACAAAGCCACCTCATCTAGTATAACAAAATCCCCTGATCGAGTATAACAAAGTCCCCTGATGGAGTATAACAAAGGACCCTGATCGGGCATATAAGGGCTTCTAAACGAGTATAACAAAGCCCCTGATCGAATATAGCAAAGTCCCCTGGTGAGTTTAAGAAAGTCCCCTAATCGAGTATAACAGAGGTCCTTGATCGAGTACAACAAAGTCTCCTGATCGAGAATACCAAAGTCTTCTGATCGAGTATAAAAAAGTCCAATGATCGAGTATAGCAAAAGTCCTCTGGTCGAGTATAACAAAGTCCCCTGCTCGAGTATAACAAAGTACCCTGATCGAGCATAACACATTCCCCTGGTTGAGTATAACAAAGTCCCCTGATTGAGTATAACAAAGTACCGGTCGAGTATAAAAAAGTCCCCTGACCGATTATAACAATGGTCCATGATCGAGAATAAAAAAGCCTCCTGATCGAACATAACAAAGTCTCTTAGTAGAGTATAACAAAGCCCCTTTATCGAGTATAACAAAGTCACCTGATCGAGTATAGCAAAGCCGTCTGATCGAAGATGAAAAATCCCCTGATCGAGTATAACAAAGACCCCTGATCGAGCATAACAAAGTCTTCTGATCGAGTATAACAAAGTAACCTGATCGAGTATAACATATCCCCTAATCGAGCATAACAAAGTCCCCTGATCGCGTATAACATATCCCCTGGTCGAGTATAACAAAGTCCCCTGATCGAATATAACAAAGGTCCCTCATCGAGTATAACAAAGTCCCCTAATCGGGTATAAAAAAAGTCCCCTGATCGTGCATGACAAAGTCCCCTGATCGAGTATAACAAAGTACCCTGATCGAGTATAACAAAGTCCCTGGATCGAATTTTAATAAGTCTCCTGATAGAGAATAAAAAAGTCCCCTGATCGAGTATAACATATCCCCTGGTCGAGTATAACAAAGCCACGTCATCGAGTATAACAAAATCCCCTGATCGAGTATAACAAAGTTCCCTGATCGAGTATAACAAAGGCCCCTGATAGAGTCTAACAAAGGCCCCTCATCGAGAATAACAAGTCCCCTGATCGAGTATAACAAAGGCCCTTGATCGAGTATAACAAAGGCCCCTGAACGAGAATATAAAGGCCTCTAATCGAGAATAATAAAGCCCCTGATCGAATATAGCAAAGTCCCCTGGTCGAGTATAACAAAGTCCCCTGATCGAGTATAACAAAGTCCCCTTATCGAGTATAACTAAGGCCCTTGATCGAGGATAACAAAGTCCCCTGATCGAGTATAACATAGTCCCCTGATCGAGTATAACTAAGGCCATTGATCGAGGATAACAAAGTCTCCTGATCGAGTATAACAAAGTCCCCGAATCGGGTATAAAAAAAGTCCTCTGATCGTGTATGACAAAGTCCCCTGATCGAGTATAACACAGTACCCTTATCTAGTATAACAAAGTCTCCTGATTTAGTATAACAAAGCAACCTGATGGAGTATAATAAAATCCCAGGATCGAGTATAACAAAGTCCCCTGAACGAGTATAACAAAGGTCCCTGATAGAGTCTAACAAAGGCCCCTCATCGTGTATAACAAAGTCCCCTGATCGAGTATAAAAAAGGCCCTTCATCAAGTATAACAAAGGCCCCTGATCGAGCATATAAAGACCTCTAATCGAGTATAACAAAGCCCCTGATCGAATATAGCAAAGTCCCCTGGTCGAGTTTAACAACGTCCTCTAATCGAGTATAACAGAGGCCCCTTATCGAGTATAACAAAGTCACCTGATCGAGTATAGCAAAGCCGTCTGATCGAAGATGAAAAATCCCCTGATCGAGTATAACAAAGACCCCTGATCGAGCATAACAAAGTCATCTGATCGAGTATAACAAAGTTACCTGATCGAGTATAACTTATCCCCTGATCGAGTATAACAAAGTCCCCTGATCGAGTATAACATATCCCCTGGTCGAGTATAACAAAGGTCCCTCATCGAGTATAACAAAGTCCCCTAATCGGGTATAAAAAAAGTCCCCTGATCGTGTATGACAAAGTCCCCTGATCGAGTATAACAAAGTCCCTGGATCGAATTTTAATAAGTCTCCTGATCGAGAATAAAAAAGTCCCCTCATCGAGTATAACATATCCCCTGGTCGAGTATAACAAAGCCACGTCATCGAGTATAACAAAATTCCCTGATCGAGTATAATAAAGTTCCCTGATCGAGAATAACAAAGGCCCCTGATAGAGTCTAACAAAGGCCCCTCATCGAGAATAACAAAGTCCCCTGATCGAGTATAACAAAGGCCCTTGATCGAGGATAACAAAGACCCCTGATCGAGTTTAACATAGTCCGCTCATCGAGAATAACAAATTCTCCTGATCGAGTATAACAAAGTCCCCTAATCGGGTATAAAAAAAGTCCTTGATCGTGTATGACAAAGTCACCTGATCGAGAAGAAACAAAGTACCCTTATCTAGTATAACAAAGTCTCCTGATTTAGTGTAACAAAGCAACCTCATCGAGTATAATAAAACCCCAGAATGGAGTATAACAAAGTCCCCTTAACGAGTAAAACAAAGGTCCCTGATAGAGTCTAACAAAGGCCCCTCATCGAGTATAACAAAGTCCCCTGATCGAGTATAACAAAGGCCCTTCATCAAGTATAACAAAGGCCCCTGATCGAGCATATAAAGCCTTCTAATCGAGTATAACAAAGCCCCTCATCGAAAATAGCAGAGTCCCCTGGTCGAGTTTAACAAAGCCCCCTCATCGAGTATAACAGAGGCCCTTGATCGAGTATAACAAAGTCTCCTGATCGAGTATTACAAAGTCCTCTGATCGAGTATAAAAAAGTCCAATGATCGTGTACAATAAGGCCCCCTGATCGAGTATAGCAAAAGTCCCTTGGTCGAGTATAACAAAGGCCCATGCTCGAGTATAACAAAATCCCCTGATCAAGTATAACAAAGACCCCTGTTCGAGCATAACAATGTCCCCTGATTGAATATAACATGTCCCCTGGTCGAGTATAACAAAGTCCCCTGATCGAGTATAACTAAATCCCCTGATCGAGTTTAACAAAGTCCCCTTATCTAGGATAACAAAGTCCCCTGATTGAGTATAACAAAGCCATCTGATCGAGTATAACAATATCCCCTGATCGAGTATAACAAAGTCCCCTGATCGAGGATAACACAAGCCGCTGATAGAGTCGAACAAAGGCCCTTCATCGAGCATATAAAGGCCCCTTGTCGAGTATAACAAAGTCCCCTGGTCGGGTATAACAATGTCCCATGGTCGAGTGTAACAAAGTCCCTTGATTGAGTATAACAAAGCCATCTGATCGAGTATAACAAAATCCCCTGATCGGGTATAACAAAGCCCCTGATCGAATATAACAAAGACCCTGGTCGAGTGTAACAAAGCCCCCTGATCGAGTATAACAAAGTCCCCTGGTCGGGTATAACAAAGTCCCATGGACGAGTATAACAAAGCCCCCTCATCAAATATAACAAATTCCCGTGATCGGGTATAAAAAAGTCCCCTGATCGAGTCTAACAAAGGCCCCTCATCGAGTATAACAAAGTCCCCTCATCGAGTATAACAAAAGTCCCTTGTCGAGTGTAACAAAGTCCCCTAATCGAGCATAATAGAGGCCCCTCATCGAGTATAACAAAGCCACCTAATCGAGTATAACAAAGCCCCCTAATCGAGTATAAAAAAAATCCCCTGATCGAGTATAACAAAGACACCTGGTCGAGGATAACAAAGTCTCCTGCTCGAGTATAACAAAGTCCCCTGATCGAGCATAACAGAGTCCCCTGATCGAGTATACCAAAGTCCCCTGATCGAGCATAACAAAGACCCTTGGTCGAGTATAACAAAGTCCCCTGATTGATTATTACAAAGTCCCATGATCGAGTATGAAAAATCCCCTGATCGAGTATAACAAAGTCCCCTGATCGAGTATAATATATCTCCTGATCGAGTATAACAAAGTCCCCTGATTGAGTATAACATATCCCTTGGTCGAGTATAACAAATTCCCCTGGTCGAGTTTAACAAACATCCCTGATCGAGTACAACAAAGGCTCTTAATCGAGTATAACAAAGATCCCTGATCGAGTATAACAAAGTTCCCAGATCGAGTATAACAAAGTGCCTTAAACAAGGATAACAAAGTCCCCTGATCGAGTATAGCAAAGTCCCCTGATCGAGTATAAAAAAGTCCAATGATCGAGTACAATAAAGCCCCCTCATCGAGTATAACAAAAGTCCCCTGGTCGAGTATAACAAAGTACCTTGATCGAGCATAACAAAGTCCCTTGATCGAGTATAACAAAGTCCCCTGATCAAGAATAACAATGTCCCCTTATCTAGTATAACAAAGTCTCCTGATTGAGTACACAAAGCCACCTGATTGAGTATAACAAAATCCCATGAACGAGTATAACAAAGTCCCCTGATCGAGTATAAAAAAGGCCCCTGATAGAGGCTAACAAAGGCCCCTCGTCGAGTATAACAAAGACCCCTGATCGAGTATAACAAACGCCCTTGATCGAGTATAACAAAGGCCCCAGATCGAGCATATAAAGGCCTCTAATCGAGTATAACAAAGCCCCTGATCGATATACCAAAGTCCCCTGGTCGAGTTTAACAAAGTTCCCTGATCGAGTATAACAAAGTCCCCTACTCGAGTATAACTGAGGCCCTTGATCGAGTATGACAAAGTCTCCTGATCGAGTAGAAGAAAGTCCTCTGATCGAGTATAAAGAAGTCCAATGATCGAGTATAATAAAGCCCCCTGATCGAGTATAACAGAATTCCGCTGGTCGAGTATGACAAAGTCCCCTGGTCGAGTATAACAAAGAACTCTGATCGAGTATAACAAAGTCCCCTCGTCGAGTATAACAAAGTCCCCTGATCGATTATAACAATGGTCCCTGATCGAGAATATCAAAGCCCCCTGATCGAACATAACAAAGGCCCTTACTAGAGTATAACAAAGCCCCTTCATCGAGTATAACAAAGTGACCTGATCGAGTATAGCAAAGCCTTCTGATCGAGTATGAAAAATCCCCTGATCGAGTATTACAAAGACCCCTGATCGAGCATAACAAAGACCCCTGATTAAGTATAACAAAGTCACTTGATCGAGTATAACAAATCCCCTGATCGAGTATAACAAAGTCCCCTCATCGAGTATAACAAAAGCCCCTGATAGAGTCGAACAAAGGCCACTCATCGAGCATATAAAGGCCTCTAATCGAGTATAACAAAGCGCCTGATCGAATATAACGAAGTCACCTGGTCGAGTGTAACAAAGTCCCTTGATCGAATATAACAAAGTCCCCTTGTCGAGTATAACAAAGTCCCCTGGTTGGGTATAACAAAGTCCCATGGACGAGTGTAACAAAGCCCCCTCATCAAATATAACAAATTCCCGTGATCGGGTATAAAAAAGTCCCCTGATCGAGTCTAACAAAGGCCCCTCATCGAGTATAACAAAATCACCTGATCGAGTATAACAAAGTCCCCTGATCGAGTATTACATATCCCCTGGTCGATGATAACAAAGTCCCCTGATCGAGTATAACAAAGTTCCCTGATCGTGTATAACAAAGTCCCCTGATCGAGTATAACAGAGGCCCTTGATCGAGTATAACAAAGTCTCCTGATCAAGTACAACAAAGTCCCCTGATCGAGTATAAAAACGTCCAATGATCGAGTACAATAAAGCCCCATCATCGAGTATAACAAAAGTCCTCTGGTCGAGTATAACAAAGTCCCCTGATCGAGTATAACAAAGATCCCTGATCGAGCTTAACAACCTCACCTGATCGAGTATAACATATCCCCTGATCCAGTATAACAAAGTCCCCTGAACGAGTAGAACATATCCCCTGGTCGAGTATAACAAAGTCCCCTGATCGAGTATAACAAAGTTCCCTGATCGCGTATAACAAAGTTCCCAGATTGAGTATAACAAAGTCCCCTGATCAAGTATAACAAAGTTCCGTGATCAATTGTAACAAAGTCCCCTGATCGAGTATAAAAAAGTCCCTTGATAGAGTAATATAAAGTCCCCTGATCGAGAAAAACAAAGTCCCCTGATCGAGTATACCAAAGCCCCCTGATCGAGTATAACAAAGGTCCCTCATCGAGTATAACAAAGTCCCCTGGTCGAGTATAACAAAGTCCCCTGATCGAGTATAACAAAGCCCCCTGATCGAGTATAACAAAGTACTCAAGTCGAGTATAACAAAGTCCCCTTATCTAGTATAACAAAGTCCCCTGATTGAGTATAACAAAGCCATCTGATCGAGTATAACAAAATCCACTGATTGAGTATATCAAAGTTCCCTGATCGAACATAACAAAGTCCCTTGACCGAGTATAACAAAGTCCCATTATCGAGTATAACATTGTCCTCCTGATCGAGTATAAAACGTCCCCTGATCGAGTATAGCAATGTCCCGTGATCGAGTATAACAAAGTCCCTGGATCGAGTTTTAATAAGTCCCCTGATCGAGAATAAAAAAGTCCCCTGATCGAGTATAACATATCCCCTGGTCGAGTATTACAAAGCCACCTCATCGAGTATAACAAAATCACCTGATTGAGTATAACAAAGTCCCCTGATCGAGTATAACATATCCCCTGGTCGAGTATAACAAAGTCCCCTGATCGACTATAACAAACTTCCCTGATCGAGTATAACAAAGTCCCTTGATCGAGTATTATTAAGTCCCCTGATCGAGAATAAAAAAGTCGCCTGATCGAGTATACCAAAGCCCCTCATCGAGTATAACAAAGGTCCCTGATCGAGTATAACAAAGTCCCATGGTCGAATATAACAAAGTCCCCTGATCGAGTATAACAAAGTCCCCTGATCGAGTATAACAAAGTCCTCTGATCGAGTATAACAAAGTCCCCTTATCTAGTATAACAAAGTCCCCTGATTGAGTATAACAAAGCCATCCGATCGAGTATAACAAAATCCACTGATCGAGTATAACAAAGTCCCCTGATCGAGTATAACAAAGGCCCCGCATCGAGCATATAAAGGCGTCTAATCGAGTATAACAAAGCCCCTGATCGAATATAACAAAGTCCCCTGGGCGAGTATAACAAAGTCCCCTGATCGAGTATAACAAAGCCCCGTGATCAAATATAACAAAATCCCCAAATTGGGTATAACAACGTCCCCTGATCAAGTCTAACAAAGGCCCCTCATCTAGTATAACAAAGTCCCCTCATCGAATATAACAAAGCCCCCTAATCGAGTATGGAAAAAGTCCCCTGATCGAGTATAACAAAGGCCCCTGGTCGAGGATAAAAAAGTCCCCTGCTCGAGTATAACAAAGTCCCCTGCTCGAGTATAGCAAAGTCCCCTGATCGAGTATAACAAAGTTCCCTGGTCGAGTATAACAAAGTCCCCTGATCTAGTTTAACTAATTCCATTGTTCGAGTATAACAAAAACCTTGATCAAGTATAACAAAGTCCGTGGATCGAGTTTTATTTCGTCCCCTGATCGAGTATAACATATCGCCTGGTCGAGTATAACAAAGCCACATCATCGAGAATAGCAAAATACCCTGATCGAGTATAACAAAGTCCCCTGATCGAGGATAACAGAGGCCCTTGATCGAGTATAACAAAGTCTCCTGATCAAGTACAATAAAGTCCCCTGATCGAGTATAAAAACGTCCAATGATCGAGTACAATAAAGCCCCATCATCGAGTATAACAAAAGTCCTCTGGTCGAGTATAACAAAGTCCCCTGATCGAGTATAACAAAGACCCCTGATCGAGCATAACAAAGACCCCTGGTCGAGTATAACAAAGGCCATTGATAGAGTCTAACAAAAGCCCCTCATCGAGTATAACAAAGTCCCCTCATCGAGTATAAGAAAGGCACTTGATCGAGTATAAAAAAGGCCCCTGATCGAGCATATAAAGGCCTCTAATCGAATATAACAAAGTCCCTGATCGAATATAGGATTTCCCTTGGTCGTGCATAACAAAGTCCAATGATCGAGTACAATAAAGCCCCCTCATCGAGTATAACAAAAGTCCTCTGGTTGAGTATAACAAAGTCCCCTGACCAAGTAAATCAAAGACCCCTGGTCGAGTATAACAAAGTCCCTTGATCGGGTATAACAAAGTCATCTGCTCGAGTATAACAAAGCAACCTGATCGAGTATAATAAAATCCCAGGATCGAGTATAACAAAGTCCCCTGAACGAGTATAACAAAGGTCCCTGATAGAGTCTAACAAAGGCCCCTCATTGAGTATAACAAAGTCCCCTGCTCGAGTATAACAAAGGCCCTTCATCAAGTATAACAAAGGTCCCTGATCGAGCATATAAAGACCTCTAATCGAGTATAACAAAGTCACCTAATCGAGTATAGCAAAGCCGTCTGATCGAAGATGAAAAATCCCCTGATCGAGTATAACAAAGACCCCTGATCGAGCATAACAAAGTCTTCTGATCGAGTATAACAAAGTAACCTGATCGAGTATAACATATCCCCTGATCGAGTATAACAAAGTCCCCTGATCGAGTATAACATATCCCCTTGTCGAGTATAACAAAGTACCCTGGTCGAGTATAACAAAGGTCCCTCATCGAGTATAACAAAGTCCCCTAATCGGGTATAAAAAAAAGTCCCCTGATCGTGTATGACAAAGTCCCCTGATCGAGTATAACAAAGTACCCTGATCGAGTATAACAAAGTCCCTGGATCGAATTTTAATAAGTCTCCTCATCGAGAATAATAAAGTCACCTGATCGAGTATAACATATCCTCTGGTCGAGTATAACAAAACCACGTCATCGAGTATAACAAAATCCCCTGATCGAGTATAACAAAGATCCCTGATCGAGTATAACAAAGGCCCCTGATAGAGTCTAACAAAGGCCCCTCATCGAGACTAACAAACTCCCCTGATCGAGTATAACAAAGGCCCTTGATCGAGTATAACAAAGGTCCCTGAACGAGAATATAAAGGCCTCTAATCGAGTATAATAAATCCCCTGATCGAATATAGCAAAGTCCCCTGGTCGAGTAAAACAAAGTCCCCTGATCGAGTATAACATATCCCCTGGTCGAGTATAACAAAGTACCCTGGTCGAGTATAACAAAGGTCCCTCATCGAGTATAACAAAGTCCCCTAATCGGGTATAAAAAAAGTCCCCTGATCGTGTATGACAAAGTCCCCTGATCGAGTATAACAAAGTCCCTGGATCGAATTTTAATAAGTCTCCTGATCGAGAATAAAAAAGTCCCCTCATCGAGTATAACATATCCCCTGGTCGAGTATAACAAAGCCACGTCATCGAGTATAACAAAATTCCCTGATCGAGTATAATAAAGTTCCCTGATCGAGAATAACAAAGGCCCCTGATAGAGTCTAACAAAGGCCCCTCATCGAGAATAACAAAGTCCCCTGATCGAGTATAACAAAGGCCCTTGATCGAGGATAACAAAGACCCCTGATCGAGTTTAACATAGTCCGCTCATCGAGAATAACAAATTCTCCTGATCGAGTATAACAAAGTCCCCTAATCGGGTATAAAAAAAGTCCTTGATCGTGTATGACAAAGTCACCTGATCGAGAAGAAACAAAGTACCCTTATCTAGTATAACAAAGTCTCCTGATTTAGTGTAACAAAGCAACCTCATCGAGTATAATAAAACCCCAGAATGGAGTATAACAAAGTCCCCTTAACGAGTAAAACAAAGGTCCCTGATAGAGTCTAACAAAGGCCCCTCATCGAGTATAACAAAGTCCCCTGATCGAGTATAACAAAGGCCCTTCATCAAGTATAACAAAGGCCCCTGATCGAGCATATAAAGACTTCTAATCGAGTATAACAAAGCCCCTCATCGAAAATAGCAGAGTCCCCTGGTCGAGTTTAACAAAGCCCCCTCATCGAGTATAACAGAGGCCCTTGATCGAGTATAACAAAGTCTCCTGATCGAGTATTACAAAGTCCTCTGATCGAGTATAAAAAAGTCCAATGATCGTGTACAATAAGGCCCCCTGATCGAGTATAGCAAAAGTCCCTTGGTCGAGTATAACAAAGGCCCATGCTCGAGTATAACAAAATCCCCTGATCAGGTATAACAAAGACCCCTGTTCGAGCATAACAATGTCCCCTGATTGAATATAACATGTCCCCTGGTCGAGTATAACAAAGTCCCCTTATCTAGGATAACAAAGTCCCCTGATTGAGTATAACAAAGCCATCTGATCGAGTATAACAATATCCCCTGATCGAGTATAACAAAGTCCCCTGATCGAGGATAACACAAGCCGCTGATAGAGTCGAACAAAGGCCCTTCATCGAGCATATAAAGGCCCCTTGTCGAGTATAACAAAGTCCCCTGGTCGGGTATAACAATGTCCCATGGTCGAGTGTAACAAAGTCCCTTGATTGAGTATAACAAAGCCATCTGATCGAGTATAACAAAATCCCCTGATCGGGTATAACAAAGCCCCTGATCGAATATAACAAAGACCCTGGTCGAGTGTAACAAAGCCCCCTGATCGAGTATAACAAAGTCCCCTGGTCGGGTATAACAAAGTCCCATGGACGAGTATAACAAAGCCCCCTCATCAAATATAACAAATTCCCGTGATCGGGTATAAAAAAGTCCCCTGATCGAGTCTAACAAAGGCCCCTCATCGAGTATAACAAAGTCCCCTCATCGAGTATAACAAAAGTCCCTTGTCGAGTGTAACAAAGTCCCCTGATCGAGCATAATAGAGGCCCCTCATCGAGTATAACAAAGCCACCTAATCGAGTATAACAAAGCCCCCTAATCGAGTATAAAAAAAATCCCCTGATCGAGTATAACAAAGACACCTGGTCGAGGATAACAAAGTCTCCTGCTCGAGTATAACAAAGTCCCCTGATCGAGCATAACAGAGTCCCCTGATCGAGTATACCAAAGTCCCCTGATCGAGCATAACAAAGACCCTTGGTCGAGTATAACAAAGTCCCCTGATTGATTATTACAAAGTCCCATGATCGAGTATGAAAAATCCCCTGATCGAGTATAACAAAGTCCCCTGATCGAGTATAATATATCTCCTGATCGAGTATAACAAAGTCCCCTGATTGAGTATAACATATCCCTTGGTCGAGTATAACAAATTCCCCTGGTCGAGTTTAACAAACATCCCTGATCGAGTACAACAAAGGCTCTTAATCGAGTATAACAAAGATCCTGATCGAGTATAACAAAGTTCCCAGATCGAGTATAACAAAGTGCCTTAAACGAGGATAACAAAGTCCCCTGATCGAGTATAGCAAAGTCCCCTGATCGAGTATAAAAAAGTCCAATGATCGAGTACAATAAAGCCCCCTCATCGAGTATAACAAAAGTCCCCTGGTCGAGTATAACAAAGTACCTTGATCGAGCATAACAAAGTCCCTTGATCGAGTATAACAAAGTCCCCTGATCAAGAATAACAATGTCCCCTTATCTAGTATAACAAAGTCTCCTGATTGAGTACACAAAGCCACCTGATTGAGTATAACAAAATCCCATGAACGAGTATAACAAAGTCCCCTGATCGAGTATAAAAAAAGGCCCCTGATAGAGGCTAACAAAGGCCCCTCGTCGAGTATAACAAAGACCCCTGATCGAGTATAACAAACGCCCTTGATCGAGTATAACAAAGGCCCCAGATCGAGCATATAAAGGCCTCTAATCGAGTATAACAAAGCCCCTGATCGAATATACCAAAGTCCCCTGGTCGAGTTTAACAAAGTTCCCTGATCGAGTATAACAAAGTCCCCTACTCGAGTATAACTGAGGCCCTTGATCGAGTATGACAAAGTCTCCTGATCGAGTAGAAGAAAGTCCTCTGATCGAGTATAAAGAAGTCCAATGATCGAGTATAATAAAGCCCCCTGATCGAGTATAACAGAATTCCGCTGGTCGAGTATGACAAAGTCCCCTGGTCGAGTATAACAAAGAACTCTGATCGAGTATAACAAAGTCCCCTCGTCGAGTATAACAAAGTCCCCTGATCGATTATAACAATGGTCCCTGATCGAGAATATCAAAGCCCCCTGATCGAACATAACAAAGGCCCTTACTAGAGTATAACAAAGCCCCTTCATCGAGTATAACAAAGTGACCTGATCGAGTATAGCAAAGCCTTCTGATCGAGTATGAAATATCCCCTGATCGAGTATTACAAAGACCCCTGATCGAGCATAACAAAGACCCCTGATTAAGTATAACAAAGTCACTTGATCGAGTATAACAAATCCCCTGATCGAGTATAACAAAGTCCCCTCATCGAGTATAACAAAAGCCCCTGATAGAGTCGAACAAAGGCCACTCATCGAGCATATAAAGGCCTCTAATCGAGTATAACAAAGCGCCTGATCGAATATAACGAAGTCACCTGGTCGAGTGTAACAAAGTCCCTTGATCGAATATAACAAAGTCCCCTTGTCGAGTATAACAAAGTCCCCTGCTTGGGTATAACAAAGTCCCATAGTCGAGTATAACAAAGCCCCCTAATCAAGTATAAGAAAGTCCCATGATCGGGTCTAACAAAGACCCCTCATCGAGTATAACAAAGGCCCATGATCGAGTACAACAAAGTCCCCTGATCGAGTTTAACAAAGCCCCCTAATCGAGAATGACAAAGACCCCTAATCGAGTATAGAAAAAATCACCTGATCGAGTATAACAAAGCCACCTCATCGAGAATAACAAAATCCCCTGATCGAGTATAACAAAGTCTACTGATCGAGTATAACAAAGGCCTCTCATCGGGTATAACAAAGCCCCCTGATCAAGTATAACAATGTCCCCTTATCTAGTATAAAAAAGTCTCCTGATTGAGTATACCAAAGCCACCTGATCGAGTATAACAAAATCTCAGGATCGAGTATAGCAAAGCCGTCTGATCGAGTATGAAAAATCCCCTAATCGAGTATAACAAAGACCCCTGATCGAGCATAACAAAGTCCCCTGATCAAGTATAACAAAGTTCCGTGATCGAGTATTACAAAGTCCCCTTATCGAGTATAACATTGTCCGCCTGATCGAGTATAAAAAGTCCCCTGATCGAGTATAGCAATGTCCCGTGATCGAGTATAACAAAGTCCCTGGATCGAGTTTTAATAAGTCCCCTGATCGAGAATAAAAAAGTCCCCTGATCGAGTATAGCATATCCCCTGGTCGAGTATAACAAAGCCACCTCATCGAGTATAACAAAATCACCTGATCGAGTATAACAAAGTCCCCTGATCGAGTATTACATATCCCCTGGTCGATGATAACAAAGTCCCCTGATCGAGTATAACAAAGTTCCCTGATCGTGTATAACAAAGTTCCCTGATCGAGTATAACAAAGTTCCTTGATCGAGTATTATTAAGTCCCCTGATCGAGTATAACAAAGCCCCGTGATCAAATAAAACAAAATCCTCAGATTGGGTATAACAACGTCCCCTGATCAAGTATAACAAAGTCCCCTTATCTAGTATAACAAAGTCCCTGGTCGAGTATAACAAAGTCCCCTGATCGAGTATAACAAAGTCCTCTGATCGAGTATAACAAAGTCCCCTTATCTAGTATAACAAAGTCCCCTGATTGAGTATAACAAAGCCATCCGATCGAGTATAACAAAATCCACTGATCGAGTATAACAAAGTCCCCTGATCGAGTATAACAAAGGCCCCGCATCGAGCATATAAAGGCGTCTAATCGAGTATAACAAAGCCCCTGATCGAATATAACAAAGTCCCCTGGGCGAGTATAACAAAGTCCCCTGATCGAGTGTAACAAAGCCCCGTGATCAAATATAACAAAATCCCCAGATTGGGTATAACAACATCCCCTGATCAAGTCTAACAAAAGCCCCTCATCTAGTATAACAAAGTCCCGTCATCGAGTATAACAAAGCCCCCTAATCGAGTATAGAAAAAGTCCCCTGATCGAGTATAACAAAGGCCCCTTGTCGAGGATAAAAAAGTCCCCTGCTCGAGTATAACAAAGTCCCCTGCTCGAGTATAGCAAAGTCCCCTGATCGAGTATAACAAAGTCCCCTGATCGAGTATAACAAAGTTCCCTGGTCGAGTATAACAAAGTCCCCTGATCGAGTATAACTAAGTTCATTGTTCGAGTATAACAAAAACCTTGACCAAGTATAACAAATTCCCTGGATCGAGTTTTATTACGTCCCCTGATCGAGTATAACATATCGCCTGGTCGAGTATAACAAAGCCACCTCATCGAGAATAGCAAAATCCCCTGATCGAGTATAACAAAGTCCCCTGATCGAGTATAACAGAGGCCCTTGATCGAGTATAACAAAGTCTCCTGATCAAGTACAACAAAGTCCCCTGATCGAGTATAAAAACGTCCAATGATCGAGTACAATAAAGCCCCATCATCGAGTATAACAAAAGTCCTCTGGTCGAGTATAACAAAGTCCCCTGATCGAGTATAACAAAGATCCCTGATCGAGCTTAACAACCTCACCTGATCGAGTATAACATATCCCCTGATCCAGTATAACAAAGTCCCCTGAACGAGTAGAACATATCCCCTGGTCGAGTATAACAAAGTCCCCTGATCGAGTATAACAAAGTTCCCTGATCGCGTATAACAAAGTTCCCAGATTGAGTATAACAAAGTCCCCTGATCAAGTATAACAAAGTTCCGTGATCAATTATAACAAAGTCCCCTGATCGAGTATAAAAAAGTCCCTTGATAGAGTATTATAAAGTCCCCTGATCGAGAAAAACAAAGTCCCCTGATCGAGTATACCAAAGCCCCCTGATCGAGTATAACAAAGGTCCCTCATCGAGTATAACAAAGTCCCCTGGTCGAGTATAACAAAGTCCCCTGATCGAGTATAACAAAGCCCCCTGATCGAGTATAACAAAGTCCTCAAGTCGAGTATAACAAAGTCCCCTTATCTAGTATAACAAAGTCCCCTGATTGAGTATAACAAAGCCATCTGATCGAGTATAACAAAATCCACTGATTGAGTATATCAAAGTTCCCTGATCGAACATAACAAAGTCCCTTGACCGAGTATAACAAAGTCCCATTATCGAGTATAACATTGTCCTCCTGATCGAGTATAAAACGTCCCCTGATCGAGTATAGCAATGTCCCGTGATCGAGTATAACAAAGTCCCTGGATCGAGTTTTAATAAGTCCCCTGATCGAGAATAAAAAAGTCCCCTGATCGAGTATAACATATCCCCTGGTCGAGTATTACAAAGCCACCTCATCGAGTATAACAAAATCACCTGATTGAGTATAACAAAGTCCCCTGATCGAGTATAACATATCCCCTGGTCGAGTATAACAAAGTCCCCTGATCGACTATAACAAGCTTCCCTGATCGAGTATAACAAAGTCCCTTGATCGAGTATTATTAAGTCCCCTGATCGAGAATAAAAAAGTCGCCTGATCGAGTATACCAAAGCCCCTCATCGAGTATAACAAAGGTCCCTGATCGAGTATAACAAAGTCCCATGGTCGAATATAACAAAGTCCCCTGATCGAGTATAACAAAGTCCCCTGATCGAGTATAACAAAGTCCTCTGATCGAGTATAACAAAGTCCCCTTATCTAGTATAACAAAGTCCCCTGATTGAGTATAACAAAGCCATCCGATCGAGTATAACAAAATCCACTGATCGAGTATAACAAAGTCCCCTGATCGAGTATAACAAAGGCCCCGCATCGAGCATATAAAGGCGTCTAATCGAGTATAACAAAGCCCCTGATCGAATATAACAAAGTCCCCTGGGCGAGTA
The DNA here is from genome assembly GCA_958450375.1 of Homarus gammarus. Lineage (NCBI taxonomy): Eukaryota > Metazoa > Arthropoda > Malacostraca > Decapoda > Nephropidae > Homarus > Homarus gammarus. The sequence goes on from CAUDMG010003396.1 coordinate 1,155,258, forward strand.
TAACAAAGTCCCCTGATCGAGTATAACAAAGCCCCGTGATCAAATATAACAAAATCCCCAAATTGGGTATAACAACGTCCCCTGATCAAGTCTAACAAAGGCCCCTCATCTAGTATAACAAAGTCCCCTCATCGAGTATAACAAAGCCCCCTAATCGAGTATGGAAAAAGTCCCCTGATCGAGTATAACAAAGGCCCCTGGTCGAGGATAAAAAAGTCCCCTGCTCGAGTATAACAAAGTCCCCTGCTCGAGTATAGCAAAGTCCCCTGATCGAGTATAACAAAGTTCCCTGGTCGAGTATAACAAAGTCCCCTGATCTAGTTTAACTAATTCCATTGTTCGAGTATAACAAAAACCTTGATCAAGTATAACAAAGTCCGTGGATCGAGTTTTATTTCGTCCCCTGATCGAGTATAACATATCGCCTGGTCGAGTATAACAAAGCCACATCATCGAGAATAGCAAAATACCCTGATCGAGTATAACAAAGTCCCCTGATCGAGGATAACAGAGGCCCTTGATCGAGTATAACAAAGTCTCCTGATCAAGTACAATAAAGTCCCCTGATCGAGTATAAAAACGTCCAATGATCGAGTACAATAAAGCCCCATCATCGAGTATAACAAAAGTCCTCTGGTCGAGTATAACAAAGTCCCCTGATCGAGTATAACAAAGACCCCTGATCGAGCATAACAAAGACCCCTGGTCGAGTATAACAAAGGCCATTGATAGAGTCTAACAAAAGCCCCTCATCGAGTATAACAAAGTCCCCTCATCGAGTATAAGAAAGGCACTTGATCGAGTATAAAAAAGGCCCCTGATCGAGCATATAAAGGCCTCTAATCGAATATAACAAAGTCCCTGATCGAATATAGGATTTCCCTTGGTCGTGCATAACAAAGTCCCCTGATCGAGTATAACAAAGTCTCCTGATCGAGTATAACAAAGTCCAATGATCGAGTACAATAAAGCCCCCTCATCGAGTATAACAAAAGTCCTCTGGTTGAGTATAACAAAGTCCCCTGACCAAGTAAATCAAAGACCCCTGGTCGAGTATAACAAAGTCCCTTCATCGGGTATAACAAAGTCATCTGCTCGAGTATAACAAAGCAACCTGATGGAGTATAATAAAATCCCAGGATCGAGTATAACAAAGTCCCCTGAACGAGTATAACAAGGGTCCCTGATAGAGTCTAACAAAGGCCCCTCATTGAGTATAACAAAGTCCCCTGCTCGAGTATAACAAAGGCCCTTCATCAAGTATAACAAAGGTCCCTGATCGAGCATATAAAGACCTCTAATCGAGTATAACAAAGTCACCTAATCGAGTATAGCAAAGCCGTCTGATCGAAGATGAAAAATCCCCTGATCGAGTATAACAAAGACCCCTGATCGAGCATAACAAAGTCTTCTGATCGAGTATAACAAAGTAACCTGATCGAGTATAACATATCCCCTGATCGAGTACAACAAAGTCCCCTGATCGAGTATAACATATCCCCTGGTCGAGTATAACAAAGTACCCTGGTCGAGTATAACAAAGGTCCCTCATCGAGTATAACAAAGTCCCCTAATCGGGTATAAAAAAAGCCCCCTGATCGTGTATGACAAAGTCCCCTGATCGAGTATAACAAAGTACCCTGATCGAGTATAACAAAGTCCCTGGATCGAATTTTAATAAGTCTCCTCATCGAGAATAATAAAGTCACCTGATCGAGTATAACATATCCTCTGGTCGAGTATAACAAAACCACGTCATCGAGTATAACAAAATCCCCTGATCGAGTATAACAAAGATCCCTGATCGAGTATAACAAAGGCCCCTGATAGAGTCTAACAAAGGCCCCTCATCGAGACTAACAAACTCCCCTGATCGAGTATAACAAAGGCCCTTGATCGAGTATAACAAAGGTCCCTGAACGAGAATATAAAGGCCTCTAATCGAGTATAATAAATCCCCTGATCGAATATAGCAAAGTCCCCTGGTCGAGTAAAACAAAGTCCCCTGATCGAGTATAACAAAGTCCCCTGGTCGAGTATAACTAAGGCCCTTGATCGAGGATAACAAAGTCCCCTGATCGAGTTTAACATAGTCCGCTCATCGAGAATAACAAAGTCTCCTGATCGAGTATAACAAAGTCCCCTAATCAGGTATAAAAAAAGTCCCTGATCGTGTATGACAAAGTCCCCTGATCGAGAAGAAACAAAGTACCCTTATCTAGTATAACAAAGTCTCCTGATTTAGTATAACAAAGCAACCTGATCGAGTATAATAAAATCCCAACATCGAGTATAACAAAGTCCCCTTAACGAGTATAACAAAGGTCCCTGATAGAGTCTAACAAAGGCCCCTCATCGAGTATAACAAAGTCCCCAGATCGAGTATAACAAAGGCCCTTCATCAAGTATAACAAAGACCCCTGATCGAGCATATAAAGACCTCCAATCGAGTATAACAAAGCCCCTGATCGAATATAGCAGAGTCCCGTGGTCGAGTTTAACAAAGCCCCCTCATCGAGTATAACAGAGGCCCTTGATCGAGTATAACAAAGTCTCCTGATCGAGTATTACAAAGTCCTCTGATCGAGTATAAAAAAGTCCAATGATCGTGTACAATAAGGCCCCCTCTTCGAGTATAGTAAAAGTCCTCTGGGCGAGTATAACAAAGGCCCCTGCTCGAGTATAACAAAGTCACCTGATCGAGTATAGCAAAGCCGTCTGATCGAGTATGAAAAATCCCCTGATCGAGTATAACAAAGTCCCCTGATCGAGTATAACTAAATCCCCTGATCTAATTTAACAAAGTCCCCTTATCTAGGATAACAAAGTCCCCTGATTGAGTATAACAAAGCCATCTGATCGAGTATAACAATATCCCCTGATCGAGTATAACAAAGTCCCCTGATCGAGTATAACACAAGCCGCTGATAGAATCGAACAAAGGCCCTTCATCGAGCATATAAAGGCCCCTTGTCGAGTATAACAAAGTCCCCTGGTCCGGTATAACAATGTCCCATGGTCGAGTGTAACAAAGTCCCTTGATTGAGTATAACAAAGCCATCTGATCAAGTATAACAAAATCCGCTGATCGAGTATAACAAAGCCCCTGATCGAATATAACAAAGACCCCTGGTCGAGTGTAACAAAGCCCCCATGATCGAAGATAACAAAGTCCCCTGGTCGGGTATAACAAAGTCCCATGGACGAGTATAACAAAGCCCCCTCATCAAATATAACAAAGTCCCGTGATCGGGAATAAAAAAGTCCCCTGATCGAGTCTAACAAAGGCCCCTCATCGAGTATAACAAAGTCCCCTCATCGAGTATAACAAAAGTCCCCTTGTCGAGTGTAACAAAGTCCCCTGATCGAGTATATCAAAGTCCCCTGATCGAGCATAACAAAGGCCCCTCATCGAGTATAACAAAGCCCCCTAATCGAGTATAACAAAGCCCCCTAATCGAGTATAAAAAAAATCCCCTTATGAAGTATAACAAAGACACCTGGTCGAGGATAACAAAGTCTCCTGCTCGAGTATAACAAAGTCCCCTGATCGAGCATAACAGAGTCCCCTGATCGAGTATACCAAAGTCCCCTGATCGAGCATAACAAAGACCCTTGGTCGAGTATAACAATGTCCCCTGATTGATTATTACAAAGTCCCATGATCGAGTATGAAAAATCCCCTGATCGAGTATAACAAAATCCCCTGATCGAGTATAATATATCTCCTGATCGAGTATAACAAAGTCCCCTGATTGAGTATAACATATCCCCTGGTCGAGTATAACAAATTCCCCTGGTCGAGTTTAACAAACTTCCCTGATCGAGTACAACAAAGGCTCTTAATCGAGTATAACAAAGATCCCTGATCGAGTATAACAAAGTTCCCAGATCGAGTATAACAAAGTACCTTAATCAAGGATAACAAAGTCCCCTAATCGAGTATAACAAAGTCCCCTGATCGAGTATAAAAAAGTCCAATGATCGAGTACAATAAAGCCCCCTCATCGAGTATAACAAAAGTCCTCTGGTCGAGTATAACAAAGTACCTTGATCGAGCATAACAAAGTCCCATGATCGAGAATAACAAAGTCCCCTGATCAAGTATAACAATGTCCCCTTATCTAGTATAATAAAGTCTCCTGATTGAGTATACAAAGTCACCTGATCGAGTATAACAAAATCCCAAGATCGAGTATAACAAAGTCCCCTGATCGAGTATAACAAAGTCCTCTGATCGAGTATAAAGGAGTCCAATGATCGAGTATAATAAAGCCCCCTGATCGAGTATAACATAAGTCCTCTGGTCGAGTATGACAAAGTCCCCTGGTCGAGTATAACAAAGAACTCTGATCGAGTATAACAAAGTCCCCTCGTCGAGTATAACACAGTCCCCTGATCGATTATAACAATGGTCCCTGATCGAGAATAACAAAGCCCCCTGATCGAACATAACAAAGGCCCTTGCTAGAGCATAACAAAGCCCCTTCATCGAGTATAACAAAGTCACCTGATCGAGTATAGCAAAGCCTTCTGATCGAGTATGAAAAATCCCCTGATCAAGTATTACAAAGACCCCTGATCGAGCAAAACAAAGACCCATGATCAAGTATAACAAAGTCACCTGATCGAGTATAACAAATCCCCTGATCGAGTATAACAAAGTCCCCTGATCGAGTATAACATAACCCTGGTCGAGTATAACAAAGTCCCCTGATCGACTATAACAAAGGCCGCTCATCGAGTATAACAAAGTCCCCTGATCGAGTATAACAAAGCCATCTAACCGATTATAACAAAATCCCCTGTTCGAGTATAACAAAGTCCCCTCATCGAGTACAACAAAAGCCCCTGATAGAGTCGATCAAAGGCCCCTCATCGAGCATATGAAGGCCTCTAATCGAGTATAACAAAGCCCCTGATTGAATATAACAAAGTCACCTGGTCGAGTGTAACAAAGTCCCTTGATCGAATATAACAAAGTCCCCTTGTCGAGTATAACAAAGTCCCCTGGTTGGGTATAACAAAGTCCCATAGTCGAGTATAACAAAGCCCCTAATCAAATATAAGAAAGTCCCATGATCGGGTAAAACAAAGTCCCCTTATCGAGTCTAACAAAGACACTTCATCGAGTATAACAAAGGCCCCTGATCGAGTACAACAAAGTCCCCTGATCGAGTTTAACAAAACCCCTAATCGAGAATGACAAAGCCCCCTAATCGAGTATAGAAAAAATCACCTGATCGAGTATAACAAAGCCACCTCATCGAAAATAACAAAATCCCCTGATCGAGTATAACAAAGTCTACTGATCGAGTATAACAAAGGCCCCTCATCGGGTAAAACAAAGCCCCCTCATCAAGTATAACAATGTCCCCTTATCTAGTATAACAAAGTCTCCTGATTGAGTATACCAAATCCACCTGATCGAGTATAACAAAATCCCAGGATCGAGTATAACAAAGTCCCCTGATCGAGTATAACAAATGCCCCTGATAGAGTCTAACAAAGGCCCCTCGTCGAGTATAACAAAGTCCCCTGATCGAGTATAACAAAGGCACCTGATCGAGCATATAAAGGCCTCTCATCGAGTATAACAAAACCCCTGATCGAATATAGCAAAGTCCCCTGGTCGAGTTTAACAAATTCCCCTGATCGAGTATAACAAACTACCCTACTCGAGTATATAAGTGGCCCTTGATCGAGTATGACAAAATCTCCTCATCGAGTAGAACAAAGTCCTCTGATCGAGTATAAAGAAGTCCAATGATCGAGTATAATAAAGCCCCCTGATCGAGTATAACATAAGTCCTCTGGTCGAGTATGACAAAGTCCCCTGGTCGAGTATAACAAAGAACCCTGATCGAGTAAAACAAAGTCCCCTGGTCGAGTATAACAAAGTCCCCTGATCGATTAAAACAATGGTCCCTGATCGAGAATAACAAAGCCCCCTGATCGAACATAACAAAGGCCCTTGTAGAGTATAACAATGCCCCTTTATCCAGTATAACAAAGTCACCTGATCGAGTATAGCAAAGCCGTCTGATCGAGTATGAAAAATCCCCTGATCGAGTATAACAAAGACCCCTGATCGAGCATAACAAAGTCACTTGATCGAGTATAACATATCCCCTGATCCAGTCTAACAAAGTCCCCTGAACGAGTAGAACATATCCCCTGGTCGAGTATAACAAAGTCCCCTGATCGAGTATAACAAAGTTCCCTGATCGCGTATAACAAAGTTCCCAGATTGAGTATAACAAAGTCCCCTGATCAAGTATAACAAAGTTCCGTGATCGAGTATAACAAAGTCCCCTGATCAAGTATAAATAAGTCCCTTGATAGAATATTATTAAGTCCCCTGATCAAGTAAAACAAAGTCCCCTGATCGAGTATACCAAAGCCCCCTAATCGAGTATAACAAAGATCCCTGATCCTTTATAACAAAGTCCCCTGGTCGAGTATAACAAAGTCCCCTGATCGAGTATAACAAACCCCCCTGATCGAGTATAACAAAGTCATCAAGTCGAGTATAACAAAGTCCCCTTATCTAGTATAACAAAGTCCACTGATTGAGTATAACAAAGCCATCTGATCGAGTATAACAAAATCCACTGATTGAGTATATCAAAGTTCCCTGATCGAACATAACAAAGTCCCTTGACCGAGTATAACAAAGTCCCCATATCGAGTATAACATTGTCCGCCTGATCGAGTATAAAAAGTCCCCTGATCGAGTATAGCAATGTCCAGTGATCGAGTATAACAAAGTCCCTGGATCGAGTTTTAATAAGTCCCCTGATCGAGAATAAAAAAGTCCCCTGATCGAGTATAACATATCCCCTGGTCGAGTATAACAAAGCCACCTCATCGAGTATAACAAAATCACCTCATCGAGTATAACAAAGTCCCCTGATCGAGTATAACATATCCCCTGGTCGAGTATTATAAAGTCCCCTGATCGAGTATAACAAAGTTTCCTGATCGTGCATAACAAAGTTCCCTGATCGAGTATAACAAAGTCCCTTAATCGAGTATTATAAAGTCCCCTGATCGAGTATAACAAAGCCCCGTGATCAAATATAACAAAATCCCCAGATTGGGTATAACAACGTCCCCTGATCAAGTATAACAAAGTCCCCTTATCTAGTATAACAAAGTCCCTGGTCGAGTATAACAAAGTCCCCTGATCGAGTATAACAAAGTCCTCTGATCGAGTATAACAAAGTCCCCTTATCTAGTATAACAAAGTCCCCTGATTGAGTATAACAAAGCCATCCGATCGAGTATAACAAAATCCACTGATCGAGTATAACAAAGTCCCCTGATCGAGTATAACAAAGGCCCCGCATCGAGCATATAACGGCGTCTAATCGAGTATAACAAAGCCCCTGATCGAATATAACAAAGTCCCCTGGGCGAGTATAACAAAGTCCCCTGATCGAGTATAAAAAAGTCCAATGATCGAGTACAATAAAGCTCCCTCATCGAGTATAACAAAAGTCCTCTAGTCGAGTATAACAAAGTCCCCTGATCAAGTAAATCAAAGTCCCCTGGTCGAGTATAACAAAGTCCCTTGATCGGGTATAACAAAGTCATCTGCTCGAGTATAACAAAGTCCCCTGATCGAGTATAACAAAGTCCCCTTATCTAATATAACAAAGTATCCTAATTGAGTATAGCAAAGCCACCTGATCGAGTATAGCAAAATCCCAGGATAGAGTATAATAAAGTCCCCTGATTGAGTATAACAAAGGCCCCTGATCGAGCATAACAAAGTCTCCTCATCGAGTATAGCAAAGTCCCCTGATCGAGTATAACAAAGGCCCCTCATCGAGTATAACAAAGTTCCCTGGTCGAGTATAACAAAGTCCCCAGATCGAGTATAGCAATGTCCCGTGATCGAGTATAACAAAGTCCCTGGATCGAGTTTTAATAAGTCCCATGATCGAGAATAAATATGTCCCCTGATCGAGTATAACATATCCCCTGGTAGAGTATAACAAACCCACCTCATCTAGTATAACAAAATCCCCTGATCGAGTATAACAAAGTCCCCTGATCGATTATAACAAAGGCCCCTGATCGGGCATATAAGGGCTTCTAATCGAGTATAACAAAGCCCTGATCGAATATAGCAAAGTCCCCTGGTCGAGTTTAACAAAGTCCCCTAATCGAGTATAACAGAGGCCCTTGATCGAGTACAACACAGTCCCCTGCTCGAGTATAACAAAGTACCCTGATCGAGTATAACACATTCCCCTGGTTGAGTATAACAAAGTCCCCCGATTGAGTATAACAAAGTACCGGTCGAGTATAACAAAGTCCCCTGACCGATTATAACAATGGTCCCTGATCGAGAATAAAAATGCCTCCTGATCGAACATAAGAAAGGCTCTTAGTAGAGTATAACAAAGCCCCTTTATCGAGTATAACAAAGTCACCTGATCGAGTATAGCAAAGCCGTCTGATCGAAGATGAAAAATCCCCTGATCGAGTATAACAAAGACCCCTGATCGAGCATAACAAAGTTTTCTGATCGAGTATAACAAAGTAACCTGATCGAGTATAACATATCCCCTGATCGAGTATAACAAAGTCCCCTGATCGAGTATAACAAAAGTCCCTCATCGAGTACAACAAAGTCCCCAAATCGGGTGTAAAAAAAGTCCCCTGATCGTGTATGACAAAGTCCCCTGATCGAGTATAACAAAGTACCCTGATCGAGTATAACAAAGTCCCTGGATCGAATTTTAATAAGTCTCCTGATAGAGAATAAAAAGTCCCCTGATCGAGTATAACATATCCCCTGGTCGAGTATAACAAAGCCACGTCATCGAGTATAACAAAATCCCCTGATCGAGTATAACAAAGTTCCCTCATCGAGTATAACAAAGGCCCTTGATCGAGTATAACAAAGGCCCCTGAACCAGAATATAAAGGCCTCTAATCGAGTATAATAAAGCCCCTGATCGAATTTAGCAAAGTCCCCTGGTCGAGTATAACAAAGTCCCCTGATCGAATATAACAAAATCCCCTGATCGAGTATAACTAAGGCCCTTGATCGAGGATAACAAAGTCCCCTGATCAAGTATAAAAAAGTTCCTTGATAGAGTATTATTAAGTCCCCTGATCGAGTAAAACAAAGTCCCCTGATCGAGTATTCCAAAGCCCCCTCATCGAGTATAACAAAGGTCCCTGATCGAGTATAACAAAGTCCCCTGGTCGAGTATAACAAAGTCCCCTGATCGAGTATAACAAACCCCCTGATCGAGTATAACAAAGTCCTCAAGTCGAGTATAACAAAGTCCCCTTATCTAGTATAACAAAGTCCCCTGATTGAGTATAACAAAGCCATCTGATCGAGTATAACAAAATCCACTGATTGAGTATATCAAAGTTCCCTGATCGAACATAACAAAGTCCCTTGACCGAGTATAACAAAGTCCCCTTATCGAGTATAACATTGTCCGCCTGGTCGAGTATAAAAAGTCCCCTGATCGAGTATAGCAATGTCCCGCGATCGAGTATAACAAAGTCCCTGGATCGAGTTTTAATAAGTCCCCTGATCGAGAATAAAAAAGTCCCCTGATCGAGTATAACATATTCCCTGGTCGAGTATAACAAAGCCACCTCATCGAGTATGACAAAATCACCTGATCGAGTATAACAAAGTCCCCTGATCGAGTATAACATATTCCCTGGTCGAGTATAACAAAGTCCCCTGATCGAGTATAACAAAGTTCCCTTATCGTCTATAACAAAGTTCCCTGATCGAGTATAACAAAGTCCCTTGATCGAGTATTATTAAGTCCCCTGATCGAGTATAACAAAGCCGCGTGATCAAATATAACAAAATCCCCAGATTGGGTATAACAACGTCCCCTGATCAAGTATAACAAAGCCCCATTATCTAGTATAACAAAGTCCCTGGTCGAGTATAACAAAGTCCCCTGATCGAGTATAACAAAGTCCTCTGATCGAGTATAACAAAGCCCCCTTATCTAGTATAACAAAGTCCCCTGATTGAGTATAACAAAGCCATCCGATCGAGTATAACAAAATCCACTGATCGAGTATAACAAAGTCCCCTGATCGAGTATAACAAAGGCCCCGCATCGAGCATATAAAGGCGTCTAATCGAGTATAACACAGCCCCTGATCGAATATAACAAAGTCCCCTGGGCGAGTATAACAAAGTCCCCTGATCGAGTATAACAAAGCCCCGTGATCAAATATAACAAAATCCCCAGATTGGGTAAAACAACGTCCCCTGATCAAGTCTAACAAAGGCCCCTCATCTAGTATAACAAAGTCCCCTCATCGAGTATAACAAAGCCCCCTAATCGAGAATAGAAAAAATCCCCTGATCAAGTATAACAAAGGCCCCTGGTCGAGGATAAAAAAGTCCCCTGCTCGAGTATAACAAAGTCCCCTGGTCGAGTATAGCAAAGTCCCCTGATCGAGTATAACAAAGTCCCCTGATCGAGTATAACTAAGTCCATTGTTCGAGTATAACAAAAACCTTGATCAAGTATAACAAAGTCCGTGGATCGAGTTTTATTACGTCCCCTGATCGAGCATAACATATCGCTTGGTCGAGTATAACAAAGCCACCTCATCGAGAATAGCAAAATCCCCTGATCGAGTATAACAAAGTCCCCTGATCGAGCAAATCAAAGTCCCCTGGTCGAGTATAAGAAAGTCCCTTGATCGGGTATAACAAAGTCATCTGCTCGAGCATAACAAAGTCCCCTGATCGAGTATAACAAAGTCCCCTTATCTAATATAACAAAGTTTCCTAATTGAGTATAACAAAGCCACCTGATCGAGTATAGCAAAATCCCAGGATCGAGTATAATAAAGTCCCCTGATCGAGTATAACAAAGGCCCCTGATCGAGTATAACAAAGTCTCCTCATCGAGTATAATAAAGTCCCCTGATCGAGTATAACAAAGTCCAATTGACGAGTATAACAAAGTCCCCTGGTCGTGTATAACAAGGTCCCCTGATCGGGTATAACAATGTCCTTTGATCGAGTATAACAGAGGCCCTTGAACGAGTATAACAAATTCTCCTCATCAAGTATAACAAAACCCTCTGTTTGAGTATAACAAAGTCCCCTGATCGAGTATAACTAAGTACATTGTTCGATAATAACAAAAAATTTGATCAAGTATAACAAAGTCCCCTGATCGAGTATAACAAAGACCCCTGGTCGAGGATAAAAAAGTCCCTTGCTCGAGTATAACAAAGTCCCCTGGTCGAGTATGGCAAATCCCCTGATCGAGTATAACAAAGGCCCCTCATCGAGTATAACAAAGTTCCCTGGTCGAGTATAACAAAGTCCCCAGATCGAGTATAGCAATGTCCCGTGATCGAGTATAACAAAGTCCCTGGATCGAGTTTTAATAAGTCCCCTGATCAAGAATAAATATGTCCCCTGATCGAGTATAACATATCCCCTGGTCGAGTATAACAAACCCACCTCATCTAGTATAACAAAATCCCCTGATCGAGTATAACAAAGTCCCCTGATCGAGTATAACAAAGGCCCCTGATCGAATATAGCAAAGTCCCCTGGTCGAGTTTAACAAAGTCCCCTAATCGAGTATAACAGAGGCCCTTGATCGAGTACAACAAAGTCCCCTGCTCGAGTATAACAAAGTACCCTGATCGAGTATAACACATTCCCCTGGTTGAGTATAACAAAGTCCCCCGATTGAGTATAACAAAGTACCGGTCGAGTATAACAAAGTCCCCTGACCGATTATAACAATGGTCCCTGATCGAGAATAAAAAAGCCTCCTAATCGAACATAACAAAGGCTCTTAGTAGAGTATAACAAAGCCCCTTTATCGAGTATAACAAAGTCACCTGATCGAGTATAGCAAAGCCGTCTGATCGAAGATGAAAAATCCCCTGATCGAGTATAACAAAGACCCCTGATCGAGCATAACAAAGTCTTCTGATCGAGTATAACAAAGTAACCTGATCGAGTATAACATATCCCCTGATCGAGTATAACAAAGTCCCCTAATCGAGTATAACATATCCCCTGGTCGAGTATAACAAAGTCCCCTGATCGAGTATAACAAAAGTCCCTCATCGAGTATAACAAAGTCCCCAAATCGGGTATAAAAAAAGTCCCCTGATCGTGTATGACAAAGTCCCCTGATCGAGTATAACAAAGTACCCTGATCGAGTATAACAAAGTCCCTGGATCGAATTTTAATAAGTCTCCTGATAGAGAATAAAAAATCCCCTGATCGAGTATAACATATCCCCTGGTCGAGTATAACAAAGCCACGTCATCGAGTATAACAAAATCCCCTGATCGAGTATAACAAAGTTCCCTGATCGAGTATAACAAAGGCCCCTGATAGAGTCTAACAAAGGCCCCTCATCGAGAATAACAAAGTCCCCTGATCGAGTATAACAGAGGCCCTTGATAGAGTATAACAAAGTCTCCTTATCAAGTACAACAAAGTCCCCTGATCGAGTATAACAAAGATCCCTGATCGAGCATAACAACCTCACCTGATCGAGTATAACATATCCCCTGATCGAGTAAAACAAAGTCCCCTGATCGAATATGACATATCCCCTGGTCGTGTATAACAAAGTCCCCTGATCGAGTATAACATATCCACTGGTCGAGTATAACAAAGTCCCCTGATCGAGTATAACAATGTCCCGTGATCGGGTATAACAAAGTCCCTGGATCGAGTTTTATTAAGTCCCCTGATCGAGTATAACATATCCCCTGGTCGAGTATGACAAAGCCACCTCATCGAGAATAACAAAATTCCCTGATCGAGTAAAACAAAGTACCCTGATCGAGTATAACAAAGGCCATTGATAGAGTCTAACAAAAACCCTCATCGAGTATAACAAAGTCCCCTCATCGAGTATAAGAAAGGCACTTGATCGAGTATAACAAAGGCCCCCTGATCGAGCATATAAAGGCCTCTAATCGAATATAACAAAGTCCCTCATCGAATATAGGAAAGTCCACTGGTCGTGTATAACAAAGTCCCCTGATCGAGTATAACAAAGTCTCCTGATCGAGTATAACAAAGTCCCCTGATCGAGTATAAAAAAGTCCAATGATCGAATACAATAAAGCCCACTCATCGAGTATAACAAAAGTCCTCTGGTCGAGTATAACAAAGTCCCCTGATCAAGTAAATCAAAGTCCCCTGGACGAGTATAAGAAAGTCCCTTGATCGGGTATAACAAAGTCATCTGCTCGAGCATAACAAAGTCCCCTGATCAAGTGTAACAAAGTCCCCTTATCTAATATAACAAAGTATCCTAATTGAGTATAACAAATCCACCTGATCGAGTATAGCAAAATCCCAGGATCGAGTATAATAAAGTCCCCTGATCGAGTATAACAAAGGCCCCTGATCGAGTATAACAAAGTCTCCTCATCGAGTATAATAAAGTCCCTGATCGAGTATAACAAAGTCCAATTGACGAGTATAACAAAGTCCCCTGGTCGTGTATAACAAAGTCCCCTGATCGGGTATAACAATGTCCTTTGATCGAGTATAACAGAGGCCCTTGAACGAGTATAACAAATTCTCCTCATCAAGTATAACAAAACCCTCTGTTTGAGTATAACAAAGTCCCCTGATCGAGTATAACTAAGTCCATTGTTCGATAATAACAAAAAATTTGATCAAGTATAACAAAGTCCCCTGATCGAGTATAACAAAGACCCCTGGTCGAGGATAAAAAAGTCCACTGCTCGAGTATAACAAAGTCCCCTGGTCGAGTATAGCAAAGTCCCCTGATCGAGTATAACAAAGGCCCCTCATCGAGTATAACAAAGTTCCCTGATCGAGTATAACAAATTCCCCAGATCGAGTATAACATATCCCCTGGTCGAGTATAACAAACCCACCTCATCTAGTATAACAAAATCCCCTGATCGAGTATAACAAAGTCCCCTGATCGAGTATAACAAAGGCCCCTGATCGGGCATATAAGGGCTTCTAATCGAGAATAACAAAGCCCCTGATCGAATATAGCAAAGTCCCCTGGTCGAGTTTAACAAAGTCCCCTAATCGAGTATAACAGAGGCCCTTGATCGTGTACAACAAAGTCCCCTGCTCGAGTATAACAAAGTAATCTGATCGAGTATAACACATTCCCCTGGTTGAGTATAACAAACTCCCCCGATTGAGTATAACAAAGTACCGGTCGAGTATAACAAAGTCCCCTGACCGATTATAACAATGGTCCCTGATCGAGAATAAAAAAGCCTCCTAATCGAACATAACAAAGGCTCTTAGTAGAGTATAACAAAGCCCCTTTATCGAGTATAACAAAGTCACCTAATCGAGTATAGCAAAGCCGTCTGATCGAAGATGAAAAATCCCCTGATCAAGTATAACAAAGACCCCTGATCGAGCATAACGAAGTCTTCTGATCGAGTATAACAAAGTAACCTGATCGAGTATAACATATCCCCTGATCGAGTATAACAAAGTCCCCTAATCGAGTATAACATATCCCCTGGTCGAGTATAACAAAGTCCCCTGATCGAGTATAACAAAAGTCCCTCATCGAGTATAACAAAGTCCCCAAATCGGGTATAAAAAAGTCCCCTGATCGTGTATGACAAAGTCCCCTGATCGAGTATAACAAAGTACCCTGATCGAGTATAACAAAGTCCCTGGATCGAAATTTAATAAGTCTCCTGATAGAGAATAAAAAAGTCCCCTGATCGAGTATAACATATCCCCTGGTCGAGTATAACAAAGCCACGTCATCGAGTATAACAAAATCCCCTGATCGAGTATAAGAAAGTTCCCTTATCGAGTATAACAAAGGCCCCTGATAGAGTCTAACAAAGGCCCCTCATCGAGAATAACAAAGTCCCCTGATCGAGTATAACAAAGGCCCTTGATCGAGTATAACAAAGGCCCCTGAACGAGAATATAAAGGCCTCTAATCGAGTATAATAAAGCCCCTGATCGAATATAGCAAAGTCCCCTGGTCGAGTATAACAAAGTCCCCTGATCGAGTATAACAAAATCCCCTGATCGAGTATAACAAACCCCCCTGATAGAATATAACAAAGTCCTCAAGTCGAGTATAACAAAGTCCCCTTATCTAGTATAACAAAGTCCCCTGATTGAGTATAACAAAGTCCCTTGATAGAGTATTATTAAGTCCCCTGATCGAGTAAAACAAAGTCCCCTGATCGAGTATACCAAAGCCCCCTGATCGAGTATAACAAAGGTCCCTGATCGAGTATAACAAAGTCCCCTGGTCGAGTATAACAAAGTCCCCTGATCGAGTATAACAAACCCCCCTGATCGAATATAACAAAGTCCTCAAGTCGAGTATAACAAAGTCCCCTTATCTAGTATAACAAAGTCCCCTGATTGAGTATAACAAAGCCATCTGATCGAGTATAACAAAATCCACTGATTGAGTATATCAAAGTTCCCTGATCGAACATAACAAAGTCCCTTGACCGAGTATAACAAAGTCCCCTTCTCGAGTATAACATTGTCCGGCTGATCGAGTATAAAAAGTCCCCTGATCGAGTATAGCAATGTCCCGTGATCGAGTATAACAAAGTCCCTGGATCGAGTTTTAATAAGTCCCCTGATCGAGTATAGCAATGTCCCGTGATCGAGTATAACAAAGTCCCCTGATTGAGTATAACAAAGCCATCCGATCGAGTATAACAAAATCCACTGATCCAGAATAACAAAGTCCCCTGATCGAGTATAACAAAGGCCCCGCATCGACCATATAAAGGCGTCTAATCGAGTATAACAAAGCCCCTGATCGAATATAACAAAGTCCCCTGGGCGAGTATAACAAAGTCCCCTGATCGAGTATAACAAAGCCCCGTGATCAAATATAAAAAAAATCCCCAGATTGGGTATAACAACGTCCCCTGATCAAGTCTAACAAAGGCCCCTCATCTAGTATAACAATGTCCCCTCATCGAATATAACAAAGCCCCCTAATCGAGTATAGAAAAAGTCCCCTGATCAAGTATAACAAAGGCCCCTGGTCGAGGATAAAAAAGTCCCCTGCTCGAGTATAACAAAGTCCCTTGGTCGAGTATAGCAAAGTCCCCTGATCGAGTATAACAAAGTCCAGTGATCGAGTATAACAAAGTTCCCTGGTCGAGTATAACAAAGTCCCCTGATCGAGTATAACTAAGTCCATTGTTCAAGTATAACAAAAACCTTGATCAAGAATAACAAAGTCCGTGGATCGAGTTTTATTATGTCCCCTGATCGAGTATAACATATCGCCTGGTCGAGTATAACAAAGCCACCTCATCGAGAATAGCAAATCCCCTGATCGAGTATAACAAAGTCCCCTGATCGAGTATTACAGAGGCCCTTGATCGAGTATAACAAAGTCTCCTGATCAAGTACAACAAAGTCCCCTGATCGAGTATAAAAACGTCCAATGATCGAGTACAATAAAGCCCCATCATCGAGTATAACAAAAGTTTTCTGGTCGAGTATAACAAAGTCCCCTGATCGAGTATAACAAAGACCCCTGATCGAGCATAACAACCTCACCTGATCGAGTATAACATATCCCCTGATCGAGTAAAACAAAGTCCCCTGATCGAATATGACATATCCCCTGGTCGTGTATAACAAAGTCCCCTGATCGAGTATAACACATCCCCTGGTCGAGTATAACAAGGTCCCCTGATCGAGTATAACAATGTCCCGTGATCGAGTATAACAAAGTCCCTGGATCGAGTTTTATTAAGTCCCCTGATCGAGTATAACACATCCCCTAGTCGAGTATAACAAAGTCACCTCATCGAGAATAACAAAATTCCCTGATCGAGTAAAACAAAATACCCTGATCGAGTATAACAAAGGCCATTGATAGAGTCCAACAAAAGCCCCTCATCGAGTATAGCAAAGTCCCCTCATCGAGTATAAAAAGGCACTTGATCGAGTATAACAAAGGCCCCTAATCGAGCATATAAAGGTCTCTAATCGAATATAACAAAGTCCCTCATCGAATATAGGAAAGTCCCCTGGTCGTGTATAACAAAGTCCCCTGATCGAGTATAACAAAGTCTCCTGATCGAGTATAACAAAGTCCCCTGATCGAGTATAAAAAAGTCCAATGATCGAGTACAATAAAGCCCCCTCATCGAGTATAACAAAAGTCCTCTGGTCGAGTATAACAAAGTCCCCTGATCAAGTAAATCAAAGTCCCCTGGTCGAGTATAACAAAGTCCCTTGATCGGGTATAACAAAGTCATCTGCTCGAGCATAACAAAGTCCCCTGATCGAGTATAACAAAGTCCCCTTATCTAATATAACAAAGTATCCAAATTGAGTATAACAAAGCCACCTGATCGAGTATAACAAAATCCCAGGATCGAGTATAATAAAGTCCCCTGATCGAGTATAACAAAGGCCCCTGATCGAGTATAACAAAGTCTCCTCATCGAGTATAATAAAGTCCCCTGATCGAGTATAACAAAGTCCAATTGACGAGTATAACAAAGTCCCCTGGTCGTGTATAACAAAGTCCCCTGATCGGGGATAACAATGTCCTTTGATCGAGTATAACAGAGGCCCTTAAACGAGTATAACAAATTCTCCTCATCAAGTATAACAAAACCCTCTGTTCGAGTAAAACAAAGTCCCCTAATCGAGTATAACTAAGTCCATTGTTCGATAATAACAAAAAATTTGATCAAGTATAACAAAGTCCCCTGATCGAGTATAACAAAGACCCCTGGTCGAGGATAAAAAAGTCCCCTGCTCGAGTATAGCAAAGTCCCCTGGTCGAGTATAGCAAAGTCCCCTGATCGAGTATAACAAAGGCCCCTCATCGAGTATAACAAAGTTCCCTGGTCGAGTATAACAAAGTCCCCAGATCGAGTATAGCAATGTCCCGTAATCGAGAATAACAAAGTCCCTGGATCGAGTTTTAAGAAGTCCCCTGATCGAGAATAAATATGTCCCCTGATCGAGTATAACATATCCCCTGGTCGAGTATAACAAACCCACCTCATCTAGTATAACAAAATCCCATGATCGAGTATAACAAAGTCCCCTGATCGAGTATAACAAAGGCCCCTGATCGGGCATATAAGGGCTTCTAATCGAGTATAACAAAGCCCCTGATCGAATATAGCACAGTCCCCTGGTCGAGTTTAACAAAGTCCCCTAATCGAGTATAACAGAGGCCCTTGATCGAGTACAACAAAGTCCCCTGCTCGAGTATAACAAAGTACCCTGATCGAGTATAACACATTCCCCTGGTTGAGTATAACAAAGTCCCCCGATTGAGTATAACAAAGTACCGGTCGAGTATAACAAAGTCCCCTGACCGATTATAACAATGGTCCCTGATCGAGAATAAAAAAGCCTCCTGATCGAACATAACAAAGGCTCTTAGTAGAGTATAACAAAGCCCCTTTATCGAGTATAACAAAGTCACCTGATCGAGTATAGCAAAGCCGTTCTGATCGAAGATGAAAAATTCCCTGATCGAGTATAACAAAGACCGCTGATCGAGCATAACATATCCCCTGATCGAGTATAACAAAGTCCCCTGATCGAGTATAACATATCCCTTGGTCGAGTATAACAAAGTCCCCTGATAGTATAACAAAGTCGCCTGATCGAGTTTATCAAAAGTCCCTCATCGAGAATAACAAAGTCCCCAAATCGGGTATAAAAAAAGTCCCCTGATCGTGTATGACAAAGTCCCCTGATCGAGTATAACAACGTACCCTGATCGAGTATAACAAAGTCCCTGGATCGAATTTTAATAAGTCTCCTGATAGAGAATAAAAAAGTCCCCTGATCGAGTATAACATATCCCCTGGTCGAGTATAACAAAGCCACGTCATCGAGTATAACAAAATCCCCTGATCGATATAACAAAGTTCCCTGATCGAGTCTAACAAAGGCCCCTCATCGAGAATAACAAAGTCCCCTGATCGAGTATAACAAAGGCCCTTGATCGAGTATAACAAAGGCCCCTGAACGAGAATATAAAGGCCTCTAATCGAGTATAATAAAGCCCCTGATCGAATATAGCAAAGTCCCCTGGTCGAGTATAACAAAATCCCCTGATCGAGTATAACTAAGGCCCTTGATCGAGGATAACAAAGTCCCCTGATCAAGTATAAAAAAGTCCCTTGATAGAGTATTATTATGTCCCCTGATCGAGTAAAACAAAGTCCCCTGATCGAGTATACCAAAGCCCCCTGATCGAGTATAACAAAGGTCCCTGATCGAGTATAACAAAGTCCCCTGGTCGAGTATAACAAAGTCCCCTGATCGAGTATAACAAACCCCCCTGATCGAGTATAACAAAGTCCTCAAGTCGAGTATAACAAAGTCCCCTTATCTAGTATAACAAAGTCCCCTGATTGAGTATAACAAAATCCACTGATTGAGTATATCAAAGTTCCCTGATCGAACATAACAAAGTCCCTTGACCGAGTATAACAAAGTCCCCTTATCGAGTATAACATTGTCCGCCTGATCGAATATAAAAAGTCCCCTGATCGAGTATAGCAATGTCCCGTGATCGAGTATAACAAAGTCCCTGGATCGAGTTTTAATAAGTCCCCTGATCGAGAATAAAAAAGTCCCCTCATCGAGCATAACATATCCCCTGGTCGAGTTTAACAAAGCCACCTCATCGAGTATAACAAAATCACCTGATCGAGTATAACAAAGTCCCCTGATCGAGTATAACATATTCCCTGGTCGAGTATAACAAAGTCCCCTGATCGAGTATAACAAAGTTCCCTGATCGTGTATAACAAAGTTCCCTGATCGAGTATAACAAAGTCTCTTGATCGAGTATTATTAAGTCCCGTGATCGAGTATAACAAAGCCCCGTGATCAAATATAACAAAATCCCCAGATTGGGTATAACAACGTCCCCTGATCAAGTATAACAAAGTCCCCTTATCTAGTATAACAAAGTCCCTGGTCGAGAATAACAAAGTCCCCTGATCGAGTATAACAAAGTCCTCTGATCGAGTATAACAAAGTCCCCTTATCTAGTATAACAAAGTCCCCTGATTGAGTATAACAAAGCCATCCGATCGAGTATAACAAAATCCACTGATCGAGTATAACAAAGTCCCCTGATCGAGTTTAACAAAGGCCCCGCATCGAGCATATAAAGGCGTCTAATCGAGTATAACAAAGCCCCTGATCGAATATAACAAAGTCCCCTGGGCGAGTATAATAAAGTCCCCTGATCGAGTATAACAAAGCCCCGTGATCAAATATAACAAAAGCCCCAGATTGGGTATAACAACGTCCCCTGATCAAGTATAACAAAGTCCCCTTATCTAGTATAACAAAGTCCCTGGTCGAGTATAACAAAGTCCAATTGACGAGTATAACAAAGTCCCCTGGTCGTGTATACCAAAGTCCGTTGATCGGGTATAACAATGTCCTTTGATCGAGTATAACAGAGGCCCTTGAACGAGTATAACAACCTCTCCTCATCAAGTATAACAAAACCCTCTGTTCGAGTATAACAAAGTCCCCTGATCGAGTATAACTAAGTCCATTGTTCGATAATAACAAAAAATTTGATCAAGTATAACAAAGTCCCCTGATCGAGTATAACAAAGACCCCTGCTCGAGGATAAAAAAGTCCCCTGCTCGAGTATAACAAAGTCCCCTGGTCGAGTATAGCAAAGTCCCCTGATCGAGTATAACAAAGGCCCCTCATCGAGTATAACAAAGGTCCCTGGTCGAGTATAACAAAGTCCCCAGATCGAGTATAGCAATGTCCCGTGATCGAGTATAACAAAGTCCCTGGATCGAGTTTTAATAAGTCCCCTGATCGAGAATAAATATGTCCCCTGATCGAGTATAACATATCCCCTGGTCGAGTATAACAAACCCACCTCATCTAGTATAACAAAATCCCCTGATCGAGTATAACAAAGTCCCCTGATCGAGTATAACAAAGGCCCCTCATCGGGCATATAAGGGCTTCAAATCGAGTATAACAAAGCCCCTGATCGAATATAGCAAAGTCCCCTGGTCGAGTTTAACAAAGTCCCCTAATCGAGTATAACAGAGGCCCTTGATCGAGTACAGCAAAGTCCCCTGCTCGAGTATAACAAATTTCCCTGATCGAGTATAACACATTCCCCTGGTTGAGTATAACAAAGTCCCCCGATTGAGTATAACAAAGTACCGGTCGAGTATAACAAAGTCCCCTGACCGATTATAACAATGGTCCCTGATCGCGAATAAAAAAGCCTCCTGATCGAACATAACAAAGGCTCTTAGTAGAGTATAACAAAGCCCCTTTATCGAGTATAACAAAGTCACCTGATCGAGTATAGCAAAGCCGTCTGATCGAAGAGGAAAAATCCCCTGATCGAGTATAACAAAGACCCCTGATCGAGCATAACAAAGTCTTCTGATCGAGTATAACAATGTAACCTGATCGAGTATAACATATCCCCTCATCGAGTATAACAAAGTCCCCTGATCGAGTAAAACATATCCCCTGGTCGAGTATAACAAAGTCCCCTGATCGAGTATAACAAAAGTCCCTCATCGAGTATAACAAAGTCCCCAAATCGGGTATAAAAAAGTCCCCTGATCGTGTATGACAAAGTCCCCTGATCGAGTATAACAAAGTACCCTGATCGAGTATAACAAAGTCCCTTGTTCGAATTTTAATAAGTCTCCTGATAGAGAATAAAAAAGTCCCCTGATCGAGTATAACATATCCCCTGGTCGAGAATAAAAAAGCCACGTCATCGAGTATAACAAAATCCCCTGATCGAGTATAACAAAGTTCCCTGATCGAGTATAACAAAGGCCCCTGATAGAGTCTAACAAAGGCCCCTCATCGAGAATAACAAAGTCCCCTGATCGAGTATAACAAAGGCCCTTGATCGAGAATAACAAAGGCCCCTGAACGAGAATATAAAGGCCTCTAATGGAGTATAATAAAGCCCCTGATCGAGTATAACAAAGTCCCCTGATCGAGTATAACAAAATCCCCTGATCGAGTATAACTAAGGCCCTTGATCGAGGATAACAAAGTCCCCTGATCGGGTATAACATAGTCCCCTGATCGAGTATAACTAAGGCCCCTGATAGACTCTAACAAAGGCCCCTCATCGAGTATAACAAAGTCCAGTGATCGAGTATAACAAAGTCTACTGATCGAGTATAACAAAGTCCTCTGATCGAGTATAACAGTCCCCTGCTCGAGTACAACAAAGTACCCTGATCGAGTATAACACAGTCCCTTGGTTGAGTATAACAAAGTCCCCTGATCGAGTATAACAAAGTCCCCTGGTGGAGAATAACAAAGCCTCCTGATCGAACATAACAAAGGCCCTTAGTAGAGTATAACAAAACCCCTTTATCGAGTATAACAAAGTCACTTGATCGAGTATAGCAAAGCCGTCTGATCGAGTATGAAAAATCCCCTGATCGAGTATAACAAAGACCCCTGTTCGAGCATAACAAAGTCCCCTGATCGAGCATAACATATCCCCTGGTCGAGTACAACAAAGTCCCCTGATCGAGTTTAACAAAGCCCTTGATCGAGAATAACAAAGCCCCCTAATCGAGTATAACAAATTCCCCTAATCGAGTATAACAAAGTCCCCTGCTCGAGTATAACTAAGTTCCCTGGTCGAGTATAACAAAGTCCACTGATCGAGTATAACAAAGGAACCTGATCGAGTATAACAGAGACAGAGTGTTTGATCGAGTATACCAAAGTCCCCTGATCGAGCATAGCAAAGACCACTGGTCGAGTATAACAAAGTCTCCTGATCGAGTATTACAAAGTCCCCTGATCGAGTATGAAAAATCCCCTGATCGAGTTTAACAAAGTCATCTGATCAAGTATAACAAAGGCCTTAATCGAGTATAACAAAGTCCCCTGATCGAGTATAACAAAATCCTCTGATCGAGTATAACAAAGTCCCTTGATCGAGTATTATTAAGTCCCCTGATCGAGAATAAAAAAGTACCCTGATCGAGTATAACATATCCCCTGGTCGAGTATAACAAAGCCACCTCATTGAGTATAACAAAATCCCCTAATCGAGTATAACAAAGTCCTCTGATCGAGTATAACAAAGGCCCCTGATAGAGTCTAACAAAGGCCCCTCATCGAGGATAACAAAGTCCCCTGATCGAGTATGACAATGGCCCTTAATCGAGTATAATAAAGGCCCCTGATCGATCATATAAAGGCCTCTAATCGAGTATAACAAAGCCCCTCATCGAATATAGCAAAGTCCCCTGGTCGAGTTTAACAAAGTCCCCTAATCGAGTATAACAGAGGCCCTTGACCGAGTATAGCAAAGTCTCCTGATCGAGTATAACAAAGTCCTCTGATCGAGTATAAAAAAGTCCAATTATCGAGTAAAATAAAGCCCCCCCAAGCGAGTATAACAAAGTCCTTTAATTGAGTATAACAAAGTCCCCTGATCGAGTATAACAAAGGCCCCTGGTCGAGTATAACAAGGTCGTCTAATGCAGTATAACAAAGTCCCCTCATCGAGTATATCAAAGTCCCCTCATCGAGTATAACAAAGTCCCCAAATAGAGCATAACAAAGGCTCCTAATCGAGTATAACAAAATCCCAAGATCGAGTATAACAATGAATCCAGATCGAGTATACCAAAGTCCCCTGATCGAACATAACAAAGACCCTTGGTCGAGTATAACAAAGTCCACCTGCTCGAGTATAATATATCTCCTGATCGAGTATAACAAAGTCCCCTGATTGAGTATAACATATCCCCCGGTCGAGTATATCAAATTCCCCTGGACGAGTTTAACAAAGTCCCCTGATCGAGCATAACAAAGGACCTTAATACAGTATAACAAAGTTCCCTGATCGAGTATAACAAAGTTCCCTGATCGAGTATAACAAAGTACCTTGATCGAGGATAACAAAGTCCCCTCATCGAGTATAACAAAGTCCCCTAATCGAGTATAACAAAGTCCCCTTATCTAGTCTAACAAAGTCCCCTGATTGCGTATAACAAAGCCATCTGATCGAGTATAACAAAATCCCCTGATCGAGTATAACAAAGTCCAGTGATCGAGTATAACAAAGGCCCTTGATCGAGTATAATACAGGCCCCTCATCGAGCATAAAAAGGCCTCTAATCGAGTATAACAAAGCCCCTGATCGAATATAACAAAGACCCGTGATCGAGCATAACAAAGTCCCCTGATTGAGTATAACAGTGTCCACCTCATGGAGTATAATATATCTCCTGATCGAGTATAACAAAGTCCCCTGATTGAGTATAACATATCCACTGGTCGAGTATAACAAATTCCCCTGGTCGAGTTTAACAAAGTCCCCTGATCGAGCATAACAAAGGACCTTAATACAGTATAACAAAGTTCCCTCATCGAGTAAAACAAAGTTCCCTGATCGAGTATAACAAAGTACCTTGATCGAGGATAACAAAGTCCCTTGATCGAGTATTATTAAGACCCTGATCGAGAATAAAAAAGTCCCCTGTTCGAGTATTCCAAAGCCCCCTCATCGAGTATAACAAAGGTCCCTCATCGTGTATAACAAAGTCCCCTGGTCGAGCATACCAAAGTCCCCTGATCGAGTATAACAAAGTCCCCTAATCGAGTATAACAAAGTCCTCTGTTCGAGTATAACAAAATCCCCATATCTAGTCTTACAAAGTCCCCTGATTGAGTATAACAAAGCCATCTGATCGAGTATAACAAAATCCCCTGATCGACTATAACAAAGTCCTGTGATCGAGTATAAAAAAGGCCCTTGATCGAGTATAATAAAGGCCCCTCATCGAGCATAAAAAGGCCTC
Organism: Homarus gammarus; assembly: GCA_958450375.1. Lineage (NCBI taxonomy): Eukaryota > Metazoa > Arthropoda > Malacostraca > Decapoda > Nephropidae > Homarus > Homarus gammarus. Next base: position 1,180,106 of record CAUDMG010003396.1, read on the forward strand.
TAATCGAGTATAACAAAGCCCCTGATCGAATATAACAAAGTCCTCTGGTTGAGTATACCAAAGTGACCCTCATCGATTATAACAAAGTCCCTTCATCGAGTATAACAGAGGCCCTTGATCGAGTATAACAAAGTCTCCACATCAAGTATAACAAAAACCTTTGATCGAGTATAACAAAGTCCCCTCATCGAGTATAACAAAGTCCCCTTGTCGAGTATAACAAAGTCCCCTGGTCGGGTATAACAAAGTCCCCTCATCGGGTATAACAAAGTCCCTCGATCGAGTATAACAGAGGCCCTTGATCGAGTATAACAAAGTCCCCTCATCAAGTATAACAAAACCATCTGATCGAGTATAACAAAGTCCCCTGATAGAGTCTAACAAAGGCACCCTCATCGAGTATGACAAAGTCCCCTGATCGAGTATAACAATGGCCCTTGATCGAGTATAAGAAGGTCCTCTAATCGAGTATAACAAAGTCCCCTCATCGAGTATAACAAAGTCCCCTCATCGAGTATAACAAAGGCTCCTTATCGAGTATAACAAAATCCCAAGATCGAGTATAACAAAGAACCCTGAACGAGTATAACAAAGTCCCCTGATCGAGTAAAACAAAGTCCCCTCATCGAGTATAACAGTACCCTCATTGAGTATAACAAATTCCCCTTATCGAGTATAACAAAGCCCCCTGAAAGAATATAACAAAGTCCCCTCATCGAGTATAACAAAGTCACTGATCGAGTATAACAAAGTCCCCTGATCGAGTATAACAAAGGCCGCTGATCGAGCGTAACAAAGTCCCCTAATCGAGTATAACAAAGTCCACTGAGCGAGTATTACAAAGGCCCCTCATCAAGTATAGCAAAGGCCCCTAATCGAGTATAACAAAGGTCCCTGATCGAGTATAGCAAAGTCCCCTGATCGAGAATAATAAAGCCCCTGATCGATTATAACAAAGTACCTTGCACGAGTATAACAAAGTCACTATTCGAGAATAACATAGTCCCCTGATCGAGTATAACATAGTCACTGATCGAGTATATTAAAGGCCCCTCACCGTGTATAAGAAAGACCCTTGATCGAGTATAACAAAGTCCACTGATCGAGTATGACAAAGACCCCTGATCGAGTATAACAAAGTACCCTGATCGAGTATAACAAAGTCCCATCGTCCAGTATAACAAAGTCCCCTGATCGAGTATAACTTAACCCCTGGTCGAGTATAACAAAGTCCCCTGGTCGATTTTAACAAAGTCCCCTCATCAAGTATAACAAACTCCTTTAATCGCGTATAACAAAGTTCCCTGATCGAGTTTAACAAAGTTCCCTGATCGAGTATAACAAAGTCCCCTGATCGAGTATAACAAGGACCCCAAATCGAGTATAACAAAGTTCCCTGATCGAGTATAACAAATTTCCCAAATCGAGAATAACAAAGTCACTATTCGAGTATAACAAAGTCCAGTGATCGAGTATAACAAAGTCCCCCGATCGAGTATAACGAAGTCCCTTGATTGAGCATTATTAAGTTCCCTGATCGAGAATAAAAAAGTCCCCTGTTCGAGTATACCAAAGCCCCCTCATCGAGTATAACAAAGGTCCCTCATCGAGTATAATAAAGTCCCCTAGGCGAGTATAACAAAGTCCCCTGACCGAGTATAACAAAGTCCCCTGATCGAGTATAACAATGTCCTCTGATCGAGTATAACAAAGTCCCCATATCTAGTATAACAAAGTCCCCTGATTAAGTATAGCAAAGCCATCTGGTCGAGTATAACAAAATCCCCTGATCGAGTATAACAAAGTCCCCTGATCGAGTATAACAAAGGCCCCTGATCGAGTGTAACAAAGGCAATTGATCGAGGATAACAAAGGCCCCTCATCGAGCATATAAAGGCCTATCATCGAGTATAAAAAGGCCCCTGATCGAATATAACAAAGTCCCCTGGTCGTGTATACCAAAGTCCCCTGATCCAGTACAACAAAGTCCCTTGATGGAGTATAACAGAGGCCCCTTCATCGAGTATAACAAAGTGTCCTCATCAAGTATAACAAAACCTTCTGATCGAGTATAACAAAGTCCCCTGATGAGTATAACAAAGTCCCCTTGTCGAGTATAACAACGTTCCCTGGTCGGGTCTAACAAAGTCCCCTGATCGAGTATAGCAAAGTCCCCTTGTCGAGTATAGCAAAGTCCCCTGGTCGAGTGCAACAAAGCCCCCTGATTAAATATAACAAAATCCCCGGATTGGGTATATCAAAGTCCCCTGATCAAGTCGAACAAAGGGGCTTTGTTATACTCGATCAGGGGACTTTGTCATACTGGTCGAGGGGACTTTGTTATACTCGATCAGGGGACTTTGTTTTACTCGATCAGGGGTTTCTGTAATACGCGACCAGGGGACTTTGTTATACTCGACCAGGGGACTTTATTATACTCGAACAGGGGCCTTTGTTATGCTCGATCAGGGGACTTTGGTATACTCGATCAGCGGCCGTTGTTAAACTCGATCAGGGGACATTGTTATACTCGATGAGGGGGCTTTGTTATACTCGGAAGGGGGACTTTGTTATATTCGAGCAGGGAACTTTGTTATACTCGAACAGGGGACTTTATTATACTCGATCACGGGACTTTGTTATACTGGATCAGGGAACTTTGTTATACTCGATCAGGGACATTTGCTATTCTCGATCAAGGGCCTTTGTTATACTCACTGAGGGGACTTTGTTATCCTCGACCAGGGGACTTTGTTATACTCGAGCAGGGGACTTTGTTATCCTCGACCAGGGGACTTTGTTATACTTGATGAGGGGGCTTTGTTATACTCGATCAGGGGACTTTTTTATACTCGATCAGGGGACTTAATAATACTCGAACAGGGGCCTTTGTTATGCTCGATCAGGGGACTTTGGTATACTCGATCAGCGGCCGTTGTTAAACTCGATCAGGGGACATTGTTATACTCGATGAGGGGCCTTTGTTATGCTCGATGAGGGGACTTTGGTATACTCGATCAGAGGCGTTGTTATACTCGACCAGGGGACTTTGTTATACTCGATGAGAGGGCTTTGTTATACTCGATCAGGGGACTTTGTTATACACGATTAGGGGGCTTTGTTATACTCGACTAGGCGCCTTTGTTATGCTCCTTAAGGGGGCTTTGTTATTCTCGATCAGGGGCCCTTGTTATACTCGACTAGGCGCCTTTGTTATGCTCGATAAGGGGGCTTTGTTGTTCTCGATCAGGGAACTTTGTTATACTCGATGAAGGGCCTTTGTTATACTCGTTCAGGGGACTTTGTTATACTCGATCATGGGACTTTGTTTTACTCGATCAAGGGACTTTGTTATACTCGATCACTGGCCTTTGTTATACTGAGATCAGGGGTGTTAGTTTTACTCGATCAAGGGATTTTTTTATACTCGGTCAGGGGGCTTTGTTATACTCGACCAGGTAACTTTGGTTATACACGACAAGGGGACTTTGTTATACTCGACCAGGGGCCTTTGTTATGTTCGATCAGGGGACTTTGGTATACTCGATCAGGGGCCATTGTTATAATCCTTCAGGGGACTTTGTTATACTCGATGAGGGGGCTTTGTTATACTCGATGAGGGGACTGTGTTATACTTGATCAGGGATTTTTGTTATACTCGATGATTGGACTTTGTTATACTCGAATCAAGGACCTTTGATATACTCGATGGTGGGGCTTTGTTATACTCGATCAGGGGACTATTTTATACTCGATCAGGGGACTTAATAATACTCGATCAAGGGACTTTGTTTTACTCGATCAGGGGACTCTGTAATACTCGACCAAGGACTTTGTTTTGCTCGATCAGGGGACTTTGGTATACTCGATCAGGGGCCGTTGTTATACTCGATCAGGGGACTTTGTTACCCTCGAGCAGGGGACATTGTTATACTCGAGCAAAAGACTTTGTTATCCTCGACCAGGGGACTTTGTTATATTCGATCAGGGACCTTTGCTTATACTCGATCAGGGGACTTTGTTATACTGGATAAGGGGACTTTGTTATACTCGATCAGGGGCCTTTGTTCTACTCGATCAAGGGCCTCTGTTATATTTAATCAAGGGCCTTTTTATACTCGATCAGGGGACTTTGTTATACTCGATCAGGGGGCTTTGTTATACTCGACTAAGCGCCTTTGTTATGCTTGATAAGGGGGCTTTGTTATTCTCGATTAGGGGCCGTTGTTATACTCGATCAGGGGACTTTGATATACTCGATCAGGGAACTTTGTTATACTCGATGAGGGAACTTTGTTATACTCGAGCAGGGGACTTTGTTATCATCGACCAGGGGACTTTGTTATACTCGAACCGGGGTCTTTGTTATCGTCGATCAAGGGACATTGTTATTCTCGATCAGGAACTTTGTTATACTCGATCAGGGAATTTGTTATACTCGACCAGGGGCCTTTGTTATTCTCGATCAGGGGACTTTCTAATACCCAATGAGGGACCTTTGTTATACTCGATGAGGGGACTTTGATATACTCGATGAGGGACCTTTGTTATACTCGATGATTGGACTTTGTTATACTCGATTGGTGGACTTTGTTATACTCGATGAGGGACCTTTGTTATACTTGATGGAGGGGGCTTTGTTATACTCGATCGGGGGTCTTTTTTATACTCGATAAGGGGACTTAATAATACTCGATCAAGGAACTTTGTTATACTTGTTCAGGGGACTTTGTCCTACTGGACCATGGGACTTTGTTATACTCGATCAGGGGACTTTGTTTCACTCAATCAGGGGACTCTGTAATACTCGACCATGGGACTTTGTTATACTCGATCAGGGGACTTTGTTATACACGATTAGGGGGCTTTGCTATACTCGACTAGGCGCCTTTGTTATGCTCGATAAGGGGGCTTTGTTATTCTCTATCAGGGGACTTTGGTTTCTCGATCAGGGAACTTTGTTATACTCGATGAAGGGCCTTTGTTATACTCGTTCAGGGGACTTTGTTATAATCGACCAGGTATCTTTGGTTATACACGACAAGGGGACTTTGTTATACTCGACCAGGGGCCTTTCTTATGCTCGATCAGGGGACTTTGGTATACTCGATCAGGGGCCATTGTTATACTCCGTCAGGGGACTTTGTTATACTCGATGAGGGAGCTTTGTTATACTCGATCAGGCGACTTTGTTTTACTCGATCAGGGGACTCTGTAATACTCGACCAGGGGACTTTGTTATGCTCGACCAGGGGACTTTGTTATACTCGATCAGGGGACTTTGTCATACTGGACGAGGGGACTTTGTTATACTCGATCAGGCGACTTTGTTTTACTCGATCAGGGGACTCTGTAATACTCGACCAGGGGACTTTGTTATGCTCGACCAGGGGACTTTGTTATACTCGACCAGGGACCTTTGTTATGCTCGATCAGGGGACTTTGGTATACTCGATCAGGGGCCGTTGTTATACTCGATCAGGGGACTTTGTAATCTTCGACCAGGGGACTTTGTTATATTCGATCAGGGAACTTTGTTAATCTCGATCAGGGAACTTTGTTATACTCGATCAGGGACCTTTGTTATACTCGATCAGGGGACTTTGTTATACTCGAACAGGGGACCTTGTTATACTGGATAGGGGGACTTTGTTATACTCGATCAGGGGCCTTTGTTATACTCGATCAGGGCCTCTGTTATATTTAATCAAGGGCCTTTGTTATACTCGATCAGGGGACTTTGTTATACTCGATCAGGGGGCTTTGTTATACTCGACTAGGCGCCTTTGTTATGCTCGATAAGGGGGCTTTGTTATTCTCGATCAGGTTCCTTTGTTATACTCGATCAGGGGACTTTGTTATACTCGACCAGGGGACTTTGTTATACTCAAGCAGGGACTTTGTTATCTTCGACAAGGGGACATTGTTATACTCGATCATGGGACTTTGTTATACTCGATGAGGAGACTTTGTTATACTCGATCAGGGGACTTTTTTATACTCGATCAGGGGACTTTGTTATACTCGACCACAGGACTTTGTTCTACTCGAGCAAGGGACTGTGTTATCCTTGAACAGGGGACTTTGTTATACTCGATCAGGGGCTTTGTTAAACTCAATCAGAGGGCTTTGTTATACTCGACTTGGCGCCTTTGCTATGCTCGATAAGTGGGCTTTGTTATTCTCAATTAGGGGCCTTTGTTATACTCGATCAGGGGACTTTGTTATACTCGATAAGGGACCTTTGTTAAACTCGATGAGGGGACTTTGTTTTACTCGATCAGGGGATATTTTTATACTCGATCAGGGGACTTTGTTATACTCGATCAGGGGACTTTGTTATGCTCGATCAAGGGACTTTGTTATACTCGATCAGGGAACTTTGTTATACTCGATGAGGGGCCTTTGATATACTCGATCAGTGGACTTTGTTATACTCGATCAGGGGACTCTAAAATTCTCGACCAGGGGACTTTGTTATACTGGATCAGGGGCTTTGTTATAGTCCACCAGGGGCCTTTGTTATACTCCACCATGGGACTTTGTTATAATCGATCAGGGGCTTTGTTATAGTCCACCAGGGGCCTTTGTTATACTCGAGCAATTGACTTTGTTATCCTTGAACAAGGGACTTTGTTAAACTCGATCAGGGGACTTTGTTATACTCGATCAGGGGACTTTCTTATACTCGATCAAGGACCTTTGTTATACTCGATCAGAGGACTTTGTTATACTCGACAATGGGACTTTGCTATACTCGAGCAAGGGATTTTGTTATCCTTGAACAGGGTCTAGCGTATTGTCAGATACCCAAAGAATATTCTATACTACTGAGGGTATATACAAACACTTGTTGTCTTAAAAGTAGGTTCTATTCTCGTACGGGAGATATATATATATAAACAGTAGGACGCAGAAGCCCGTGGTCGCGCCACGAGGACTCTGTCTTCTCTCTCTATCTATCTATGTATTACTACGCGCTGGCCTGTACAGACGCCAGCATTCACAAGCTAAATACATAAAGTATAAATGTGATAATTTATATACATAACATGGTGCACAATAAATGGAATATTACATAGAATTAATACATATTCTGCAATACTTTACTATACATAATTAATAAGAGTAATATTAGAGTACTACTTTGTGTCCATATATATCATACACCTCCCTCCCACTTATACGCTCATAGTTTCATCTTGAGCGGACCATTTGTTTCTGAGTCGCTCGGACCTGCGGAGTACTGGGGCAGAAACACAAGGTGGGGATGGATTTACTTTAGAGACATCAACATTAGGGGACTCAACTGGGGAGGGGTCAACACTAGGCAGCTCCACAGGTCGGAGGAAACGACGGTTCCTCCACCATACTCTACCACTAGGAAGACGCACTTGGTAGTCCCTGGACCGGCCAATACCCATAACAACCCCAACCTTGTCCCAGCGGTGAGATACCGGATCTTGAATCCTGATCTGCTGGCCGATACTCAACCTGGGAAGGGGGCGGGCATGACAGTCGTACCGAGCAGCGACATCTGCAGCTCGTTCTGCTGCACGGCAGTCAGATTCCTCAGTCTTGGCCTGCCACTCTTGAGAAAAAGACTTTGGGTGGGCAGGAACACAAGACCTGAGATGATGTCCGTATAGAACCTGGGCTGGGGAGCGTCCGGTGAAGTTCGGGGTGTTGCGTAACTCCAACAAACCTCGATCGAAGTCCTCGCAGTCGATATTTCCTGATGGTGACACCTTAAGGATCAGGTGTTTCACAGTCTTGACTGCTGCTTCAGCGTGTCCATTCGCCTGGGGGTAGTGGGGCGAGGTCACGACATGACGGACTCCCCAACGGTCCATGAAGTCCGGGAACTCGTGGCTGGTGAACTGGGGTCCTCCATCAGTCCTGAGACGGAGGGGAACACCAACTTCTCTGAAGTAATGCCTGAAGTTCCGGATGGTAGCAGTAGCCGTTGTATCACTACCACAGGGGACGACAACAGGCCATCCAGGCAGTCGGTCGGCAATGACGAGGAAGGACTTCCCTGCAACTGCAAAGAAATCGGCCGACACAGACTCGAAGGGTCTTGAAGGGTTGTCGTCGCACATTAAAGGTTCCTGTTGCTGGCTAGGTTGCAGAATCTGGCATGGTTCACGGGCACGGACGGTACTTGCAATGTCCGCGTCGATTCCGGGCCAAAATACAGTCTGCTTCGCCCGTCGCTTGGTGGCCTCCACTCCTCGATGGCTGTCGTGAAGGCGGGTCATAGTACGGCGGCGTAGGGCAGCAGGAATGATTACTCGTGGGCCATACAAGACGAGGTCTCCATTACAATAGAGGTCCTCGCGTATTTTCCAGTACGGGAGTAGCGATTCATGAAGGTCGTATCGGTTAGATGGAAATCCCTGAGACACACAGTCGACGAGCCGGATGTAGGAAGGGTCGGCCCGGGCTGCGGTGCGGAGATCTTCAAGAGTCTTGTCTGCATCCGGTGCTGTAGACTCTTCTGATGTGAAGACGGCCTTCAATGAAACCACTGACTTGAGGGATGCAGCAGCTGTAGAACACAACATCTCGTCCTCTGGGGTGGCCTTTAAAATAGGTTTAGGGAATTCCTTGGAAATAATGGCCAACTCTTGACAATGGCCATATGATAAGAGCGGAGTCGGGATACCATTATGAACATCAATCCGGGCTGAGCAAGACTGCTTACCAAAGGCAAGGGTAGCTCAGAAAGATCCCAAAGCTGGAGCCATCTTGGAACCATCAGCTGTCAGTTTCGTTGTCTGAGGAGGGGGCTGTAGGTTGCTCCCGGGTATTCCCAAACTTGCTAAGTGTTGTGGACCAATTACTGAGACGTCAGCACCGGTGTCAGGTAACATCTGAAGACTGGATGACGAGTTACCGTAAGAAATGACGACATTGATGTGCTGGGGCGTCGTGTCTGTGGAACTACGTACCCGACGGCAGGAACGACTGGACACAGCGTCTTGATGCTTGCCAGAAGGAGGGGGCGCGCCAGCATTACCTGAGGATGACTTCTTGGATCCTAGGTGGCGTCCTTTATGTGTCTTCTTACGACAACATTTGTCATAATGGCCCACACGACCACAAAGTCTACACTGAACTTTGCTAGCAGGGCACTTGACTGTGTAAGCCCAGTGACCCTGGCGGTCGCAACTTCTGCACACGCTTTGAGCAGCTGGGCACTGGGAGGCATTATGCTGTCTCGCACAGCTGTTACACAAAGCTGCTGCTGAAGGTGTAGCTGGAGGGTGAGGGGTGGGGTTACTTTGCTGCTTCTTACCCTTTCTGTAGGAAGACACTGCCCTCACCTGGTCAGGCTGTGAGCGTAAAGCTGAAGTCGCACACCTGGCGGCCTCGTACGCTCGACATTTCGTAACAACATCTTGAAGGGAGGAAGTGGGGTCGAGGGAAATGAGACGCTGAACTAGCTCTTCATCTCGGACACCCGTTAAGATAATTGTCTTAAGTTGTGTCTCTTCACAGACTTGAGAATGTCCGGGACAAACATCAACTTCCTCTGAACACCTTTTGAGCCTTACAAAAAATGCGTCAAAAGATTCTCCCTCAAGCTGTTTACATTGGAGGAGTTGTCTTCTCCTGAGTGCTTCGTTGCGCTGTCCCTTGACGTGTTCCTGCAACGTGTCGAGCACGGCCTCTACCGTCAGAGTTGTCGTAGGAGGCACTTGAAGTGTGTGCTCGAGAGTACGTTGTGTCTCTAAGGACAAGCACATACGAAGCTGTATCATTTGTTTCGGCTGTGATAAACTTGACAAGTCAACCATTGTTGCATAGTCTTGCCAACGTCGACGCCATTCCCGAAACATCTGATAAGAAGCGTCAGACATCAGAGAGGGAGGCGTCTGTACAGCAGCCTTTTGAGGTGTTGTTCCGACTCTGGAAAATGAGGTATCAGTACCTCTAGTCGCATCAACGTCAGTAGTAGCAGACGAATCTTGTACGGTAGAACATTGTGGGGGGGCCAACAGAGAAATCAAGACTTCAAATCTGGCTTGATCCTCCTTTCTTCTAAGGTCATCCTCACGTCACGTATCTCTTCGAGTTCTCTGCGTGTTTGTTCCTCTTTGTGGCGTCGTCTTTCAGACTCTTTGTACCTAATTTCTTTCTCTTCTCTCCTTGCAATATCGTCCTGGCGTCGAGAAGTTTCCATCCACTTTATCAGTTGAAGGAGATCTGTGGACGCATGCATCGCAGGAGAGCTGGTTCGCGACGAGCGAGGAGATTCTGTGGGTGACTCTGCATTGTCACTGTGGGGAGCGTGGGGCGTAAGCGTGGGTGGGGAGAGGTCTCCCACACTAAAACTCGTAACCCCATCGTCCAGGGTATCATTTTGATCCCTGTGAGACATGCCGACAGCTTCTGTATTCTATCTGTGCAAAAGACCGGGTCAGCCCCTCGTAATCTATGCACAGAATTACAGAAGACTGAAAAAAGTCACAAGAAAATACTGTATAAGGTGAATGCTTGTGTATGTGTGTGTGTCTGGCGGAGGGGAGAGACTTGGCGCACTGCCAGACGTAGGAGAGCATGGGCAACGTCGAGCACTGGCTCTCAGTCACCCTCAGACCAGAGACGGGAGAGCACGTACTGTCGGGCCGCTCCCTTAGTCATCTGACCGCAACTTGCACAGACAATTATGATTAAAATACACAGCACAGCACTTCACAAAACACTTCACTTCACAGCACAGCACTGTACACAACATAGCACTTCACAACACTGTAAGTCTAGAAGAGGCTTGTAGTAGTCTTGCTGTCTGAAGCTGAAGTAGACTGAAGACGAGACGCCATCAGCTGAGTCCGGGCAAGGCTTGGTCCACTGTACCTCAGTGAGAAATAATCACTGCGCCATCTAGCGTATTGTCAGATACCCAAAGAATGTTCTATACTACTGAGGGTATACACAAACACTTGTTGTCTTAAAAGTAGGTTCTATTCTCGTACGGGAGATATATATACAAACAGTAGGACGCAGAAGCCCGTGGTCACGCCACGAGGACTCTCTCTCCTCTCTCTCTATCTATCTATGTATTACTACGCGCTGGCCTGTACAGATGCCAGCATTCACAAGCTAAATACATAAAGTATAAATGTGTTAATTTATATACATAACATGGTGCACAATAAATGGAATATTACATAGAATTAATACATATTCTGCAATACTTTACTATACATAATTAATAAGAGTAATATAAGAGTACTACTTTGTGTCCATATATATCATACACAGGGGACTTTGTTATACTCGATGAGGGACCTTTGTTATACTCGATGATTGGACTTTGTTATACTCGACCAGGGACTTTGTTATAATCGATGAGGGACCTTTGTTATATTTGATCAGGGGGCTTTGTTATACTTGATCAGGGAACTTTTTTATACTGGATCAGGGGCTTTTTTATAGTCCACCAGGGCCCTTTGTTATACTCTACCAGGGGACTTTGTTATACTCGATCTGGGGACTTTGTTATACAGGATTAGGGGACTTTCTTATACTCGATCAGGGTCCTTTGTTATATTTGATCAAGGGACTCTCTTATACTCGATCAGGGGACATGGTTATACTGGATTAGGGGACTTTGTTATACTCGATGAGGGGCCATTCTTATACTCGATCAAGGGCCTCTGTTATACTCGATCAGGGGACTTTCTTATACTCGATCAGGGGACTTTGTTATTCTCGATCAAGGGACTTTGTTATAATCGATCAGGGGACTTTGTTATACTGGGTCAGGGGCTTTGTTATAGTCCACCAGGTGCCTTTGTTATACTCCACCAGGGACCTTTGTTATACTCGATGAGGGGACTTTGTTTTACTCGATTAGGGGACTTTTTTATACTCGATCAAGGGACTTTGTTATACTCGATCAATTGACTTTGTTATAATCGATCAGGGGATTTTGCTATACTGGATCAGGGGCTTTGTTATAGTCCACCAGGGGCCTTTGTTATACTCTACCAGGGGACGTTGTTATACTCGATCAGGTGTCTTTGTCACAGTCAGTCAGGAGACTTTGTTATTCTCGATCAGGGGACTTTCTTATACTCAACCAGGGGCCTTTGTTATGCTCGATCAGGAGACTTTGGTATACTCGTTCAGGGGCCGTTGTTATACTCGATCAGGGGACTTTGTTATACTCGATGAGGGGGCTTTGTTATACTCGATCAGGGGACTTTGTTATACTCGATCAGAGGGCTTTGTTATACTCGACTAGGCGCCTTTGCTATGCTCGATAAGTGGGCTTTGTTATTCTCGATCAGGGGCCTTTGTTATACTCGATCAGGGGACTTTGTTATACTCGCTGAGGGGACTTTGTTATTCTCGATTAGGGGTTTTTTTTTGTACTCGATCAGGGACTTTGTTATGCTCGATGAAGGGACGTTTTTATACTCGATCAAGGAACTTTGTGATACTCGATGAGGGGCATTTGTTATGCTCGATCAGGGGACTTTGTTATACTCGTCCAGAGGACTTTGTTATACTCAAGCAAGGCCTTTGTTATCCTCGACCAGGAGACTTTGTTAATCTCAATCAGGCTACTTTGTTATACTCGATGAGGGGAATTTGTTATACTCGATCAGGGGACTTTTTTATTCTCGATCAGCGGACATTGTTATGCTCGATCAAGAGACTTTGTTATACTCGATAAGGGAACTTTGTTATACTCGATGAGGGGCCTTTGTTATACTCGATCAGGGGACTTTGTTACACTCGACCAGGGGACTTTGTTATACTGAAGCAGGGACTTTGTTATCCTCGACCAAGGGAGTTTTTTAAACTCGATCAGGGGACTTTGTTATACTCGATCAAGGAACTTTGTTATAATCGATCAGGGGACTTTGTTGTATTCGATCAGGGGAATTTGTTATACTCGACCAGGGGCCTTTGTTATACTCGATCAGGGGTTTTGATATTCTCGATCAGGGGCCTTTGTTATACTCGATCTGGGGACTTTGTTATACTGGATTAGGGGTCTTTGTTGTACTCGATCAGGGGCCTTTGTTATACTCGATCAAGGGCCTCTGTTATACTCGATCAGAGGACTCTCTTATACTCGATTAGGGGTCTTTGTTATACTCGATCAGGGGACTTCCCTTATACTCGATCAAGGACCTTTGTTATACTCGATGAGGGGACTTTGTTATACTCGAGCAAGGGACTTTGTTATCCTTGACCAAGGGACTGTGTTATTAGGGTGTGTCATAGGAGGGAAGATCAGCTAAAACTAATGGCCCATCACTTTTTTGGTAGATTTTAGTGTATATAAACAGAAAATAATTTCAGTTTCAATATTTTGCAACCTTTTGCTAGGTAAATTTTAGCGTGAAATTTATCGAAAATCTAACGTACAGCTGCATTAGTGCATTACAATTAAATAGTGAACATTGCTTTCTGAATTCATTCTTTAACAACCCAACTAACAATATATTTTTCTGTTTCAGATTCTGATGCATTTATAAGTTGATAATATTTGCGATGGCTGCTTGTGTCAGGACGAGGAACAAAAAATCCAGCCATCTCAGTCACTATCTTGGGTCTGGGAGAGAGCTCCTGAAGTCGGAGTTGCCTACATTGAGAGATGCTTTGAGATACGGTGTTTTAATCAGGCAAATCAGTGAAAAGAACCAAAGAACTTACACAAACAAAGACATTGCCAGTGATATGACCAAAGCTGTCTTGGCACAGTACACTCTGGCTAACGCTCAGTTCAAGCCTCCAGTCATAACAAGTCAGAAGAAGATTAGTGAGAGACTGCTAGCCAGTTGGGAAAAGGCAAGAGATAGCTCTCTTGGGAGAGGAAAACTTGCAGTTAAGGACAGCTTTGCCAAGCAACTGGACCAGTTATTTGACATAATTACTTGCAAGTGCCCAATTGTTCTCTGTCCTGAGCTTGGATGCGATCGTGACTGTAAATCCGAGGCCCACATATCCTGTATTTGCAAGCGTGAACTGAAGATTCCTGTGATCGAACTGGCATTTGTCAAAGCACAGAGAGAGAACACTGGCAGTATAGGGGCTCTCATGATTTCTAGCCAAGATATTCCGGAGTCCAAGAGACAGGAGGCTGCCACAGAGAGACAGAAGAGGAGAAGAGTTGCCGAGGAAAAGAGACTTGAGAAGGGCCAGGGTGAGGTAAAAAAGGCCGATGATTGGAGTCAAGCTGATTCAGAGTTTAATGACTTCCCCATGGCTTATCCGAGTGCTGACCAGGAGAATGGTGACTTTGTCCCTAACCCAGAAAATAATGAGCCCAAACCTTCCAGGCATAACATTCGGAATAGGAGAGATATCCCGAGCATAGCTCTGGCCAGCATGCGACACAACACTGGTCTCAGAGAAACTGCAGAGATAGCAACAGCTGCCTGGATTGACGGTGATTTGATAACACCTGATGATGTTCACCTGATGATAGATCATAACAAAGTAAGGAGAACTCAGGAGAAACTTGTCAGTAACCTAGAAGAGGAGTTTGATAAGGGGATAAGAGAAAATGGAATCAATTGTTTGTTCTTTGATGGGAGAAGGGATGACACTAAAGTGTTCATGAAAGTTGGAGATTCTGACAAGTTGTTCCATGCCATGGTGAAGGAGGAACACTACTCCTGCTGCAGTGAACCAGGAGGGAAGTATTTGTGGCATTTCACTCCAGAGAAAGATGACATCAGGAAACCAGCTGAGATAGTGGCAGATAACATTGTGAACTGGCTCAGAGAGAGGAACGTAGACCAGACCCTGCAGGCCATTGGAGGGGACAGCACCAACACGAACACAGGGTGGCAAGGGGGGGTCATACAGTGGATAGAGCGGAAGATTGGGAGGAAGCTGGTCTGGATTGTTTGTGACCTCCACACCAACGAGTTGCCACTGAGACATCTGATCCAGGAGCTGGATGGCAAGACTCTTTCAAACAACAGATGGTCTGGTCCTCTTGGCAAGATGCTGGACTCTGCCACTGAGTTAGAAATAAATCCGAGCTTTGAAAAAATCACAGTTGGCCCTCCACTCGTTGAGCTTGCACATACTGTCATTGACGACCTGAGTACTGACCAGTACTATGGTTACATGATTTGCAGTGCCATCAAAACTGGGGTCAGGCCTGATAGACTTGCTTACCTGCAGATAGGTCCAGTCTCACATTCTAGGTGGCTCACAACGGCTCTCAGGTTCTGCAGAATTTGGGTCGCTCATCATAAACTGAAAGGGAACCAGCTTCACAACCTGAGACTTATTGTCCAATTCATCGTGAGTGTCTACTTGCCAAATTGGTTCAACACCAAGGTCAAGTCATCGTTCTCCGAAGGTCCGAGGCATGTTCTCTTCCAGCTTGAGCTCCTGAGGAGTCAGCCAAGGAAGGTTGTTCAGATTGTGGAGCAGACTGTGAGGAGATCTTCCTGGTATGCTCATCCCGAGGCAGTTCTGCAGACAATGCTCTGCAGTAAGGATGAGGAGGAGAGAAGAGTGCCAGTCAAAAAGATCTTGGATATGAGACTTATGAGAGGATCTGGGCATGACGAATCAGTTGGTGACGATTCCTTCAGGGTCAGGAAGACTCCTGAAGTCAATCTAGCTGTCAAGACCCTCACTGATCTCATAGATCTGGATAACATCCAGGCTGGCAGTGAGCCCCCTCTTACCTGCAGCCTCACCAATGTTCAAGTCAGAGCTTTCCTGGACAACCCCATGCATGTCCCTGCCTGGCCCTCGCACACCCAGAGTATAGAGCGTTGTGCACAGCAAGTGAGCGAGGCCAGCAGTCACGTGTTCAGCCAAGAGAGGAGGGAAGGCTACATCCGAGCTCAGGTGGTCAGCAGGGAGGTGATGAGTAGAAACAGAAGCAAGAAAGACATGTTCTCTATGGTGTGCAGCAACACCGGGTCGTAGTAGTAAAACCGGTTTTTGTATTTGATGATTTTGTTTTCTAAAGGAATATTAAATTTAATAAATGTGTCAAGATCATTCGTTTCACTATTCTGGATAATTGTCATCATAATAAATTAACCTGATACATTTACTTTACTTTAAATAAGCTATTTAGTGGTGTTGGTAAAAGGGTGGGAATACTGAATTTTCATAAGATTTCAAGTTAAAATTTACCTAGCAAAAATTAAAAACTTTTCAAATCTGAAGATATCACATGATTCTGCACATAGAACTACATCATTAATACCATGGGCCGATGTTTCAAACTCAAAAACAAAAAATTCGCCTCCGTATGACACACAGTGTGTTATACAAGATCAGGGGACTTTGTTATACTCGATCAGGAGACTTCCCTTATACTCGACCAGGGACTTTGTTATAATCGATCAGGGACCTTTGTTATACTTGATGAGGGGGCTTTGTTATACTCGATCAGGGGACTTATTTATACTGGATCAGGGGCTTTTTTATACGCGATCAGGGGCCTTTGTTATACTCGATCAACGGCCTCTCTTATACTCGATCAGGGGACATTGTTATACTGGATTAGGGGAATTTGTTATACTCGATGAGGGGCCTTTGTTATACTCGATCAAGGGCCTCTGTTATACTCGATCAGGGGACTTTGTTATACTCGATCAGGGGACTTTGTTTTACTCGATCAAGGGCATTTGTTATACTCGATTAGGGGACTTTGTTCTACTCGATCAGGGGACTTAATAATACTCGATCAAGGGACTTTGTTATACTCGTTCAGGGGACTTTGTCATACTGGACCAGGGGACTCTGTTATACTCGATCAGGGGACTTTGTTTTACTCGATCAGGGGACGCTGTAATACTCGACCAGGGGACTTTGCTATACTCGACCAGGGGCCTTTGTTATGCTCGACCAGGGGACTTTGTTATACACGACCAGGGACTTTGTTATACACGACCAGGGGCCTTTGTTATTCTCGATCAGGGGACTATGTTATACTCGATGAGAGAGATTTATTGTACTGGATCAGGGTTTTTTTTATAATCCACCCGGGGCCTTTGTTATACTCCACCAGGGGACTTTGTTATACTCGATCTGGGGGCATTGTTATACTGGATTGGGGGACTTTGTTATACTCGATGTGGGGCCTTTGTTATACTCGAGCAAGGGACTTTGTTATCCTTGAAAAGGGGACTTTGTTATACTCGATCAGGGGACTTTGTTATACTCGATCAGGGGACTTTCTTATACTCGATCAAGGACCTTTGTTATACTCGATGATTGGACTTTGTTATAGTCGATTAGGGGACTTTGTTATACTCGACCAGGGACTTTGTTATTTTCGATCAGGGACCTTTGTTATACTTGATCAGGGGTCTTTGTTATACTCGATCAGGGGACTATTTTATACTCGATCAGGGGACTTAATAATACTCGATCAAGGGACTTTGTTATACCCGATCAGGGGACTTTGTCATACTGGACCAGGGGACTTTGTTATACTCGATCAGTGGAATTTGTTTTACTCGATCATTGGACGTTGTAATACTCGACCAGGGGAGTTTGTTATACTGGATCACGGGTCTTTGTTATACACGATCAGGGGTCTTTGTTATACTCGATGAGGGGATTTTTTATCCTCGATCAAGGGGCTTTGATATACTCTATCAGGTCACTTTGATATACTCGATCAGTGGACTTTGTTATACTCGATCAGGGTACTCTAAAATATTCGACCAGGGGACTTTGTTATACTGGATCAGGGGACTTTGTTATACTTGATGAGGGGGCTTTGTTATACTCGATCAGGGGACTTTGTTATACTCGATCAGAGGGCTTTGTTATACTCGACTTGGCGCCTTTGGTATGCTCGATAAGTGGGCTTTGTTATTCTCGATCAGGGTCCTTTGTTATACTCGATCAGGGGACTTTGTTATACTCGATCAGGGAACTTTGTTATACTCGATAAGGGACCTTTGTTAAACTCGATGAGGGGACTTTGTTATGCTCGATCAGGGGATATTTTTATACTCGATGAGGGGACTTCGTTATGCTCGATCAAGGGACTTTGTTATACTCGATCAGGGAACTTTGTTATTCTCGAAGAGGGGCCTTTGTTATTCTCGATCAGGGGACTTTGTTATACTCGACCAGGGGACTTTGATATACTCAAGCAGGAACTTTGTTATGCTCGATCAAGGGACTTTGTTATACTCGATCAGGGAACATTGTTATTCTCGATGAGGGGCCTTTGATATACTCGATCAGTGGACTTTGTTATACTCGATCAGGGGACTCAAAAATACTCGACCAGGGGACTTTGTTATACTGAGTCAGGGGCTTTCTTATAGTCCACCAGGGGCCTTTGTTATAATCGATGAGGGGTCTTTGTTATAGTCGATCAGGGGCTTTGTTATAGTCCACCAGGGGCCTTTGTTATAGTCGTGCAAGGGACTTTGTTATCCTTGAACAAGGGACTTTGTTATACTCGATCAGGGGAATTTGTTATACTCGATCAGGGGACTTTCTTATACTCGATCAAGGACCTTTGTTATACTCGATCAGTGTATTTTTTTTATACTCGATCAGAGGACTTTGTTATACTCGACAATGGGACTTTGTTATACTCGAGCAAGGGACTTTGTTATCCTTGAACAGGGGACTTTGTTATACTCGATCAGGGGACTTTCTTATACTCGATCAAGGACCTTTGTTATACTCGGTGAGGGGACTTTGTTGTACTCGATTAGGGGACTTTGTTATACTCGATGCGGGACCTTTGTTATACTCGATGATTGGACTTTGTTATACTCGACCAGGGATTTTCTTATACTGGATCAGGGGCTTTGTTATAGTCCACCAGGGGCCTTTGTTATACTCCACCAGGGGACTTTGTTATAATCGATCAGGGGTCTTTGTTATAGTCGATCAGGGGCTTTGTTATAGTCCACCAGGGGCCTTTGTTATACTCGAGCAAGGGACTTTGTTATCCTTGAACAAGGGACTTTGTTATACTCGATCAGGGGACTTTGTTATACTCGATCAGGGGGCTTTCTTATACTCGATCAAGGACCTTTGTTATACTCGATCAGGGGATTTTCTTATACTCGTTCAGAGGACTTTGTTATACTCGACAATGGGACTTTGTTATACTCGAGCAAGGGACTTTGTTATCCTTGAACAGGGGACTTTGTTATACTCGATTAGGGAACTTTGTTATCCTCGATCAGGGGACTTTCTTATACTCAATCAAGGACCTTTGTTATACTCGATGAGGGGACTTTGTTATAATCGATTAGGGGACTTTGTTATACTCGATGAGGGACCTTTGTTATACTCGATGAATGGACTTTGTTATACTCGACCAGGGAGTTCGTTATAATCGATGAGGGACCTTTGTTATACTTGATCAGGGGGCTTTGTTATACTCGATCAGGGAACTTTTTTATACTGGATCAGGGGCTTTTTTATAGTCCACAAGGGCCCTTTGTTATACTCCACCAGGGGACTTTCTTATACACGATCAAGGACCTTTGTTATACTCGATCAGGGGATTTCTTTATACTCGATCAGAGGACTTTGTTATACTCGAAAATGTGACTTTGTTATACTCGAGCAAGGGACTTTGTTATCCTTGAACAGGGGACTTTGTTATACTCGATTAGGGGACTTTGTTATACTCGATCAGGGGACTTTCTTATACTCGATCAGGGGACTTTGTTATACTCGATCAAGGGACTTTGTTATAATCGATTGGGGGACTTTGTTGTATTCGATCAGGGGAATTTGTTATACTCGACCAGGGGCCTTTGTTATACTCGATCAGGGGTTTTGATATTCTCGATCAGGGGCCTTTGTTATACTCGATCAGGGGACTTTCTTATACTCGATCAAGGACCTTTGTTATACTCGGTGAGGGGACTTTGTTGTACTCGATTAGGGGACTTTGTTATACTCGATGCGGGACCTTTGTTATACTCGATGATTGGACTTTGTTATACTCGACCAGGGATTTTGTTATAATCGATGAGGGACCTTTGTTATAGGTGATCAGGGGGCTTTGTTACAGTCGCTCAGGGAACTTTTCTATACTAGCTCAGGGGCTTTTTTATAGTCCACCAGGGCCCTTTGTTATACTCCACCAGGGGACTTTGTTATACTCGATTTGGGGACTTTGTTATACTGGATTAGGGGACTTTGTTATACTCGATGAGGGGCCATTCTTATACTCGATCAAGGGCCTCTGTTATACTCGATCAGGGGACTTTCTTATACTCGATCAGGGGACTTTGTTATTCTCGATCTAGGGAATTTGTTATAATCGATCAGGGGACTTTGTTATACTGGATCAGGGGCTTTGTTATAGTCCACCAGGTGCCTTTGTTATACTCCACCATGGGACTTTGTTATACTCGATCTGGGGACTTTGTTATACTGGATTAGGGGACTTTGTTATACTCGATCAGGGGCCTTTGTTATACTCGATCAAGGGCCTCTGTTATACACGATCAGGGGACTTTGTTATACTCGATCAGGGGACTTTGTTATCCTCGATCAAGGGCCTTTGTTATACTCGATCAGGGGACTTTGTTATACTGGATCACCGGCCTTTGTTATACTCGATCAGGGGTCTTTGTTATACTCGATGAGGGGATGTTTTATCCTCGATGAGGGGGCTTTGTTATACTCTATTAGGGCACTTTGATATACTCTATCAGTGGTCTTTGTTATACTCGATCAGGGGACTCTAAGATACTCGACCAGGGGACTTTGTTATACTGGATCAGGGGCTTTGTTATAGTCCACATTGGGGCCTTTGTTATACTCCACCAGGGGACGTTGCTATACTAGATCAGGGGTCTTTGTTACAGTCAATCAGGGGACTTTGCTATTTTCGATCAGGAGACTTTGTTATACTCGACGAGGGGCCTTTGTTATGCTCGATGAGGGGACTTTGTTATACTCGATCAGGGGACTTTGTTATACTCGATCAGGGGACTTTGTTATACTCGATGAGGGGGCTTTGTTATACTCGATCAGAGGACTTTGTTATACTCGATCAGAGGGCATTGTTATACTCGAATTGGCGCCTTTGCTATGCTCGATAAGTGGGCTTTGTTATTCTCGATCAGGGGCCTTTGTTATACTCGATCAGGGGACTTTGTTATACTCGATCAGGGAACTTTGTTATACTCGATAAGGGACCTATGTTAATCTCGATGAGGGGACTTTGTTATACTCGATCAGTGGATTTTTTTATACTCGATCATTGGTCTTTGTTATGCTCGATCAACGGACTTTGTTATACTCGATCAGGGAACTTTGTTATACTCGAAGAGGGGCCTTTGTTATACTCGATCAGGGGACTTTGTTATACTCGACCAGGGGACTTTGATATACTCAAGCAGGGACTTTGTTGTGCTCGATGAAGGGACTTTGTTATACTCGATCAGGGAACTTTGTTATACTCGATGAGGGGCCTTTGATATACTCGATCATTTGACTTTGTTATACTCGATCAGGGGACTCTAAAATACTCGACCAGGGGATTTTGTTATACTGGATCATGGGCTTTGTTATAGTCCACCAGGGGCCTTTGTTATACTCCACCAGGGGACTTTGTTATAATCGATCAGGGGTCTTTGTTATAGTCGATCAGGGGCTTTGTTATAGTCCACCAGGGGCCTTTGTTATACTCGAGCAAGGGACTTTGTTATCCTTGAACAAGGGACTTTGTTATACTCGATCAGGGGACTTTGTTATACTCGATCAGGGGGCTTTCTTATACTCGATCAAGGACCTTTGTTATACTCGATCAGGGGATTTTCTTATACTCGATCAGAGGACTTTGTTATACTCGACAATGGGACTATGTTATACTCGAGCAAGGGACTTTGTTATCCTTGAACAGGGGACTTTGTTATACTCGATTAGGGGACTTTCTTATACTCGATCAGGGGACTTTCTTATACTCTATCAAGGACCTTTGTTATACTCGATGAGGGGACTTTGTTATAATCGATTAGGGGAATTTGTTATACTCGATGAGGGACCTTTGTTATACTCGATGATTGGACTTTGTTATACTCGACCAGGGAGTTTGTTATAATCGATCAGGGACCTTTGTTATACTTGATCAGGGGGCTTTGTTATACTCGATCAGGGAACTTTTTTTTACTGGATCAGGGGCTTTTTTATAGTCCACAAGGGCCCTTTGTTATACTCCACCAGGGGACTTTCTTATACTCGATCAAGGACCTTTGTTATACTCGATCAGGGGATTTTCTTATACTCGATCAGAGGACTTTGTTATACTCGAAAATGGGACTTTGTTATACTCGAGCAAGGGACTTTGTTATCCTTGAACAGGGGACTTTGTTATACTCGATTAGGGGACTTTGTTATACTCGATCAGGGGACTTTCTTATACTCGATCAGGGGACTTTGTTATACTCGATAAAGGGACTTTGTTATAATCGATTAGGGGACTTTGTTGTATTCGATCAGGGGAATTTGTTATACTCGACCAGGGGCCTTTGTTATACTCGATCAGGGGTTTTGATATTCTCGATCAGGGGCCTTTGTTATACTCGATCTGGGGACTTTGTTATACTGGATTAGGGGTCTTTGTTTTACTCGATCAGGGGCCTTTGTTATACTCGATCAAGGGCCTCTGTTATACTCGATCAGAGGACTTTGTTATACTCGATTAGGGGTCTTTGTTATACTCGATCAGGGGACTTCCCTTATACTCGATCAAGGACCTTTGTTATACTCGATGAGGGGACTTTGTTATACTGGAGCAAGGGACTTTGTTATCCTTGACCAAGGGACTGTGTTATTAGGGTGTGTCATAGGAGGGAAGATCAGCTAAAACTAATGGCCCATCACTTTTTTGGTAGATTTTAGTGTATATAAACAGAAAATAATTTCAGTTTCAATATTTTGCAACCTTTTGCTAGGTAAATTTTAGCGTGAAATTTATCGAAAATCTAACGTACAGCTGCATTAGTGCATTACAATTAAATAGTGAACATTGCTTTCTGAATTCATTCTTTAACAACCCAACTAACAATATTTTTTTCTGTTTCAGATTCTGATGCATTTATAAGTTGATAATATTTGCGATGGCTGCTTGTGTCAGGACGAGGAACAAAAAATCCAGCCATCTCAGTTACTATCTTGGGTCTGGGAGAGAGCTCCTGAAGTCGGAGTTGCCTACATTGAGAGATGCTTTGAGATACGGTGTTTTAATCAGGCAAATCAGTGAAAAGAACCAAAGAACTTACACAAACAAAGACATTGCCAGTGATATGACCAAAGCTGTCTTGGCACAGTACACTCTGGCTAACGCTCAGTTCAAGCCTCCAGTCATAACAAGTCAGAAGAAGATTAGTGAGAGACTGCTAGCCAGTTGGGAAAAGGCAAGAGATAGCTCTCTTGGGAGAGGAAAACTTGCAGTTAAGGACAGCTTTGCCAAGCAACTGGACCAGTTATTTGACATAATTACTTGCAAGTGCCCAATTGTTCTCTGTCCTGAGCTTGGATGCGATCATGACTGTAAATCCGAGGCCCACATATCCTGTATTTGCAAGCGTGAACTGAAGATTCCTGTGATCGAACTGGCATTTGTCAAAGCACAGAGAGAGAACACTGGCAGTATAGGGGCTCTCATGATTTCTAGCCAAGATATTCCGGAGTCCAAGAGACAGGAGGCTGCCACAGAGAGACAGAAGAGGAGAAGAGTTGCCGAGGAAAAGAGACTTGAGAAGGCCCAGGGTGAGGTAAAAAAGGCCGATGATTGGAGTCAAGCTGATTCAGAGTTTAATGACTTCCCCATGGCTTATCCGAGTGCTGACCAGGAGAATGGTGACTTTGTCCCTAACCCAGAAAATAATGAGCCCAAACCTTCCAGGCATAACATTCGGAATAGGAGAGATATCCCGAGCATAGCTCTGGCCAGCATGCGACACAACACTGGTCTCAGAGAAACTGCAGAGATAGCAACAGCTGCCTGGATTGACGGTGATTTGATAACACCTGATGATGTTCACCTGATGATAGATCATAACAAAGTAAGGAGAACTCAGGAGAAACTTGTCAGTAACCTAGAAGAGGAGTTTGATAAGGGGATAAGAGAAAATGGAATCAATTGTTTGTTCTTTGATGGGAGAAGGGATGACACTAAAGTGTTCATGAAAGTTGGAGATTCTGACAAGTTGTTCCATGCCATGGTGAAGGAGGAACACTACTCCTGCTGCAGTGAACCAGGAGGGAAGTATTTGTGGCATTTCACTCCAGAGAAAGATGACATCAGGAAACCAGCTGAGATAGTGGCAGATAAAATTGTGAACTGGCTCAGAGAGAGGAACGTAGACCAGACCCTGCAGGCCATTGGAGGGGACAGCACCAACACGAACACAGGGTGGCAAGGGGGGGTCATACAGTGGATAGAGCGGAAGATTGGGAGGAAGCTGGTCTGGATTGTTTGTGACCTCCACACCAACGAGTTGCCACTGAGACATCTGATCCAGGAGCTGGATGGCAAGACTCTTTCAAACAACAGATGGTCTGGTCCTCTTGGCAAGATGCTGGACTCTGCCACTGAGTTAGAAATAAATCCGAGCTTTGAAAAAATCACAGTTGGCCCTCCACTCGTTGAGCTTGCACATACTGTCATTGACGACCTGAGTACTGACCAGTACTATGGTTACATGATTTGCAGTGCCATCAAAACTGGGGTCAGGCCTGATAGACTTGCTTACCTGCAGATAGGTCCAGTCTCACATTCTAGGTGGCTCACAACGGCTCTCAGGTTCTGCAGAATTTGGGTCGCTCATCATAAACTGAAAGGGAACCAGCTTCACAACCTGAGACTTATTGTCCAATTCATCGTGAGTGTCTACTTGCCAAATTGGTTCAACACCAAGGTCAAGTCATCGTTCTCCGAAGGTCCGAGGCATGTTCTCTTCCAGCTTGAGCTCCTGAGGAGTCAGCCAAGGAAGGTTGTTCAGATTGTGGAGCAGACTGTGAGGAGATCTTCCTGGTATGCTCATCCCGAGGCAGTTCTGCAGACAATGCTCTGCAGTAAGGATGAGGAGGAGAGAAGAGTGCCAGTCAAAAAGATCTTGGATATGAGACTTATGAGAGGATCTGGGTATGACGAATCAGTTGGTGACGATTCCTTCAGGGTCAGGAAGACTCCTGAAGTCAATCTAGCTGCCAAGACCCTCACTGATCTCATAGATCTGGATAACATCCAGGCTGGCAGTGAGCCCCCTCTTACCTGCAGCCTCACCAATGTTCAAGTCAGAGCTTTCCTGGACAACCCCATGCATGTCCCTGCCTGGCCCTCGCACACCCATAGTATAGAGCGTTGTGTACAGCAAGTGAGCGAGGCCAGCAGTCACGTGTACAGCCAAGAGAGGAGGGAAGGCTACATCCGAGCTCAGGTGGTCAGCAGGGAGGTGATGAGTAGAAACAGAAGCAAGAAAGACATGTTCTCTATGGTGTGCAGCAACACCGGGTCGTAGTAGTAAAACCGGTTTTTGTATTTGATGATTTTGTTTTCTAAAGGAATATTAAATTTAATAAATGTGTCAAGATCATTCGTTTCACTATTCTGGATCATTTTCATCCTAATAAATTAACCTGATACATTTACTTTACTTAAATAAGCTATTTAGTGGTGTTGGTAAAAGGGTGGGAATACTGAATTTTCATAAGATTTCAAGTTAAAATTTACCTAGCAAAAAATGAAAACTTTTCAAATCTGAAGATATCACATGATTCTGCACATAGAACTACATCATTAATACCATGGGCCGATTTTTTCAAACTCAAAAACAAAAAATTCGCCTCCGTATGACACACAGTGTGTTATACTAGATCAGGAGACTTTGTTATACTCGATCAGGGGACTTCCCTTATACTCGACCAGGGACTTTGTTATAATCGATCAGGGGACTTATTTATACTGGATCAGGGGCTTTTTTATACGCGATCAGGGGCATTTGTTATACTCGATCAAGGGCCTCTCTTATACTCGATCAGGTTACATTGTTATACTGGATTAGGGGACTTTGTTATACTCGATGAGGGGCCTTTGTTATACTCGATCAAGGACCTCTGTTATACTCGATCAGGGGACTTTGTTATACTCGATCAGGGGACTTTGTTTTACTCGATCAAGGGCATTTGTTATACTCGATTAGGGGACTTTGTTCTACTCGATCAGGGGACTTAATAATACTCGATCAAGGGACTTTGTTATACTCGTTCAGGGGACTTTGTCATACTGGACCAGGGAACTCTGTTATACTCGATCAGGGGACTTTGTTTTACTCGATCAGGGGACGCTGTAATACTCGACCAGGGGACTTTGCTATACTCGACCAGGGGCCTTTGTTATGCTCGACCAGGGGACTCTGTTATACACGACGAGGGGCCTTTGTTATTCTCGATCAGGGGACTATGTTATACTCGATGAGAGAGATTTATTATACTGGATCAGGGTTTTTTTTATAATCCACCCGGGGCCTTTGTTATACTCCACCAGGGGACTTTGTTATACTCGATCTGGGGGATTGTTATACTGGATTGGGGGACTTTGTTATACTCGATATGGGGCCTTTGTTATACTCGAGCAAGGGACTTTGTTATCCTTGAAAAGGGGACTTTGTTATACTCGATCAGGGGACTTTGTTATACTCGATCAGGGGACTTTGTTATACTCGATCAGGGGACTTTGTTATACTCGATGAGGGACTTTGTTATTTTCGATCAGGGACCTTTGTTATACTTGATCAGGGGTCTTTGTTATACTCGATGAGGGGACTTTTTTATACTCGATCAGGGGACTTAATAATACTCGATCAAGGGACTTTGTTATACCCGATCAGGGGACTTTGTCATACTGGACCAGGGGACTTTGTTATACTCGATCAGTGGAATTTGTTTTACTCGATCATTGGACGTTGTAATACTCCACCAGGGGACTTTGTTATACTGGATCACGGGCCTTTGTTATATTCGATCAGGGGTCTTTGTTATACTGGATGAGGGGATTTTTTATCCTCGATCAGGGGGCTTTGTTATACTCTATCAGGTCACTTTGATATACTCGATCAGTGGACTTTGTTATACTCGATCAGGGTACTCTAAAATACTCGACCAGGGGACTTTGTTATACTGGATCAGGGTACTTTGTTATACTTGAAGAGGGGGCTTTGTTATACTCGATCAGGGGACTTTGTTATACTCGATCAGAGGGCTTTGTTATACTCGACTTGGCGCCTTTGGTATGCTCGATAAGTGGGCTTTGTTATTCTCGATCAGGGTCCTTTGTTACACTCGATCAGGGGACTTTGTTATACTCGATCAGGGAACTTTGTTATACTCGATAAGGGACCTTTGTTAAACTCGATGAGGGGACTTTGTTATACTCGATCAGGGGATATTTTTATACGCGATGAGGGGACTTTGTTATGCTCGATCAAGGGACTTTGTTATACTCGATCAGGGAACTTTGTTATACTCGAAGAGGGGCCTTTGTTATACTCGATCAGGGGACTTTGTTATACTCGACCAGGGGACTTTGATATACTCAAGCAGGGACTTTGTTATGCTCGATCAAGGGACTTTGTTATACTCGATCAGGGAACATTGTTATACTCGATGAGGGACCTTTGATATACTCGATCAGTGGACTTTGTTATACTCGATCAGGGGACTCAAAAATACTCGACCAGGGGACTTTGTTATACTGAGTCAAGGGCTTTGTTATAGTCCACCAGGGGCCTTTGTTATAATCGATCAGGGGTCTTTGTTATAGTTGATCAGGGGCTTTGTTATAGTCCACCAGGGGCCTTTGTTATAGTCGAGCAAGGGACATTGTTATCCTTGAACAAGGGACTTTGTTATACTCGATCAGGGGAATTTGTTATACTCGATCAGGGGACTTTCTTATACTCGATCAAGGACCTTTGTTATACTCGATCAGGGTATTTTTTTATACTCGATCAGAGGACTTTGTTATACTCGATGCGGGACCTTTGTTATACGTGATCAGGGGGCTTTGTTATACTCGATCAGGGAACTCTTCTATACTACTCAGGGGCTTTTTTATAGTCCACCAGGGCCCTTTGTTATACTCCACCAGGGGACTTTATGATACTCGATCTGGGGACTTTGTTATGCAGGATTAGGGGACTTTGTTATACTCGATCAGGGGCCTTCGTTATACTTGATCAAGGGCCTCTCTTATACTCGATCAGGGGACATGGTTATACTGGATTAGGGGACTTTGTTATACTCGATGAGGGGCCATTCTTATACTCGATCAAGGGCCTCTGTTATACTCGATCAGGGGACTTTCTTATACTCGATCAGGGGACTTTGTTATTCTCGATCTAGGGACTTTGTTATAATCGATCAGGGGACTTTGTTATACTGGATCAAGGGCTTTGTTATAGTCCACCAGGTGCCTTTGTTATACTCCACCAGGGGACTTTGTTATACTCGATCTGGATTAGGGGACTTTGTTATACTCGATCAGGGGCCTTTGTTACACTCGATCAAGGGCCTCTGTTTTACACGATCAGGGGACTTTGTTATACTCGATCAGGGGACTTTGCTATCCTCGATCAAGGGCCTTTGTTATACTCGATCAGGGGACTTTGTTATACTGGATCACGGGCCTTTGTTATACTCGATCAGGGGTCTTTGTTATACTCGATGAGGGGATTTTTTATCCTCGATGAGGGGGCTTTGTTATACTCTATCAGGGCACTTTGATATACTCTATCAGTGGTCTTTGTTATACTCGATCAGGGGACTCTAAAATACTCGACCAGGGGACTTTGTTATACTGGATCAGGGGCTTTGTTACAGTCCACATTGGGGCCTTTGTTATACTCCACCAGGGGACGTCGTTTTACTAGATCAGGGGTCTTTGTTACAGTCAATCAGGGGACTTTGTTATTCTCGATCAGGAGGCTTTGTTATACTCGACGAGGGGCCTTTGTTATGCTCGATGAGGGGACTTTGTTATACTCGATCAGGGGACTTTGTTATACTCGATCAGGGGACTTTGTTATACTCGATGAGGGGGCTTTGTTATACTCGATCAGAGGACTTTGTTATACTCGATCAGAGGGCATTGTTATACTCGAATTGGCGCCTTTGCTATGCTCGATAAGTGGGCTTTGTTATTCTCGATCAGGGGCCTTTGTTATGCTCGATCAGGGGACTTTGTTATACTCGATCAGGGAACTTTGTTATACTCGATAAGGGACCTATGTTAAACTCGATGAGGGGACTTTGTTATACTCGATCAGGGGATTTATTTATACTCGATCAGGGGTCTTTGTTATGCTCGATCAACGGACTTTGTTATACTCGATCAGGGAACTTTGTTATACTCGAAGAGGGGCCTTTGTTATACTCGATCAGGGGACTTTGTTATACTCGACCAGGGGACTTTGATATACTCAAGCAGGGACTTTGTTGTGCTCGATGAAGGGACTTTGTTATACTCGATCAGGGAACTTTGTTATACTCGATGAGGGGCCTTTGATATACTCGATCAGTGGACTTTGTTATACTCGATCAGGGGACTCTATAATACTCGACCAGGGGACTTTGTTATACTGGATCAGGGGCTTTGTTATAGTCCACCAGGGGCCTTTGTTATACTCCACCAGGGGACTTTGTTATAATCGATCAGGGGTCTTTGTTATAGTCGATCAGAGGCTTTGTTATAGTCCACCAGGGGCCTTTGTTATACTCGAGCAAGGGACTTTGTTATCCTTGAACAAGGGACTTTGTTATACTCGATCAGGGGACTTTGTTATACTCGATCAGGGGACTTTCTTATACTCGATCAAGAACCTTTGTCATACTCGATCAGGGGATTTTTTTATACTCGATCAGAGGACTTTGTTATACTCGACAATGGGACTTTGTTATACTCGAGCAAGGGACTTTGTTATCCTTGAACAGGGGACTTTGTTATACTCGATTAGGGGACTTTGTTATACTCGATCAAGGGACTTTCTTATACTCTATCAAGGACCTTTGTTATACTCGATGAGGGGCCTTTGTTATACTCGATGATTGGACTTTGTTATACTCGACCAGGGAGTTTGTTATAATCGATCAGGGACCTTTGTTATACTTGATCAGGGGGCTTTGTTATACTCGATTTGGGAATTTTTTTTCCTGGATCAGGGGCTTTTTTATAGTCCACAAGGGCCCTTTGTTATACTCCACCAGGGGACTTTCTTATACTCGATCAAGGACCTTTGTTATACTCGA
Organism: Homarus gammarus; assembly: GCA_958450375.1. Classification (NCBI taxonomy): domain Eukaryota; kingdom Metazoa; phylum Arthropoda; class Malacostraca; order Decapoda; family Nephropidae; genus Homarus; species Homarus gammarus. Next base: position 1,210,364 of record CAUDMG010003396.1, read on the forward strand.
TCAGGGGATTTTCTTATACTCGATCAGAGGACGTTGTTATACTCGACAATGGGACTTTGTTATACTCGAGCAAGGGACTTTGTTATCCTTGAACAGGGGACTTTGTTATACTCGATTAGGGGACTTTCTTATACTCGATCAGGGGACTTTCTTATACTCGATCAAGGATCTTTGTTATACTCGATGAGGGGACTTTGTTATAATCGATTAGGGGACTTTGTTATACTCGATGAGGGACCTTTGTTATACTCGATGATTGGACTTTGTTATACTCGACCAGGGAGTTTGCTATAATCGATCAGGGACCTTTGTTATACTTGATGAGGGGGCTTTGTTATACTCGATCAGGGAACTTTTTTATACTGGATCAGGGGCTTTTTTATAGTCCACTAGGGCCCTTTGTTATACTCCACCAGGGGACTTTGTTAAACTCGATCTGGGGACTTTGTTATACAGGATTAGGGGACTTTGTTATACACGATCAGGGGCCTTTGTTATACTTGATCAAGGGCCTCTCTTATACTCGATCAGGGGACATGGTTATACTGGATTAGGGGACTTTGTTATACTCGATGAGGGGCCATTCTTATACTCGATCAAGAGCCTCTGTTATACTCGATCAGGGGACTCTCTTATACTCGATCAGGGGATTCTGTTATATTCGATCATGGGCATTTGTTATACTCGATCAGGGGACTTTGTTATACTCGATCAGGGGACTTTGTTATACTCGACCACGGAACTTTGTTATGCTCGACTAGGGGACTTTGTTATCCTCGACCAGGGGACTTTGTTATACTCGATCAGGGTACTTTGTTATACTCGATCAGGGGAATTTGTTATACTCGATCAGGAGACTTTTTTATACTCGATCAAGGGACTTTGTTATGCTCGATCAATTGACTTTTTTTTAATCGATCAGGGGACTTTGTTATACTGGATCAGGGGACTTTGTTATACTCGATCAGGGGTCTTTGTTATAGTCGACCAGGGGACTTTGTTATTATCGATCAGGGAACTTTGTTATACTCGACCTGGGGCCTTTGTTATACCTCTTCAGAGGGCTTTGTTATACTCGACTAGGCGCCTTTCTTATGGTCGATAAGTGGGCTTTGTTATTCTCAATCAGGGGCCTTTGATATACTCGATCAGGGGACTTTGTTATGCTCGATCAGGGGTCTTTGTTATAGTCGATCAGGGGACTTTGTTATTATCGATCAGGGAACTTTGTTATACTCGACCAGGGGAATTTGTTATACTCGACCAGGGGCCTTTGTTATACTCGATTAGGGTGCTTTGATATTCTCGATCAGTCTCCATTGTTATACTCGATCTGGGGACGTTGTTATACTGGATTAGGGAACTTTGTTATACTCGGTCAGGGGCCTTTGTTATACTCGATCAAGTGCCATTGTTATACTAGATCAGGTGACTTTGTTATACTCGATCAGGGGTCTTTGTTATACTCGATCAGGGGATTTTTTTATACTCGGTCACAGGACTTTGTTATACTCGACCACGGGACTTTGTTATACTCGGGCAAGGGACTTTGTTATCCTTGAACAGGGGACTTTGTTATACTCGATCAGGGGACTTTGTTCTACTCGATGAGGGGACTTTGTTATATTCGATTAGGGGACTTTGTTACATTCAATCAGGGACCTTTGTTATACTCGATGATAGGACTTTGTTATACTCAACCAGGGACTTTTTTATACTCCATCAGGGGACTTTTTTATACTCGATCAGGGGACTTAATAATACTCGATCAAGGGAATTTGTTATACTTGATCAGGGGACTTTGTCATACTGGCCAGCGACTCTGTCATACTCGATCAGGGGACTTTGTTTTACTCAATCAGGGGATGCTGCAATACTCCACCAGGGGACTTTGTTATACTCGACCAGGGGCCTTTGTTATGCTCGATCAGGGGACTTTGGTATTCTCGATCAGGGGCCGTTGTTATACTCCATTAGGGGTCTTTGTTATACTCAATGAGGGGGCTTTGTTATACAGGATAAGGGGACTTTGCTATACTCGATCAGGGGCCTTTGTTATACTCGATGAGGGGCCTTTGTTATACTCCATCAGGGGACTTTGTTTTACTCGATCAGGGGACGCTGTAATACTCGACCAGGGGACTTTGTTATACTCGACCAGGGGACTTTGTTATGCTCGATCAGGGAACTTTGTTTTACTCAATCAGGGGACGCTGTAATACTCGACCAGGGGTCTTTGTTATGCTCGATTTGGGGACTTTGGTATACTCGATCAGGGGCCGTTGTTATAATCGATCAGGGGATTTTGTTATACTCGATGAGGGGGCTTTGATATTCTCCACCATGGGACTTTGTTATACTCGACCAGGGGACTTTGTTATTCTCGACCAGGGGCCTTTGTTATTCTCCATCAGGGGAGTTTGGTATACTCGATCAGGGGCCATCGTTATACTCGATCAGGGGACTTTGTTATATTCGATGAGGGAGCTTTGTTATACTGGATCAGGGGCGTTTTTATAGTCCACCAGGGGCCTTTGTTATACTCCACCAGGGGACTTTGTTATACTCGTTCAGGGGACTTTGTCATACCGGACCAGGGGACTCTGTTATACTAGATCAGGGGACTTTGTTTTACTCGATCAGGGGACGCTGTAACACTCGACCAGTGGACTTTGCTATACTCGACCAGGGGCCTTTGTTATGCTCGACCAGGGGACTTTGTTATACACGACCAGGGGCCTTTGTTATTCTCGATCAGGGAAATATGTTATACTCGATGAGAGAGCATTATTATACTGGATCAGGGTTTTTTTTATAATCCACCCGGGGCCTTTGTTATACTCTAACAGGGGACTTTGTTATACTCGATCTGGGGGCATTGTTATACTGGATTAGGGGACTTTGTTATACTCGATGTGGGGCCTTTGTTATACTCGAGCAAGGGACTTTGTTATCCTTGAAAAGGGGACTTTGTTGTACTCGATCAGGGGACTTTGTTATACTGGATCAGGGGACTTTCTTATACTCGATCAAGGACCTTTGTTATACTCGATGAGGGGACTTTTTTATACTCGATTAGGGGAATTTTTTTATACTCGATCAGGGACCTTTGTTATACTCGATGAGGGGCCTTTGATATACTCGATCAGTGGACTTTGTTATACTCGATCAGGGGACTCAAAAATACTCGACCAGGGGACTTTGTTATGCTGAGTCAGGGGCTTTGTTATAGTCCACCAGGAGCCTTGGTTATACTCCACCAGGGGACTTTGTTATAATCGATCAGGGGTCTTTGTTTTAGTCGATCAGGGGCTTTGTTATAGTCCACCAGGGGCCTTTGTTATATTTGAGCAAGGGACTTTGTTATCCTTGAACAAGGGACTTTGTTATACTCGATCAGGGGAATTTGATATACTCGATCAGGGGACTTTCTTATACTCGATCAAGGACCTTTGTTATACTCGATCAGGGTATTTTTTTTACTCGATCAGAGGACTTTGTTATTCTCGACAATGGGACTTTGTTATACTCGAGCAAGGGACTTTGTTATCCTTGAACAGGGGACTTTGTTATACTCGATCAGGGGACTTGTTATACTCGATCAGGGGACTTTCTTATACTCGATCAAGGACCTTTGTTATACTCGATGAGGGGACTTTGTTGTACTCGATTAGGGGACTTTGTTATACTCGATGCGGGACCTTTGTTATAATCGATGATTGGACTTTGTTATACTCGACCAGGGACTTTGTTATAATCGATGAGGGACCTTTGTTATACGTGATCAGGGGGCTTTGTTATACTCGATCAGGGAACTTTTATATACTAGCTCAGGGGCTTTTTTATAGTCCACCAGGGCCCTTTGTTATACTCCACCAGGGGACTTTGTTATCCTCGATCTGGGGACTTTGTTATACAGGATTAGGGGACTTTGTTATACTCGATCAGGGGACTTTGTTATACTTGATCAAGGGCCTCTCTTATACTCGATCAGGGGACATGGTTATACTGGATTAGGGGACTTTGTTATACTCGATGAGGGGCCATTCTTATACTCGATCAAGGGCCTCTGTTATACTCGATCAGGGGACTTTCTTATACTCGATCAGGGGACTTTGTTATTCTCGATCTAGGGACTTTGTTATAATCGATCAGGGGTCTTTGTTATACTGGATCAGGGGCTTTGTTATAGTCCACCAGGTGCCTTTGTTATACTCCACCAGGGGATTTGTTATACTCGATCTGGGGACTTTGTTATACTGGATTAGGGGACTTTGTTATACTCGATCTGGGGCCTTTGTTATACTCGATCAAGGGCCTCTGTTATACACGATCAGGGGACTTTGTTATACTCGATCAGGGGACTTTGTTATCCTCGATCAAGGGCCTTTGTTACACTCGAACAGGGGACTTTGTTATACTGGATCACGGGCCTTTGTTATACTCGATCAGTGGTCTTTGTTATACTAGATGAGGGTATTTTTTATCCTCGATGAGGGGGCTTTGTTATACTCTATTAGGGCACTTTGATATACTCTATCAGTGGTCTTTGTTATACTCGATCAGGGGACTCTAAAATAGTCGACCAGGGGACTTTGTTATACTGGATCAGGGGCTTTGTTATAGTCCACATTGGGGCCTTTGTTATACTCCACCATGGGACGTTGTTATACTAGAACAGCGGTCTTTGTTACAGTCAATCAGGGGACTTTGTTATTCTCGATCACGGGACTTTGTTATACTCGACGAGGGGCCTTTGTTAAGCTCGATGAGGGGACTTTGTTATACTCGATCAGGGGACTTTGTTATACTCGATCAGGGGACTTTGTTATTCTCGATGAGGGGGCTTTGTTATACTCGATCAGAGGACTTTGTTATACTCGATCAGAGGGCTTTGTTATATTCGAATTGGCGCCTTTGCTATGCTCGATAAGTGGGCTTTGTTATTCTCGATCAGGGGCCTTTGTTATACTCGATCAGGGGACTTTGTTATACTCGATCAGGGAACTTTGTTATACTCGATAAGGGACCTTTGTTAAACTCGATGAGGGGACTTTGTTATACTCGATCAGGGAATTTTTTATACTCGATCAGGGGACTTTGTTATGCTCGATCAAGGGACTTTGTTATACTCGATCAGGGAACTTTGTTATACTCGAAGAGGGGCCTTTGTTATACCCGATGAGGGGACTTTGTTATACTCGACCAGGGGACTTTGATATACTCAAGCAGGGACTTTGTTGTGCTCGATCAAGGGACTTTGTTATACTCGATCAGGGAACTTTGTTATACTCGATGAGGGGCCTTTGATATACTCGATAAGTGGACTTTGTTATACTCGATCAGGGGACTCTAAAAGACTCGACCAGGGAACTTTGTTATACTGGATCAGGGGCTTTGTTATAGTCCACCAGGGGCCTTTGTTATACACCACCAGGGGACTTTGTTATAATCGATCAGGGGTCTTTGTTATAGTCTATCAGGGGCTTTGTTATAGTCCACCAGGAGCCTTTGTTATACTCGAGTAAGGGACTTTGTTATCCTTGAACAAGGGACTTTGTTATACTCGATCAGGGGACTTTGTTATACTCGATCAGGGGAATTTCTTATACTCGATCAAGGACCTTTGTTATACTCGATCAGGGGATTTTCTTATACTCGATCAGAGGACTTTGTTATACTCGACAATGGGACTTGGTATACTCGAGCAAGGGACTTTGTTATCCTTGAACAGGGGACTTTGTTATACTCGATTAGGGGACTTTGTTATACTCGATCAGGGGACTTTCTTATACTCTATCAATGACCTTTGTTATACTCGATGAGGGGACTTTGTTATAATCGATTTGGAGACTTTGTTATACTCGATGAGGGACCTTTCTTATACTCGATGATTGGACTTTGTTATACTCGACCAGGGAGTTTGTTATAATCGATCAGGGACCTTTGTTATACTTGATCAGGGGGCTTTGTTATACTCGATCAGGGAACTTTTTTATACTGGATCAGGGGCTTTTTTATAGTCCACCAGGGCCCTTTGTTATGCTCCACCAGGGGACTTTGTTATACTCGATCTGGGGACTTTGTTATACAGGATTAGGGGACTTTGTTATACACGATCAGGGGCCTTTGTTATACTTGATCAAGGGCCTCTCTTATACTCGATCAGGGAACATGGTTATACTGGATTAGGGGACTTTGTTATACTCGATGAGGGGCCATTCTTATACTCGATCAAGGGCCTCTGTTATACTCGATCAGGGGACTTTCTTATACTCGATCAGGGGACTCTGTTATACTCGATCAAGGGCATCTGTTATACTCGATCAGGGGACTTTGTTATACTCGATTAGGGGACTCTGTTATACTCGACCACGGAACTTTGTTACACTCGAATAGGGGACTTTGTTATCCTCGACCAGGGGACTTTGCTATACTCGATCAGGGTACTTTGTTATACTCGATGAGGGGACTTTGTTATACTCGATCAGGGGACTTTTTTATACTCGATCAAGGGACTTTGTTATAATCGATCAGGGGACTTTGTTATACTGGATCAGGGGACTTTGTTATACTCGATCAGGGGTCTTTGTTATAGTCGATCAGGGGACTTTGTTATTGTCGATCAGGGAACTTTGTTATACTCGACCAGGGGAATTTGTTATACTCGACCAGGGGCCTTTGTTATACCTGATCAGAGGGCTTTGTTATACTCGACTAGGCGCCTTTGTTATGGTCGGTAAGTGGGCTTTGTTATTCTCAATCAGGGGCCTTTGATATACTCGATCAGGGGACTTTGTTATACTCGATCAGGGGTCTTTGTCATAGTCGATGAGGGGACTTTGTTATTATTGATCAGGGAACTTTGTTATACTCGACCAGGGGAATTTGTTATACTCGACCAGGGGCCTTTGTTATACTCGATTAGGGTGCTTTGATATTCTGGATCAGTCGCCTTTGTTATACTCGATCTGGGGACTTTGTTATACTGGTTTAGGGGACTTTGTTATACTCGGTCAGGGGCCTTTGTCATACTCGATCAAGTGCCATTGTTATGCTGGATCAGGTGACTTTGTTATACTCGATCAGGGGTCTTTGTTATACTCGATCAGGGGATTTTTTTATACTCGGTCAGAGGACTTTGTTATACTCGACCACGGGACTTTGTTATACTCGAGCAAGGGACTTTGCTATCCTTGAACAGGGGACTTTGTTATACTCGATCAGGGGACTTTGTTATAGTCCACCAGGGGCCTTTGTTATACTCCACCAGGGGACGTTGTTATACTCGATCTGGGGACTTTGTTATACTGGATTAGGGGACTTTGTTATTCTCTATCAGGGGCCTTTGTTATACTCGATCAAGGGCCTTTGTTATACTCGATCAGGGGTCTTTGTTATACTCGATCAGGGGATTTTTTAGACTCGATCAGGGGGCTTTGTTATACTCGATCAGGGCACTTTGACATACTCGATAAGTGGACTTTGTTATACTCGAAAAGGGGACTCTAAAATACTCGACCAGGGGACTTTGTTATAGTCGCTCAGGGGACTTTGCTATACTCGATGAGGGTACTTTGTTATACTTGATCAAGGGCCTTTGTTATACTCGATCAGGGGTCTTTGTTATACTCGATCAGGGGATTTTTTATACTCGATCAGGGGGCTTTGTTATACTCGATCAGGGGACTCTAAGATACTCGACCAGGGGACTTGTTATATTCGACCAGGGGACTTTGTTATACTCAACCAGGTGCCTTTGTTATGCTCGATCAGGGGACTTTGGTATACGCGATCAGGGGATTTTGTTAAACTCGATGAGGGTACTTTGTTTTGCTCGAACAAGGGCCTTTGTCATACTCGATCAGGTAACTTTGTTATACTCGATGAGGGGCCTTTGTTATACTCGAGCAGAGGACTTTGTTATCCTCGACCAGGGGACTTTGTAATACTCGATCAGGGTACTTTGTTATACTCGATGAGGGGACTTTGTTTTTCTCGATCAGGGACTTTTTTATACTCGATCAAGGGACTTTGTTATACTGGATCCATTGACTTTGTTATAATCGATCAGGGGACTTTGTTATACTCGATCAGGGGCTTTGTTATTGTCCACCAGGGGCCTTTGTTATACTCTACTAGGGAATTGTTATACTCGATCAGAGGAATTTGTTATACTCGGCCAGGGGCCTTTGTTATACTCGATCAGGGGGCTTTGATATTCTCGATCAGGGGCCTTTGTTATACTCGAATAGGGGACTTTGTTATACTCGATCAAGAGCCTGTTATATTCGATGAGGGGACTTTGTTATACTCGATCAGGGGTCTTTGTTATACTCGATCAGGGAATTTTTTTATACTCGATCAGAGGACTTTGTTATACTCGACCACGGGACTTTGTTATACTCGAGCAAGGGACTTTGATATCCTTGAACAGGGGACTTTGTTAAATTCGATCAGGGGACTTAATTATTCTCGATGAGGGGACTTTGTTATACACGATTAGGGGACTTTGTAATTTTCGATCAGGGACCTTTGTCATACTCGACCAGGGACTTTGTAATGCTCGATGAGGGACCTTTGTTATACCTGATCAGGGGGCTTTGTTATACTCGATCAGGGGACTTTTTTATACACGATCAGGGGACTTAATAATACTCGATCAAGGGACTTTGTTATACTCGATCAGGGGATTTTGTCATACTGGACCAGGGGACTTTGTTATACTCGATCAGGGGACTTTGTTTTACTCGAACAGGGGACACTGTAATACTCGACCAGGGGACTTTGTTATACTCGACCAGGGGACTTTGTTATACTCGACCAGGGGCCTTTGTTATGCTCGATCAGGGAACTTTGGTATAATCGATCAGTAGCCGTTGTTATACTCGATCAGGGGACTTTGTTATCCTCGATCAGGGGATTTTGTTATACTCGACCAGGGGCCTTTGTTATTCTCGATCAGGGAACTTTGGTATACTCGATTAGGTGCCATTGTTATACTCGATCAGGGGACTTTGTTATACTCGATGAGGGAGCTTTGTTATACGTGATCGGGGGCTTTTTTATAGTCCACCAGGGGCCTTTGTTATACTCGATCTGGGGACTTTGTTATACTCGATCAAGGGCATTTGTTATACTCGATCAGGGGACTTTGTTTTACTCGATCAGGGGACACTGTAATACTCGACCAGGGGACTTTGTTATACTCGACCAGGGGACTTTGTTATACTCGACCAGGGGTCTTTGTTATGCTCGATCAGGGAACTTTGGCATAATCGATCAGTAGCCGTTGTTATACTCGATCAGGGGACTTTGTTATCCTCGATCAGGGGATTTTGTTATACTCGACCAGGGGCCTTTGTTATTTTCGATCAGGGGACTTTGGTATACTCGATCAGGGGCCATTGTTATGCTCGATCAGGGGACTTTGTTATACTCGATCACGGGCCTTTGTTATACTCGATCAGGGGTCTTTGTTATACTCGATCAGGGGATTTTTTATACCCGATCAGTGGACTTTGTTATATTTGATCAGGGGTCTTTGTAATACGATCAGGGATTTTGTTATTCTCGATTAGGTGACTTTGTTATATTAGATCAGGGGACTTTGTTATACTCGACCAGGGGCCTTTGTTATACTCGATGAGGGGGCTTTGATTTTCTCGACCAGGGGACTTTGTTATACTCCATCAGGGAACTTTGTTATACTCGTTCAGGGGTCTTTGTTATAGTCGATGAGAGGACTTTGTTATTTTCGATCAAGGGACTTTGTTATAATCGATGAGGGGACTTTGTTATACTGGATCAGGGGCTTTGTTATAGTCCACCTGGTGCCTTTGTTATACTCCACCAGGGGACTTTGTTATACTCGATATGGGGACTTTGTTAAACTGGATTAGGGAACTTTGTTATACTGGATCAAGGGCATTTGCTAAACTCGATTAGGGGACTTTGTTATTCTGGATCACGGGCCTTTGTTATACTCGATCAGGGGTCATTGTTATACTCGATCAGGGGATTTTTTATACTCGATGAGGGGGCTTTATTATACTCGATGAGGGGCCTTTGTTATACTCCACCAGGGAATTTGTTATACTCGATCTGGCGACTTTGTTATACAGGATTAGGGGACTTTGTTTTACTGGATCAGGGGCCTTTGTTATACTTGATCAAGGGCCTCTGTTATGTTCGATCAGGGGACTTTGGTAAACTCGATCAGGGGATTTTGTTAATCTCGATCAGGGGACTTTGTTATGCTCGATCAAGGGACTTTGTTATACTCGATCAGGGAACTTTGTTATACTCGATGAGGGGCCGTTGTTATACTCCACCAGGGAATTTGTTATACTCGATCTGGGGACTTTGCTATACAGGATTAGGGGACCTTGTTTTACTGGGTCAGGGGCCTTTGCTATACTTGATCAAGGGCCTCTGTTATGCTCGATCAGGGGACTTTGTCATACTCGATCAGGGGACTTTGTTATACTCGATCAAGCGCATTTGTTATACTCAATTAGGGAACTTTGTTATACTCGATCACGGGCCTTTTTTATACTCGATCAGGGGTCTTTGTTATACACGATCAGGGCACTTTGTTATACTCGATCAGTGGACTTTGTTATACTCGATTAGGGTGCTTTGATATTCTCGATCAGTTTCCTTTGTTATACTCGATCTGGGGACTTTGTTATACTGGATTAGGGGACTTTGTTATACTCGGTCAGGGGCCTTTGTTATACTCGATCAAGTGCCATTGTTATACTAGATCAGGTGACTTTGTTATACTCGATCAGGGGTCTTTGTTATACTCGATCAGGGGATTTTTTTATACTCGGTCACAGGACTTTGTTATACTCGACCACGGGACTTTGTTATACTCGGGCAAGGGACTTTGTTATCCTTGAACAGGGGACTTTGTTATACTCGATCAGGGGACTTTGTTCTACTCGATGAGGGGACTTTGTTATACTCTATCAAGGACCTTTGTTATACTCGATGAGGGGCCTTTGTTATACTCGATGATTGGACTTTGTTATACTCGACCAGGGAGTTTGTTATAATCGATCAGGGACCTTTGTTATACTTGATCAGGGGGCTTTGTTATACTCGATTTGGGAATTTTTTTTCCTGGATCAGGGGCTTTTTTATAGTCCACAAGGGCCCTTTGTTATACTCCACCAGGGGACTTTCTTATACTCGATCAAGGACCTTTGTTATACTCGATCAGGGGATTTTCTTATACTCGATCAGAGGACGTTGTTATACTCGACAATGGGACTTTGTTATACTCGAGCAAGGGACTTTGTTATCCTTGAACAGGGGACTTTGTTATACTCGATTAGGGGACTTTCTTATACTCGATCAGGGGACTTTCTTATACTCTATCAAGGACCTTTGTTATACTCGATGAGGGGACTTTGTTATAATCGATTAGGGGAATTTGTTATACTCGATGAGGGACCTTTGTTATACTCGATGATTGGACTTTGTTATACTCGACCAGGGAGTTTGTTATAATCGATCAGGGACCTTTGTTATACTTGATCAGGGGGCTTTGTTATACTCGATCAGGGAACTTTGTTTTACTGGATCAGGGGCTTTTTTATAGTCCACCAGGGCCCTTTGTTATACTCCACCAGGGGACTTTGTTATACTCGATCAGGGACTTTGTTATACTCGATCAGGGGACTTTGTTATACTCGATCAGGGGCCTTTGTTATACTCGATCAAGGGACTTTGTTATACTCGAGCAAGGGACTTTGTTATCCTTGAACAGGGGACTTTGTTATACTCGATCAGGGTACTTTGTTATACTTGATCATGGGCCTTTGTTATACTCGATCAGGGGACTTTGTTATACTTGATCACGGGCCTTTGTTATGCTCGATTAGTGGTCTTTGTTATACACGATCTGGGCACTTTGTTATACTCGATCAATGGACTTTGTTATACTCGATCAGGGGACTTTTTTATACTCGATCAAGGGACTTTGTTATAATCGATCAGGGGACTTTGTTATACTGGATCAGGGGACTTTGTTATACTCGATCAGGGGTCTTTGTTATAGTCGATCAGGGGACTTTGTTATTATCGATCAGGGAACTTTGTTATACTCGACCAGGGGAATTTGTTATACTCGACCAGGGGCCTTTGTTATACCTGATCAGAGGGCTTTGTTATACTCGACTAGGCGCCTTTGTTATGGTCGATAAGTGGGCTTTGTTATTCTCAATCAGGGGCCTTTGATATACTCGATCAGGGGACTTTGTTATACTCGATCAGGGGTCTTTGTTATAGTCGATGAGGGGACTTTGTTATTATTGATCAGGGAACTTTGTTATACTCGACCAGGGGAATTTGTTATACTCGACCAGGGGCCTTTGTTATACTCGATTAGGGTGCTTTGATATTCTCGATCAGTCTCCTTTGTTATACTCGATCTGGGGACTTTGTTATACTGGTTTAGGGGACTTTGTTATACTCGGTCAGGGGCCTTTGTTATACTCGATCAAGTGCCATTGTTATACTAGATCAGGTGACTTTGTTATACTCGATCAGGGGTCTTTGTTATACTCGATCAGGGGATTTTTTTATACTCGGTCAGAGGACTTTGTTATACTCGACCACGGGACTTTGTTATACTCGAGCAAGGGACTTTGTTATCCTTGAACAGGGGACTTTGTTATACTCGATCAGGGGACTTTGTTATAGTCCACCAGGGGCCTTTGTTATACTCCACCAGGGGACGTTGTTATACTCGATCTGGGGACTTTGTTATACTGGATTAGGGGACTTTGTTATTCTCTATCAGGGGCCTTTGTTATACCCGATCAAGGGCCTTTGTTATACTCGATCAGGGGTCTTTGTTATACTCGATCAGGGGATTTTTTAGACTCTATCAGGGGGCTTTGTTATACTCGATCAGGGCACTTTGACATACTCGATAAGTGGACTTTGTTATACTCGAAAAGGGGACTCTAAAATACTCGACCAGGGGACTTTGTTATAGTCGATCAGGGGACTTTGCTATACTCGATGAGGGGACTTTGTTAAACTTGATCAAGGGCCTTTGTTATACTCGATCAGGGGTCTTTGTTATACTCGATCAGGGGATTTTTTATACTCGATCAGGGGGCTTTGTTATACTCGATCAGGGGACTCTAAGATACTCGACCAGGGGACTTGTTATATTCGACCAGGGGACTTTGTTATACTTAACCAGGTGCCTTTGTTATGCTCGATCAGGGGACTTTGGTATACGCGATCAGGGGATTTTGTTAAACTCGATGAGGGTACTTTGTTTTGCTCGAACAAGGGCCTTTGTCATACTCGATCAGGTAACTTTGTTATAACTCGATGAGGTGCCTTTGTTATACTCGAGCAGAGGACTTTGTTATCCTCGACCAGGGGACTTTGTAATACTCGATCAGGGTACTTTGTAATACTCGATGAGGGGACTTTGTTATTCTCGATCAGGGACTTTTTTATACTCGATCAAGGGACTTTGTTATACTGGATCCATTGACTTTGTTATAATCGATCAGGGGACTTTGTTATACTCGATCAGGGGCTTTGTTATTGTCCACCAGGTGCCTTTGTTATACTCTACTCGGGAGTTGTTATACTCGATCAGAGGAATTTGTTATACTCGGCCAGGGGCCTTTGTTATTCTCGATCAGGGGGCTTTGATATTCTCGATCAGGGGCCTTTGTTATACTCGAATAGGGGACTTTGTTATACTCGATCAAGAGCCTGTTATATTCGATAAGGGGACTTTGTTATACTCGATCAGGGGTCTTTGTTATACTCGATCCCGGAATTTTTTTATACTTGATCAGAGGACTTTGTTATAATCGACCACGGGACTTTGTTATACTCGAGCAAGGGACTTTGATATCCTTGAACAGGGGACTTTGTTAAATTCGATCAGGGGACTTAATTATTCTCGATGAGGGGACTTTGTTATACACGATTAGGGGACTTTGTAATTTTCGATCAGGGACCTTTGTTATACTCGACCAGGGACTTTGTAATACTCGATGAGGGACCTTTGTTATACCTGATCAGGGGGCTTTGTTATACTCGATCAGGGGACTTTTTTATACACGATCAGGGGACTTAATAATACTCGATCAAGGGACTTTGTTATACTCGATCAGGGGATTTTGTCATACTGGACCAGGGGACTTTGTTATACTCGATCAGGGGACTTTGTTTTACTCGATCAGGGGACACTGTAATACTCGACCAGGGGACTTTGTTATACTCGACCAGGGGACTTTGTTATACTCGACCAGGGGCCTTTGTTTTGCTCGATCAGGGAACTTTGGTATAATCGATCAGTAGCCGTTGTTATACTCGATCAGGGGACTTTGTTATCCTCGATCAGGGGATTTTGTTATACTCGACCAGGGGCCTTTGTTATTCTCGATCAGGGGACTTTGGTATACTCGATTAGGGGCCACTGTTATACTCGATCAGGGGACTTTGTTATACTCGATGAGGGAGCTTTGTTATACGTGATCGGGGGCTTTTTTATAGTCCACCAGGGGCCTTTGTTATACTCGATCAGGGGACTTTGTTATACTCGATCAGGGGACTTTGTTACACTCGATCAAGGGCATTTGTTATACTCGATCAGGGGACTTTGTTTTACTCGATCAGGGGACACTGTAATACTCGACCAGGGGACTTTGTTATACTCGACCAGGGGACTTTGTTATACTCGACCAGGGGTCTTTGTTATGCTCGATCAGGGAACTTTGGCATAATCGATCAGTAGCCGTTGTTATGCTCGATCAGGGGACTTTGTTATCCTCGATCAGGGGATTTTGTTATACTCGACCAGGGGCCTTTGTTATTCTCGATCAGGGGACTTTGGTATACTCGATCAGGGGCCATTGTTATGCTCGATCAGGGGACTTTGTTATACTCGATCACGGGTCTTTGTTATACTCGATCAGGGGTCTTTGTTATACTCGATCAGGGGATTTTTTATACCCGATCAGTGGACTTTGTTATATTTGATCAGGGGTCTTTGTTATATACGATCAGGGATTTTGCTATTCTCGATTAGGTGACTTTGTTATATTCGATCAGGGGACTTTGTTATACTCGACCAGGGGCCTTTGTTATACTCGATGAGGGGGCTTTGATATGCTCGACCAGGGGACTTTGTTATACTCCATCAGGGAACTTTGTTATACTCGTTCAGGGGTCTTTGTTATAGTCGATCAGAGGACTTTGTTACTTTCGATCAAGGGACTTTGTTATAATCGATGAGGGGACTTTGTTATACTGGATCAGGGGCTTTGTTATAGTCCACCTGGTGCCTTTGTTATACTCCACCAGGGGACTTTGTTATACTCGATCTGGGGACTTTGTTAAAGTGGATTAGGGAACTTTGTTATACTGGATCAAGGGCATTTGTTAAACTCGATTAGGGGACTTTGTTATTCTGGATCGCGGGCCTTTGTTATACTCGATCAGGGGTCATTGTTATACTCGATCAGGGGATTTTTTATACTCGATGAGGGGGCTTTATTATACTCGATGAGGGGCCTTTGTTATACTCCACCAGGGAATTCGTTATACTCGATCTGGCGACTTTGTTATACAGGATTAGGGGACTTTGTTTTACTGGATCAGGGGCCTTTGTTATACTTGATCAAGGGCCTCTGTTATGTTCGATCAGGGGACTTTGGTAAACTCGATCAGGGGATTTTGTTAATCTCGATCAGGGGACTTTGTTATGCTCGATCAAGGGACTTTGTTATACTCGAGCAAGGGACTTTGTTATCCTTGAACAGGGGACTTTGTTATACTCGATCAGGGGAATTTGTTATACTCGATCAGGGGACTTTGTTATACTCGATTAGGGGACTTTGTTACATTCAATCAGGGACCTTTGTTATACTCGATGATAGGACTTTGTTATACTCAACCAGGGACTTTGTTATACTCCATCAGGGGACTTTTTTATACTCGATGAGGGGACTTAATTATACTCGATCAGGGGACTTTGTTATACTCGATCAGGGGACTTTGTTTATACTCGATCAGGGGACTTTGTTATACTCGACCAGGGGACTTTGTTATACTCGACCAGGGGCCTTTGTTATGCTCGATCAGGGGACTTTGGTATTCTCGATCAGGGGCCGTTGTTATACTCCATTAGGGGTCTTTGTTATACTCAATGAGGGGGCTTTGTTATACAGGATAAGTGGACTTTGCTATACTCGATCAGGGTACTTTGTTTTACTCAATCAGGGACGCTGTAATACTCGACCAGGGGACTTTGTTATACTCGACCAGGGGCCTTTGTTATTCTCCATCAGGGGACTTTGGTATACTCGATCAGGGGCCTTTGTTATACTCGATCAGGGGACTTTGTTATATTCGATGAGGGAGCTTTGTTATACTGGATCAGGGGCGTTTTTATAGTCCACCAGGGGCCTTTGTTATACTCCACCAGGGGACTTTGCTATACTCGATCTGGGGACTTTGTTATACAGGATTAGGTGACTTTGTTATACTCTATCAGGGGCCTTTGTTATACTCGATCAAAGGCCTTTGTTATGCTCGATCAGGTGACTTTGTTATACTTGATCAAGGGCATTTGTTATACTCGATCAGGGTACTTTGTTATACTTGATCATGGGCCTTTGTTATACTCGATCAGGGGACTTTGTTATACTTGATCACGGGCCTTTGTTATGCTCGATCAGGGGTCTTTGTTATACACGATCAGGGCACTTTGTTATACTCGATCAGTGGACTTTGTTATACTCGATCAGGGGACTCTGAAATACTCAACCAGGGGATTTTGTTATAGTCGATCAGGGGACTTTGCAATACTCGATCAGGGGACTTTGTTATACTCGATCAAGGGCCTTTGTTATACTCGATAAGGGCACTTTGATATACTCGATCAGTGGACTTTGTTATACTCGATCAGGGACTTTGTTATACTCGATCAGGGGACTTTGTTATACTCGATCAGGGGACTTTGTTATACTCGATCAGGGGACTTTGTTATACTCGATCAAGGGACTTTGTTATACTCGATCAGGGGACTTTGTTATACTCGATCAGGGGCTTTGTTATAGTCCACCAGGGGCCTTTGTTATACTCCACCAGGGGACGTTGTTATACTCGATCTGGGGACTTTGTTATACTGGATTAGGGGACTTTGTTATACTCTATAAGGGGCCTTTGTTATACTCGAACAAGGGCCTTTGTTATACTCGATCAGGGGTCTTTGTTATACTCGATCAGGGGATTTTTTATACTCGATCAGGCGGTTTTGTTATACTCGATGAGGGCACTTTGACATACTCGATAAGTGGACTTTGTTATACTCGAAAAGGGGACTCTAAAATACTCGACCAGGGGACTTTGTTATAGTCGATCAGGGGACTTTGCTATACTCGATGAGGGGACTTTGTTATACTTGATCAAGGGCCTTTGTTATACTCGATCAGGGGTCTTTGTTATACTCGATCAGGGGATTTTTTATACTCGATCAGGGGGCTTTGTTATACTCGATCAGGGGACTCTAAGATACTCGACCAGGGGACTTTGTTATATTCGACCAGGGAACTTTGTTATACTCAACCAGGTGCCTTGGTTATGCTCGATCAGGGGACTTTGGTATACTCGATCAGGGGATTTTGTTAAACTCGATGAGGGTACTTTGTTTTGCTCGAACAAGGGACTTTGTCATACTCGATCAGGTAACTTTGTTATACTCGATGAGGGGCCTTTGTTATACTCGAGCAGAGGACTTTGTTATCCTCGACCAGGGGACTTTGTAATACTCGATCAGGGTACTTTGTTATACTCGATGAGGGGACTTTGTTATTCTCGATCAGGGACTTTTTTATACTCGATCAAGGGACTTTGTTATACTGGATCCATTGACTTTGTTATAATCGATCAGGGGACTTTGTTATACTCGATCAGGGGCTTTGTTATTGTCCACCAGGGGCCTTTGTTATACTCTACTAGGGAATTGTTATACTCGATCAGAGGAATTTGTTATACTCGGCCAGGGGCCTTTGTTATACTCGATCAGGGGGCTTTGATATTCTCGATCAGGGGCCTTTGTTATACTCGAATAGGGGACTTTGTTATACTCGATCAAGAGCCTGTTATATTCGATGAGGGGACTTTGTTATACTCGATCAGGGGTCTTTGTTATACTCGATCAGGGAATTTTTTTATACTCGATCAGAGGACTTTGTTATACTCGACCACGGGACTTTGTTATACTCGAGCAAGGGACTTTGATATCCTTGAACAGGGGACTTTGTTAAATTCGATCAGGGGACTTAATTATTCTCGATGAGGGGACTTTGTTATACACGATTAGGGGACTTTGTAATTTTCGATCAGGGACCTTTGTTATACTCGACCAGGGACTTTGTTATACTCGATGAGGGACCTTTGTTATACCTGATCAGGGGGCTTTGTTATACTCGATCAGGGGACTTTTTTATACACGATCAGGGGACTTAATAATACTCGATCAAGGGACTTTGTTATACTCGATCAGGGGATTTTGTCATACTGGACCAGGGGACTTTGTTATACTCGATCAGGGGACTTTGTTTTACTCGATCAGGGGACACTGTAATACTCGACCAGGGGACTTTGTTATACTCGACCAGGGGACTTTGTTATACTCGACCAGGGGCCTTTGTTATGCTCGATCAGGGAACTTTGGTATAATCGATCAGTAGCCGTTGTTATACTCGATCAGGGGACTTTGTTATCCTCGATCAGGGGATTTTGTTATACTCGACCAGGGGCCTTTGTTATTCTCGATCAGGGGACTTTGGTATACTCGATTAGGGGCCATTGTTAAACTCGATCAGGGGACTTTGTTATACTCGATGAGCGAGCTTTGTTATACGTGATCGGGGGCTTTCTTATAGTCCACCAGGGGCCTTTGTTATACTCGATCAGGGGACTTTGTTATACTCGATCAGGGGACTTTGTTATACTCGATCAAGGGCATTTGTTATACTCGATCAGGGGACTTTTTTATACTCGATCAGGGGACACTGTAATACTCGACCAGCGGACTTTGTTATACTCGACCAGGGGCCTTTGTTATGCTCGATGAGGGGACTTTGGTATAATCGATCAGGGGCCGTTGTTATACTCGATCAGGGGACTTTGTTATCCTCGATCAGGGGATTTTGTTATACTCGACCAGGGGCCTTTGTTATGCTCGATCAGGGGACTTTGGTATACTCGATCAGGGGACTTTGTTATACTCGATCACGGGCCTTTGTTATACTCGATCAGGGGTCTTTGTTATACTCGATCAGGGGATTTTTTATACTCGATCAGTGGACTTTGTTATATTTGATCAGGGGTCTTTGTTATAGACGATCAGGGATTTTGTTATTCTCGATTAGGTGACTTTGTTTTATTCGATCAGGGGACTTTGTTATACTCGACCAGGGGCCTTTGTAATACTCGATGAGGGGGTTTTGATATTCTCGACCAGGGGACTTTGTTATACTCCATCAGGGAACTTTGTTATACTCGTTCAGGAGTCTTTGTTATAGTCGATCAGAGGAATTTGTTATTTTCGATCAAGGGACTTTGTTATAATCGATGAGGGGACTTTGTTATACTGGATCAGGGGCTTTGTTATAGTCCACCTGGGGCCTTTGTTATACTCCACCAGGGGACTTTGTTATACTCGATCTGGGGACTTTGTTATACTGGATTAGGGAACTTTGTTATACTGGATCAAGGGCATTTGTTAAACTCGATTAAGGGACTTTGTTATTCTGGATCACGGGCCTTGGTTATACTCGATCAGGGGTCATTGTTATACTCGATCAGGGGATTTTTTATACTCGATGAGGGGGCTTTATTATACTCGATGAGGGGCCTTTGCTACACTCCACCAGGGAATTTGTTATACTCGATCTGGGGACTTTGTTACACAGGATTAGGGGACTTTGTTTTACTGGATCAGGGGCCTTTGTTATTCTTGATCAAGGGCCTCTGTTATGTTCGATCAGGGGACTTTGGTAAACTCGATCAGGGGATTTTGTTAATCTCGATCAGGGGACTTTGTTATGCTCGATCAAGGGACTTTGTTATTCTCGATCAGGGAACTTTGTTATACTCGATGAGGGGCCGTTGTTATACTCCACCAGGGAATTTGTTATACTCGATCTGGGGACTTTGCTATACAGGATTAGGGGACCTTGTTTTACTGGGTCAGGGGCCTTTGTTATACTTGATCAAGGGCCTCTGTTATGCTCGATCAGGGGACTTTGTCATACGCGATAAGGGGACTTTGTTATACTTGACAAAGCGCATTTGTTATACTCGATTAGGGAACTTTGTTATACTCGATCACGGGCCTTTTTTATACTCGATCAGGGGTCTTTGTTATACACGATCAGGGCACTTTGTTATACTCGATCAGTGGACTTTGTTATACTCGATAAGGGGACTCTGAAATACTCGACCAGGGGACTTTGTTATAATCGATCAGGGGTCTTTGTTATATTCGATCAGGGGACTTTGTTAATCTCGATCAGGTGACTTGGTTATAATCGATCAGGGGACTTTGTTATACTCGACCAGGGGCTTTTGTTATACTCGATCAGGGGGTATGATATTCTCGACCCGGGGACTTTGTTATACTCCATCAGGGGACTTTGTTATACTCGATGAGGGGTCTTTGTTATAGTCGATCAGGAGACTTTGTTATTCTCGATCAAGGGACTTTGTTATTATCGGTGAGGAGACTTTGTTATACTGGATCAGGGGCTTTGTTATAGTCCACCAGGGGCCTTTGTTATTCTCCACCAGGGGACTTTGTTATACTCGATCTGAGGACTTTATTATACTGAATTAGGGGACTTTGTTATATTCTATGAGGGGCCTTTGTTATACTCGATCAAGGGCCTCTGTTATACTCGATCAGGGGACTTTGTTATACTCGATCAGGGGACTTTGTTATACTCGATCAAGCGCATTTGTTATACTCGATCAGGGAACTTTGTTATACTCGATCACGGGCCTTTTTTATACTCGATCAGGGGTCTTTGTTATACACGATCAGGGCACTTTGTTATACTCGATCAGTGGACTTTGTTATATTCGATCAGGGTACTCAGAAATACTCGACCAGGGGACTTTGTAATAATCGATCAGGGGTCTTTGTTATATTCGATCAGGGGACTTTGTTATTCTCGATCAGGTGACTTGGTTATAATCGATGAGGGGTCTTTGTTATACTCGACCAAGGGCCTTTGTTATACTCGATCAGGGAGTATGATATTCTCGACCAGGGGACTTTGTTATACTCGATCAAGGGCATTTGTTATATTCGATCAGGGGTCTTTGTTATACACGATCAGGGCACTTTGTTATACTCGATTAATGGACTTTGTTATACTCGATCAGGGGACTCTGAAATACTCAACCAGGGGACTTTGTTATTATCTATCAAGGGTCTTTGTTATATTCGATGAGGGGACTTTGTTATACTCGACCAGGAGCCTTTGTTATACTCGATGAGGGGGTATGATATTCTCGACCAGGGGACTTTGTTATACTCTATCAGGGGACTTTGTTATACTCGATGAGGGGTCTTTGTTATAGTCGATAAGGTGACTTTGTTATTCTCGATCAATGGACTTTGTTATAATCGATCAAAGGACTTTGTTATACTGGATCAGGGGCTTTGTTATAGTCCACCAGGGGCCTTTGTTATACTCCACCATGGGACTTTGTTATACTCGATCTGGGGACTTTGTTATACTCGAGCAGGGGACTCTAAAATACTCGACCAGGGGTCTTTGTTATACTCGATCAGGGAACTTTGCTGTACACGATCAGGGGACTTTGTTATACTCGATCAGTGGACTCTAAAATATTCGACCAGGGGACTTTGTTATACTCGACCAGGGGACTTTGTTATACTCAACCAGGGGCCTTTGTTATGTTCGATCAGGGGACTTTGGTATACTCGATCAGGGAATATTGTTAAACTCGATGAGGGTACTTTGTTTTGCTCGAACAAGGGACTTTGTTATACTCGATTAGGTAACTTTGTTTTACTCGATCAGGGAACTTTGTTATACTCGATGGGGGGCCCTTGTTATACTCGATCAGGGGACTTTGTTATACTCGACCAGGGGACTTTGTTTTACTCAAGCAGGCACTTTGTTATCCTCCGCCAGGGGACTTTGTTATTCTCGATCAGGTTACTTTGTTATACTCGATGAGGGGAATTTGTTATACTCGATCAGGTCACTTTTTTAAACTAGATCAGGGGATTTTGTTATACTCGATCAGGGGCTTTGTTATAGTTCACCAGGGGCCTTTGTTATACTCTACTAGGGGACTTTGGTATACTCGATCAGGGGTCTTTGTTATAGTCGATTAGGGGACATTGTTATTCTCGATCAGGGTACTTTGTTATACTTGATCAGGGGAATTTGTTATACTCGGCCAGGGGCCTTTGTTATACTCCATCAGGGGGCTTGGATATTCTCGATCAGGGGCCTTTGTTATACTCGAATAGGGGATTTTGTTATACTCGATCAAGGGCCGGTTATACTCGATGAGGGGACTTTGTTATACTCGATCAGGGGTCTTTGTTATACTCGATCAGGAGATATTTTTATACGCGATCAGAGGACTTTGTTATACACGACCACGGGACTTTGTTATACTCGAGCAAGGGACTTTGATATCCTTGAACAGGGGACTTTGTTATACTCGGTGAGGGGACTTTTTTATACTCTTTTAGGGGACTTTGTTATACTCGACCAGGGACTTTGTTATACTCGATGAGGGACCTTTGTTATACCTGATCAGGTGGCTTTGTTATACTCGATCAGGGGACTTTTTTATACACGATCAGGGGACTTAATAATACTCGATCAAGGGACTTTGTTATACTCGATAAGGGGATTTTGTAATACTGGACCTGGGGACTTTGTTATACTCGATCACGGGACTTTGTTTTACTCGATCAGGGGACACTGTAATACTCGACCAGGGGACTTTGTTATACTCGACCAGGGGACTTTGTTATACTCGACCAGGGGTCTTTGTTATGCTCGATCAGGGAACTTTGGTATAATCGATCAGTAGCCGTTGTTATACTCGATCAGGGGCCTTTGTTATTCTCGATCAGGGGACTTTGGTATACTCGATCAGGGGCCTTTGTTATACTCGATCAGGGGACTTTGTTATATTCGATGAGGGAGCTTTGTTATACTGGATCGGGGGCTTCTTTATAGTCCACCAGGGCCTTTGTTATACTCCACCAAGGGAATTTGTTATACTCGATCTGGGGACTTTGTTATACTGGATTAGGGAACTTTGTTATACTCGATCAGGGGACTTTGTTATACTCGATCAGGGGACTTTGTTATTCTCGATCAAGGGCATTTGTTATACTCGATCAGGGGACTTTGTTATACTCGATCAATGGCCTCTGGTATATTCGATCAGGGGACTTTGTTATACTCGATCAGGGGACTTTGTTATACTCGATCAAGGGCATTTGTTATACTCGATCAGGGGACTTTGTTATACTCAATCACGGGCCTTTGTTATACTCGATTAGGGGTCTTTGTTATACTCGATCAGGGGATTTTTTATACTCGATCAGGGGGCTTTGTTGTACTCGATCAGGGCACTTTGTTATTCTCGATCAGTGGACTTTGTTATACTCGATCAGGGTACTCTGAAATACTCGACCAAGAGACTTTGTTATACTCGATCAGGGGTCTTTGTTATAGTCGATCAGGGACTATGTTATTCTCGATGAGGGGGCTGTGTTATACTCGATCAGGGAACTTTGTTATACTCGATGAGGGGCCTTTGATATACTCCACTAGGGGACTTTGTTATACTCGATCTGCGGACTATTTTATACAGGATTAGGGGACTTTGTTTTACTCGATCAGGGGCCTTTATTATACTCGATCAAGGGCCTCTGTTATGCTCGATCAGGGGACTTTATTATACTCGATCAGGGGTCTTTGTTATACACGATCAGGGCACTTTGTTATACTCGATCAGGGGTCTTTGTTATACTCGATCAGGACACTCTGAAATACTCGACCAGGAGACTTTGTTATACTCGATCAGGGGTCTTTGTTATAGTCGATCAGGGGACTTTCTTATACTCGATCAGGGGTCTTTGTTATACACGATCAGGGCGCTTTGTTATCCTCGATCAGTGGACTTTGTTATACTCGATCAGGGGACTTTGTTATACTCGATCAGGGGCTTTGTTATAGTCCACCAGGGGTCTTTGATATACTCCACCAGGGGACTTTGTTATACTCGACCAGGGGTCTTTATTATAGTCGATCAGGGGACTTTGTTATTCTCGATCAGGGAACTTTGTTATACTCGATCAGGGGAATTTGTTATACTCGGCCAGGGGCCTTTGTTATACTCGTTTTGGGGGCTTTGATATACCCGATGAGGTGACTTTGTTATACTCGATCAGGGGTCTTTGTTATACTCGATCAGGGGATTTTTTTATACTCGATCAGAGGACTTTGTTATACTCGACCACGGGACTTTGTTATACTCGAGGAAGGGAGTTTGATATCCTTGAACAGGGGCCTTTGTTATACTCGATGAGGGGACTTTGTTATACTCGATCAGGGGTCTTTGTTATACTCGATCAGGGGATTTTTTTTATACTCGATCAGAGGACTTTGATATACTCGACCACGGGACTTTGTTATACTCGTGCAAGGGACTTTGATATCCTTTAACAGGGGACTTTGTTATACTCGATCAGGGGACTTTGTTATACTCGATGAGGGGACTTTGTTATACACGATTAGGGGACTTTGTTATTCTCAATGAGGGACCTTTGTTATACTCGATGATTGGACTTTGTTATACGCGATTAGGGGACTTTGTTATACTCGACCAGGGACTTTGTTATACTCGATGAGGGACCTATGTTAAACCTGATGAGGGAGCTTTGTTATACTCAATCAGAGGACTTTTTTATACACGCTCAGGGGACTTAATAATACTCAATCAAGGGACTTTGTTATACTCGATCAGGGGATTTTGTCATACTGGACCAGGGGACTTTGTTATGCTTGATCAGGGACTTTGTTATTCTCGATCAGGGGTCTTTGTTATACTCGATCACGGGCCTTTGTTATACTCGATTAGGGGTCTTTGTTATACACGATCAGGGCACTTTGTTATACTCGATCAGGGGACTCTGAAATACTCGATCAGGGGACTTTGTTATAATCGATCAGGGGTCTTTGTTATATTCGATCAGGGAACTTTGTTATTCTGGATGAGGTGACTTGGTTATAATCGATCAGGGGACTTTGTTATACTCGACCAGGGGCCTTTGATTTACTCGAAAAGGGGACTTTGTTATACTCGATCAGGGAACTTTGTTATACTCGATATGGGACCTTTGTTATACTCGATGAGGGGACTTTGTTATACTTGTTCAGGGGATTTAGTTATACTCGATCAAGGGACATTATTATGCTTGATCAAGGGACTTTGTTTTACTCGATATGGGAACTTTCTTATACTCGATGGGGGGCCTTTGTTTTACTCGATCAGGGGATTTTGTTATACTCGACCAGGGGAATTTGTTATACTGAAGCAGGTACTTTGTTATCCTCGACAAGGGCACTTTGTTATGCTCGATCAGGTTACTTTGTTATACTCGATGAGGGGACTTTGTTATACTCGATCAGGGCACTCTGAAATACTCGACCAGGAGACTTTGTTATACTCGATCAGGGGTCGTTGTTATAGTCGATCAGGGGACTTTGTTATACTCGACCAGGGGCCTTTGTTATACTCGATTAGAGGGCTTTGATATTCTCTACCAGGGGACTTTGTTATACTCGATCAGGGGTCTTTGTTATAGTCGATCAGAGGACTTTCTTATTTTCGATCAAGGGACTTTGTTATAATCGATCAGGGGACTTTGTTATACTGGATCAGGGGCTTTGTTATAGTCCACCAGGTGCCTTTGTTATACTCCACCAGGGGACTTTGTTATACTCGATTTGGGGACTTTGTTATACTGAATTAGGGAACTTTGTTGTACTCGATCAGGGGACTTTGTTATACTCGATCAGGGGACTTTGTTATACTCGATCAAGGGCATTTGTTATACTCGATCAGGGGACTTTGTTATACTGGATAACGGGCCTTTGTTATACTCAATCAGAGGTCATTGTCATACTCGATCAGTGGATTTTTTATACTCGATGAGGGGGCTTTGTTATACTCGATCAGGGCACTTTGATATACACGAACAGTGGACATTGTTATACTCGATCAGGTGACTCTAAAATACTCGACCAGGCAATTTTGTTATACTCGATGAGGAGCCTTTGATATACTCCACCAGGGGACTTTGTTATACTCGATCTGCGGACTTTTTTATACAGGATTAGGGGACTTTGTTTTACTCGATCAGGGGCCTTTCTTATACTCGATCAAGGGCCTCTGTTATGCTCGATCAGGGGACTTTGTCATACTCGATCAGGGGACTTTGTAATACTCGATCACGGGCCTTTGTTATACTCGATCAGGGGTCTTTGTTATACACGATCAGGGCGCTTTGTTATCCTCGATCAGTGGACTTTGTTATACTCGATCAGGGGACTTTGTTATACTCGACCAGGGGCTTTGTTATAGTCCACCAGGGGTCTTTGATATACTCCACCAGGGGACTTTGTTATACTCGACCAGGGGTCTTTATTATAGTCGATCAGGGGACTTTGTTATTCTCGATCAGGGAACTTTGTTATACTCGATCAGGGGAATTTGTTATACTCGGCCAGGGGCCTTTGTTATACTAGATCAGGGGGCTTTGACATACTCGATGAGGGGACTTTGTTATACTCGATCAGGGGTCTTTGTTATACTCGACCAGGGAATTTTTTTTTACTCGATCAGAGGACTTTGTTATACTCGACCACGGGACTTTGTTATACTCGAGCAAGGGACTTTGATATCCTTGAACAGGGATCTTTGTTTTACTCGATGAAGGGACTTTGTTATACTCGATCAGGGGTCTTTGTTATACTCGATCAGGGGATTTTTTTATTCTCGATCAGAGGACTTTGTTATAATCGACCACGGGACTTTGTTAGACTCGAGCAAGGGACTTTGATATCCTTGAACAGGGGACTTTGTTATACTCGATCAGGGGACTTTGTTATACTCGATGAGGGAACTTTGTTATACACGATAAGGGGACTTTGTTATTCTCAATGAGGGACCTTTGTTATACTCGATGATTGGACTTTGTTATACTCGATTAGGGGACTTTGTTATACTCGACCAGGGACTTTGTTATACTCGATGAGGGACCTTTGTTAAACCTGATGAGGGGGCTTTGTTATACTCGATCAGGGGACTTTTTTATACACGATCAGGGGACTTAATAATACTCAATCAAGGGACTTTGTTATACTCGATCAGGGGATTTTGTCATACTGGACCAGGGGACTTTGTTATACTCGATCAGGGGACTTTGTTATACTCGATCAGGGGTCTTTGTTATACTCGATCACGGGCCTTTGTTATACTCGATTAGGGGTCTTTGTTATACACGATCAGGGCACTTTGTTATACTCGATCAGGGGACTCTGAAATACTCGACCAGGGGACTTTGTTATAATCGATCAGGGTCTTTGTTATATTCGATCAGGGAACTTTGTTATTCTGGATGAGGTGACTTGGTTATAATCAATCAGGGGACTTTGTTATACTCGACCAGGGGCCTTTGTTATACTCGATGAGGGGACTTTGTTATACTCGATCAGGGGACTTTGTTATACTCGATGAGGGGGCTTTGTTATACTCGATCAGGGGACTTTGTTATGCTCGATCAGAGGGCTTTGTTATACTCGACTAGGCGCCTTTGTTATGCTCGATAAGTGGGCTTTGTTATTCTCGATCAGGGGCCTTTGATTTACTCGAAAAGGGGACTTTGTTATAAT
This sequence comes from Homarus gammarus, assembly GCA_958450375.1. NCBI lineage: Eukaryota > Metazoa > Arthropoda > Malacostraca > Decapoda > Nephropidae > Homarus > Homarus gammarus. The sequence continues at coordinate 1,238,386 of CAUDMG010003396.1, forward strand.
CGATCAGGGAACTTTGTTATACTCGATAAGGGACCTTTGTTATACTCGATGAGGGGACTTTGTTATACTTGTTAGGGGATTTAGTTATACTCGATCAAGGGACATTATTATGCTTGATCAAGGGACTTTGTTTTACTCGATCTGGGAACTTTCTTATACTCGATGGGGGGCCTTTGTTTTACTCGATCAGGGGACTTTGTTATACTCGACCAGGCGAATTTGTTATACTCAAGCAGGTACTTTGTTATCCTCGACAAGGGCACTTTGTTATTCTCGATCTGGTTACTTTGTTATACTCGATGAGGGGACTTTGTTATACTCGATCAGGGGACTATTTTATACTCGATCAGGGGACTTTGTTATACTCGATTAGGGGCTTTCTTATAGTCCACCAGGGGCGTTTGTTATACTGCACCAGGGGACATTGTTAAACTCGATCAGGGGGCTTTGATATTCTCGATAAGGGGCCTTTGTTATACTCGATTAGGGGACTTTGTTATACTCGATCAAGGGCCTCTGTTATACTCGATAAGGGGACTTTGTTATACTCGATCAGGGGTCTTTGTTATACTCGATCAGGGGATTTTCTTATACTCGATCAGAGGAATTTGTTATACTCGACCACGGGACTTTGTTATACTCGAGCAATTGACTTTGATATCCTTGAACAGGGGACTTTGTTATACTCGATTAGGGGACTTTGTTATACTTGATGAGGGGACTTTGTTATACACGATTAGGGGACTTTGTTATTCTCGATGAGGGATCTTTGTTATACTCGATGATTGGACTTTGTTATGCCTGATGAGGGGGCTTTGTTATACTCGATCAGGGGACTTTGTTATACTCGATCAGGGGTCTTTGTTATAGTCGATCAGGGGACATTGTTATTCTCGATCAGGGGAATTTGTTATACTCGACTTGGGGCCTTTGTTATTCTCGATCAGGGGGCTTTGATATTCTCGATGAGGGGACTTTGTTATGCTCGATCAAGGGACTTTGTTTCACTCGATCAGGGAACTTTGTTATACTCGATGGGGGGCCCTTGTTATACTCGATCAGGGGGCTTTGTTTTACTCAAGCAGGCACTTTGTTATCCTCGACCAGGGCACTTTGTTATACTTGATCAGGTTACTTTGTCATACTCGATGAGGGGACTTTGTTATACTCGATCAGGTCACTTTTTTATACTCGATTAGGGGACTTTGTTATACTCGATCAGGGGCTTTGTTATAGTTCACCAGGGGCCTTTGTTATACTCTACTAGGGGACTTTGTTATACTCGATCAGGGGTCTTTGTTAAAATCGATTAGGGGACTTTGTTATTCTCGATCAGGGCACTTTGTTATACTTCATCAGGGGAATTTGTTATGCTCGATCAGGGGTCTTTGTTATACTCGAATAGGGGATATTGTTATACTCGATCAAGGGCCGGTTATACTCGATGAGAGGACTTTGTTATACTCGATCAGGGGTCTTTGTTACACTCGATCAGGGGATGTTTTTATACTCGATCAGAGGACTTTGTTATACTCGACCACGGGAGTTTGTTATACTCGAGCAAGGGAGTTTGATATCCTTGAACAGGGGAGTTTGTTATACTCGATCAGGGGACTTTGTTATACTCGATGAGGGTACTTTTTATACTCTTTTAGGCGACTTTGTTATACTCGACCAGGGACTTTGTTATACTCGATGAGGGACCTTTGTTATACCTGATTAGGGGGCTTTGTTATACTCGATCAGGGGACTTTGTTATACTCGATTAGGGGATTTTGTCATACTGGACCAGGGGACTTTGTTATACTCGATCACGGGACTTTGTTTTACTCGATCAGGGGACACGTTAATACTCGACCAGGGGACTTTGTTATACTCGATCAAGGGACTTTGTTATACTCGACCAGGGGTCTTTGTTATGCTCGATCAGGGAACTTTGGTATAATCGATCAGTAGCCGTTGTTATACTCAATCAGGGGACTTTGTCATACTCGATCAGGGGGCTTTGATATTCTCGACCAGGGGACTTTGATATACTCGACCAGGGGATTTTGTTATACTCGACCAGGGGCCTTTATTATTCTCGATCAGGGGACTTTGGTATACTCGATCAGGGGAAATTGTTATACTCGATGAGGGTACTTTTTTTTACTCTTTTAGGGGACTTTGTTATACTCGACCAGGGACTTTGTTATACTCGTTGAGGGACCTTTGTTATACCTGATCAGGGGGCTTTGTTATACTCGATCAGGGGACTTTTTTATACACGATCAGGGGACTTAATAATACTCGATCAAGGGACTTTGTTATACTCGACCAGGAGACTTTGTTATACTCGATGAGGTGCCTTTGTTATACTCGATCAATGGCCTCTGGTATATTCGATCAGGGGACTTTGTTATACTCGATCAGGGGACTTTGTTATAGTCGATCAAGGGCATTTGTTATACTCGATCAGGGGACTTTGTTATACTCGATCACGGGCCTTTGTTATACTCGATCAGGGGTCTTTGTTATACTCGATCAGGGGATTTTTTATACTCGTTCAGGGGGCTTTGTTGTACTCGATCAGGGCACTTTGTTATACTCGATCAGTGGACTTTGTTATACTCGATCAGGGCACTCTGAAATACTCGACAAGGAGACTTTGTTATACTCGATCAGGGATCTTTGTTATAGTCGATCAGGGACTATGTTATTCTCGATCTGGTGACTTTGTTGTAATCGATCAGGGGACTTTGTTATACTCGACCAGGGGCCTTTGTTATACTCGATAAGAGGGCTTTGATATTCTCTACCAGGGGACTTTGTTATACTCCATCAGGGGACTTTGTTATACTCGATCAGGGGACTTTCTTATAATCGATCAGAGGACTTTGTTATTTTCGATCAAGGGACTTTGTTATAATCGATCAGGGGACTTTGTTATACTGGATCAGGGGCTTTGTTATAGTCCACCAGGTGCCTTTGTTATACTCCACCAGGGGACTTTGTTATACTCGATCTGGGGACTTTGTTATACTGGATTAGGGAACTTTGTTATACTCGATCAGGGGACTTTGTTATACTCGATCAGGGGACTTTGTTTTACTCGATCAAGGGCATTTGTTATACTCGTTCAGGGGACTTTGTTATACTGGATCACGGGCCTTTGCTATATTCAATCAGGGGTCATTGTTATACTCGATCAGGGGATTTTTTATACTCGATGAGGGGGCTTTGTTATACTCGATCAGGGCACTTTGATATACTCGAACAGTGGACATTGTTATACTCGACCAGGTGACTCTAAAATACTCGACCCGGGGACTTTGTTATACTCGATCAGGGGACTTTGTTATGCTCGACCAAGGGACTTTGTTATACTCGATCAGGGAACTTTGTTATACTCGATGAGGGGCCTTTGATATACTCCACCAGGGGACTTTGTTATACTCGATCTACGGACTTTTTTATACAGGATTAGGGGACTTTGTTTTACTCGATCAGGGGCCTTTGTTATACTCGTTCAGGGGCCTCTGTTATGCTCGGTCAGGGGACTTTGTTATACTCGATCAGGGGACTTTGTTATTCTCGATCACGGCCCTTTGTTATACTCGATCAGGGGTCTTTGTTATACACGATCAGGGCACTTTGTTATTCTCGATCAGTGGACTTTGTTATACTTGATCAGGGGACTTTGTTATACTGGATCAGGGGCTTTGTTATAGTCCACCAGGTGCCTTTGTTATACTCCACCAGGGGACTTTGTTATACTCGATCAGGGGACTTTGTTATATTCGACCAGGGGAATTTGTTATACTCAAGCAGGTACTTTGTTATCCTCGACAAGGGCACTTTTATTATACTCGATCAGGTTACTTTGTTATACTCGATGAGGGGACTTTGTTATACTCGATCAAGGGCCGGTTATACTCGATGAGGGGACTTTGTTATACACGATCAGGGGTCTTTGTTATTCTCGATCAGGGGATATTTTTATACTCGATCAGAGGACTTTGTTATACTCGACCACGGGACTTTGTTATACTCGAGCGAGGAACTTTGATTTCCCTGAACAGGGGACTTTGTTATACTCGATCAGGGGACTTTGTTATACTCGATGAGGGGACTTTTTTATACTCTTTTAGGGGACTTTGTTATACTCCACCAGGGACTTTGTTATACTCGATGAGGGACCTTTGTTATACCTGATCAGGGGGCTTTGTTATACTCGATCAGGGAATTTTTTATACACGATCAGGGGACTTAATAATACTCGATCAAGGGACTTTGTTATACTCGATAAGGGGATTTTGTCATACTGGGCCAGGGGACTTTGTTATACTCGATCACGGGACTTTGTTTTACTCGATCAGGGGACACTGTAATACTCGACCAGGAGACTTTGTTATACTCGACCAGGGGACTTTGTTATACCCGATCAGGGGGCTTTGATATTCTCGACCAGGGGACTTTGATATACTCGACCATGGGATTTTGTTATACTCGACCAGAGGCCTTTGTTATTCTCGATAAGGGGACTTTGGTATACTCGATGAGGGGAAATTGTTATACTCGATCAGGGGAATTTGTTATACTCGATGAGGGAGCTTTGTTATACTGGATCGGGGGCTTTTTTATAGTCCACCAGGGCCTTTGTTATACTCCACCAAGGGAATTTGTTATACTCGCTCTGGGGGCATTGTTATACTGGATTAGGGGACTTTGTTAAACTCGATGAGGTGCCTTTGTTATACTCGATCAATGGCCTCTGGTATATTCGATCAGGGGACTTTGATATACTCGATCAGGGGACTTTGTTATACTCGATCAAGGGCATTTGATATACTCGATCAGGGGACTTTGTTATACTCGATCACGGGCCTTTGTTATACTCGATCAGGGGTCTTTGTTATACTCGGTCAGGGGAATTTTTTTACTCGATCAGGGGGCTTTGTTGTACTCGATCAGGGCACTTTGTTATACTCGATCAGTGGACTTTGTTATACTCGATCAGGGCACTCTGAAATACTCGACCAGGAGACTTTGTTATACTCGATCAGGGGTCTTTGTTATAGTCGATCAGGGACTATGTTATTCTCGATCAGGTGACTTTGTTATAATCGATCAGGGGACTTTGTTATACTCGACCAGGGGCCTTTGTTATACTCGATAAGAGGGCTTTGATATTCTCTACCAGGGGACTTTGTTATACTCCATCAGGGGACTTTGTTATACTCGATCAGGGGTCTTTGTTATAGTCGATCAGAGGACTTTGTTATTTTCGATCAAGGGACTTTGTTATAATCGATCAGGGGACTTTGTTATACTGGATCAGGGGCTTTGTTATAGTCCACCAGGTGCCTTTGTTATACTCCACCAGGGGACTTTCTTATTCTCGATCTGGGGACTTTGTTATACTGGATTAGGGAACTTTGTTATACTCGATCAGGGGACTTTGTTATACTCGATCAGGGGACTTTGTTATACTCGATCAAGGGCATATGTTATACTCGATCAGGGGACTTTGTTATCCTGGATCACGGGCCTTTGTTATACACAATCAGGGGTCATTGTTATACTCGATCAGGGGATTTTTTATACTCGATGAGGGGGCTTTGTTATACTCGATCAGGGCACTTTGATATACTCGAACAGTGGACATTGTTATAATCGATCAGGTGACTCTAAAATACTCGACCAGGGGACTTTGTTATACTCGATCAGGGGACTTTTGTATGCTCGACCAAGGGACTTTGTTATATTCGATCAGGGAACTTTGTTATACTCGATGAGAGGCCTTTGATATACTCCACCAGGGGACTTTGTTATACTCGATCTGCGGACTTATTTATACAGGATTAGGGAACTTTGTTTTACTCAATCAGGGGCCTTTGTTATACTCGATCAAGGGCCTCTGTTATGCTCGATCCGGAGACTTTGTTATACTCGATCAGGGGACTTTGTTATACTCGATCACGGGCCTTTGTTACACTCGATCAGGGGTCTTTGTTATACACGATCAGGGCACTTTGTTATACTCGATAAGTGGACTTTGTTATACTCGATCAGGGGACTTTGTTATACTCGATCAGGGCTTTCTTATAGTCCACCAGGGGCCTTTGATATACTCCACCAGGGGACTTTGTTATACTCGACCAGGGGTCTTTATTATAGTCGATCAGGGAACTTTGTTATTCTCGATCAGGGAACTTTGTTATACTCGATCAGGGGAATTTGTTATACTCGGCCAGGGGCCTTTGTTATACTCGATCAGGGGGTTTTGATATTCTCGATCAGGGGCCTTTGTTATACTCGATGAGGGGACTTTGTTATACTCGATCAGGGGTCTTTATTATACTCGATCAGGGAATTTTTTTATACACGATCAGAGGACTTTGTTATACTCGACCACGGGACTTTGTTATACTCGAGCAAGGGACTTTGATATCCTTGAACAGGGGACTTTGTTATTCTCGATCAGGGGACTTTGTTATACTCGATGAGGGGACTTTGTTATACACGATTAGGGGACTTTGTTATTCTCGATGAGGGACCTTTGTTATACTCGATGATTGGACTTTGTTATACTCGATTAGGGGACTTTGTTATACTCGACCAGGGACTTTGTTATACTCGATGAGGGACCTTTGTTAAACCTGATGAGGGGGCTTTGTTATACTCGATCAGGGGACTTTTTTATACACGATCAGGGGACTTAATAATACTCGATCAAGGGACTTTGTTATACTCGATTAGGGGAATTTGTCATACTGGACCAGGGGACTTTGTTATACTCGATGAGGGGACTTTGTAATACTCGTTCAGGGGACTTTGTTATTCTCGATCAGGCGCCTTTGATTTACTCGAAAAGGGGACTTTGTTATACTCGATCAGGGAACTTTGTTATACTCGATAAGGGACCTTTGTTATACTCAATGAGGGGACTTTGTTATACTTGATCAGGGGATTTAGTTATACTCGATCAGGGGACTTTATTATGCTTGATCAAGGGACTTTGTTTTACTCGTTCTGGGAACTTTCTTATACTCGATGGGGGGCCTTTGTTTTACTCGATCAGGGGACTTTGTTATACTCGACCAGAGGACTTTGTTATACTCAAGCAGGTACTTTTTTATCCTCGACAAGGGCACTTTGTTATACTCGATCAGGTTACTTTGTTATACTCGATGAGGGGACTTTGTTATACTCGATCAGGGGACTATTTTATACTCGATCAGGGGACTTTGTTATACTCGATCAGGGGCTTTGTTATAGTCCACCAGGGGCCTTTGTTATTTCTCCACCAGAGGACATTGTTAAACTCGATCAGGGGTCTTTATTATAGTCGATCAGGGGACTTTGTTATTTTCGATCAGGGAACTTTGTTATACTCGATCAGGGGAATTTGTTATACTCGGCCAGGGGCCTTTGTTATATTCGATCAGGGGTCTTTGATATTCTCGATCAGGGGCCCTTGTTATACTCGATTAGGTGACTTTGTTATACTCGATCAAGGGCCTCTGTTATACTCGTTAAGGGGACTTTGTTATGCTCGATCAGGGGAATTTGTTATACTCGATCAGGAGATTTTTTTATACTCGATCAGAGGAATTTGTTATACTCGACCACGGGACTTTGTTATACTCGAGCACGGGACTTTGATATCCTTGAACAGGGGACTTTGTTATACTCGATTAGGGGACTTTGTTATACTCGATGAGGGGACTTTGTTATACACGATTAGGGGACTTTGTTATTCTCGATGAGGGACCTTTGTTATACTCGATGATTGGACTTTGTTATACCTGATTAGGGGACTTTGTTATACTCGACCAGGGACTTTGTTATACTCGATGAGGGACCTTTGTTATACCTGATGAGGGGGCTTTGTTATACTCGTTCAGGGGACTTTTTTATACACGATAAGGTGACTTAATAATACTCGATCTAGGGACTTTGTTATACTCGATCAGGGGAGTTTGTCATACTGGACCAGGGGACTTTGTTATACTCGATCAGGAGACTTTGTTTTACTCGAACAGAGGACGCTGTATACTCGACAAGGGGACTTTGTTATACTCGACCAGGGGACTTTCTTATACTCGACCAGGGGCCTTTGTTATGCTCAATCAGGGAAGTTTGGTATAATCGATCAGTAAACGTTGTTATACTCGATCAGGGGACTTTGTTATACTCGATCAGGGGGCTTTGATATTCTCGACCAGGGGCCTTTGTTATTCTCGATCAGGGGACTTTGGTATACTCGATCAAGGGCCATTGATATACTCGATCAGGGGACTTTGTTATACTCGATGAGGGAGCTCTGTTATACTGGATCGGGGGCTTTTTTATAGTCAACCAGGGGCCATTGTTATACTCCACCAGGGGACTTTGTTATACTCGATCTTGGGGCATTGTTATATTGGATTAGGGGACTTTGTCATACTCGATGAGGGGCCTTTGTTATACTCGACCAATGGCCTCTGTTATATTCGATCAGGGGACTTTGTTATAATCGATTAGGGGACTTTGTTATACTCGACCAGGAGCCTTTGTTATACTCGATCAGGGGGTATGATATTCTTGACCAGGGGACTTTGCTATGCTCCATCAGGGGACTTTGTTATACTCGATGAGGGGTCTTTGTTATAGTCAATAAGGTGACTTTGTTTTTCTCGATCAAGCGACTTTGTTATAATCGATCAAAGGACTTTGTTATACTGGATCAGGGGCTTTGTTATAGTCCACCAGGGGCCTTTGTTATACTCCACCATGGGACTTTGTTATACTCGATCTGGGGACTTTGTTATACTCGATCAGGGGACTCTAAAATACTCGACCAAGGGACTTTGTTATAATCGATCAGGGAACTTTGCTATACTCGATGAGGGGACTTTGTTTTACTCGATCAGGGGTCTTTGTTATACTCGATCAAGGGATTTTATATACTCGATCAGGAGGCTTTGTTATACTCGATCAGGGCACTTTGATATACTCGATCAGTGGACTTTGTTATACTCGATCAGGGGACTCTAAAATACTCGACAAGGGGACTTTGTTATACTCGACCAGGAGACTTTGTTATACTCAACCAGGGGCCTTTGTTATGTTCCATCCGGGGACTTTGGTATACTCGATCAGGGAATTTTGTTAAACTCGATAAGGGTACTTTGTTTTGCTCGAACAAGGGACTTTGTTATTCTCGATCAGGGGACTTTGGTATACTCGCTCCGGGGCCGTTGTTATACTCGATCAGGGGACTTTGTTATACTCGATGAGGGGGCTTTGTTATACTCCATCAGGGGACTTTGTTATACTCGATGAGGGACCTTTGTTATACTCGATGATTGGACTTTGTTATACTCTATTAGGGGACTTGTTATATTCGACCAGGGACTTTGTTATACTCGATCAGGGACCTTTGTTATACTTGATCAGGGGGCTTTGTTATACTCGATCAGGGGACTTTGTTATACTCAATCAGGGACCTTTGTTATACTCGATCAGGGACCTTTGTTGTACTCGATCAGGGGACTTTGTTATACTCGATGAGGGGCCTTTGTTATACTCGATGATTGGACTTTGTTATACTTGATTAGGGGACTTTGTTATCTTCGACCAGGGACTTTGTTATACTCGATCAGGGGACTTTGTCATACTGGACCAGGGGAGTCTGTTATACTCGATCAGGAGACTTTGTTTTACTCGATCAGGGGACGCTGTAATACTCGAACAGGGGACTTTGTTATACTCGACCAGGGGACTTTGTTATACTCGACCAGAGGCCTTTGTTATGATCGATCAGGGGACTTTTGTATACTCGATTTGGGATCGCTGTCATAACCGATCAGGGGACTTTGTTATATTCGATGAGGGGTCTTTGTTAAACTCGATCAGGGGACTTTGTTATACTCGATCAGGGGGCTTTATTATCCTCAATGAGGGGCCTTTGTTATACTCGATCAGGGGACTTTGTTATACTCGACCAGGGGACTTTGTTACACTCGAGCAGGGGACTTTGTTTTCCTCGACCACTGGACTTTGTTATACTCGATCAGGGTACTTTGTTATACTCGATGATTGGACTTGGTTATACTTGATTTGGGGACTTTGTTATACTCGACCAGGGACTTTGTTATACTCGATCAGGGACCTTTGTTATACTTGATCAGGGGACTTTGTTATACTCGACCAGGGACTTTTTTATACTCGATGAGGGACCTTTGTTATACTTGATCAGGGGACTTTGTTATACTCGATCAGGGGGCTTTATTATCCTCAATGAGGGGCCTTTGTTATACTCGATCAGGGGACTTTGTTATACTCGACCAGGGGACTTTGTTACACTCGAGCAGGGGACTTTGTTTTCCTCGACCACTGGACTTTTTTATACTCGATCAGGGTACTTTGTTATACTCGATGATTGGACTTGGTTATACTTGATTAGGGGACTTTGTTATACTCGACCAGGGACTTTGTTATACTCGATCAGGGACCTTTGTTATACTTGATCAGGTGACTTTGTTATACTCGACCAGGGACATTTTTATACTCGATCAGGGGCCTTTGTTATACTTGATCAGGGGACTTTGTTATACTCGATCAGGGGACTTTGTCATACTGGTCCAGGGGACTCTGTTATACTCGATCAGGGGACTTTGTTTTACTCGATCAGGGACCTTTGTTATACTCGACCACGGGACTTTGTTATACTCGATCACGGGCCTTTATTAGACTCGATCAGGGGCCTTAGTTATACACGATCAGGGGTCTTTGTTATACTCGATCAGGGGATTTTTATACTCGATTAGGGGTCTTTGTTATAATCGAGAAGGGCACTTTGTTATACTCGATCAGTTGACTTTATTATACTCGATCAGGGGCCTTTGTTATGCTCGATCAGGGAACTTTGGTATACTCGATCAGGGGCCATTGTTATAGTCGATCAGGGGACTTTGTTAAACTCGATGAGGGAGCTTTGTTATACTCGGTCAGAGGACTTTTTTATACTCGATCAGGGGACTTAATAATACTCGATCAATGGACTTTGTTATACTCGATCAGGGGACTTTGTCATACTGGACCAGGGGACTTTGTTATGCTCGATCATGGGCCTTTGTTAGACTCGATCAGGGGCCTTAGTTATACTCGATCAGGGGACTTTGTTAAACTCGACCACGGGACTTTGTTATACTCGAGTATGGGACTTTATTATCCTCGTCCAGGGGACTTTGTTATTCTCGATCAGGGGACTTTGTTATACTCGATCAGGAGACTTTGTTATACTCGATCAGGGACCTTTGTTATACTCCATGATTGGACTTTGTTATACTCGATTAGAGGACTTTGATATACTCGACAGGGACTTTTTAATACTCGATCAGGGACCTTTGTTATACTCGATCAAGGGGCTTTGTTATACTGGATTAGGGGACTTTGTTATTCTCGATGAGGTTCCTTTGTTATTCTCGATCACGGGCCATTGTTAGACTCGATGAGGGAACTTAGTTATACTCGATCAGGGGTCTTTGTTATATCGATCAGGGGATTTTTTTATACTCGATCAGGGGACTTTGTTATACTCGACCACGGGACTTTGTTATACTCGAGCAAGAGACTTTGTTATACTCGATCAGGGGACTTTGTTATACTCGACCACGGGACTTTGTTATACTCGAGCAAGGGACTTTGTTATCCTTGACTAGGGGACTTTGTTATACTCGATAAGGGGACTTTGTTATACTCGATCAGGGGACTTTGTTATACTCGACCAGGGACTTTGTTATACTCGATCAGGGACCTTTGTTATACTTGATCAGGGGGCTTTGTTATGCTCGATCAGGGGACTTTTTTATACTCGATCAGGGGACTTTGTTATACTCGATCATGGGACTTTGTTATACTCGATCAGGGGACTTTGTCATACTGGACCAGGGGACTCTGTTATACTCGATCAGGGGACTTTGTTTTACTCGATCTGGGGACACTGTAATACTCGACCAGCGGACTTTGTTATACTCGACCAGGGGACTTTGTTATACTCGACCAGGGGCCTTTGTTATGCTCGATGAGGGGACTTTGGTATATTCGATCAGGGGACTTTGTTATACTCGATCAGGGGGCTTTGTTATCCTCGACTAGGCGCCTTTCTTATGCTCGATAAGGGGGCTTTGTTATTCTTGATCAGGGGACTTTGTTATACTCGATCAGGGAACTTTGTTATACTCGATGAGGGGACTTTGTTATACTCGATTAGGGGACTTTGTTATACTCGATCAGGGGACTTTGTTTATACTCGATCAAGGGACTTTGTTATAATCGATCAGGGGACTTTGTTATACTGGATGAGAGGCTTTGTTATAGTCCACCAGGGGACTTTGTTATACTCGATCAGGGGACTTTGTTTTACTCGGCCACGGGACTTTGTTATACTCGAGCAAGGGACTTTATTATCCTCGACCATGGGACTTTGTTATACTCGATCAGGGGACTTTGTTATACTCGAGCAGGGGACTTTGTTATACTCGATCAGGGGACTTTGTTATACTCGATCAGGGGACTTTGTTATACTCGATCAGGGACCTTTGTTATACTCGATCAGGGGCTTTGTTATACTCGATTAGGGGACTTTGTTATACTCGATCAGGGGACTTTGTAATACTCGATGAGGGACCTTTGTTATACTTGATCATTGGACTTTGTTATACTCGATTAGGGGACTTTGTTATATTCGACCAGGGACTTTGTTATACTCGATCAGGGACCTTTGTTATACTTGATTAGGGGCCATTGTTAGACTCGATGAGGGAACTTAGTTATACTCGATCAGGGGCTTTGTTATACTCGATCAGGGGACTTTTTTATACTCGATCAGGGACTTTGTTATACTCGATCAGGGGACTTTGTTATACTCGATCAGGGACTTTGTTATACTCGAGCAGGGACTTTGTTATCCTCGACTAGGGGACTTTGTTATACTCGATCAGGGGACTTTGTTATACTCGATCAGGGGACTTTGTTATACTCGATCAGGGACTTTGTTATACTCGATCAGGGACCTTTGTTATACTCGATCAGGGGCTTTGTTATACTCGATCAGGGGACTTTGTTATACTCGATCAGGGACTTAGTAATACTCGATCAGGGACTTTGTTATACTCGATCAGGGGACTTTGTCATACTCGACCAGGGGACTTTGTTATACTCGATCAGGGGACTTTGTTTACTCGATCAGGGGACACTGTAATACTCGACCAGCGGACTTTGTTATACTCGACCACGGGACTTTGTTATACTCGACTAGGGGGCCTTTGTTATGATCGATCAAGGGACTTTTGTATACTCGATGAGGGGCCGCTGTTATACTCGATCAGGGGACTTTGTTATATTCGATGAGGGGGCTTTCTTATACTCGATCAGGGGACTTTGTTTTACTCGATCAGGGGGCTTTGTTATCCTCAATGAGGGGCCTTTGTTATTCTCAATTAGGGGACTTTGTTATACACGACCATGGGACTTTCTTACACTCGACCAAGGGACTTTGTTATACTCGACCAGGGGACTTTGTTTTACTCGCCAGGGGCTTTTGTTATGCTCGACCAGGGGACTTTGGTATACTCGAATTGGGGCCGTTGTTATACTCGATCAGGTGGCTTTCTTATACTCGATGAGGGGGCTTTGTTATACTCGATCAGGGGACTTTGTTATATTCGATCAAGGGCCTTTGTTTTACTCGATGAGAGGACTTTGTTATACTCGATCAGGGGACTTTGTTATACTCGATGAGTGACCTTTGTCATACTCGATGATTGGACTTTGTTGTACTCTATTCGGGGACTTGTTATATTCGACCAGGGACTTTGTTATACTCGATCAGGGACCATTGTTATACTTGATCAGGGGGCTTTGTTATACTCGATGAGGGACCTTTGTTATACTCGAACAGGGGACTTTGTTATACTCGACCAGGGGACTTTGTTACACTCGAGCAGGGGACTTTGTTTTCCTCGACCAGAAGACTTTGTTATACTCAATCAGGGTACTTTGTTATACTCGATGAGGGGACTTTGTTGTACTCGATCTGGGGACTTTTTTATACTCGATTAGGGAATATGTTATACTCGATCAGGGGATTTTGTTATACTCGATCAGGGGACTTTGTCATACTGGATCAGGGGACTTTGTTATACTCGATCAGGGGACTTTGTTATACTCGACCAGGGGCCTTTGTTATACTCGATCAGGGGACTTTGTTATACTCGATGAGGGAGCTTTGTTATACTCGATCAGGTGACTTTGTTATACTCGATCAGGGGGCTTTGTTTTACTCGACCAGAGGACTTTCTTATACCTGATCAGGGGATATGTTATACTCGATCAGGGGACTTTGTTATACTCGATCAGGGGACTTTGTTATACTCGACCACGGGACTTTGTTATACTCGAGCAGGGACTTTGTTATACTCGATCAGGGGACTTTGTTATACTCGATCAGGGGACTTTGTTATACTCGATCAGGGACCTTTGTTGTACTCGATCAGGGGGCTTTGTTATACTCGATCAGGGGACTTTTTTATACTCGATCAGGGGACTAAATAATACTCGATCAAGGGACTTTGTTATACTCGATGAGGGGACTTTGTCATACTGGACCAGGGGACTTTGTTATACTCGATCAGGGGACTTTGTTTACTCGATCAGGAGATGTGTAATACTCGACCAGGGGACTTTGTTATACTCGACCAGGGGACTTTGTTATACTCGATCAGGGGCCTTTGTTATACTCGATCAGGGGACTTTGTTATACTCGATCAGGGGACTTTGTTATACTCGATGAGGGACCTTTGTTATACTCGATCAGGGACTTTGTTATACTCTATTAGGGGCTTTGTTATATTCGACCAGGGACTTTGTTATACTCGATCAGTGGACTTTGTTATACTCAATCAGGGACCTTTGTAATACTCTATCAGGGACCTTTGTTATACTCGATGATTGGACTTTGTTATACTTGATTGGGGGACTTTGTTATATTCGACCAGGGACTTTGTTATACTCGATCAGGGGCCTTTGTTATGATCGATCAGGGGACCTTTGTATACTCGATTAGGTGCCTTTGTTATGCTCAATCTAGGGACTTTGATATACTCGATCATGGCCCATTGTTAGACTCGATCAGGGGACTTTGTTAAACTCGACCACGGGACTTTGCTATACTCGATGAGGGACCTTTGTTATACTCCATGATTGGACTTTGTTATACTCGATTAGAGGACTTTGATATACTCGACCAGGGACTTTTTTATACTCGATCAGAGACCTTTGTTATACTCGATCAAGGGGCTTTGTTATACTGGATTTGGGGACTTTGTTATTCACGATGAGGTTCCTTTGTTATTCTCGATCAAGGGCCTCTGTTATACTCGATCACGGGGCTTTGTTAGACTCGATGAGGGGCTTTAGTTATACTCGATCAGGGGTCTTTGTAATACTCGATCAGGGGATTTTTTTGTACTCGATCAGGAGGCGTTATTATACTCGCTCAGGGCACTTTGTTATACTCGATAACGGGCCATTGTTAGACTCGATGTGGGGAACTTAGTTATACTCGATCATGGGTCTTTTTTATAATCGACCTCGGGACTTTGTTATACTCGAGCAAGAGACTTTGTTATACTCGATCAGGGGACTTTGTTATACTCGTCCACGGGACTTTGTTATGCTCGTCCACGGGACTTTGTTATACTCGAGCAAGAGACTTTGTTATACTCGATCAGGGGACTTTGTTATACTCGACCACGGGACTTTGTTATACTCGAGCAAGGGACTTTGTTATCCTTGACTAGGGGACTTTGTTATACTCGATAAGGGGACTTTGTTTATACTCGATCAGGGGACTTTGTTATAATCGATCAGGGGACTTTGTTATACTCGATCAGGGACCTTTGTTATACTTGATCAGGGGGCTTTGTTATGCTCGATCAGGGGACTTTTTTTTACTCGATCAGGGGACCTAATAATACTCGATCATGGGACTTTGTTATACTCGATCAGGGAACTTTATCATACTGGACCAAGGGACTCTGTTATACTCGATCAGGGGACTTTGTTTTACTCGATCTGGGGACTGTAATACTAGACCAGCGGACATTGTTATACTCGTCCAGGGGTCTTTGTTATACTCGACCAGGGGCCTTTGTTATGCTCGATGAGGGGACTTTGGTATATTCGATCAGGGGCCGTTTTTATACTCGATCAGGGGACTTTGTTATACTCGATGAGGGGGCTTTGTTATTCTCGATCAGGGGACTTTGTTATTCTCGATCAGGGGACTTTGTTATACTCGACTAGGCGCCTTTGTTATGCTCGATAAGGGGGCTTTGTTATTCTCGATCAGGGGACTTTGTTATACTCGATCAGGGACTTTGTTATACTCGATCAGGGACCTTTGTTATACTCGATGAGGGGACTTTGTTATAATCGATCAGGGGATTTTGTTTTACTCGATTATTGGTCCTTGTTATGCTCGATCAAGAGACTTTGCTATACTCGATCAGGGAACTTTATTATACTCGATGAGGGGCCTTTGTTATACTCAAACAGGGGACTTTGTTATACTCGACCAGGGGACCTTGTATATACTCGATCAAGGGACTTTGTTATAATCGATTAGGGGACTTTGTTTTACTGGATGAGAGGTTTTGTTATAGTCCAGCAGGGGACTTTGTTATAATCGATCAGGGGATTTTGTTTTACTCGGGCACGGGACTTTGTTATACTCGAGCAAGGGACTTTATTATCCTCGACCATGGGACTTTGTTATACTCGATCAGGGGACTTTGTTATACTCGATCAGGGACCTTTGTTGTACTCGATCAGGGGGCTTTGTTATACTCGATCAGGGGACTTTTTTATACTCGATCAGGGGACTTAATAATACTCGATGAAGGGACTTTGTTATACTCGATGAAGGGACTTTGTCATACTGGACTAGGGGACTTTGTTATACTCGATCAGGGGACTTTGTTTTACTCGATCAGGGGATTCTGTAATACTCGACCAGGGGACTTTGTTATACTCGACCAGGGGACTTTGTTATACTCGACTAGGGGCCTTTGTTATGCTCGATTAGGGGACTTTGGTATACTCGATCAGGGGACATTGGTATACTCGATGAAGGGGCTTTGTTATACTCGATGAGGGGACTTTGTTATACTCGATTTGGGGGCTTTGTTATACACGATCAGGGGACTTTGTTATACTCGATCAGGGACTTTGTTATACTCGATGAGGGGAATTTGTTATACTCGATAAGGGGATTTTTTTATACTCGATCAGTGGGCGTTGTTATAGTCGAACAAGGGACTTTGTTATACTCGACCACGGGACTTTGTTATACTCGAGCAAGGGTCTTTGTTATCCTTGACCAGGGGACTTTGTTATACTCGATTAGAGGACTTTGATATACTCGACAAGGGACTTTTTTATACTCGATCAGGGACCTTTGTCATACTCGATCAAGGGGCTTTGTTATACTGGATTAGGGGACTTTGTTATTCTCGATGAGGTTCCTTTGTCATACTCGATCAAGGGCCTCTGTTATACTCGATCAGGGGACTTTGTTATACTCGATCACGGGGCTTTGTTAGACTCGATCAGGGGATTTAGTTATACTCGATCAGGGATCTTTGTTATACTCGATCAGGTGATATTTTGTACTCTATCAGGGGGCTTTGTTATACTCACTCAGGGCACTTTGTTATACTCGGTCACGGGCCATTGTTAGACTCGATGAGGGAACTTAGTTATACTCGATCAGGGGTCTTTGTTATAATCGATCAGGGAATTTTTTTATACTCGATCAGGGACTTTGTTATACTCGACCACGGGACTTTGTTAAACTCGAGTAAGGGATTTTGTTATCCTTGACTAGGGGACTTTGTTATACACGATAAGGGGACTTTGTTATCCTCGATCAGGGACTGTTATAGTCGACCAGGGACTTTGTTATACTCGATCAGGGACCTTTGTTATACTTGATCAGGGGGCTTTGTTATGCTCGATCAGGGGACTTTTTTATACTCGATCAGGGGACTTAATAATACTCGATCATGGGACTTTGTTATACTCGATCAGGGGACTTTGTCATACTGGACCAGGGGACTCTGTTATACTCGATCAGGGGACTTTGTTTTACTCGATCTGGGGACACTGTAATACTCGACCAGCGGACTTTGTTATACTCGACACGGGGACTTTGTTATACTCGACCAGGGGCCTTTGTTATGATCGATCAGGGGACTTTTGTATACTCGATTAGCGGCCGCTGTCATACTCGATCAGGGGACTTTGTTATATTCGATCAGTGGGCTTTGTTATCCTCGACCAAGGAGCTTTGTTATTCTCGACCACGGGACTTTGTTATACTCGAGCAAGGGTCTTTGTTATCTTTGGCCAGGGGACTTTGTTATACTCGATCATGGGATTTTGTTATACTCGATCAGGGGACTTTGTTATGCTCGATCAGGGGCCTTGGTTTTACTCGATGAGGGGACTTTGTTAAACTCCATCAGGGGACTTTGTTATACTCGATGGTGGACGTTTGTTATACTCGATGATTGGACTTTGTTATACTCTATTAGGGGACTTGTTATATTCGACCAGGGACTTTGTTATACTCGATCAGGGACTTTGTTATACTTGATCAGGGGGCTTTGTTATATTCGACCAGGGACTTTGTTATACTCGATCAGGGACTTTGTCATACTTGATCAGGGACTTTGTTTACTCGATCAGGGACTTGTATACTCGATCAGGGGACTTTGTTATACTCGATCAGGGGACTTTGTTATAGTCGATGAGGGGCCTTTGTTATACTCGATGATTGGACTTTGTTATACTTGATTAGGGGACTTAATTATATTCGACCAGGGACTTTGTTATACTCGATGAGGGACTTTGTCATACTGGACCACGGGAGTCTGTTATACTCGATGAGGAGACTTTGTTTTACTCAATCAGTGGACGCTGTAATACTCGACCAGGGGACTTTGTTATACTCGACCAGGGGACTTTGTTATACTCGACCAGGGGCCTTTGTTATGATCGATCAGGGACTTTTGTATACTCGATTAGGGGTCGCTGTCATGCTCGATCAGGGGACTTTGTTATATTCGATGAGGGGTCTTTGTTAAACTCGATCAGGGGACTTTGTTATACTCGTTCAGGGGGCTTTATTATCCTCATTGAGGGGCCTTTGTTATACTCGATCAGGGTACTTTGTTATACTCGATGATTGGACTTTGTTATACTTGATTAGGGGACTTTGTTATACTCGACCAGGGACTTTGTTATACTCGATCAGGGACCTTTGTTATACTTGATCAGGGGACTTTGTTATACTCGACCAGGGACTTTGTTATATTCGATCAGGGACCTTTGTTATGCTTGATCTGGGGACTTTGTTATACTCGATCAGGGGACTTTGTCATACTGGACCAGGGGACTCTGTTATACTCGATCAGGGGACTTTGTTATACTCGATCAGGGACCTTTGTTATACTCGACCACGGGACTTTGTTATACTCGATCACGGGCCTTTATTAGACTCGATCAGGGGCCTTAGTTATACACGATCAGGGGTCTTTGTTATACTCGATCAGGGGTCTTTGTTATACTCGATCAGGGGATTTTTTATACTCGATTAGGGGTCTTTGTTATACTCGATAAGGGCACTTTGTTATACTCGATCATTGGACTTTGTTATACTCGATCAGGGGCCTTTGTTATGCTCGATCAGGGGACTTTGGTATACTCGATCAGGGGCCATTGTTATACTCGATCAGGGGACTTTGTTATACTCGATCAGGGAGCTTTGTTATACTCGATCAGGGGACTTTGTTATACTCGATCAGTGGACTTAATAATACTCGATCAATGGACTTTGTTATACTCGATCAGGGGACTTTATTATACTCGATCAGGGGACTTTGTTATGCTCGATCAGGGGCCATTGTTATACTCGATCAGGGGACTTTGTAATACTCAATGAGGGAGCTTTGTTATACTCGACCAGGGGCCTTTGTTATGCTCAATCAGGGGACTTTGGTATACTCGATCAGGGGCCATTGTTATAGTCGATCAGGGGACTTTGTTAAACTCGATGAGGGAGCTTTGTTATACTCGGTCAGAGGACTTTTTTATACTCGATCAGGGGACTTAATAATACTCGATCAATGGACTTTGTTATACTCGATCAGGGGACTTTGTCATACTGGACCAGGGGACTTTGTTATGCTCGATCATGGGCCTTAGTTAGACTCGATCAGGGGCCTTAGTTATACTCGATCAGGGGACTTTGTTAAACTCGACCACGGGACTTTGTTATACTCGAGCAAGAGACTTTGTTATACTCGATCAGGGGACTTTGTTATACTCGATCAGGGACTTTGTTATACTCGATCAGGAGACTTTGTTATACTCGATCAGGGACCTTTGTTATACTCCATGATTGGACTTTGTTATACTCGATTAGAGGACTTTGATATACTCGACCAGGGACTTTTTTATACTCGATCAGGGACCTTTGTTATACTCGATCAAGGGGCTTTGTTATACTGGATTAGGGGACTTTGTTATTCTCGATCACGGGCCATTGTTAGACTCGATGAGGGAACTTAGTTATACTCGATCAGGGGTCTTTGTTATAATCGATCAGGGGATTTTCTTATACTCGATCAGGGGACTTTGTTATACTCGACCACGGGACTTTGTTATACTCGAGCAAGAGACTTTGTTATTCTCGATCAGGGGACTTTGTTATACTCGACCATGGGACTTTGTTATACTCGAGCAAGGGACTTTGTTATCCTTGACTAGGGGACTTTGTTATACTCGATAAGAGGACTTTGTTATACTCGATCTGGGGACTTTCTTATACTCGACCAGGGACTTTGTTATACTCGATCAGGGACCTTTGTTATACTTGATCAGGGGGCTTTGTTTTGCTCGATCAGGGGACTTTTTTAAACTCGATCATGGGACTTTGTTATACTCGATCAGGGGACTTTGTCATACTGGACCAGGGGACTCTGTTATACTCGATCAGGAGACTTTGTTTTACTCGATCAGGGGACGCTGTAATACTCGACCAGGGGACTTTGTTGTACTCGACCAGGGGCCTTTGTTATGATCGATCAGGGGACCTTTGTATACTCGATTAGGTGCCTTTGTTATGCTCAATCTGGGGACTCTGGTATACTCGATCAGGGGCCATTGTTATAGTCGATCAGGGGACTTTGTTAAACTCGATGAGGGAGCTTTGTTATACTCGGTCAGAGGACTTTTTTATACTCGATCAGGGGACTTAATAATACTCGACCAGGGGAGTTTGTTATACTCGAGCAGGGGACTTTGTTATCTTCGACCAGGGGACTCTGTTATACTCGATCAGGGGACTTTGTTATACTCGACCAGTGGACTTTGTTATACTCGACCAGCCGCCTTTGTTATGCTCGATGAGGGGACTTTGGTATATTCGATCAGGGGCCGTTGTTATACTCGATCATGGGACTTTGTTATACTCGATGAGGGGGCTTTGTTATACTCGATCAGGGGACTTTGTTATACTCGATCAGGGGGCTTTGTTATACTCGATCAGGGGACTTTGTTATAGTCGATCAGGGGACTTTGTTATACTCGATGAGTGACCTTTGTTATACTCGATGATTGGACTTTGTTATACTCTATTAGGTAACTTGTTATATTCGACTAGGGACTTTGTTATACTCGATCAGGGACCATTGTTATACTTGATCAGGGGGCTTTGTTATACTCGATCAGGGGACTTTGTTATACTCAATCAGGGACCTTCGTTATACTCGACCAGGGGACTGTGTTACACTCGAGCAGGGGACTTTGTTTTCCTCGACCAGGGGACTTTGTTAATACTCAATCAGGGTACTTTGTTATTCTCGATGAGGGGACTTTGTTATACTCCATCTGGGGACTTTTTTATACTCGATCAGGGGATATGTTATACTCGATCAGGGGATTTTGTTATACTCGATCAGGGGACTTTGTCATACTGGACCAGGGGACTTTGTTATACTCGAGCAGGGGACTTTGCTATACTCGACCAGGGGCCTTTGTTATGCTCGATCAGGGGACTTTGTTATACTCGGTGAGGGAGCTTTGTTATACTCGATCAGGGGACTTTGTTATACTGGATGAGGGGACTTTGTTTTACTCGACCAGAGGACTTTCTTATACTCGATCAGGGGATATGTTATACTCGATCAGGGGATTTTGTTATACTCGATCAGGGGACTTTGTTATACTCGGCCACGGGACTTTGTTATACTCGAGCAAGGGACTTTATTATCATCGACCATGGGACTTTGTTATACTCGATCAGGGGACTTTGTTATACTCGATCAGGGACTTTTTTATACTCGATCAGGGGGCTTTGTTATACTCGATCAGGGACTTTGTTATACTCGATCAGGGGACTTGTTATACTCGATCAGGGACTTTGTTATACTCGATCAGGGGACTTTGTTATACTCGATCAGGGGACTTTGTTATACTCGATCAGGGGACTTTGTTATACTCGATCAGGGACTTTGTTATACTCGACCAGGGGAATTTGTTGTACTCGACCAGGGGACTTTGTTATACTCGATGACGGGACTTTGTTATACTCGATAAGGCCATTTTTATATAGTGGATCAGTGGGCTTTGTTATCCTCGAGCAAGGAACTTTGTTATACTCCACCACGGGACTTTGTTATACTCGAGCAAGGGTCTTTGTTATCCTTGTCCAGGGGACTTTGTTATACTCGATTAGAGGACTTTGATATACTCGACCCGGGACTTTTTTATACTCGATCAGGGACCTTTGTCATACTCGATGAAGGGGCTTTGTTATACTGGATTAGGGAACTTTGTTATACTCGATCACGGGGCTTTGTTAGACTCGATCAGTGGATTTAGTTATACTCGCTCAGGGGTCTTTGTTATACTCGATCAGGGGATATTTTGTACTCGATCAGGGGGCTTTGTTATACTCGCTCAGGGCACTTTGTTATACTCAATCACGGGCCATTGTTAGACTCGATGAGGAAACTTAGTTATACTCGATCAGGGGTCTTTGTTATAATCGATCAGGGAATTTTTTTATACTCGATCAGGGGACTTTGTTATACTCGACCACGGGACTTTGTTATACTCGAGCAAGAGACTTTGTTATACTCGATCAGGGGACTTTGTTATACTCGACCACGGGACTTTGTTATACTCGAGCATGGGATTTTGTTATCCTTGACTAGGGGACTTTGTTATACACGATAAGGGGACTTTGTTATCCTCGATCAGGGACCTATGTTATACTCGACCAGGGACTTTGTTATACTCGATGAGGGACCTTTGTTATACTTGATCAGGGGGCTTTGTTATGCTCGATCAGGGGACTTTTTTATACTCGATCAGGGACTTAATAATACTCGATCATGGGACTTTGTTATACTCGATCAGGGGACTTTGTTATACTCGACCATGGGACTTTGTTATACTCGAGCAAGGGACTTTGTTATCCTTGACTAGGGGACTTTGCTATACTCGATAAGAGGACTTTGTTATACTCGATCAGGGGACTTTCTTATACTCGACCAGGGCTTTGTTATACTCGATCAGGGACCTTTGTTATACTTGATCAGGGGGCTTTGTGTTGCTCGATCAGGGGACTTTTTTAAACTCGATCAGGGGACTTAATAATACTCGATCAATGGACTTTGTTATACTCGATCAGGGGCCATTGTTATAGTCGATCAGGGGACTTTGTTAAACTCGATGAGGGAGCTTTGTTATACTCGGTCAGAGGACTTTTTTATACTCGATCAGGGGACTTAATAATACTCGATCAATGGACTTTGTTATACTCGATCAGGGGACTTTGTTATACTCGACCAGGGGAGTTTGTTATACTCGAGCAGGGGACTTTGTTATCTTCGACCAGGGGACTCTGTTATACTCGATCAGGGGACTTTGTTATACTCGACCAGTGGACTTTGTTATACTCGACCAGCCGCCTTTGTTATGCTCGATGAGGGGACTTTGGTATATTCGATCAGGGGCCGTTGTTATACTCGATCATGGGACTTTGTTATACTCGATGAGGGGGCTTTGTTATACTCGATCAGGGGACTTTGTTATACTCGATCAGGGGGCTTTGTTATCCTCGACTAGGCGCCTTTCTTATGCTCGATAAGGGGGCTTTGTTATTCTTGATCAGGGGACTTTGTTATACTCGATCAGGGAACTTTGTTATACTCGATTAGGGACCTTTGTTATACTCGATGAGGGGACTTTGTTATACTCGATCAGGAGACTTTGTTTATCCTCGATCAAGGGACTTTGTTATAATCAATCAGGGGACTTTGTTTTTCTGGATGAGAGGCTTTGTTATAGTCCACCAGGGGACTTTGTTATAATCGATTAGGGGATTTTGTTTTACTCGGCCACGGGACTGTGTTATACTCGAGCAAGGGACTTTATTATCCTCGACCATGGGACTTGGTTATACTCGATCAGGGGACTTTGTTATACTCGATCAGGGGACTTTGTTATACTCGATCAGGGGACTTTGTTATACTCGACCAGGGGACTTTGTTATACTCGAGCAGGGGACTTTGTTATCATCGACCAGGGGACTTTGTTAAACTTGATCAGGGTACTTTGTTATACTCGATGAGGTGACTTTGTTATACTCGATTAGGTGACTTTTATATACTCGATCAGGGGACTTTGTTTATACTCGATGAAGGGACTTTGTTATATTCTATCAGGGTACTTTGTTATACTGGATGAGAGGCTTTGTTATAGTCGACCAGGGGAATTTGTTATACTCGATCAGGGGACTTTGTTTTACTCGGCCACGGGACTTTGTTATACTCGAGCAAGGGACTTCATTTTCCTCGACCATGGGACTTTGTTATACTCGATCAGCGGACTTTGTTATACTCGAGCAAGGGACTTTATAATCCTCGACCATGGGACTTTGTTATACTCGATCAGGGGACTTTGTTATACTCGATCAGGGACCTTTGTTGTACTCGATCAGGGGGCTTTGTTATACTCGATCAGGGGACTTTTTTATACTCGATCAGGGGACTAATAATACTCGATCAAGGGACTTTGTTATACTCGATGAGGGACTTTGTCATACTGGACCAGGGGACTTTGTTATACTCGAGCAAGGGTCTTTGTTATCCTCGACCAGGGGACTTTGTTATACTCGATCAGGGGACTTTGTTATACTCGATCAGGGGACTTTGTTATACTCGATCAGGGGCCTTTGTTATACTCGATGAGGGGAGTTTGTTATCCTCGATCAGGGGACTTTGTTATACTCGATGAGTGACCTTTGTTATACTCGATGATTGGACTTTGTTATACTCTATTAGGTAACTTGTTATATTCGACCAGGGACTTTGTTATACTCGATCAGGGACCCTTTGTTATACTCGATCAGGGGGCTTTGTTATACTCGATCAGGGGACTTTGTTATACTCGATCAGGGACTTTGTTATACTCGACCAGGGGACTTTGTTATACTCGAGCAGGGGACTTTGTTATCCTCGACCAGGGACTTTGTTGTACTCGATCAGGGAACTTTGTTATACTCGATCAGGGGACTTTGTTATACTCGATCTGGGGACTTTTTTATACTCGATCAGGGGACTTAATAATACTCGATCAATGGACTTTGTTATACTCGATCAGGGGCCATTGTTATAGTCGATCAGGGGACTTTGTTAAACTCGATGAGGGAGCTTTGTTATACTCGGTCAGAGGACTTTTTTATACTCGATCAGGGGACTTAATAATACTCGATCAATGGACTTTGTTATACTCGATCAGGGGACTTTGTTATACTCGACCAGGGGAGTTTGTTATACTCGAGTAGGGGACTTTGTTATACTCGACCAGGGGACTTTGTTATACTCGATCAGGGGACTTTGTTATACTCGACCAGGGACTTTGTTATACACGAATAGGGCCCTTGTTATACTCGATGAGGGGACTTTGGTATATTCGATCAGGGGCCGTTGTTATACTCGATCATGGGACTTTGTTATACTCGATGAGGGGGCTTTGTTATACTCGATCAGGGGACTTTGTTATACTCGATCAGGGGGCTTTGTTATCCTCGACTAGGCGCCTTTCTTATGCTCGATCAGGGGACTTTGTTATTCTTGATCAGGGGACTTTGTTATACTCGATCAGGGAACTTTGTTATACTCGATTAGGGACCTTTGTTATACTCGATGAGGGGACTTTGTTATACTCGATCAGGGGACTTTGTTTATCCTCGATCAAGGGACTTTGTTATAATCAATCAGGGGACTTTGTTTTTCTGGATGAGAGGCTTTGTTATAGTCCACCAGGGGACTTTGTTATACTCGATCAGGGGACTTTGTTATACTCGACCACGGGACTTTGTTATACTCGATAAGGTGACTTTGTTATCCTCGACCATGGGACTTTGTTATACTCGATCAGGGGACTTTGTTATACTCGATCAGGGGACTTTGTTATACTCGAACAGGGGACTTTGTTATACTCGACCAGGGGACTTTGTTATACTCGAGCAGGGGACTTTGTTATACTCGACCAGGGGACTTTGTTATACTCGATCAGGGTACTTTGTTATACTCGATGAGGTGACTTTGTTATACTCGATCAGGTGACTTTTATATACTCGATCAGGGGACTTTGTTTATACTCGATGAAGGGACTTTGTTATATTCTATCAGGGTACTTTGTTATACTGGATGAGAGGCTTTGTTATAGTCGACCAGGGGACTTTGTTATACTCGATCAGGGGACTTTGTTATACTCGATCAGGGACTTTGTTATACTCGAGCAGGGACTTCATTTTCCTCGACCATGGGACTTTGTTATACTCGATCAGCGGACTTTGTTATACTCGAGCAAGGGACTTTATTATCCTCGACCATGGGACTTTGTTATACTCGATCAGGGGACTTTGTTATACTCGATCAGGGACCTTTGTTATACTCGATCAGGGGCTTTGTTATACTCGATCAGGGGACTTTGTTATACTCGATCAGGGGACTTTTTATACTCGATCAAGGGACTTTGCTATACTCGATGAGGGACTTTGTCATACTGGACTAGGGGACTTTGTTATACTCGAGCAAGGGTCTTTGTTATCCTTGACCAGAGGACTTTGTTATACTCGATCAGGGGACTTTGTTATACTCGATCAGGGGACTTTGTTATACTCGATCAGGGCCTTTGTTTTACTCGATGAGGGGAGTTTGTTATACTCGATCAGGGGACTTTGTTATACTCGATGAGTGACCTTTGTTATACTCGATGATTGGACTTTGTTATACTCTATTAGGTAACTTGTTATATTCGACCAGGGACTTTGTTATACTCGATCAGGGACCATTGTTATACTTGATCAGGGGGCTTTGTTATACTCGATCAGGGGACTTTGTTATACTCAATCAGGGACCTTTGTTATACTCGACCAGGGGACTTTGTTACACTCGAGCAGGGGACTTTGTTTTCCTCGACCAGGGGACTTTGTTAATACTCAATCAGGGTACTTTGTTATTCTCGATGAGGGGACTTTGTTATACTCCATCAGGGGACTTTGTTATACTCGATCAGGGGACTTTGTTATACTCGATCAGGGGACTTTGTTATACTCGATCAGGGGACTTTGTTATACTCGAGCAGGGGACTTTGTTATACTCGACCAGGGGCCTTTGTTATGCTCGATCAGGGGACTTTGTTATACTCGATGAGGGAGCTTTGTTATACTCGATCAGGGGACTTTGTTATACTCGATCAGGGGACTTTGTTTTACTCGACCAGAGGACTTTCTTATACTCGATCAGGGGATATGTTATACTCGATCAGGGGATTTTGTTATACTCGATCAGGGGACTTTGTTATACTCGGCCACGGGACTTTGTTATACTCGAGCAAGGGACTTTATTATCCTCGACCATGGGACTTTGTTATACTCGATCAGGGGACTTTGTTATACTCGATCAGGGACCTTTGTTGTGCTCGATCAGGGGGCTTTGTTATACTCGATCAGGGGACTTTTTTATACTCGATCAGGGGACTTAATAATACTCGATCAAGGGACTTTGTTATACTCGATGAGGGGACTTTGTCATACTCGACCAGGGGACTTTGTTATACTCGACCAGGGGACTTTGTTATACTCGATCAGGGACTTAATAATACTCGACCAGGGACTTTGTTATACTCGACCAGGGGACTTTGTTATACTCGACCAGTGGCCTTTGTTATGCTCGATTACGGGACTTTGGCATACTCGATCAGGGGACATTGGTATACTCGATGAGGGGGCTTTGTTATACTCGATCAGGGGACTTTGTTATACTCGATTAGGGGGCTTTGTTATATTCGAGCAGGGGACTTTGTTATACTCGATCAGGGAACTTTGTTATACTCGATGACGGGACTTTGTTATACTCGATAAGGCCATTTTTTATAGTGGATCAGTGGGCTTTGTTATCCTCGAGCAAGGAACTTTGTTATACTCCACCACGGGACTTTGTTATACTCGAGCAAGGGTCTTTGTTATCCTTGTCCAGGGGACTTTGTTATACTCGATTAGAGGACTTTGATATACTCGACCCGGGACTTTTTTATACTCGATCAGGGACCTTTGTCATACTCGATGAAGGGGCTTTGTTATACTGGATTAGGGAACTTTGTTATACTCGATCACGGGGCTTTGTTAGACTCGATCAGTGGATTTAGTTATACTCGCTCAGGGGTCTTTGTTATACTCGATCAGGGGATATTTTGTACTCGATCAGGGGGCTTTGTTATACTCGCTCAGGGCACTTTGTTATACTCGATCACGGGCCATTGTTAGACTCGATGAGGGAACTTAGTTATACTCGATCAGGGGTCTTTGTTATAATCGATCAGGGGATTTTTTTATACTCGATCAGGGGACTTTGTTATACTCGACCACGGGACTTTGTTACACTCGAGCAAGGGACTTTGTTATACTCGATCAGGGGACTTTGTTATACTCGACCACGGGACTTTGTTATACTCGAGCATGGGATTTTGTTATCCTTGACTAGGGGACTTTGTTATACACGATAAGGGGACTTTGTTATCCTCGATCAGGGACCTATGTTATACTCGACCAGGGACTTTGTTATACTCGATGAGGGACCTCTGTTATACTTGATCAGGGGGCTTTGTTATGCTCGATCAGGGGACTTTTTTATACTCGATCAGGGGACTTAATAATACTCGATCATGGGACTTTGTTATACTCGATCAGGGGACTTTGTCATACTGGACCAGGGGACTCTGTTATACTCGATCAGGGGACTTTGTTTTACTCGATCTGGGGACACTGTAATACTCGACCAGCGGACTTTGTTATACTCGACCAGGGGACTTTGTTATACTCGACCAGGGGCCTTTGTTATGATCGATCAGGGGACTTTTGTATACTCGATTAGGGGCCGCTGTTATACTCGATCAGGGGACTTTGTTATATTCGATGAGGGGGCTTTGTTATACTCGATCAGGGGTTACTTTGTTATACTCGATCAGGGGGCTTTGTTATCCTCGACTAGGCGCCTTTCTTATGCTCGATTAGGGGGCTTTGTTATTCTTGATCAGGGGACTTTGTTATACTCGATCAGGGAACTTTGTTATACTCGATCAAGAGACTTTGTTATACTCGATCAGGGAACTTTATTATACTCGATGAGGGGCCTTTGTTATACTCAAACAGAGGACTTTGTTATACTCGACCAGGGGATTTTGTTACACTCGAGTAGGGGACTTTGTTATCCTCGACCAGGGGACTTTGTTATACTTGATCAGGGTACTTTGTTTACTCGATGAGGGGACTTTGTTATACTCGATCAGGGGACTTTGTTTATACTCGATCAAGGGACTTTGTTATAATCGATCAGGGGACTTTGTTTTACTGGATGAGAGGCTTTGTTATAGTCCACCAGGGGACTTTGTTATAATCGATCAGGGGATTTTGTTTTACTCGATTAGGGGACCTTGTTATGCTCGATCAAGAGACTTTGTTATACTCGATCAGGGAACTTTGTTATACTCGATGAGGGGCCTTTGTTATACTCGAACAGGGGACTTTGTTATACTCGACCAGGGGACTTTGTTACACTCGAGCAGGGGACTTTGTTATCATCGACCAGGGGACTTTGTTATACTTGATCAGGGTACTTTGTTATACTCGATGAGGGGACTTTGTTATACTCGATTAGGGGACTTTTTATACTCGATCAGGGGACTTTGTTTATACTCGATCAAGGGACTTTGTTATAATCGATCAGGGGACTTTGTTATACTGGATGAGAGGCTTTGTTATAGTCCACCAGGGGACTTTGTTATACTCGATCAGGGGACTTTGTTATACTCGGCCACGGGACTTTGTTATACTCGAGGAAGGGAATTTATTATCCTCGACCATGGGACTTTGTTATACTCGATCAGGGGACTTTTTTATACTCGATCAGGGACGTTTGTTGTACTCGATCAGGGGGCTTTGTTATACTCAATAAGGGGGCTTTTTTATACTCGATCAGGGGACTCAATAATACTCGATCAAGGGACTTTGTTATACTCGATGAGGGGACTTTGTCATACTGGACCAGGGGACTTTGTTATACTCGATCAGGGGACTTTGTTTTACTCGATCAGGAGATTCTGTAATAATCGACCAGGGGAATTTGTTATACTCGACCAGGGGACTTTGTTATACTCGACCAGGGGCCTTTGTTATGCTCGATTAGGGGACTTTGGTATACTCGATCAGGGGACTTTGTTATACTCGATGAGGGGGCTTTGTTATACTCGATCAGGGAACTTTGTTATACTCGATAAGGGGGCTTTGTTATACTCGAGCAGGGGACTTTGTTATACTCGATCAGGGAACTTTGTTATACTCGATGAGGGGACTTTGTTATACTCGATAAGGCGATTTTTTTATAGTCGATCAGTGGGCTTTGTTATCCTCGAGCAAGGAACTTTGTTATACTCGACCACGGGACTTTGTTATACTCGAGCAAGGGTCTTTGTTATCCTTGACCAGGGGACTTTGTTATACTCGATCAGGGGACTTTGTTATACTCGATGAGGGGACTTTGTTATACTCGATCAGGGGCCTTGGTTTTACTCGTTGATGGGACTTTGTTATACTCCATCAGGGGACTTTGTAATACTCGATGAGGGACCTTTGTTATACTCGATGATTGGTCTTTGTTATACTCTATTAGGGGACTTGTTATATTCGACCAGGGACTTTGTTATACTCGATCAGGGACCTTTGTTATACTTGATCAGGGGGCTCTATTATACTCGATCAGGGGACTTTGTTATACTCAATCAGCGACCTTTGTTATACTCGATTAGGGACCTTTGTTGTACTCGATCAGGGGACTTTGTTATACTCGATGAGGGGCCTTTGTTATACTCGATGATTGGACTTTGTTATACTTGATTAGGGGACTTTGTTATATTCGACCAGGGACTTTGTTATACTCGATCAGGGGACTTTGTCATACTGGACCAGGGGAGTCTGTTATACTCGATCAGGAGACTTTGTTTTACTCGATCAGGGGACGCTGTAATACTCGACCAGGGGACTTTGTTATACTCGACCAGGGGACTTTGTTATACTCGACCAGGGGCCTTTGTTATGATCGATCAGGGGACTTTTGTATACTCGATTAGGGATCGCTGTCATAACCGATCAGGGGACTTTGTTATATTCGATGAGGGGTCTTTGTTAAACTCGATCAGGGGACTTTGTTATACTCGATCAGGGGGCTTTATTATCCTCAATGAGGGGCCTTTGTTATACTCGATCAGGGGACTTTGTTATACTCGACCAGGGGACTTTGTTACACTCGAGCAGGGGACTACCTTTTCCTCGACCACTGGACTTTGTTATACTCGATCAGGGTACTTTGTTATACTCGATGATTGGACTTGGTTATACTTGATTTGGGGACTTTGTTATACTCGACCAGGGACTTTGTTATACTCGATCAGGGACCTTTGTTGTACTTGATCAGGGGACTTTGTTATACTCGACCAGGGACTTTTTTATACTCGATCAGGGACCTTTGTTATGCTTGATCAGGGGACTGTGTTATACTCGATCAGGGGGCTTTATTATCCTCAATGAGGGGCCTTTGTTATAATCGATCAGGGGACTTTGTTATACTCGACCAGGGGACTTTGTTACACTCGAGCAGGGGACTTTGTTTTCCTCGACCACTGGACTTTGTTATACTCGATCAGGGTACTTTGTTATACTCGATGATTGTACTTGGTTATACTTGATTAGGGGACTTTGTTATACTCGACCAGGGACTTTGTTATACTCGATCAGGGACCTTTGTTATACTTGATCAGGTGACTTTGTTATACTCGACCAGGGACATTTTTATACTCGATCAGGGACCTTTGTTATACTTGATCAGGGGACTTTGTTATACTCGATCAGGGGACTTTGTCATACTGGACCAGGGGACTCTGTTATACTCGATCAGGGGACTTTGTTTTACTCGATCAGGGACCTTTGTTATACTCGACCACGGGACTTTGTTATACTCGATCACGGGCCTTTATTAGACTCGATCAGGGGCTTTAGTTATACACGATCAGGGGTCTTTGTTATACTCGATCAGGGGATATTTATACTCGACTGGGGTCTTTGTTATAATCGATAAGGGCACTTTGTTATACTCGATCAGTGGACTTTATTATACTCGATCAGGGGCCTTTGTTATGCTCGATCAGGGGACTTTGGTATACTCGATCAGGGGCCATTGTTATAGTCGATCAGGGGACTTTGTTAAACTCGATGAGGGAGCTTTGTTATACTCGGTCAGAGGACTTTTTTATACTCGATCAGTGGACTTAATAATACTCGATCAATGGACTTTGTTATACTCGATCAGGGGACTTTGTCATACTGGACCAGGGGACTTTGTTATGCTCGATCATGGGCCTTTGTTAGACTCGATCAGGGGCCTTAGTTATACTCGATCAGGGGACTTTGTTAAACTCGACCACGGGACTTTGTTATACTCGAGCATGGGACTTTATTATCCTCGTCCAGGGGACTTTGTTATTCTCGATCAGGGGAGTTTGTTATACTCGATCAGGGACCATTGTTATACTCCATGATTGGACTTTGTTATACTCGATTAGAGGACTTTGATATACTCGATCAGGGACTTTTTAATACTAGATGAGGGACCTTTGTTATACTCGATCAAGGGGCTTTGTTATACTGGATTAGGGGACTTTGTTATTCTCGATTTGGTTCCTTTGTTATTCTCGATCACGGGCCATTGTTAGACTCGATGAGGGAACTTAGTTATACTCGATCAGGGGTCTTTGTTATAATCGATCAGGGGATTTTTTTATACTCGATCAGGGGACTTTGTTATACTCGACCACGGGACTTTGTTATACTCGAGCAAGAGACTTTGTTATACTCGATCACGGGACTTTGTTATACTCGACCACGGGACTTTGTTATACTCGAGCAAGGGACTTTGTTATCCTTGACTAGGGGACTTTGTTATACTCGATAAGGGGCCTTTGTTATACTCGATAAGGGGACTTTGTTATACTCGACCAGGGACTTTGTTACACTCGATCAGGGACCTTTGTTATACTTGATCAGGGGGCTTTGTTATGCTCGATCAGGGGACTTTTTTATACTCGATCAGGGGACTTAATAATACTCGATCATGGGACTTTGTTATACTCGATCAGGGGACTTTGTCATACTGGACCAGGGGACTCTGTTATACTCGATCAGGGGACTTTGTTTTACTCGATCTGGGGACACTATAATACTCGACCAGCGGACTTTGTCATACTCGACCAGGGGACTTTGTTATACTCGACCAGGCGCCTTTGTTATGCTCGATGAGGGGACTTTGGTATATTCGATCAGGGGACTTTGTTATACTCGATCAGGGGGCTTTGTTATCCTCGACTAGGCGCCTTTCTTATGCTCGATAAGGGGGCTTTGTTATTCTTGATCAGGGGACTTTGTTTTACTCGATCAGGGAACTTTGTTATACTCGACTAGGGACCTTTGTTATACTCGATAAGGGGACTTTGTTATACTCGATCAGGGGACTTTGTTTATACTCGATCAAGGGAC